>JAQFVV010000252.1:0-708848 GCA_028023455.1 Epiperipatus broadwayi
TTATTATTATGTACTACTACTACTACTACTACTAGCTCAAGAATATGAAATTGTCCTTCAATGACTTTAATAAGGCCATTGTTATCATTCAATATAACAATACAAATATTTTATTTTTAAATTTTAATAAATAAATTGTTCATTCACTCTCGATTTACTCAAACTATAAAAGTATTTACTAAATAAAAGATTTTTAATTGATTTCTTTATTTATTCACTTAGAAACTATAGAGGAATAATAAATAAAGATATGGGTATATCGCAATGTATATATAATGCAAGAGACCAAATTATATTTTATTTTTCCTGACTTCAATTGAAAATTGAGTCTTATGCATTTGCTTCTGTGTTAAAATTTGTAGACCATAAAAATATGTAGCTTTATCCACAAAATCAGAGTGCAAAAAGATATATTTGCAAAATATTTCACTTCCTTTAAAATGATTTCTAGAGATTTTAGATTTTAAAAATCTAGATTTAAATATTTATAAGTACAAACAGTCAAATTATAGGACTTCTCATATCCTTCTGAGAGCAGTTCTCTTTATTCGATTGTAGAGACATCTAGAATAGCTTTAGTAATTAATGTATATCCATTCTCAGACTCATTGGTTTTGGACTTTTGTCTTCATCAATAAAAAATAAGATTTACAACTGAGAATTAACTCCTTTATATATCTAAACAGACATTCTTTATTTATTTTTTACTATTTAGACTTATAACTTGAAATTAAAAAAAACTCTATAGTTTCAAACCCAAGACAAGTTACTTATATAGCTACATAGATCTGATATCAAATCAATTTCTTTATATTTTTTAAGACTTCATTTCTATGAAAAGTAAAGACCTCTTCTACTCTGTGCATAGAAAGATTAATATTTCCAAAACATCATATGACCTCACATATTTTAGTCATATGCTTCCAAAGCCAGTTATATTAATCGTACTTTAGAACCATCTACTGAAAGCTTGAATTGTTGATATTAAACTCTCTAGCCAAAAGACTGAAGATGTCTATGGTTTTTATAAAATGGGTTTTAAAAGTATATAGAAATTAACTTGATGTCAGATTTATGTAGTTATGCAAAGTAAGCTAGTCTGAATTTGAAAACTTAGGATTTATTAGTTTGAATGGTCTGAAAAAGTAAAAGGAAACTGCTAAATTCAAAAATACATTATTTCTATTCTGAATCTTAATCTTCATGGATGAAGGCAAAATCCAGAAACCAGACAGTCTAAAGATAGGAATTTTATAGCAATATATCATCTTGTATCTATTAATTACTCAATCTTACGGTAGGTGGCTCTATTTTAGCAGGCAGAAAATCACTGTTGTATATATATAACTGAAAACTCTATAGCAAGTTATATAAAAAACCGATATAACAAAAGAATACAGAATAATGGATTTATATTAGTTTATATAGCTTCTGGAAGAAGCTATATAATTATTTATAAAATTATTTATAAAATGTAATTATTTATAAAATATTTTCTAAAAGAGTTTTTACTTATCATTAATTTATGTTTTTATTTTATTTTTTTAGTATTCGTTATTAAAATATTATCAATCGAAGATTTGAACAGCTTTTACTCATATGAAGTACAAATAATTCTTGTTGCAAAAACAGGTAATTAGATTTGCTGTTTTTGAAATATAAATTTTTTTTAAAAGCTTACTATATATTTAATTTTGTGTTTTTTTTATTCTAGATGTTGAAACATTTTTAAAATAATTATTTAACTAATTTCATTAATATACCTTTTTACATTAATATTTTTCCTTTTCTTCTATTATTTTAGATAATGAGTATTTTTACTAGAAAATTGATCTTTTATTTACAGAAATATAATAACAGAAGTAAATATATAGAAAAATTAATTTTACTAAAGATTTATTGTAATTATATATATATATAGGAATTGCAATCTTGATATAGATTGAAAAACATCCAACACAACATTCTGTTACACTTCATACGTGCAGTCTCAACAATATGCTGGCGACTTGAACATCTCTGTTTTATTATTTTTTATTTTGTAGAGTTAAATTTAACAAACTCACATTTGTAAATAAATATCTTATTCAAAAGAACAGTTTCATAACATTAAATATATATTGTAAACCTTAGAGACGACTTTTTTCCATTTAAAACCTTACATATATTCTCAAACAATACAAATGAAAGATTAAATATGTAATTAATAACCTACCTACCTACCTATCTGCCTGCGTGCCTGCCTACCTGCCTATCTGCCTACCTATCTACCTACCCACCCACCCATCCACCCACCGACCAACTAACCGACTGACTGACCTACCTACCTACCTAAATAACTATCTACTTAACTATTTACCTACCTACCCACCCACCCACCTGCCCACCCACCTACCTACCTATCTATCTATTGAATACAATAAATTGCAATGTGAATATAAATAAATACATATAATATTAACAATCGTTTTTAAACAATAAATAATACACATGGTCATTTTCATATTCGATTCTATGATAATAAGAAAATGGTTCCACTTTCCTATTGATTCTCTTTGCATATAAAGAAATTTGTCTTAAATACTTAAGGCATTAGAGTAATGAATATCACTCAATCCAATTATTTATGGCAAGATATGTATTAAACAGATTGCCTTACTATTTAACCTGTTTAGATGGAAACCCCTCATGTCTAATTTGAATGGGATCTTGAAAATCTAACATTAAATATTTCTCTAATTTATTTTTAAAATTAAACTTTTATCATCAATAATAATCTGTTCCATGGACAGGGTCCAGAAAGGAGTCACATCATTAATTTATCCATTGTCCACATTCATTCATTTCATTGCCCAGCTCTTCAATTGCAAGCAACTCTTTCCATCTCTTATATCATCCAACAATGCCAATCTTTTTCATCCTTTCTTTTTGCTTCCACTCACCATTCCTTCCAAGATATCTTTAATTAAACTATACTTTCATCTTTTCTTTTTTTTCTAATTTCTTCAAATATCTTCTTTTTTCATTTACTCTTTTCAAACTTTCTTCATTTGTTATTTTATTCATCCAATTGGATTTTTTATTTCACTCCATGCTCATATTTTAAAGGCTTCCAATCTGTTCCTTATTTTAGTTATGTATAATATATTGATAATTTTAACATTATTTATTACAAATATAAGCTTTAAAGTGATATACATTTTAAAAGTTAATATCTGACTTTAACAATATGAACATAATTTTTTTAATGGAGTTTTTAGCTACAATCATTAGATAAATTTATTTATTCAAAAATTTACTAGAACAAAATATTAGATAGTTGTTGAGCAAATTCAACCATTAATAGAACAAAATATTAGTTATATGAATATTATCCTTATTAAAACTAAGACAAATTTAAAGGTAGTTAACATCAAAGAAAGCAAAGAAATATTAAAATTAAAATATGATTATTATTATAAAAATTTTAAAAAATAATTATATTACCATTTGGTAAAAATAATTTTACATTTAGAAAGCAAAAAAAAAACTTTCTATTCTGCCATAACAAACTTTTTAAAATAAATATTTTCAAAGACAATTATCTATTAATGACATACTTGGCAATCCGAAATTCTCATTTCTATTGAATTTTAGGCCAACTTTCTCATGGCATGCATTGTCCTTCTAATAGTGTTCTATAAATCATGCAAAAAATCTATGTAATGCTGACATCTTCAGATTTTGTTCAATTAATATTTTAAAATTGTCACTTTAGAAAAAGGGAAACTTCATATTCTAGTATAAGGTTGTATGAAAACCTAATACAGCACAGAGAAGATAATGATCACATCACTATTTTAATGCCTAAAATGTCAAAATCTATATGAAGATGCCATAGTTATTACTCAAACTGTTAGCAAAGCAAAACTATTCCTAATTTTTAAATTTTGTAATAAACATTTAAATGATCTATACATGTAATACAGTGAATCATAATATATATATATATATATATATATATATATATATATATATATATCATTGTATCAATATTTCATACTCTGTAGTCAAGTTGCAATCTTTAAGTGTCCATATATATTCAATGGACCACTAGTAAGAATGGAGGATTTCCATTCTTGCTATTAAAAGGTGAGAAGGTTGCCTTGACAGCAATGAGAAATATTGATTACTATCTTTACTGTGAATGTTTAGGCGGTTACTGGCTGGTATCTTTAAAAGGTGTGAGGTTGTTGGTTAGAGATTTGGTATTTAGGATGTTAGGTGGTTGGTTGAATATATATTATATAATATATATATATATATATATATATATATATATATATATATATATATATATTGTAACATTTGTTACATGTTGGTAGGCCTTCTATTACACACTATAAAGTGAAAGTTAATCAAGCTATAGAGAAGAAAATTTTATTTCCAAAATATAGTTAGATTTCCAGATTAACTGGCCTACTAATTAATATGATCTATGCTGCTAGTAGAATCAGTTCTTTATTTATTTTAATAAAAGTGCCAGAATTCTACAAGAATTCACTGATCTATTACAATGTTGTTAAACATAGATCTGCATTTTCATGAATTACTAGTCAGATATCACTGTTTAGGAATGCACAATTAAGATATATATGCAAAAATATTATGTGATGAACTTCAGCTTTTATTTTTTCAAAAGGTGTTTGTGGATTCTATTATCATTTTTAAATTGCATGTTCTTATTATTTGCTATCTTTGCAACAGCTGCTCTAACCTACATTTTCTGGTTATTTAACATAGATCTTGTAGCATAACTTTTTGATTAGGTTGTAGAAGACATACATGCATATAAATACTATGGCTAAGTATTGAATATATTTTTAAAAAGAAAGATCATAACTAACAGAGAAGTTTAACTTAGTAAAAGTTTAATACTAGATAGCAGGTAGAAATTAACATCATTAAAAACAACTAAACTTTACATTATCACTATTTCTTATGATGGTAATAACTATTATTATAACCAGCAAAACTCTCCATACAATAGCTCCACTCAGTGCAAGTCAGAGGAATCAATGGATTCCAGAAGGCTGCAGTGCTCTCAGAACCAGCACTCCTTACTGACAAAGACCACAAGCCAGAAACTAGTCTGGAGATATTGAATGAGTAGGTTAGATAGGGATTTTAAGAACAAGACTTCTGGCATCCATTGATTACTCTGTCTTATACTGAGTGGCACTACTGTATGGAGAGTTTTCCTGTTTTAATATCATTAAAAATAGTTTATTCATAAAATGAATTAAAAGATATATCATTACTTATAACTGAAAATCTATACATATATATCACCCTACCTCACAAAGTACTAAATATGTATATATAGCTAAATATGCTATTAAATTTACTTTATCTTATAGCCATAGGGAGTTAATATGGTGCTAATCTTGAGTTCAAACTGAAATCAAAATATATAGTTTCACAGATGTTCACATAATAGTAAAGTGAACCTTGCAAATTAATTCCTACATCCTAGTAAATGTTAATACATTTCATTTTGCTAATGAATTATTTAATATAAAGTTATAACTATCAATATGTGATTTATTTTAATCTAAAATACATCAGGGGTAAGGTGTATGTATGTGCATGAAAAATATTGATTGAAACTTTAAATAAATCTTAAATGTAGGGCAATATTTAAGAATATATCAATTTTAAACTTTAAGCAAAAATAATTCTTAGAAATTATAAAAAAAATATTGAAATTAGAAAAGATGTTTTTAAATTGTATAAAATTTAAATTTTCACCTGTGCTTTATATTTCTAACTTATGCCCTTCATAGGTTTCTGTTAGAGTTCTCAAATATGGTATATACTTTTCATGCTAATTCTTTTGCTAGTTTTATATGACATTCTTTTTCTACTGCTGATTTCATTAACATTTATATTTGGGTTTTCTTACTGCTTCAATATTTAATATTTTGTGGGAAGCAATATATTGTAGACAGATCAATTATTTTCCAAATTGTTGATTTATTAGGACAATCCTATTTTCTTTCTTGGATAATGAGGTTTAGTTAAATGTCCTTTTCTATACTTTTTGTAGGGTTACAAGGCTAAGAAAAAGACAAAAATTCTGAAATCATGACATACCCATTTATGTGGGTATATTTATCCACTTCTTTGTTGGATATAATAATTTAAAAAAATACAGACTAATTATAATATAACTTTCAATCCTAATGTAGTGATTAGTAATTTTATCAGCAACTTTAGCCTTAATAATGGGCGTTTCTGAATTTACTGAAGGTTCCAGGCCTATTTTATGGATTTAATATGGAACATATTTAATATTTCGTCATCATTTTATAATACTTCGATAAAAGGTTTTTAATAGTTTTCCACTCATTGGCTGATCACTAAATGCAAATTACATTTTATTATTTTATGGTAATGATCGGTACATTGGACTGTGGCAAACTACAATTTCGAATAGCTTTTAATAATGGGTCTTCATTAAAATAAAAAGCTAAAACAATATTGATGGGAAGTTAATTATACTGATATTCGTACTCACTTATAATATAATAAGGGAAAATTTTATTGCTTTGATGAGTTGAGTTTGTGACTCATGGATTTTGAGATTTAGAATCCAATTAATCTATTGTACTAAATCAAACAAGAAAAAATGTTTTGGTCTTATATATTCTACTACGAATTCCTATCTTCAGATAAAGAACAATATAGATGAAATAAATGTTACATAGTAATGTCTTAATTGAAATTTGCTATGTTGAATTGTACTACAGTGAAACCGTGATATATGTTATAACAATACATCAATTTTACACTATCTGCCAAAAATGCCATTTTCTCATTTTGGAGCACTAAACAATCACATTAAAAAAAAAAAGCATTAAAATGTGTAAATCAATTTCACAATATGACAGAAGTCATTTTACAGTCTCAAAATAAAACATTGATGAAGTCAATATAGACTTAAAAACAACAAACACCTAGGAGGCAGCACAATCATCTGTATATAAAACTGTTACTGTGTTTCAATAGCTAAAAGGAGTTATGCAAAAAAGGAGATATTGTCCAGAGGGTATTTATTTATGATAAAAGTCAGAATATCTCCATTCTTTTCACTTAAAAAAGTATGAGTAAATATCAATAAGTGAACACACACATGTGGTTAATATTTGTGCAAATGAGTTTCCCCAATTGATTATTAATAACTATAGTATTATAATTTTAATTTAAATATGCATACTATATATAAAAAAATGCATCTATGTTTTATATATATGCTTGCTGATACTTGCAGTTTGATAAACAATACATATTCCATTGTAATCAAAGCTTATTAACAAAATATAAACTACTATATGTGATGTAAAATGTTCATAAAATCTGAGATAATGACTACAGTAAATATTTAAGAATAGTCTACTGGCATGTTTAATAGGCATAAGATAGTAGATTGACATACAGATAATATAATGAAGCATAAAAAAGTCAGTGTGGAAGAATATTTTTTATTATCTCATAGAGTAAGACTATGTACTATTTATTGTGTTTATTTTCTTTTACTAATGCTCAATTGTTTTTTTTACTATTTTCAATCATTTAAGTGATTTTAATTATTATAAGTCTCTCTGTCATCATTCATCTTTTGATTAACTATATCAAGCGGTTAGTATATAAGTGCAATTACATTTTCCGCTTCCCATACAAAATTCTGACTCCAACCTTCTATTTTGTGCATGAATTTTTGATGCTAAGAAAGAAATGTCTAGAATAAGTTTAGAAAAATTGGTAACATTACTTTTATTACCTTTGCTGTTTGAAATATATTATAGTAATGTGCTTAAGTAATATTAGTAATATATAAAAAATAATTAGATAAGCTACATTTTGAAGCTTTTGTTATTGTTGTTGGGTATCCTGAGATATCATATCATTAGTTTTTATTAGTGACTTTCCTTGGCTACAAAAAGGGGTTTCTATTTATTGAAAGGAAACTCTTGAGTTCCTCTTTCTTTGTACCAGTAACTGAACAGAGTTAATTCATTGTGTTCACTCCATACATTCTTATCATAGTAGTTGTTACTGCTATTGATTATTTATATGATGGGCTACTCATCAATAAGATACACTAGCCTGATGAGTTTGTTGGTTTTATATCTCTAAAGTTCAAACCAAATTCCCCATGGACTATGTTTTCATTTTCCTGATAATACTTAACTGAAATACAAATTGAGCTTTCTTGAAGTCAGGTGGATAAGGGTATGAATTATATCTGGAAATATTTATAATAATGTCAGACAAAATTAAATTATTACCCTTATTCCTAAAAGCCTATAAAATTATCAGCCATAGAAATGGTTGACAACTGAAGAAAAAAAAGGCTAAAATTTTTTTGATTTTAGACAGATATTGTCTTTTGGTAAAGATGTTTTACTTAGCTACCTACAACTTCAAATCACTTTCAAATCAATAAAAAATACATAAATTAAAAAAAAAAATGGAGGGACAACTGATTTTAATACTGGACATATATTTCATTACAAAAGTACACATATTGTAATCAAATGTGATATGGGATTCATTATAATAAAATGTGAAAGAACAGGAAGAGTGACAAGATTAGTTCCTCAAATTAACATAAAATACCAAATGTAGAGAATTATATCTCAATAAGTTTTTATTTTGATAGAGGATTTGTACATGGATGGATACAACACTTTAGATCAGACCAAACACATCTTAAACCATCATGAAAAAACTTTAATTCTAGAAATTGTAAGCAAGTGAAAAGTGAAAGTGCTATGAGTAAATTTGGCTATGGTGTTAGAAATGAAAGGAAACAAAGATTTGTGAAATTTGCAGAAAGAGAAAAATATATATTATGAATTTTTTTCTATAAGAAAAATGTTAGATGAAAATAGAAATGGAAACATCTAAATGAAGGACCAACAGATTTGGATTATATTACTCTAACAAAAAATATGTTTTTCAAGATTGCAATATTCTTAATAGATTCAACACAGAATGTGATCATTGATTAGTGAGATTAAGATGTATGTTAATGTAGAATTTGAGAGACAAAGGCTAATTAAAAGACAGTAATAGCAGTTAACATGGCAAATTTTCAGAAAACAGAACACTATTGCTGAATTGTTCCAATCATCTGATTCATTTTTATTATTTTGATATTTAATATATATCTATTGCCAACAACTTTTCTATGGCTTAACCTACTTTTTAAAAATATATCAATTATAATTTCATTACTTTTTGAAGCTTTCCCTTCATTATAGATTGCATTGCATGTATTATCTTCTCACTTAATATGCATGAAATTCAGATGTAATAACTATAGTGATTATTCTGTCTTTGTTTCATAATTATTTGTAGAATTTCTCAAATTTCATGATCCAGTCCTTTTTTAAAATAATAGTTCCTTTTCGTCTTATTCGTAAGATAATTGTTCTTCTAATAGAAAAATATTGTTTTATATTTTTGGGACTCTTTTTTTTTTTTTACAGCTTTCCTTGCCAATTCAGTTTTTTTTTAAAAATATTCTTAAATCTTTTTTATATCATTTTAAAGAATTCCAGGTATTCAATTTCTTTTAATGATTCATTTTTAGTATTTTTATATTTCCTTTTTTTTTTCATATATTATTTTGCCTTATCAAATGTCTCTGAATTAATCACTTCCTTTATTTCACTGTAATATTTAATACAAATGTAAGTTCTACATCTTACTTCAAACATTTTAGAAAGATCTTTTATTGTACAATACAAACATACAATCTAACATTTAGGCTCTGAAAAAGACTGCAGAACAGTCAAAACGTCAGATTGTGTGTCATTTTTTATATATATATATATATATATATATATATATATATATATATATATATATATATATATAATAAACAGTTGAAACATCAGATTGTGTGTCAATATATATATATAATAAACATTTTTTTTTGCTATGAAGTGTTTGCAGTTAGGTATGGAAATTGTATTTTTTTTGTCTTAGTTAATTTTTTTTTGAAAATTTCTGCTTTTTTTGCACCAAGCTATCTTTCATGCAATTTTCCATGCGAATCAGATATCTTATTGGTATCAATTAATTTTGAATTATCTTCAAAATCTGTACTTATAAACATCTCAAAAGAGCATATTCTCTGCTTCCCATGAGTTTAAATACTATAATTTGCGCAAAAATATTAACAGATAGATATTAAGATTATATAATGAATAAATAAAGCACTAGCATTCAAATGAGCTTTGAAAATCACGTGATATTTTCTATTTCCTGTTTGATTAAGTTTAAGTCAATAAAGATTATCATTTAAGTAATCGAAAATATTTCTCTATGAAAATATTGCGCCATTACTATTGATGATTTATACTTTAATGTAATTTAAATTAATGTTGTATGTTATATAATTTAACACGTATTTATTAATTTATATATACTTATGAATAAACATTAGAATTAAAATTGGAATATTTTAGAATGAATCCTTTTTTTATTCTTAAACAAATAGGAAATGACATTATAGAAGACACCGATGATAAGCGTATCATGATAAAGAAGTCAACTTGTGAATGCCCGAAGTGGAAGAAGGGAGAACTTTACTTAGTCATGGGGAAAAACGGGTTTAAATACAGGTCAAATGATGGAAATGTTAAGTAAGTACATTTTTTTGTTCATTACTTAGTATTATTAACCCTTAAACCGCTAATTATATTATTGGTTGTATGAGGTAAAAATCAAATCTTTTAATTGGCCAACTCACAAACTGAAGACAAAGCCTATTGTTAAAACATATTCGCCTATAATATTAAATTCAACTCAGATACATTTATAAAAAGTATATTACTAATTTTTCAGGTTATGAAGAGAACGAAAGTTCTTTCAAAAATAAATTGCTATTTATTTATTCTAAAATATTCAATTTCGGCAACATAAAAGCTATAATATAAACAAAAAGGTCGACTTTTACATTATAGAAAAGTAAATATTTCTTTTTACTAAATCTTAAATATTTTTACTAAAATCTTCAATATTTTTCGAAAATAATTTTGTTTTTTTAGTATTCTCTCTGAAAATAATTTGTAATTTCTCAAAATATTCTTTTATAATAATTTAAATCATATTCGAAATGAAAATCTCAGCGTTTTTCTTTATTTTCTTTGATCAGGTGGTTTCTTTGTTCTTTCCAGCCAATCAGAATGTCTTTTTCGGCTGAGAGCATGCTAAGAACCAATCACAAGTAATGTTCTTTCTTTGTTTAGGTTTAAATGTGTTTTTTTTTATTTTTTACTTGTAAAATAATTCGGAAGAGGGCACCATCTTACAGAACTTTTAAAAACCTATTCAATACCTGTCTAACGAATATTTTAGCATAAGAACTGGCAGAGTTAGAGTGACATCAGATGTCGACGAGGAGCTTCGTAAGAGGCAGGAAAAGGGTTAATAAAAAGATATACTACCCGCCCACCAAATTTCCATCTATTTTTTAAATAAAACAAATAAATGAATAAATAAACTAGTGTTTGTAAGTTTGTTTGATAGTAATTACATGTTGAACTATATCTACCATCTAATACTAATTGTTAATTTAGAAAATGTAAATTTTATTTAAACTTTTCAAATACATTGAACTGTTATTAGTACATAACACAACATTTTTTTTCATATGTCATAGCATTAGCCGGGATGCGAACCCACAACCGTCTGCAAACAACTACTTGCTTGCAAGGCAGCTGCGATGACCTTTCGGCTAACAACGCTTGACTAACACATTTCCTCTCTTCTTCAGATATTACTAGCCTGATCAGTGATAATACTAGCAGGGAATCGAACCTAAATTTTAAGATTCATGGACATTGAATTTAAGATGAAGCTCTAACTAAGTTACTCTGTCAAAGGCAAAAAACAGATGTGTCCAAAAGTTCATTTATCTATGAATGAACATCGTTTGATTGGGAAAAAACAAAAATATTGGTCAGATCGTAAAGAGTATAAAAAAGAAAATTCAAAAATGCTGCTCATGTAGCAATGGCACATAGCCTCATAAGCCATCATAGTGTGCTAATTCATGTTTGGAAACTATTCATTAACATTGCCTTTAAAAAGGAGGATAAAATTAGGAGGGCTCTCATTGATAAATATATGTAATTTCTATTGATTGTTGTTTAACATGAGTTTGTACTTATCTATTTACAATAATAAAGTAATTTTATAATAAATGTAAAGAATCCCTGGGCTAAAATGTAAAAAAGTAGTGTTTTGAATTTTTGCCAAGAATTCTGTCTAATTATTATAACACACAATATGGCTAAGTATATTTAATTAGATTAGTATTTGATGTATTCATTTTATGTGTTGTTTTTTAATTATTGCAGTAATTATTTTTTTTGCTATTGTTTAAAACATTTTTTAATTATGTGCATTATGTATTATGTGTGTCTACATTTATAGATTAGCTGTTTAATAAGTTAACTTCCAGATAATATTTAATAAGTAATATATGGCATATAATTTTCTTCATACCATCTATTCACATGCTTTCTACAGAAATTTTCTTCATGCTACTGTTAAGCTATATATTAGACACTTGAGTAATCAGTGGTCATGTGATGGTATAGTGCTATTATACACCTGCATTCCCAGACCAAAAGTATGATTTTACCTACATTAGTGAGACTTAGAATATAAAATTGGAATTAATGCTCTATATATTTAGAAACTACCTTTAACTCCTTCATTCATCTAATTATATAGATTTAACACTAGAAATATGAGCAAAGATGTGAAAGATACTGTTACTAGTATTAATCTTAAGATACTTATATATTTGTCTATCACTGAGATGTCATGTACATATTAGTCTGATAATAAGTTTCTAATCTTGTGATTTTGGAAAATAATGTTTACGTGGAAACTGCTGACAAATTTAATTGATCAATTTGGAAAAGTGATAATCTTTAAGACATCAACTTCATTAGTGGGCAGTTATCAAATTATAATCACTTACTTTTGTAAAAAAATACTATGCATATTCACTTTACAAGAATTAAAGATGGACAATAAATCCAGGGTTTATGTTACTCTTGCCAAATGATTGATTACTCATGTCAGAATTCTTTCATGATATCACTGGATAGTTAAAATTGTAAAATGATGAGCAAAACCAATATTTTGACTAATTTTTCCTATTGGAATATTATCTAATATAAACCTACAATTAATTCATTTCCTTTTTAAGAAGATTGTAAATATGTTTACATCCATCTTTATATAAATATTTGTTTGCACTGGTGACTTTCATCAGTGCTGAATTAATACACAAGTACCACTTTCTTTAGCTAAAGAAAATTTAAAATAAACTGAGGTTTATAAAAAAATAAAGCACATTTTAAATTCCATGCTCTTAGATTGGATAATATAAAGAAGTAAAAGTTATTTTTAAAATTACAAATATATTATAAATAGTCATTAAAAGTCATATATCACATGACTCCACTTCTTTTTTATTAAGCTTGCAGGATATAAACAAAGAGCCTTGCTAATTGCTCAACAAACTTCGAGATAAATGCTTAGCAAAAGAAAGCATTTAAAATATTTCTATCTGAAAACCAACCCCCACCCCCTGACCATGGTTTCATGCTTTTGGCACTCCTCAAAGAGGCACTAGTATCTAAAACTACTCTACACCTCTCTGAGGAGTGCCAAAAACATGAAACCATAGTCAGGGGATAGGGGTTGGTTTTCAGATAGAGATATTTTAAATGCTTTCTCTTCCTAAGCATTTATCTCGAAGCTTGTTGAACAATTAGCAAAGCTCTTTGTTTACAAGTATATTAGTTCCAACATTGAATTCCAATTCTCATTATAAAGAGCAAAGCCAGAGAAACTGGTCCATGGAATAAATGTTGCTGCCACAAACCATCTGTCCCTTGACTACTCAAGTGCTTATGATAGATGGCTTCATAGTAGGGCATAAATAACTGTCATTTTGCATTTAATGAGTAATACCATACAAAATTTTTTGTAAATAAAGTATTCATTTATGTATAGATTAGACAGATGAAATGTTTTGATTAAGCAATAAATAAAAAAGTAATGCATGGTGTGTAATATGTATTGGTCAAAGTAATCTGACTTGTTCTTATTGGAGAAAGAAATATGATATCAGTGAATATTTATAAGACTTTGTATGATGGAAAACTTCAGCACAGAACACAAATAATGGTAAACATAGAACTCATCTATGCACAATGGCTTCTTGTAAAAAAAGTTTTTAATATATGTTAACTTTGGTCTTTGTTTTCAACTTCATTTTTTATTTTATTTTTTTGAAATTAGAATAGCCATACTTGTTTATGGGTGACTGTTAATGAGATATATACTTCAGGGCAATGTCTTCTTATAGTGTCATATCACAGTGATAATGTCTAAATCAATAAGCAGATAAAAATGAACTCTTTTAGCTACAGCATAAAAACTTATGTGGAAAATATATTTATCTCATAATAAATGTAAGAATCAAATTCTATTCATTGTGGATGTAAACTATACCTATCTGAAATTTATTCAAATTAATATTCCCAAGGTAGAGCTAATATTCATTTTTAATAATTTTATGAAAAACTAATATCATCAATAATATGTAATATTTTATATAAATAACATGAACTATTATATAATGTATTTCAGAGCAATGGTCTCTGCTAGTGCTACCTATAAATAATGTTCATTTCACAGTACTAACATCTGTTTTGCTCAGCAGACAAATTAAAATTAATATTCAGCACCTGTTTCTTGAGAAGATTAATTTGGACCAATTCATTTAGACAATTTTTACATCCAGAATAAAAAGAATTTCATTCTTACATAGTCAAAATTTGTTTCCAATATAAGTTTTTGAGCTAAAAGCAAAGAATTTTTATCTCCTTAATAATTTAGACATTAATACCTTAAAGTTTGCATGTTTTATGTGAACCACAAAGAAAGATTATGTAATATTTCAAGCCTCTAATTTCTAATATTATGTATATAGTTAATATCCCATGATTATCTTTATTTATTTTTAACATTGAATTATTCTATTGCTTTTAATATCAAATAAAACACTACATGATTATCTGTATTTATTTTCAACATTGAATACTCCTATTGTTTTACTTCAGGGTCATCTACAGGGAGCTTGAGTAATTAAAGAATACTAGTTGGCAGAACCACATCCAAGTCGGGACACTAGTTTGTAGCTGCCATCTAGTCTTCAATGGTTTTTCAAGCTTACAATAAGTGGCTCTAAAGCTGAACTAATAAAGTGGGTACTCTTGATAATGTGTGTAAATTTATTTAAACTAATAAATATAGAATATAATTATATATTTCAGATTCAAATACATATTGGATAAGGAGTTTTATATTGAAAAGCTACCTTACACTAATGAGCCTTCGCCAACCTCCTTTTTATCTTCTAAAAGACTAGCTTTAGTCATGAGAGAATTGAGAAGCAATGTTTGCGAAGAACTGAAGAAATTAGAAGAATAATTGACAGTCATATTGCTAAAATAAATTATTATTAAAGTCAAAAAAGTTTTTAAAAACGTGTGTGTGTGTATTTTAAAAATATTTTTAATGATTTATTACTCAATCAACTTTTAACCCACAATTCCTACTAGAATATTAAGGGCCTATGTGGTAAACATCGAAATACTATTATTAATCAGGATCACGTGTTATTGCAATTGCAATCGTTCTATTTTATTGTCTAATTACCTCACCTGCCTTCAAAAAAATATAAATTAATATATATTTATTATATTTTTATGGATTCACTTTTGCATTTTGGAGTACACGTATAAGTAACTGAAGCTTTCAATGAGATAATTACATAACGTAAATAAATTTTCAAAAGACGTTAACTTATTGGAAGCTTCAGTTACTTCCTGTTTAGTTACATATAATCTGAGTTATTTATTATTTAAGTGTTTATATAGTTAAGTAACAGTAAAAATCTGAAAGCTCCAACAATTGGTAGTCTAATGAATCTTAATTGTAAGAATATCTTCCTCTAGCTACACATACTTGACTGTGCCAATCATTTTATCTTTCCAGCCCCTAGGTCAGTGAGAGACAGAAGCCTAATTGAATAAACATCACAGATAATGTAGTTAATTTATATAAATTAAGAAAACTTATTAACACAATGGACATTTATTAGTATGTGAACAAATTTATTTACAAGTTACATAACCAGGGTATGTTGGGTGTTAAATCATCATCTTCATCAATTCATTGATAAACAATATTCTACTTAAAGTTTTAAATATGAAAACCTGACCAATTGCTAGTTCATAGTCTTTTATGTACTTCAAAGATTATCAAAATGGTTGTGCAGAGTTTGAATCAGAATAATAGTTATTTAATTGTTATAACCTTAGATTTTCATACTTTAATAATATGGTATATGGTTTGTTGTGATGGTTAGGCTTGCAGGTTCATTTCCAAACCAACAGATACAAAAACGAACAACTATTTAGCAATAAATATGTATAATTTATTAGTATAAAATTATTACACACGTTAATTTAACAAATGTACAAATACAGTTGATATGCTTCAATGCTGAGATAGTTGTATGAAGTGTGGAACTCGCATCCAGCTAATGATTAGCCTGCATCGTGAGTTCTGGTAAGAAGACTCTTCCAGCCATGTAGTTAGCTTGCCTCAAGTCGGCTCTAGTTCAGACATAGCAATTTCCAATCCGTAGGTGGACTTGCCTCACTGCATGGACGTCATGATAATGACTAGATAAATACCTTTGCTGATGGCAGAAGGTTTAATGGAGAGCATATTCTGTCATTCAGATTAACAGAAGTAATTGCTCTCTGCCTTGCCTCCAAAAGGCTGACTATTTAAAGACAGATCCCCTATCTTACTGGAAACACTTGAATTCAGTACACGAACCGCAATGAAGGTTTTAATCCCCTTGGATAGCAACTGGGTGCTAGTGATTCAGGCAAGGAATCTGAAATAGTATACTTCTGAGGGTAGGGTCAGATATGACATCCCTCTCCCTGGCTGAAATTAGCCCTGGAGGACATAGTCATTAAAATGCACTGGATGATGTTTTGTCGGCTTGGTTGGTTCCCCTGGTTGATTGTTGTTCCTGTCTTCATCTTTTTCTCTTGATGAGCTTGTTTCTGGTTGTCTGCTGCTGTCTTGATAGCTTCAGATGTATGGTGGAGTCTTAGCTGGTTGTGATGGTGGTGATGATGATGACCATCTTCAGTTTGCACAACAATGTAGAGGCCCTTTATTTGTGTCACCACTGCTGTTTCCATCTTGTGGACCCATAGTACATATGATATAGTACTTTTGTTCCTATTTGAAATTTTATTCTGTTTTTTATCTTCTAGTTGAAGTTTGGCATCAGGTTTTATCTTTTTGTTAAAGACTTATGATTCATTAGACTTTAACTTTGAATATGTTGTGAGCTGGTTCACTATGGTCACTTTGAACCCTAAGTGATTGAACCAGTCATGGCCTGTTAGATCATTATGGTTACCTAATGCCACTACCAGTGGTAGGTATATAATTTTGTTAGGCAGAGTAACTTTTTTTGTTTTTTGAACCAACAGTTTGATTTTATTCCCTTGGTAGTCGTCCAAGTCTTTCTTGAAACTATTGACACTGCTGACCTTGTGTCAAGTTCCATATTAACTGGTGTATCATTTATTATGACAGTGTGTATAAACCCAGACTTGTCATCTCTGATGTGGTTTATACAGGTAACTTGCTTATGTTTATTATCAGTGCCTTTACTGTCTTTAGGAATAGACTTGGATGATTGTCTTTTTAATTTCAGACATGCTGCCTTTATATGTCCTATACGCGTGCAAAATGTGCATGTTGCTTTGTGGTATGGACATTATGTATGCATGTGCATTTGCTCATTGCATCTATAGCAAAGCTGTGGGCTATTTGATGCAGAATTATTTGAGCTGACTGAGTGCTTGGATGACCCAGTGTTATGCTCAATTTTTTGCACTTTCATACTTTATAAGTTCTTTTAATGGGTTAGCTTGACTAGTTATTGTTTCTGCTAGTCTTGCTTGAGCTACTGCTGTCTCAAAATCTAGGTCTGGAATCATTAACATTTTCAGCCTCAAATTGTGATCATTTATGCCACAAATAAAATGATCATGAAGTGCTTCATTCATGAAGTCTTTGAACTAGCACTTCAAGGCTAATATTCAGATTCGTGTTGCAAATTCTCGAGCTGTTTCATTGTGTTCTTGTATGCTGAGATTAAAATGGTATCTCTGCATTATTGTCAAGGGTTTAGGAGTAAAATACTCTGTGAGAATTGTCAACACTCTATCAAAATTCAGCTCAGCTGGGGTTACAACCATAGATTGAGACTTGAATATTTTGTATGTTTGTGGACCTATTATGGTCATTAGTGTGGCAACTTTAACTCAGGCTTTTTTATCTCATTTGCCTGTAGATAAAAAATCAAACGCTCTTTATAACTTGGCCAGCTCTCAGGTTGAGCCAGATCAAAAGATTCCATAGAGCCAATTGCTTTAGCCATCTTTTTTTATTTATACTGAATAACCACTCTTACTTGTTTTTGTAGTTATGTTATTGTAACTAACTGAACAAAGCTTTTAAACCAATAGAGTGAGCTTTTATGCTGTCATTTGAGTAAAGCTCTCATGATTGGTTGACACTCCTAATTGACACACCTTTATGCCTGCATTCAATTTTATTCAACAGTTTTATATTGTTATTTTTCTAAAAGAAAAATACCATGTAATGAAATTACGGGTGCGCAATGTAAAAATTTTTTCAAAAGTAGAAAATAATAAACAAATACACTCTCGTGTATTTTATAATATAATTTTCCAGCAGTGAGGGAAAATTTTTTCTGTTACTACACCAATTGTTTAAACTGGCATAGTTTATTCTAATTTTTCCAGCTGTGAGGGAAAAATTTTTCTGTTTTACTGTGCCAAATCTGTTATAAGTGGCGTACTTTATTCTATAATTTTTCCAGCCATGAAGGAAAAATTACACTGCAACTGCGCCAACTCTATTGTGTTTGGTTAGGCTTGCAGGTTCATTTTCAAACCAACAGATACAAAAATGAACAACTATTCAGCAATAAATATGTATAATTTATTGGTACAAAATATATACACACGTTAGTTTAACAAATGTATAAATACAGTTGATATGCTACAATGTATGAGACTTGCTTCCAGCCAATGATTAGCCTGTGTCATGAGTTCTGGTAAGAAGACTCTTCCAGCTATGTAGTTAGCTTGCCTCGAGTTGGCTCTAGTTCAGATGTAGCAGTTTCCACTCCTAGGTGGACTTGCCTCACTGCATGGATGTTGTGATAATGACTAGGTTTAATGGAGAGCACATTCTGTCATTCAGGTTAACAGAAGTAATTGCTCTCTGCCTTGCCTCCAATACACTGACTATTTAAAGGCAGATCCCCTACCTTACTGGAAACACGCGGATTCAGTGCGCGAACCCCAGTGAAGGTTTTAACCCCCTTGGATAGCAACTGGGTGGTAGGCAATCAGGCAAGGAATCTGAAATAGTCCACTTCTGAAGGCAGGGTCAGATATGACAAGTTATAAAATATGCCTCTTAAAAGAATATTTCAAATAATTTCTTGATATAAAATGTCTCTCAGCCCATGCCAAATCAACAAGCTAGATATATAAACTGATCAAATGATATTAAAGCTTTAAAGAAAACTATGGTAAAATCTATGAAATAATTAATCTAAAAATAATATCTAGACCAGTATTATACATCTAGCAACAAACCTGCCCAGTCTTTTGTAGTAGACTTAAATTAGATTGTAATTGAGCCTATCAATTTAGAAGTAGAAATGTCATTTTTTTTAAATAATAAGAAAAATCGATACTTACGGATTAGCCAGCAAGGTTCATTATTGCAATAATTATATATTTTTAAAAATTATATTTATCACATTTTAAAAAAATATATAATCCTGTCCAATAATTAATTTATTAATAAAAAAAGATATTTAATTGTTTATGACACTTGTTTTTCAATTATTGCCAGGAAAACAAAAAAAAAAAATCTTTTTTTAAACATTAAAATTTAATCCCCTCCTCCAGATTACTCACTTCTCTATAAATTAAAATTTTCTTTTCCTTACAACTTTTTAATAAAAAAATTTATAAAAAAATGAGAAAAGGGGGAATTAAGTTTTAATGTTTAAAAAAAAAAAGAATTTTTGTTTTCTTAGCAATAATTAAAGGACAAAAGTATCTTAAATGCCAATTTATTTATTTATTAATACATTTATTATTAGATCGAATTATATATTAAAAAAATCTGATAATAAGTATAATTTTACAATATATATATAATTATTGCATTAATGTGATATATATAATACACTTTATTGACCTGTCCTGGCTAGAATCTTATACTAATTTGCTTAGATGCAATGTTGTTTAGTTTACAAAAATTTTGGTTTCTCCCTTTTCTTTCTTTTTTATTATACTGTAACAATGAAGATTATATTCGATGGTCAAAGGATTAGAAACCCAAGCTAACAATTACTTTTCATCCAAGTGAAGAAAATTATATATACATAATGGAAATACAAAGCAGTATGAAGTACTTTAAAAAAACAAAATAATTGCATGGGTTAAAATATAGCCTGACATCATAATATGCTAGATAAGTTAATTAACGTTCTATTGAAATATTCATACCAGAGAAAGTTTATGGTTTGAAAAAAAAATTCAGATGAGATCCGATTTACATAAAATGGATTAGCTATTAATAATTTTTATTAGACATTCATTGATTGGAGATTATCCATTAATGAATATTTCTGTAGCATAATTTCATTACATCACTCATGCAAAATAGGGACTGGTTTCTATCCACTTCATTTTTCAAGGGATGTAATCATAATCATATAACCAAAAACATGAAAATAATCTATGATCCCTAGATATGCATTTTTGTGCTGAACCAGCACTCATTAGTTGGCCCGGACCACAATCTTTTACACATATCTTTATCATTGTTCAGTACTGTTTATTTGATGTGTCACACTTCCCTGCACAAGATGTTAAAAATGATAGAAACCAGTCTGTAGCTTGTGTGTGAGTGGTGTAATAAAAATTACACTGCAGAAATATTATTTATTATGATCATAACTATATTTTGATAGAGGAAAGGTACTTCAAATCTGTGGCTTCATTTCTTTCCTTTCTTTATCAAGAGAGTTCACACAACTTTAAGTATAGGCACTAATGCATATTTTCTTTGAACAAAAATCTTTACTTTTTGTCATGGCAAAACATCATAGATTTTAAAAGCAAGACACTTATTTGTAGATTTCAAGCATTTGAATTTAGTGTAAAGCAACTATTCGGATATTTGTATATGCATGCTTTCAAAAAGGGTGGAAAACACTATCTTAGGAATTCAGACAGGAAGACTTTCTCCATGTATGATGGAGGATCTCTTTCAAAGAATCACAAATCATCGGCAGATTGATTGTTAAGGGATGCTGTTTTTCGTAGCCACTTATTCCTATGTTGATGGTTTTTTCAGTAGAGCTTCCCACAATGAATTTAGATATTGACAGACAATGTTTTTTTACAACTTTTTATACAATATTTTATAAACTCTTATTAAATAAACTACAAAAGATCCGCAAGAGAATCAATTTTAACTTTAATTTGACCCTATATATCAGTGTTCTTAAACCCTTGGTCCGTGGCCCAGTGCCAGGCCGCGGAACTTTTCTGCAGGTCCGTGTGCTAGATGAGCAGTAAAAAGTTTGTAATAGTAAATAATAAGAGTTTAAACTTTTAATTAATATAGCCAATTTTTATTTATTTTTTCATCTCATTTTTACCCAATTAAAAAAAAAAGAAAACAGAACGAAAACAAAATCTAATCAATCATTCATCAATTAATTTGTTTTTCTAGTTATCACAGATGTTTATGGGGATGGGGGGTAGAATTAAATTTTTTATTACTTTTCTAAAAAAATTATAAAAATTTTTTTTTATTATATAAACTCCATATATATATATATAACTTTATCTTATATATTTAACATTGTTGTTTTGATCAGTTATAACAATTATGCTTATCTTTAAGAAAATGTATCTATAGACTTCTGACAGTCTGCGAAATCTTATCCTTATTTTTGCTGGTCTGCAGAACCTTATCCTTATTTTTACCAGTCCGCAGGTGTGGAAAGGTTGAAGACCACTGCTATATATGACCTGTTTATAAAATTTAATTTAATTTTTATAATACCTGATAAAAGAATGTATCCTTTTGTAAATCTCTTGTTTACTCTTAATTAGTTACACTCTTTAGTAACTTTTTCTTTTGTCACATTTTTGATTTTAATCCACTCTTACAAAAGAGAGAAAATTTTAGGTTGCAACGAACAAACTTCTTTGTTACAATTACATTTTAACTTTCTCAAAGATAAAATAAAATGAAAACGAACCCATATTCAAAATTATAGTAAATTAAATTCCAATCAATCAGATAATGAAATGAAATTCGATAATTAAAAAAAAAAAAAATTCAATGCTTTAGGGAATTATTTAAATAATAAAAAAAATGTTTTTTTTTTTTTTTAGAAAATGGCTACAAAATGAATGATTTTTTAAATTTCATCTCAACCACACACGCACATTAATTGCTAATGTGATGCATCCCTATAATAACACATAGCAGTAATTTATGCTTTAATTTATGTATTTAACATATAGGTATTAAAAACAACATTTAATCTATGATATAGCTCCAGCTATTATAAATTTAGTCTTTTGAAAGAAAGTTCTGCTTTATCCATGAAGTCAATATATGCCAATGCATATATTACACTTTAATATATAATAAAGTTCCACCATTGCATTTAATAAATATTTATAACTCATGAAGTTTTTCAAATTTCTGATGCACTCTTTCAAGCTTACTGAAAATGTAAAATTTTGCAGATCAATCTATATATTTTGTACACTGCATATCCTAATAAAACAGTAGTTAGGGACTGATTCTATGATGTGATTCACTGTGACCTCTCCTTATGTGGAGTCAAAAATCTTTCAGCCAATATGCCCAAAGAAACCTGTCAGCCACTTTACCTTCCCTTTTCATTTCCCACCCTAAGTTTTCACATAATCTGCTCCATTTATTTCCACAACATAATCTTTGTCAACTCCATGACCTTTATATGATCTAAATCTCCTTTATTTTTTCCCAAACCCAGAATAAAACCCAATAACCCACTTTCTGTATAATCACTTTGTTCCTATTTATTTTTCCATAACTTCATTATTTGTACCCTTTCTACTTTCAATCACTTACATTGAATTAATAGATGCCTAATATTTTCTATGCCTTTCTTATACAACTTGCAGACTAAATCAATCATATTTATCCATTTATGTGTGCATTCCTTTGTTGCTAAAGTTCCCATTCGAGCCTTAAACAATAAATTACTTTCCATACTATTATCATAAATTAACTTGCATCCAATGTTCCATTTACTTCTCTCTCTCTCTCTCTCTCTCTCTCTCTCTCTCTATATATATATATATATATATATATATATATATATATATATATATATATATATATATATATATATATATATATATATATATAAACTATTTTTACTCTCCTTACTAGTTCTCCATATCTCCAACTTCCTATTCTTTATTAATGCATCTATTCTTTTATTCCATTCCTTACCATTACAACACTCAACAATCCTCCTAACACAATCATCCCATCTTTTGTACAAGTATACTGATATAAATTCTTTATCCAAATCTTTTGCATATCACATTACCTTTCTCACTCATCTTGTTGCCTGTCCTTTTCTCATAACTCAATTAAGTACTATTTGGGCTATTCTTTTATTATGCAACAAACTGCGGTCTACCAAACATTTTCATTTTGCTTTTTGCATCTTTCATATAAAAATTTAACCATCCCATTTCTCCTTGAATTGCCTCCTTTGCTGTCCATATATCTGCATCTAATGCTTGTCTTCCTATTTTGATGTGATGTATTGTGGCTTCTCCTTAAACAAAGTCAAGAATATCTCAGCAATTATGTCCAGATAAACCTGTTAGCCACTTTATTTTCCATTCCCCACTCTAAATTTTCCCATATTCTGCTCCATCCCATTTCCACAACATAATCCTTGTCAACTCTATAGACTTTATATCTAAATCCTTATCTTATCCCAAACCCAGCATAAAAACCAATAATTCATTTTTTGTATAATCACTTTTTTATATTTATTCTTCCATAACTTCATTATATGTACCCTTTCTGTTTTCAAGCATTTACATTCAGTTAACAAATGTATAATATTTTCTATTCCTTCCTTACATAATTTACAAAATAAATCACCCATATTATATTTTCTTGTAGGTTTTTGCAATGATATATAGGTACTCATCTTATAGCTAAAGATGCTGCTCTATGGTGCGGTTTTTGCACTAAAACACATAAAAATGCTGTTTCTGCGGCCGACACATTTGAACCCGCATTTTCTATAATACAACTTTTTTGTTGTGCTACAGAATGCAGGCCACTATGTCATGTCACAGTACAGCATGTATGTCGCATAACAGCAAATACATTTTCCGAATTAGCACAGTTTATAAAATAGTTACGGCTTGATGAGAGAGTTGGTATTTGAATTGGATGGAAATGTTGTTTTCATTTGATTTTTTATTTTATTTTAAAGTATTGAAATGTTCAGATTTTTTAAAGTATTAATTCTAAAACTTTTTACAACATACTGTATTGAAGTTTTAAGTGGGAAAATGTTAAAGATCTATGTTTTTAGTGAGTTGCAATTAGGTAACACGTCAAGGAATGTACTGTTCGTAACATTCCATGGGACAAAGAAGATTCTACCGTGTATATTTTTGAAGTAAAAAAGAGTGGTACCAAAAAAATATCCAGTAAGAAAAGTACAAATATGCACAATTTTTTGTAAATTTCATAAAAAGCAAATATTATAAACATGTTTAATAAGTAAAGAAGATATTTATATGTCTTTGTTGTTGTTTAAAATAATTTGAGTTTCTTTCTTTTGTTCGAGTACGGTTACGATTTTGATATTTTTTATTTTAGCATTACAAACGACAGAACACTAACCCTAAAACTAACCCTAACCCTAAAACTAACTCTAAACCTAACCTTAAAACTAACACTAAACCTAACCCTAAAATTAACCTTAAACTTAACCCTAAAACTAACCCTAAACCTAACCATAAAACTAACCCTAAACCTAACCATAAAACTAACCCTAACAACTTTTACTTTTTATTGTCATTCTATTTGAAGTAAAAAATAGCCGTAATATCTCTTTGTCTGTAAAAAAAAAAAAAAAAAAAAGTAAAACAAAGACTAAAAAAAAAAATAGACTAAGAAATTTTACTTTTTATTACGATTATTATTTTTTAGTTAAACAACAACAACAAAAAAAAGTCGTAACACAAGTAAAAAAATATCCAATAGAAAATTGATAAAAAAAAGCTGTAACACAATTAAAAAAATATACGATAGAAAAAACACGAATCAAATTGTAATTTGTTGATTTTATTTTACATTTATTTTTATCATTTAAATTGTATACGTTAATAAAAAATAATATTTATAAAAGACAATTTTGTTTTGTTTTTATTTTCGCATTACAAAAAAGCACAGCAAAATTATTATAATCAACGGCCCAGGAATGATCATATTTTATAGTTTTATCAAGAAAACGGTACCATCCAATGGCATCTTTATCTATAAGACAAGCACCAATATATATTGCAGAGGCTTTTACTATATGGTAAAACTGAACTGATATCAGACCCATGTAGCTGTCTAGTTTGTTTGACTGGATTTGAAAATATTTACGTATCTGAAAAATTCATGCTTTCAAACTGATAGAAACTTGTTTCATAAAAGTAGAGTCTGTATTTAGATCTAGTTTCTGTTCTCCTACTCATCATTAAGGTGAGCTAACTAGCTTGAAACCATAGTCTGGTGGTTGGAGTTAATGAAAGAGATATTGAATTCTGTCTCTCTCAGCATTTATGTAAACAAAAAGCTTGTGATGTGATGTGATGTGATGTATTATGGCTTCTCCTTAAACGAAGTCAAGAATATCTCAGCAATTAAGCCCAGATAAACCTGTTAGCCACTTTCTTTTACATTCCCCACTCTAAATTTACCCATAATCTGCTCTATCCCATTTCCACAACATAATTTTTGTCAACTCTATAACCTTTATATCTAAATCCCCCTTATCTTTTCCCAAACCTAGCATAAAAACCAATAATTCACTTTCTGTATAATCACTCTTTTCATATTTATTTTTCCACAACTTCATTATACGTACCCTTTCTGTTTTCAAACATTTACATTCAATTAACAAATGCCTAATATTTTCAATTCCTTCCTTACATAATTTACAAAATAAATCACCCATATTTTTCCATTTACATGTATATTCTTTTGTAGCTAAAGATCCCGTTCGAGCCTTAAACAATAAACTACTTTCCTTACTATTATCATATATTAACTCACACCTAATATTCTGTTTATTTCTATATATATTTAAACTCTTTTTACTCTCCATACTATTTCTCCATCTCTCTAACTCCCTAGTCTTTATTAATAAATTTATTCTTTTATCCCATTCCTTACTACTATAACACTCAATAATCCTCTTAACACAATCATCCCATCTTTTGTACAAATATACTGATATAAATTCTTTATCCAAATCTTTTGCATAGCGCATTACCTTTCTCACCCATCTTGTTACCTGCCCTTTACTCATAACCCAATTAAATACTATTTTAGCTATTCTTTTATTATCCATAAACTGCAATCTACCAAACATTTTCATTTTACTTTTTGCATCTCTCATATGAAAACTTGACCATCCCATTTCTCCTTGAATTGCCTCCCTTGCTGTCCATATTTCTGCATCCAATGCATGTCTTCCTACTTCCCTTTGAGCTTTTTCTAAATAATCTAATATCTTTTTACTAACATATAATGCATCATTACCATATGTTAACCCTGCTACTGCAACTCCTTTCCATATAATTCTAGCTACATCATATTTATTATATGAAAATACTGTTAATTTCTTTATCAATCCCTTTCTTTTCTTTGCTTCATTTATCAATTTTTTCTCCCATTCATCCAAATAATTTTTCTGATTACTTAAAATAATTCCCAAATAACTATATCTATTCACCACACTTAACTTAATATCTCCCAATAAAAATTCTACATCTTCTCTTTCCTCAGTATTAACCATCATTATATTTGATTTTTCTTCACTAAATTTAATCCCCATCTCTTTACCCACCCTTGCACATGTCCTCAACATAACTTCCATATCTTCTCTTTTTTCTGCACACAAAAATATATCATCTGCAAAAAAAAGACCTGACAAAATATATACTCCCTTACTACCTATTAACGGTATCTCTATCCCTCTTCCTAATCTTTCTATTGCTCTTTCCATTTCACTCAAATACAACACAAACAAAATAGGTGACATAGGGCATCCTTGCCTTAGTCCCACACCATTTTTAACTTTAATTGATTCTATATTCTCTAATTGATATATATAATAATTATTTTCATATAATTTCTTAATAATATCTATTAAAGCTTCATCCATTCCCAAATTTGCTAAACTTATCCATAATCTATTTCTATTTACTCTATCATATGCCTTCTCTATATCTATAAAACTCATATATAACTGTTTATCTGCATTCCTACTCATATCCATAAGTTGTGTAACTACAAATAAACTATCTCCTATACGCCTATCTAATCTAAAACCTCCTTGCATTTCACCCACTACATTATTCCCTTCCACTTTACTAGCCACCATATACGAGAAAACTTTATATAAAACTGATGTTACCGCTATCGGTCTATAATTATTCAACTTTCTATGATCCTTACCCTTTCCTTTAAATAATAACCTTACTCTTGTATTACTCCAACTACTTGGGAAAACTCTATTCTGTGCCATTTTATTAAAACAAGATAATAACTTTACTTTTGCCCTATATCCTAAATTCATTACCATCTCTGCTGCCCATCCATCTAAACCTCTTGCCTTCCCACTTTTCAATTTCTTCTCTACCTCATTTAGTTCATTTTCTGAAAAACTAATATTCCCATTACTATATTCTTTCATATTTTCTAATATTCTATCATTCACATCTAACATCTTTTCTATATTCATTACATAACTATTTAAGATTCTCTCTAAATCTTCTCTAGAACTACACTCAGTTCCCTCATCATCTAGTAATACTCTCTCCCCTACATTTCTCCTTTTAATATAATTCCAAAATTTTTTACTTCCATCTCTTCCACTTTTATTAATATCCTCCAACAATTTACTATTCAATTTCATTCTCTCTCTATAAATATCTATTTTAGCCAACTTCTTCTTTTCTAAGTACTTTTCCCATTTAGCATTAATATCTTTTTCACTTTCCTTATTCTTAATAGCACACTTATATTCTCTACATGATTCTTTCCTTTCTTTTACACTTTTACTAATTTTAATTTTTTTATTACTTTTATTCTTTTCAATATTCTCACCTAAAACCCTATTTGCAACTTTTTCTACTTCCTTACACCAATCCTTATACTCATCCCCAACCCACTCTTCCATTATTTCTTCAACTTGTATTTTATACTCTTCCAACTTATTCTTATCACTTACTCTCCATCCACATCTTTCACTATTATTTCTACTTTTATTTCTATTCTCCATCACATTACTAACCATTTCAATTACAATGAAATTATGATCACTAGTGCATACTTTTTCTTCATTATCAAATACCTTAATTTTCCGTATTTTATTTATTCCCTCTTTCTCTACCAATACATAATCTATTGTGTGAAATATATTATTTCTGGACCATGTGTATTGTCCCTCATAAATATTTAATAAATTTCCAATACTCAAATTCACTTTCTGACAAAATTTCTTCAAAAGTTGTCCATTTTTATTATCTACATCATCAATTTCTTCAATATGTCCATTCATATCCCCTATAACCATTATTCTCTTCCCCTTTTCTTTAAAACTTTGTATATCCTTAACTAAACATTCGTATATGTTACTATTCCACTCCAATATAATTTGACTATCTCCAGTAGCTATATAAACTATAGCCACCATCCATTCTTGTCTACCCAACCTTATTTCAAACCACAAGTGTCCTTGACATTTAACAATATTTAAATATTTTTTTGATATAACACCTATACCACCACCCCTTTTTTCTTTTTCTTTTCTATTTATACCCTGCCATACCAACTGTTCCAAAATAGGTTCTTCTTCTTCTCTTAAATGTGTTTCCACTACTGCTAATACCTCAAGCTCTTCATTTTCAATTGTTTTATTTAATTCCATCCACTTTTCTGGTTTCCTACCACCTTGCATATTCAAAAACCCAATTTTAACAATTTCTTCTTTCCTAACTACTCTTTTATAAATTCTTTTAATTCTTTCTTCTCCATTACATTTATAAATTACTTTCTTACCATTAATTTTACAAACCCATTCCTTCTCCATATCTATATTTATATCAAAATCAAATTCCTTTTGCTTACTTCTTATATTCCATCCATTCTTTTTAATAATATTACAATTTAAAAACCCACCCCCCTTTATAAGTTTCCCAAAAAAAATTCTTTATAAATCAAACTCCCTAAAACTTCACTTCCTTGTTTTCCTAAATGCAACCCATCTTTACTATATAACTCTCTCTTTCCAATAAAACAATCCCACACATCCACAAACATAACATTATTTCTCTCACACAATTTTTTCAATCTCTCATTTATAGAACATGCCCTATCTAACAAATAACTCTTGTCAAACCTTGGTAATAATCCAACTATTCCTACTCTTCCTTTAATCATAATCAAATTCCTAATCAAATCTACATACTCATCCATTATTCTCTCTGATGATTCTAATAAATTATTAGTCCCCACCATAACATATACATCTCTACTACCTTGTTTTTTAACTTTATCTGCTACATCCCTAATTCTAGCTCCAGGCAAACATACTCTTACATACCTACTTCTATTTTATTGTTTAGGAGCTATTGGTAAAGCTCCACCTAGTGATCATTAATTGCAAGGCTAGAGCAAGTTACAAAATTTATAACTTGTTTTGTTTATCATAAATGTACCCTTGAAGGTTTTTGCAATGATATATATTGCAAAGGCTTTTACTATATGGTGAAACTGAACAGATATCAGATCCATATACCTGTCTAGTTTGTTTGACTGGATTTGAAGATATTTACGTATCTGAAAAATTCATGCCTTCAAACTGATAGAAACTTGTTTCACAAAATGCTGATTGTACAGTCAATATTTAGATTTAGTTTCTGTTCTCCTACCCATCACTGAAGTGAGCCAACTAGCTTGAAACCATGGTCTGGTGGTTGGAGTTAACGAAAGTGATATTGAATTCTGTCTCTCTCAGCGTTTATGGAAACAAAAAGCTTGTTTAGGAACTATTGGTAAAGCCCCATCTAGTGATCATTAATAACAAGCTAGAGCAAGTTATGAAATTTATAACTTGTTTTGTTTATCATATATATATATATATATATATTGTAATCGTATACAATATGCCATTACATTAATTTAAACTTAAAATAAAAACTTAAGTTCGTAAATAAAAATTGATTTATTAAAAAGAAAAAACTTAAAAACTGAAAAGTGAAAGTTATATTTAACGTATATATTGTCGTGCAGATGGAAAACTTAAAACTATTTTAAGAAAAAAGTATTTGAAAGTATTTTTTTTTGTAAAAAAGTAAAAATTATAAATATTGATATTTCGAAAATAAAAATAATGTTGATTTCTATAATCTTAGAAAATGAAAATGATTGTTTTATTAATTAAATGTTTGTTCTAAAGCACATTAGTCCTTGGTGCACTCGAATAATTAAATGGTCAGATAAGAGAAAAAGAAATGAAATGACCAATGCAAGCACGAAATGACAGCATGGACTGTAAATGAAACACGAGGCAATTAGTGATGTCTTGCTCATTGAATCTGAAGATTTGATAGGCTAATAAAAGTATAAAACTCCAAATTTTTGAATTCAGGAGGATTATTATTATTGTTGTCAGAGAGTTGATGTTGAATCTACATATGAACTTTAGCTGTATTGCAGGCTTCATGATGTAGAAGTCTGCAATAGTTTTAATTTCTTGACAACCAGCTGAGACCTCCCTATGACAGTTATGGATGAAAAGGAATGGCAAATAGTGGCTTCATTTTTTTTTTAAAAAGAAACAAAAAACAAACAATCTATGTAAGTGATCATGAAGATGGACCTCTAATCCTGAAGAATCTGTAAAGTATAAACTTTTACCAATTGAACTTTCTTTTAAATAAATACAGTATATCTTCAATAAGTAATCAATCCATAAAAAAGTAATATAAATAAATGGACTCTTATCTGACCAAGAATAGAACTCTAAATCAATTACAAATATAATCATTTCCATTTTTTTATTATTTATTTATGTTTGTATCTAACTAGGTCATTTATTTCTATTTGTTAACTAAAATGTATTAAATTTAAGTTGGGTGTGGATAACTATATAAATTATTATGTTAGTTTTAAGTGGGTTTAATTTCAGGTTATTTGTCTCATAGTTAGGTCAATGCTGGTGGAGGGATATATGGGTGTTTATATCAATGTAATGTAAAGCATGTTTAGCATACAGGGCAACATGCCCAACTGAATGCATGACCCCAAAGAGGCAGTCATATCATTGCAATGGACACAGATGTATTTCCTGTGCCATTGACCCCTTCTAGCTCTATGGACAGGGATTATAAGCCAGCATATAGACCAATCTCCCCCATATGTAGCACTTTTCTTTAATTAATTTATATACATGATTCCTTCGCCAGATGCACATTTCTGTACTGGACAAGGATCATGTCCTTCAAATAATATCACACTGTCAGATGTACATTCCTGTCAGTGTGGTTTTATGCTAGCATCTTCATATTGCATTGGTTGTGACTATATATCTGGAAGCAGGCATTGGTTTGGCTACAAACTTTTAGTCCGAGATTGAATGATTTGTTTTGAAAAGTTATTAACTGTGGAATCTATGTAGCCTATCTATACTCAACATGCTAAAGTAAAATATTTATTAAAATGTCCATCTGTGCAGACTATTTAAAATTGTAATTTAAATTTAAAAATTAATGTTAAAATCTAAATATAAATTTTATTCCTCAATTTTAAATCTGCGTTAATAAAATCTGTTGTGTTATTAGTACTGGCAGTGATGTAGTTTATTCTTTTTAATCTTTATTAAAAATATATTCTAATAAATATGTTTAAACCTCTGCTACTCCATGAACTAGTGGCAAGTGCTGACAGCCATGGTAAAATATCTATGTAAAAATTGGATCTTTAACAGTGCGTATCTGCCTACTCTATAAATTTTCTAGGTTTGAGTAACCTAGTGACACCCAGTAGTGCAGATATGGTAAGATCCCTTTGATCTCCCACACCCCAACCATTATAATATATATATATATATATATATATATATATATATAGGGTTTATAATATATATATATATATATATATATATATATATTATAAACCCTCCCTTACACCAATCTTACATTATTTATGAATAAATACCCAGTGCGCTAAGTTTATCAACAATAGAATAAGTTAACACTCTGACTCCATTTGAGTTACTATCGAGACTCTTTTAATAATATCCAACTATAGCTTAGTGCAATGGTGGGGTTACAGAATACTATAATATATAAAATGTAAATAAGATGAAGAAAAATATTATAAATCACTGAGAATAAAATATCTACTTGGTTTCATAATAAATAAGTAGTTGAAATTGATAAAGTCCCATCCATTTAAACTAATAAGTTATAGCTCAAGCTTAATCTCTCTCATCATCCAAATACACTTTTGACTAACCATGGTAATACTTTAATAAGTCAGAAGAAAGATATAACACTAACCAGCTTTTACTGTATAATAAGTTTAATTTAAATGACTAAATTAATATTTACTTGGAAGCACTAAGAGAATATCTCAAGATTTATTATATACTTATTTAAAAATTCATATTATATAACATCTAATAATTACCTCCATAAAGGGTAATGATATAAAATTGAGTATTGTTCTAAGGAAGTAGCAATAAGATATTGAAAAAATGAGGTATCTTTTCATTTCAAATCATTAGCCATATAATAACTGAATACATAACTCCCCATAAGTTCAACAAATAATTAAGCATTTCGTATAATGTCTGGGTTGAGAAAATAATATCACCAGATCTGAACGTGTTCCTCATCAAATTCATAAAAAAGTGCAAATATATCATGTTGGATATGTAGGTGTGGAAATTCAGAATGTGAATGTCTATAAAAGAATAACTCTCAATAAAGTTTAAAATAAATGACACATTTATTATATTATGCAATTAATAAAATATATTTATACTTTTACTTCACATATATCCGTGTTATCAGCTAATTCTAATATTCTTTATTGAACAAACTGGAGTAATTAAACAATGCAATAAGGAGCCAACATGTAAGTTAAAGGAGTCGCCCTATCCTACAATAGCATGAAAGTTAAACAAAACTGACCATCCAGAGAATAACTCTTTAATGAGTCACTTAGACAATTCTATGAAATAGCTACATTTTTTTGTTTACTCATTTAAAATAGGGATGATTTGTTCTAAGGATTTGATGATTAGGGTGATATGATTTGAAATATTTTCCCAAAACTTGAAAATCCGATAATAAAACTCTTCCATATCGTCAGAATCAATAGAATTTCATGTGTGCATCTATATTATGCTACACATTAGTATATAATTAACACAATTACATCCTGTTGGTTTGCTTATGAAATTAAGAAGTAAAATATAATACGGATGATGCCATAGACTGGCCAACAACTATAGTACTACTTTGGCTGTAGATATTCCATAAAAGAAACTAATCCTACCTTTATTGTAATTGACAAACTATATTACACATAGCTATGATTATATAATAAAAAAATCCTAAATGGACACATGAGGGACAAGAAGACCTTAATTCTAATAATCTAAATGACAAAATATAGTGACTCTGTACCTTACTCAGAGGTTCAATATTGGTGCTGCCTCAGTCTTATCACTGAAAACCAGGGAAATACATTGCTTCACTTCATATAATATCATCATCATAGTGCACAAATACCTAATCTAGGAGACATAATCCGCTCACGGTAAATATCTAAATAAACTAAGAGAGAGTTCTTTCAATCCCTGACAAAATAATATATATCCTTAATGATTTCATTCCTCATAGATACTTAACACATTTCATTGTAAACATTAGAAAAAATAAATTCATTCATAGATAGATTCCTAATTCTTTCACATCTTTTGGCATATTGCATCATCTAAAACTGACCAGGAAAATACAAGTCAAATGACTGTAAATTCAATAGTTATACACAATGAAGGCAAACACACAAATAAATAACCATGCACAAAATAATTTCAAATTATGTTCAAGACATAAATGCTAGGCCAATATTAACTAATAACTCAAAAATAAAATTTTAATTTATGTTGAACTATAGATGTTTTAAATTTGAAGTATAATTATTATTATATAGACCTCTGACAATGCAAAAATAAAACAACACTTTTGTTTATTTACCCCTCTTTAAATTCAATGTTAGCTTCATGATAGCAAATAAACACTTTTGTAACTAACATAAGTGTATAGAAAACATGTATAACAGAAATTAGATCTAAATGATAATCAATTACCCCATACAATACTTTCATATTATATGTGTCCGAGATGATCTTGGAGCAAAGAAACAACATATAAAACAAATAAATTTATCTACATTTCTACCCTACCCTGACAATAAAAAAAATAATTAAATCTTCTTTAATGAGAAAATAGAAGTTCATTTGTACAGTCTATAAATAAAGCTTCTTAGGCATATACAAAGATAATGGCAATAATTACAAAATGAATAAATATTTGTAGACATATAGATGAATTCCTGCAGGAGGAACAATACACATTTTGGATCCAATTGAGGGGAAATTTCAAAGGTTCTTAGCAACAGCTAATTGAGATTGCTGATGAAATAGCATGAAAAGTATTCAATATTTCTTTTCTTTTCCTTTTTTTTATGATAGTGATAAATTATCATTTACTGCTGCAGATTTCTAATAATGTTTTATCATTTAATTCACTGGTAATTATGCAATTTATGACTCAGTAATAAATTGGAACACTAGCTTTCCACAAATTAACATTGCATTTATTCGGGTGTTAATAATAACTTGTCAAAGGCCACTCATTAGGCAAATAGTTTATCAATTTATGATATTCATTTAAGCATACACAATTCCTTAAACAACAATATTTTTTAATAGGTTGAGTATAAATAAGGGGAACAATGAGTAAAATATACCCATATAGTATTCATGCTCTTCCACTTGAGTTAAGTTATATGCACATTTAGTAGACAATAGTTCTCTGTTAGTTTTATATAAGCCATGCATTCAATTTCTTAATCCTGTAAGATAAGAATGATTAAGTATAATTCTCACCCAATAGTAATTTATGGTATGATATACTAAATTAGGCATGCATCCTTTCCTCTGAGTTTTTACCTTTACACAGCTAGAAGAATTTTTAATCTAGAGTCTATAAAATGTTTTGTTATAAAGTTCTGCATAACGTTTCCCATAAAATAGCAAATTTCACCCAATTTCATTTTATCATTAATACTAAAGATTGAGGTTATGTAAGTTAACTCTGAGTTATAGACACACATACACATTTTAAACAACAATATTAAATCTGAAAGTTAGTTGATTGAAAGATAGTGTGACATACTTTGCTTGAAGTTGACTATGTTCTCATCCTTTCTTTATTAAAAAAAATTTCCTTTTAGATACTAGTTTTATAAAAAAAACATACTTAAAGAAAGTTGTAGATTGAAATTTAAATTGAATATCAACTGGCTTGACCTCTCAGAAGACAGTGATTGCAACTACTACATAGAGAAGGAGAAAAACAATACAATTTCTTTTATTACTGACTATTGCTTAGATATCTATTTTCTTTCACCAATCAAGAAGTCACTTCCTCAAAGGTCAACCTCAAGAATGTCAATCCCACCCTTTGCACTAAGATAATTAGCTGGAAATATTCAATAACTTTTTCTCTCTTGAAAAATAAAAATAATTCCGACTTCTAAATAATATTAATCAAATTGAATCAATAAAAAAGATACTCTCTACACTCTTAAATAATACAAAAAATATTTAGCAAATAAAGTAATTGATAGTGTATTTGGTCTGCCCAACAATTCACTGATCCATCAACCCATTACTCACTTAAAATGCATTCAAATTGGTTATCAGAGATATCTATTATAAATTTATGTAGTTCATTGTAAAATATAGTATTTGGTACCATAATTAAATACATGAATGAAAGATGAAGCTGTAGGCTGGTACAAACACACATAAGCCACAATATAAACACTAAACCAATCCAATCAAATAGAAGCTTATATGCCCATTACTCAAATATACTATATTAACCATGCTATGGATTGAAGTATTAATGAACAAATAAACCAGCAAATCACTAAGCAGATATCAACCCCTGTCTCACAAACAAAATGAATCTGTATTAACTCAACCTACACACTAACAGTTCCTGGGACAAGCCACCCCTCTTCTATCATCAAATATTCATCAAAAAATATTAAATGTTTTGAAAACTTCTAAACAGCATCTGAAAATAACTTCTCCAAACAGGTTATGGATTTTTAAAGTAAATTTATTTAAAATTTTTCATGTTATTTCACTTTTTTTTAGGTAAACGTAATTGGTTACTGCTGACACAATGTTATTTACTTAAAATTTGTTCCTTGTGCCCATTTAGAAGGTCACAATATATAATCAGATACTTAATCATTTGACACCAATTAATTAAAATAAAAAAAGTAACCACAATGTTAATTATTGTGATGCAATGTGACACTTCTTTATAGAAATGAGAAATCTCTCAACTAATACACCCAAGAAAAATCTGTTAGCCATTTCACCATCCCTTTCTATTCCCACCCTAAGGTTTGATGACCCTCAATACTTTAGTGGCAGACAAAGAAATACAAATTCAATTCAGTTAATTTGTACTGAACTATTTTGTTTTTACATTACAGTGAGAATATAGACTAAATATATATTCTTGTGGGTTTTTAATTTTATGCCCTTTATTTAAAAATAAGCAAAATAGACTTTAAATATCCCCCTCCGAAATATTTTGTAATGGAATAACATTATCTCACTAGCCTTTCAATGACTGGTAATGAGAGTTTGTGCAGTTTCCCTTAATTGCTTTGTTTCATTTATAGTAATTAGACATCGATTTACTAACCAATGTTGGATGGTTAAGTCGATTCTTGATACATGGTTATCTTCCTGTAAGAAAAATTCTAAGCTAAATTAGATCTGAAAAAAAAAAAGATTCATCTTGTCTAAAAAACTGTCGCACATGGATTCATTAAGACAAAAATTGAATTTTTTTTTTTATAAATATATTTGTAAATATATGTAAGTGAATATATCATTATCATTATTATTAACTAATCCACAGGTAATTTCTTTCCAATTTCAGATTTCAGCTGTCAATCAATTATCAACTTTTCTAGCAAAATGTCAAGCTCTGCTCTATTTTAGTATTTTAATTCTCTCAATAATGTTACTGATGTCTGTTCCTTCTTTCAGTATTTTGTTTTTGATTTCATCTTATTACTCCATCTCTCATCATATTTCGTTGATGGTTTCAAGTCTTTGTATTTTATTTCTATTAATTATCCAAATCACAGATCTCTAGATAAGAAATGGCTTTGTCGTATATAAATCATATTAACCCTTTTGTAAAAAAAAAATTAGTAAGCATTAATCTACAACTATAAATTAACACATTTTCGCCCCCTCCCCCCACGGTTTGGTGCAGAATTAGAGTGATAATTTCTGGAGCTCAGGGATCATCAATTCCGCCCCAGGTCTGTCACTTCCAATATTCGAACTTCGTAGAACTCCCTGAATAAGAAACAATTCATATTTGTTAACACAAATATTTATATAGTCGAATAAATCATTAATCTATTATTACAAATTAGCGCATGCACGCACCTACTCTATTAACACTTTTTTTTTTCATATGTCATAGCATCGGCCGGGACGCGAACCCACAACCATCTGCAACTAACTACTTGCTTGCTTGGCGGCTGCGATACCTCTCGGCTAACAACGCAAGACTACTCTATTAACATTTTAAGACTCAATAATCACAAATTAACACATACTCGATTGATGCATTAATTAATGATTAACAAATACGCATGACACAATTACCTATTTATATTTAGCATATCTAAACGACCTTTAGCTTTACCTGCTGTTGATATATCGATAAATCATATTTATTGTCCTGAAATGTATTTTGTGACTATCATAGAACACAAATATATTTTTGGATTATTTTTCGTCGTGCAAGCATTTAAAAATATCTAAAACACTCATCCATTTATATAAGTTTGATTTTACAAGTTCCCTTTTTAATAAAATGTATTCTTAGTTCAAATAATTTTAAAAATCTCTTATAATGAACTGTATGAAACAGAAACAAGTGTAGTCGTTATCTAATTGCGTAGTTGAAATTTATCTCGTAGTATAAATGTGGCTATATTTTCAGAAGTACTATAACATGTTTAATATATATATATATATATTCACTTATTTTTGAGTACTAAAGAATTTTTTACTTGTATAATGTATGTCTTCATCAAAGGTTTAGAAAAAAATCTTTTTTTTTTGTCACAGTTATAAGATGTTTTATTAAATAATTAAAAAGCTTAAGAAGTGAATAATTTTCAAAATGATTTGAATATTTGAGATAACGTTAATGATAACTCATTTTAGGTAATGTTGAATTTCATTAAATAGCCAATGAACTATTTCCCATAAATAATCTCCAGCAGCAAAATCCAATCTTGAGCTGGATTCCTTGTTAGAATTTTAATTTATGTAAACTGAAAGAGAATAATGTTGCCGAAACAATGTTGCCGAAACATTATAATAGAAGTAATATTATTATATTAAGATAGTGGCGATTCATATTTTTTGTTATCAATATTAGTTAAGTATTCTGGGTTTGTTATCTAATCTATTTAGATTTTTTTAATATCAGAAATTTTATATGTATTCCATTTAATTTTTTGATTATTCCTATTTCAAATCAAAAGCATGACTTGTGACCCTGGAACTCGAGGCTCATAGATGCAGTTTCAAACTGATTCAATTATTTATTAACAGTTCTCAAGCCAAAATTGATTCTAACATAAAGGAATGGTTTTGTTTTTGCTGTGTATTTGTAAATATTGAATTGAAATGTTACATACCTGTATCGTTATTCTGGTAAATAAATTTAAGGAGAGCGCTACAGTCAGTTCTCGCTCCTGAAAAAGATGCTTGATAAAGTGATGAAGATAGAAGGGTGCAGAATCTTATTCTCTCTCTCAGTCCAAGATTTTCTAGTATGAAGCTGCTATAAAATGTATAGGAATAATTAATAGAATTCGGTGCAAAGCCATAAGTGAAAATAGCTGTTGTAATTAAAATTGTAAGGTCCGAACATGTACAGGCAAATTTTTGAACTTTATACATTACACAAGATTTATTGTATTTGCTTTACCAACTAATATGTAAAATATTTGTGTTTTTATACTGTTTAAATATAAATTAAAATTATATAAAATGTCAAGTCTGTTCTCATTTTCTTTCTTATGCTATCTGACTGGTTTTCTGAAAAATAAAAACCCTCAGACATAGCAGAGTGACACAGTTCGACAGTTTAGAACCTAAAGCGAAGCGACGCACCATAAATTTAAATAGCGGGAAAAGAAAACATGCCGGCTGCTATTTCAACAATATGCGAGCTCGCATAAATAACGTTGGCTCATAGAAAAGCTATATATTGCACAGGTTGAATATTATATGTTCATAAAGATGACTGCTATAAAATTTCCATACTTTTGTATTTTGTGGGACAAGATGTGATCCAATTGGTGAATAGGCTTACCAACCCAAAACATCTGGAAGAACTAACATATCAAGAGTTCACACAGAGACTGAAAGAATATTTCATGCCAAAAATCTCAAAATAGATTGCACGTCTTAGGCTAAGAAATATAATGCAGTTACCACATGAGAAATACATGGACTACGATGAGGCATTAAGAAAACTAGCTAAGAACTGTGATTTTGGTCATGAAATAAATGACTCTTTGTTGGAACAATTTTTGTATAGGATGATGGAAAATAATTTTAGGAAAGTGCTATTGTGTGATCCAGATCTTATCTGCAAAAATGTCATGGATAAATGGGTCACACAGAAAGCCATGCTAAATATGGCATCTAAGTATACCAGATCAAAATCTCCTGAAAAAATATTACTCAATAGAGAGAAGTCAAAAAATAACATTGTGACTCCCAGTAGCCATAGCAAACAATAAAAATGTAATTGCTGTGGAAAAATGTGACATTTTAAAAATAGTTGCAGGCATAAAGATAAATTATGCAGAAACTGTAGCAGCAGTATGTTATTCCAAAGATGGTGAGTCTGTGAGGAAGAAGCCAGATTCCAAATCTCTGGAAGATATGGAATACAGAAAATCATCCTTCAAGGCTGTAAATAATAGTGACATGAAAACGGACCATATCCTTTTAGAGTTGCAAATTTGCCAAAAAATGGATCACTATGGAAGTGAATAGTGGATAAAGACAACACACGACTCTAATAATGATAATAAGCTAAATCTATATAAAGCAGATGTGCTGGTTACAGACATAAATTGAAATAGAGTTGAAATTTGTGGAAAAGTTACCGTACCAGTGATGTTAAATTTGAGACATAAATTCCTAGTACTATATGTAGTAAATAAGGATATTAGCCTGATACTCAGTAGAAATTGATTTGCCTCTTTGGGGATATATATAAACATACTAAAAACAGTTCGTGTTGAAAATATAATGAAAAAACGATATCCAGAATTGTTTATGCCAGGATTATCTGAATTCAGAATGGTACCAGTTGATGTAGAACTGATAAAGGAAGCTAAAGCAGTTATATGTAAACCTCAAAAGGTACTGTTTGCGATGAGAGAGAAGGTAAAAAATGCAATAATGGATTTGGGGTCTAAAGGAGTTTTAACACACATGGAAGAGCCATCCTGGGTGCCCCCTATAGTGTCTATTATGAAACCAGATGGAAGTATATGGTTATATGGGGATTATCGAATCACTATAAATAAATACATAAACAAAGTAGCATATCCAGTTCTGATCGTGTGAGAAGTGCTGGCATTATTACAGAAAGCTAATTATTGTGCTAAAATAGATTTGAATGCTGCCTTCCACTAGATTCCCACAACAAAAAATATAGCAGAGCTACTCATGTTAACTACACATAAAGAATTATTTAAGTGCAACAAATTACCACATGGCATAACAATTGCACCAAACATTTTCTAAGTAAAAATGGATAGGTTGCTTAGATCAATTGATGGTATAATCCCTTATCTGGATGATATTCTGATTATTGGAGCAACAGAGGCCAAGCTCGAAAAAAGAGTAGATCTGATTTGCTCAAAGCTAGCACAAGCCAAAGTGAAATTAAACATAAGAAAATGCATATGGTCCACAAGGGAAATTAAATTCCTAGGACATATTATAAACACAAATTGTCATCATCCAGATCCTGAAAAGATGAAAGCCATAAAGAATGTGGAAAATCCAAGAAATGTGAAAGAGCTGCAAGCATTTTTGGGACTGCTAAATTTCTATGAAAGGTTTTTAGCAGGAAAATCACATGTATTATCACCATTGTTTATGCTATTAAAGAAAAATCAACATTGGGTCTTGAATATGGAACAGGATAATGCATTTAAAGCTGCAAAAGACTTGCTCACATCAAAGGCACTGTTAGTTCATAACCGGAATGATTGATCTGTGTGTATTACAACAGATGCATCTGAATACGGTGTGGGAGCTGTCATCTCACATCCATACTATATTGCTTTCACTTCTAGAGTGCCTGATGTCAGCAGAAAAATCTATAGCCAAGTGGACAAGGAAGTATTGGCCATGGTTTTCGCAGTAAACAAGTTCCATCCATACGTGTATGGATGGAATTTCACAATTTATAACAATCACCGCCCTCTAATGGGGATTTTTGGCAGTGAAAAAAGTTATATGAACCTTCGAAGCAATGTATGTTATGGTGGATGGACATTTTGTCACATTATGATTATAAGTTGATATATAAGTCGGGAAAGAAAATCATACACATCGACTGTTTGTCCAGATTGCTGGATGTGAAAAAAAACTTTATATGAAATTAAAGAAATAACTACATTGATGTGTTAAATTCAAAAAACATAAATAGCTGAAGTTATAGCTGATTGGACAAAGAAAGATAAAGGTTATGTCCAACTAATAAAATGGATAATAAATGGATGGCCCATAAAATGCCCCAGAGAATTAAATAAAGCAATTTGGATTGCCAGAGAAAGACTCTCTGTTTGTAATGGATCCATATTGCATAGACCGTGTATTGGTCCCTACTGAGAGCAGAGTCAAAATTTTAAAACTATTCCATCAAGGACACTGAGGAGTTGTGTGTATGAAAGCTCTAGCAAGATCATATGTGTGGTGGCCAAATTTGACAATGGATATTGAAACTATAATAAAAGATTGTATAAACTGTCAACAGACAACTAAATTACCTCACAAACAGTATGAAACTTGGGAAATTCTTAGTTCTCCATGGATGCATGTTTTTATGGACCATGTTGGGCCATTAAATGGATACTTAATACTGTTAGTTATTGACACATATTCACAATGGACCGAGTACAGATTAGTTAATGATACCAGTGCTGAAAGTGCCATCCGAGTGTTAAATGAATTGTTTGCTATGCATGACTATCTGGAATCTATTGTGACTGATAATGGCTCCGACTTTATTTCAAAAAAAAATTATAGACTTTCTGAGTGACAGAGGGATAAAACACACTCACACCTCCATACCATCCTGAAAGTAATGGTATAGCCGAGCAAGGAGTTCAACATCTGAAATATATTTAAAAAAACTAAAATTACAGAACATGTTAGAAGCTTTGATACAAACCATGCACATACAGCATTTTACTTCGAATATGGCAACCGAAAACCCCCGGCTGAGTTATTAATACGTCGTGTTTTCCACACTCATCTGTCTCAACTGTTACCTGACAAATCTAAGGGCAGACAACCTTTTCAAGCTAGACAATTTTTATCTGGGGAGAGCATCTGAATATATGATGTGTTGAAACACAAATGGATTCCAGGAGTGGTTAAACAGCTATTATTGAAGCAAATTTGTCTGGTTGATTTGCAAAATGGCAAAGCATTTAGAAAACCCATAAATCACCTTCGCCATCGATGTGAACACCCTAATTCAGAGGATGATTTTCATGTGTTGTCCGAAACAAAGCTAAATGGGAGGCATGGAAATAAAACTGATCGTGATAATGAATTAGACTTAGAAACATCAAAGAAGAAGAGCTGGAGAGTGAACTACTGCAGGAACATACACACATCCCAGATAGAGATGGAGTGCACAAACCCAGGGTCTCCAGAGTATGTTGACCCCTTGTTAAGTTTAAGGATTTCATTTTAAATTAAAGGCACCATTTATTTCTAGAGTGGGAGAAGGTCTGCTGTGTATTTGTAAATTAGTGAACTGAGATGTCACATACATGTGTTGTTACTCTAGTAAATAAATTTAAAGAGAGTGCTGTAGTCGGTTCTTGCTCCTGAAAAAGATGCTTGATAAATTGATGAAAATAAGAGTGCAGAATCTTATTCTCTCTCAGTTCAGGATTTTCCAGTATAGAGCTGATATAAAATGTATTTGAATAATTAATAGCATTCCTTGACAAAGCTATAAGTGAAAATGGCTGATGTAATTAAAATTGTAAGGTCTGAACATGTATGGGTAAACTTTTGAACTTTATAGCATTAAGCAAGATTTATTGTATTTGCTTTATCAAATAATATGTAAAATATTTGTGTTTTTATGCTGTTTAAATATATATTAAAATTATATAAAATGTCAAGTGTTTGCCCATTTTATTTCTTATGCTATCTGACTGGTTTTCTGAAAAGTAGAAATCCTCAGACATAGCAGTTTTGAAGGCAATATAGAAGTGATGGAGCTCCAAAATCTGAAACTTGGGTTCGGCAGAAAATCAGCAGCCATTTGACTCTGATGATAGCATTCTTCATACTGCCTAGATGTACTAGCGAAATCCGCCCATCTCTTTACTGATTATAGCTTTTCTCCTCACTTCCAATCATTATAACAAATTAAATTAGCCATAGTGAGATCAAAGTAGAAGATTTAACCTGGTCATTTATCTAAGATTCCGTCATAATTTTAGAATGTGTTTTTTATAAGGGGAAAAACATGACTGAAACTATCAATTTGAAATATGCTTATTATTGTAAAAAATGTTAACTTTTCAATACATCTAGTACATGTTCAATGTCAGTTGTTAATTGTTGAGAAGATTGCAACTGAGAGATAAAAAAAACATTAAGATTATTGTAATGTGTTTATGATTTTGATACTACAACGTTACGCTACTTTTTCAACATATAATTTTGTAATACAGAAGATCTGATTGGTTAAGAGATTCATGGAAAGTAGGTGAGATACATTTAAACAATATAAAAGGAGAATTTTCATACTTTTTGTACCGACTGAAGTTTCTGGTTGTTGGAGAATTTGATTAGATAACTTGTGTTGTTCCGAGGAGGCGAAAATAACGAAAGAATACACCGGCTGATAGAATAACTTAATTGGGGACGTTATCAGTATGTGAGTATATTTTTTACGTTTATGTGATAATTTGAATGGTAAAAAAAAACGCATTACTCGTGTATATTATATATGTATGCAGATGTGAAAGTTGATACATTAGTGGAGGGGAAGGGTATTAATTTGATGGTCCAAATTATTTTATGCAAACTTTAAAAAAAATAGATGCGGATATACTGGTTTACTAATAAAAAAAAATCTTCCAAGTTTTTCATGATTTTAATATATAATAATTTAATGTTTCAAACTGAAGCTAAGAACGACTACAAGCAACCATATTCTCACATAAAAAAGTTAAACCTATAAGAGTTAGATGCGAGACAGACTGAAAAAAAAAAGTCAACTGTTTAAACGTTAATTCATACATAAATTCAATATTCCTTGAAATTTCTAAATGTTGGTTTAGAGGAGAGTGTAAACTAAAAATATTTATATTTTGAAAGTAAAAATAATAAAGAATACAAATAATTTAATGGTAAATGGAAACGAACAAAAATAAGGAAAGTCTAGGTCGACCTGCAAATATTGATAATTTTCTTTCTTTCTGAAAGATAAATTAATTTTTTTTATCAGTCTGTAAAACTGGAAAACACATTTTAAGATAATTAAAAATTATGCTCAAATAAGGATATAATTATTCAAGTTTGAAACATACCCTGAAACAAATTATTTGATAGACACTTAAAGTTAATTAATTAAAAGCTAATCAAAATTAAGTCCAAAGAAAAATTAGTAACTAAAATAATGTTTTTTTGAAAAAAAAAAACATTTGATGAAATAAAAAATGTCAATGTAATCAGAAAATAACCACAGGTAGTAAAATTAAAAAAAGTGATTTAATATTCTTAAGCTACGCCATAGTAGAAATCAAGGGAAAAAGAGGAGAAAAGGATTAAATTAGAGGAAATGCAGATAACAGATTCATACGAAATGTACTTAATCTATTGCTAACATTTTATTAACATTTTTCGTCATTTAAACAATTTAAAATATCTAAAGGATCCATCCATTTATGTTGTGATTTTTTAAGTTCCCCTTTTAATAAGTTGTTTTCTGAGTTCAAATAATTTTAGAAATCTCTTATAATGAACTACCCGAAACAAAAATAATCATCTAATTATGTAGTTGAAATTTATCTCGCACCATAAATGTGGCTATATTTCCATAAATATTATATGTTTAAAATAAATTCACTTACATTTGAGGACTAAATTTTTTTTTACTTTTATAACATATTTTCATCAAAGGTTTAAAAAAATAGTTTTTTTTAAATCAAAGTTTTAAAACGTATTACTAAATAATTAAAAAGCTTGATGTAAAGAATTTTCAAAATGATTTGAATATTTGAGATAAAATTAATGAAAACTCATTTTAAATAATGTTGAATTTCATTAAATAACCCCCAAAAATTTTTCCATAAATAATTTCCAACAGCAAAATGCGTTTCTGGATTGGATTCCTTGCCAGAATTTTAATTTATGTATCTGAAAGAAAATAATATTGCCGGAAACATTATAATGGAAATAATATTTTCTAGTGGCATTTCTTATTTTTTGTTATCAATATTAAAGTATTCTGGATTTGTTATCTTATCTAAGTTATTTGGTTTTTTAAATACCAGAATTTTGTATGTTTTCCATTTAATTCTTTGATTATTCATATTTCAAATCAAAAGAATGACTTGTGATCCTTCGAGGCCCATCCAATTATTATTAATTGTTCACAAATCAAGATTGACTCTAAAGTAAAGGAATGGTTTTATTGCGAGGGAAATGCAGAAGTAATGGAGCTCCGAAGTCTGCTACTTGACCACTGCACCAAATCAGCGGCCATTTGACTTTGATGATAAAATTCTTCACACTGTCTAAAAGCTTTGTTCTGTAATAGCGATATTCATTCATCTCTTTACTGGTCATCCACTTTTCCTCACTTCCAACCATTATAACAAATTAAATCCGCCATAATGTCAATTAAAGTAGACGTTTTAGCCCATTTTGCTCTCAAGTGGGGGTCCGGTTATAATTGTAGAATGCTTCTTTATTAGATAAAAACATAACTGAAACTCTCAGATTGTAATAAGTTGATTCGGGTAAAAAATTGTAATTAACCTTTTAATACAATAATACACGTTGAATGTCTGTTAATAATGGGGAGAAGATTGTAACAGAGAGATAAAATACATAAAGATTATTGTAAAGTATCTATGATTTTGATGCTACAACGTCAAGGTACCTTTTCAATATATAATTTTATATTACAGAGGATCTGATTAGTTAAGGGATTGGTGGAAAGTAGGTGAGATAAATATAAACAATATAAAAGAAGGTTTTTAAATACTTTTTTGTACTGACTGAAGTTTCTGGCTATTGCAGAAGTTGGCTAGATGTGTTGTTCCTGGGATGCGAAAATAACGAAAGACTAGACTGGCTGGTAGGATAAATTAATTGGAGAAGTTTTCAGTGAGTGAGTGTATTTTATACTTTTATGTGATAATTTGAATTGTAAAGGGAAAAAAACACAGTACTTGTGTATATTATATATGTATGCAGATGTGAAAGTTGACATATTAGTGGAGGGGAGGGGTTTAATTTGATGGTTCAAGTTATTTTATGCAACCTTAAAAAAAATGGATGCGTATATACTGGTTTACTAATAAAAAAAATCTTCAAGTTTTTCGTGATTTTAATATATAATAATTTAATATTTCAAACTGAAGCTAAGTACGACTCGTTATGTATTACAAGCAACCATATCCTCATATAAAAAAGATAACCCTATAATCTATATATTATGAGTTAGATGGGAGACGGCCAGAAAGAAAAAAAAAGTTAACTGTTGGCATATAAATCCAATATTCTTTGAACTTCTTAAATGTTGGTTTAGAGGAGAGTGCAAATTAAAAATATTTATATTTTGAAAGTAAAAAGGATAAAGAATACAAATAATTTAATGGTAATTGGAAACGAACAAAAATAAAGAAAGTCTAGGTCGACCTGCAAATATTGATAATTAATTTTCTTTCTTTCTCAAAGATAAATTAATTTTTTTTATTAGTCTGCTTAAAATTAGAAAACACATTTTAAGTTAATTAAAAATTATGCTCAAATAAGAATATAATTGTTCTAGTTTGAAACATACCCTGAAGCAAATTATTTGATAAACACTTACAAGTCAATTAATTAAAAGCTAATCAAAATTAAGTTCAATGAAAAATTAGTAACTATTAGTAACTATTTGATGAAATAAAAAATGTTAATTAATCAAAAAATAACTACAGGTAGTAAGACTAAAAAACGGGATTTAATATTGTTAAGCTATGCCATAGTAGAAATCGAAGGAAAAAAGGCGAAAAGGATTAAAACAGAGGAAACGCAGATAAAGAAGGATTCATATGGAGAATAGTTAATCTATGGCTAACGTTTTGTTAATATTTTTTGTCATTTTAAACAATTTAAAATATCTAAAAGATCCATTTATTTAGGTTGTGATTTTTCAAGTTACCCTTTTAATAAGTTGTTTTCCGAGTTCAAATAATTGTAGAAATCCCTTATAATGAACTGCCTGAAACAAAAATACTCGTTATATAATTATGTAGTTGAAATTTATTAATGTGGCTATATTTTCAGAAATATTATAACATGTTTAAAATAAATTCACTTACATTTGAGGACTAAAATTTTTCTTACTTTTATAACATGTATTTTCATCACTTGTTTAAAAAAATCATATTTTTTTTAGTCAAAGTTTTAAAACATATTACTAAATAATTAAAAAGCTTGATGTAAAGAATTTTCAAAATGATTTGAATATTTGAGATAAAATTAATGAAAACTCACTTCAGGTAACGTTGAATTTCATTAAATAATCCCAAAAAGATTTTCCATAAATAATTTCCAACAGAAAAATTTATTTCTGGATTGGATTCCTTGCTGGAATTTTAATTTATATGTACTGAAAGAAAATAATATTGCTGGAAACATTATAATGGAAGTAATATTTTCTATATTAATATTTACCACTAAGTGGCATTTCTTATTTTTTTATTAATATTGGTTAAGTATTCAGAATTTGTTATCTTATCTAAGTTATTTAGCTTTTTTATACCAGAATTTTGTATGTTTTCCATTTAATTTTTTGATTATTCATATTTCAAACAAAAGAATGATTTGTGTTCCTAGAATTCGAGACCCATCCAATTATTATTAACTGTTCTTAATCCAAGATTGACTCTAAAGTAAAGGAATGGTTTTATTGTGAGGGAAATGCAGAAGTGATGGAGCTCCGAAGTCTGCTATTTGACCACTGCACCAAATCAGCGGCGATGTGACTCTGATGATAGCATTTCTTCACACTGTCTAAAAACGTAGTTCGGTAATAGCGAAATTCATCCATCACTTTACTCGTCATCGCTCTCTTCCCCACTTTCAACCATTATAACAAATTAAATCAGCCACAATGTCATCAAAGTAGATGTTTTAACCGGGTCATTTTGCTCTCAAATGAGAGTCGTTATAATTTTAGAATGCGTTCTTTATTAGATGAAAAACATAATTGAAACTGTCAGTTTGAAATAAGTTAATTCCTGTAAAAAAATGCAATTAACCTTTAGATACAACTAATATACGTTCAATGTCTGTTAATAATTGGGAAGAAGATTGTAATAGAGAGATAAAATACATAAAGATTATTGTAATGTGTCTATGATTTTGAGGCTATAACGTCACGGTACCTTTTCAATATATAATTTTATATTACAGAGGATCTGATTGGTTAAGGGATTGGCTAGAGGTACATGAGATAAATATAAACAATAGAAAAGGAGGCGTTTAATACATTCTTGTAATTATGAAGTTTCTGGCTGTTGGGGGAGTTGACTAGATAACTTGTGTTGCTCCTAGAAGGTGAAAATAACGAAGACTGCACCGGCTGATAGGAAAACTTAATTGAGGACGTCTTTAGTAAGTGAATATATGCTATACTTTTATGTGATGATTTGAATTGTAAAGAAAGAAAAATATCTTTACTTGTGTATATTATATATGTATGCTGATGTAAAAATTGATATACTAATGGAGAAATTGGTATTAGTTTGACGGCCCAAGTTATTTTACGCAAACTTAAAAAAATTGGATGCGAATGTACTGGTTTACTAATAAAAAAACTTCTAAGTTTTTTGTGATTTTAATATGTAGTATGTTTAATATTTCAAACTCAAGCGAAGTGCGGCTCGTTCTGTTTTACAAATAACCCTATCTTCCTATAAAAAAGTTAAAACTATAATCTATATATTATAAATGTAAATTAGCGATCAGGCTAATACACATGCGCTTTACAGATAACTATACGTAAATAATACTAACATTCTCAAACCCAATATAAAGTCTTTATAAAAGGTAGAATGAATCATCTAACTTTTCAAACACTTAAGATTTGCCCATACTTAAACGTTTGGGTCGAAAAGTTAGATGATTCATTCTACCTTTTCTAAAGACTTTATCTTGTGTTTGAGAATGTTAGTATTATTTACGTATAGTTATCTGTAAAGCGCATGTGCCTGATCGCTAATTTACATTTACAATTTATCAACATAGCGCTGTATAAATAAATACTTAATTAAATCTATATATTATAAGATTTAGATGTTAAGCCGAAATAAATAAATGTTAACTGTTTAAACGCTAATTTGCAAACAAGTTTTGTATTCCATGAACTTCTTATGTCGGTTTAGAGGACAATCTAAATTTAAAATTTTTATATATTTTTTTCCTGTATCAAAGCATCGCCGGGACCACTCGGCCACCAATGCCTGTAATATTTTGAAAGTAAAAAGACAAAGAATACAAGTAATTTAATGCTAAATGGAAACGAACAAAAATTTAAAAAAAGTCTAGATTAGATCTACAAATATTGGTAATTAATTTTTTTTTCCGCAAAGATAAATTAGGTAGTTTTTTTTTGTCAGTCTGTGTAAAATTGGAAAACACATTTTAAGATAATTAAAAAGTATGCTCAAATAAGGATATAATTATTAAAATTTGGAACATAGCCTGAAGCAAATTGTTTGATAAATATTTAAAGACAATTAAATTAAAAGCTAATCAAAAATATGTTTAATGAAAAATTAGTAACTCATTAATGTTTTTTGAAAAAACAATTGATGAAATAAAAAATGTTAATGTAATCAGAAAATAACCACAGATAGTAAGATTTAAAAAAAAGGTGATTTAATATTCTTAAGCTACCATGGAGGAAATGTAAGGAAAAGAGGAGAAAAGAATTAACGCAGAAGAAATGCAGAGAAAGAAGGATTCATATGAAGAATAGTTAATCTATGGTCAAATTTATAGATAGCCACTCTCTCTCAAAGTGCAATATGATCTCAACATTATTTCAAGAGCATAAAAAGCGTTTTCCAGGGCTCGTGACCATAGTGTTGTTTAAAAAAGAATTTCCCAATATGAAGAAAATATGGTGAAATTTGATACAATGGAAGCTCTCAACGTAATGGGCTGCAATACAAACAAATGTATGAGTCAGAGCTTGAAATATATAGTTTCACAGTCAGCCATTGAGTTTGCCAGAATGAAAGAATTATTTCATAAGATATTGTCTACTCTTTCCGATTAAGGACATGAGGACAAGACGCATTATTTGCCGATGAATCGTATACACGGAGATTGTGGCCTAAGGACAATGAAATAATACATATAGAGAGATGAATTTGTATTTAAGCATAAACCTTTACTAGCAAGCTTACTATCTATATTAAGAACAATATTGTCATAAGATTTTCATAATCTGTACCCAAAACCTTAAGTAACTATTTTTTATTCTTATTTTAGTTATTGTCCGCATATTTAATCAATTATTTATATTAATTGCAGATTTATAGTTCTAATAACAATTACTATTTCAAAGATTTTGGTTTTTAATTTTATCCCAAAACGTGAATTGGAAGTAAGAGAAGGGGATCGGAAATTAAAAAGTCGAATAGTATTATTCATATATAAATACACCACAACTAATTGTATTTAAATATATAGCTTGTAGGTCTTTACTGCAAATAAATAGTTTATATTTTGTAATAAAATATAATTAGTACTGTCATTTAGTCTTATTTTAAACATGTATAAAAGAAATTCGATACAGCCGTGGAAATTGTGCTCAGAGAGAGATAACAGTGGGAATGTTAACGGTTGAATATGATGTTGCCGAGGAGAGGGGGGGGTGTAAGTGACGCCCATCGGCAAGCTAGTTTAAATTAATCCTTATATAATAAAATTATCGATAGAAAATTAGAAGTCGTAATCGTGATTATACTATATTTTCGATGAATGAAAAAGTATCTAACCTCTGAAAATTAATTGCTGGATAGAGCTCAGGAATTATCGCGCGAACACATGGTGTGAACGTCATCCACAACGTAAAAAATTAGCGTATCAACTGCGTTTGTTCTGTTTGCGTTTGGTAAACTTGTATACATGTACTGAACAAGTGATCCGTGATCCTGTTGCATACGCACTGACTTTACCAGATATTTTTGTTCATATGTTTTTGGAATGTGTGGTAGATTGGAAACTTGTAAATATATCTAAATGGATAGGTATAAACTTTAAATATATCTAATATAAATACAAAGTTATTATCTCTAATATAATTATATAGTTATTATCTATTTGTTTATATCTAATTCATATCAAAGATGAAATAGTTCTAAATGCATTGACAATGAAAAAAGTAGTCAGATGTGTATAACTGGTTAGTTGAGATATGGTGAAATTCAAATAAAATATGTACTGATTAAACATATTTTTGACCATTACGAATATTTGAAAAAAAAAAAAGGGAATAACTTATAAAATGTAAATAATAGTGTATGATTTCGGCTAATGCTGGCTTAAATATATGCAATATTTTCCTATGCATGTGATTACTATTTGATAATAGCAAAGTCATATTGAGGTTTAGACCGGATCATTCCCTCATTGGTTACTCAAACGCTGTTACAGAGTCAAGAACAACAGAGTTTGAACAATGACGGTCAAAATCTGGTATGATTTTATATTAGATTAGCAAACACCTGAAATATATATAACCCCTTAACTGTGTAAACGTTTTCCTTAATTTATTTGTTGTGCATGTTTATATATAGATGCATATTTTGAATCATTTTTTATTTAAAATAGTTTATTCATAAAAATGTCTATAAGTATTAATTATTATTATTTCTTTTATACTGGTATGTAGATCTAATGGCAAACAATATGGTTCATACTTTTATTGGTTCCCTCACTGTGCATTATGGCTACCCATTAGGCATAATCGAATTATCGATTACTTATTACACTTATCTGGTGGAACGACTGGATTTTATCGATCAGATTACAATTGCATTCTATGCTTTTCTAATTGCAGTTGGTTATCTTCCGATAAATCGTGCAGCCTTTATAGAAGTGTTTAATGACGCTCCACTGTGGATATTAAAAAAAGCCAACATGATAGTCTATAACATAATGAAGCATATTAGTGAATCTCGGCACGGCAATCTATACTTGGAAAATTAATATTTTTTATTTTATTTTTAACATAAGTATATGTTCCCAATTACTTCTAGTTTGGACTGGCTACGTTGTGTGTGTATATATATATACTCTAATATGGATATAAGTTTTTGTAAATATTTTTTTAAATGGTAAGAAAAATATTTGTACTGGAAAATTATTAAATGTAACACTTAATATACATATATAACATAAATACGCTATATATTTTTAAATAAAAATTAAATAAAAAGTAAAGTACTGTAGTTACAATTTTTTTGTGTATATGCCTTACGTCATGTAGCAGAAAAACAACTAGACAAAATACTAGATATTTTGCAAACTTTTTTCTTAAAAAGTTGCCTCATTAATTTCCACAGAATTGACAATATTGTCAATAGACAGATTGTTATCCAGATTACGGGGCTGCTGAAATTACATATTAACTGGTCTAATTTTCTCACTGATAAAGAAACCCCAATATACTGGCGTTGATGTCCTTCGTTGAAGATTTATAGCGCTTCACTCCACAGATCTGTAAATATTTGCAACAGAAAGTTTTTTTATTTAGATTGCAGAATTGTTGAGATAACTAATTTATTGACAAATTATCCACAATACAGCAGAGTCGATGTTTTCTGTCATTAAATGCTTTAACCATTGTCTCTTATTTATTTCATTTAATCAAAAGTATCTAAGTGTTATGATTCAACGTTTCTGCTAAAAATTTTAATACAACACATAATATTTGTTATCCCATAATAAATCCAAGTAATTCTGCATTACAAGCTGCTATCTTTGAACAAAGAGGTAAAGTAATCTATGGAATATAAAATTTAAATAAGTAACCAAAAACAGATTTATTAAAGATTAAAAGTTTGTAATGCTAGTTTGCTTATTTAAGATTGATATGAAAGTTCAGTATTCCAGAGATTCAGAAAAAATTGTTTAAATGAGGGTAATAACATTTTTTTTCGCAAGATAATTTGTTTTGGTTTTCGAAGTAAAATTGGAAATCACATTTACATGTAAATTAAAATTTATGTCAAATAAGATTAAGGGTTCAAGTTATGAACATACCATGTGTAGTGTTTTGTAAAATGGCAGACATGTTTGTGCACTCCAGAAAAAACTAGAATTTATTCGTAAGGCTGTTTTTAGATCGCGCTCTGATAGCTGAGGAATTTAATTAGTGCATTGACGTAATGGCGATCGACAATTCCTAGAAATATTTGCTAATTACAAATGTTTCTAGATAAGAGACGTTATCTTATTGGTCAGTGCATTGATTGATCGTTGCAGTTGTCAGAGAGCGATAAGAAGACTGGGTAACATCTAGCAATGTAAAATAGAGAGCAGTAGAGATCAGTCAAACAGTACTGATAAGGAGTATTTAAGTAGAGATATCTCGCGTCAGTGCTGGTGGTTAATGATCAGCGCCCAGTGGAAATGTAGTTCACGGGTGTAGCTGAAAGAGACCGCAGCGGAGATATTGAGAAGCATTCGTTGCAGAGCAGAGCATTAGTTGCAGAGTAGAAGCATTCGTTGCAGAGCAGAGCATTAGTTGCAGAGTAGAGCATTCATTGCAAAGCAGAGCATTAGTTGCAGAGTAGAAGCATTCGTTGCAGAGCAGAACATTAGTTGCAGAGTAGAAGCATTCGTTGGAGAGCACTCATTGGAAAAGAACAGCGTGGGAATTGTATAACGTTATTTGCTGACCGCACAGTATGACTTGCAGTTATAACATTGGCACAGTCGTAAGTGCGGATATAACACCATGAAGCAAATTACTGTATTTGATAAACACCTAAGTTAGACTAATTAATAATTCAGATGAAAAAGTACACATTTAATGATTTTTTTTTTTGGTAAACACATTGAATTAAAATATTCAATTAGTATAATCACAAAACAAGCAAAGGGATAAAAACTAAAGGGCCATGGGATAACATGTTTTTATTAAATTGTCTGATATAAATAAGAAAAACAGAGTCCAATGTAGAAAGTAGTAAAATAAAGTGTGCAGAGAGAAGAAATCATGTAAAAAATAGTTAATCCATAACAAGACTTAGTCATTGTTTTTCTGAAGAGCAACTAATATCTTTTATTTTTTTTATATATCAAATGCGTTGACCAGAAAGCGAACTTGGGTCAACTGCTTGGAAGACAGCTATACTAACCGCTAGGCCACCAACGCTTGACTTGCAGCTAATATTTTTGTACCGATATTTGCATCAACAGGCATGAAAATAATTTTCAGTGTTAAGTGAATATACAGTGATTTTACAAATGATTTTTCAACACAAAATAAAAAAGAATTTCTCAATATCATTGGCTAGCATATTTTTTTAGCCAGAACTTTCCAGCCAATCAGAGCCCATAAAGAAAATCTACTCATCAACTACAGATTTAATCATGTATAGAGAGAAGCAGATGGAAAATGAAACAATACTTGAAAGAAACAGGATTTATATTTAGTCACTTAAAGAATTTTAATAGAAATCTTTCTATATTACCATAGTAAAAAAAATAATTTTCTTTAATCTGAAAATATAACGTCATATCTTATATATTATTATTTTCTGAATCGTTTGTATATAATTATTTGTATTATTATGATAGTAACAAAATAATTGTAGGTTTTTAAGTTCTCTAACAATTATTTTTTGAAGTTGTGCATTGAAAATCAAAGATCAGAAATTAATAAGTGAATCTTTACACTTCTACAATTTCTGAGCAGATAATTATATATATATATTGTAATACATCGGAGGCATACTTTAACGGTAGAGGGTGACGCTCTGAGTAAAGGCTAGTTTAGTCTAAGCTAGATTTAGTAAAATTATCGATAGAAAACAAAAGTTATGATAATAAAATGCTTTTCAATGAGTAAGAAGGCAGTTGACTCTTTTGAAATTGTGATTCTGAATGGTGAGCAGAAAATTTGGTGAATATGTAGTATGATCACCATCAACAGTTTCAATTTGGCATTATCATCTCATCTAGATGGCAATTGCAAAAAAACTGCATAGATCTGCCAGCTTTGACAGATCTGTACAAGTAGTGTTAAAATAGTAATCAATGATGAATAATATTGCTCAGAATAATATATATGGTAACCAAGTTTGGGTTAATATAAATTCAAATTAGAAATTGATAATCCCCAAATATATTAGGTGAGTGGCATGATTGGCCTAACATGTATTTAGATGGTGGGAGAATTGAACATATCATGATTTTTGATTTAATCCACAAATTGCTTTCTTTTGATAAAATAAATAAGTGCTTATAGTATAACTAAATAGACATTATATAATTATTGTTTATAAATGCTTCTCTCATCCCATTTGCATTCTAGATGATCACAAGATCCTATGATCCCCAACTGAGCTAAGCTATAAATTAATGCTATAATAAGAGTCTTATACATAATTAGAAACGCAACCTAAATTATAAATTTTATTCTATCTTGTATAGAATTGACGCCTGGGCATTTATGTGTATATAAAGTGATATAGGTGTAGATTGTAGAGGTTACAATATATATATATATATATATATATATATATATATATATATATATATATATATATATATATATATATATATATATATATATTGCAATCCTCTTACAACACCTCTCCTACCTTTCCTATCAACAAATACCTAGAGGTGCCAATTCTATTGATTATAAAATAAACTACTAATCTGATCTCGCTTTAAAATTATTAATGAGACTCTTAAAATGCTATCCTACCTTAGCTTAGCTCAGTTGGGGATTACAAAGGTCTATAGGGTGTAAAAATGTATATTAGATATGGGAGGAAACATTATGATTAATAGGAACAAAACATCTATTAAATTTTAAAATAAATAAGTAATGAAAATTGGTGAAATTCTATCATTTAAATTTAGAAGTTATAATTTAACCTCATCTCCCATTATCCACATGCAATGAACAACCTCTACTGTGTGATAAAATTAAATTAATAAAACAAAGATGTAATGCTGATTAACTCTACTGTATGATAAGTTAGAATTAAATACAAAATAAAACATAACATTACTTAACTTTTAATTGTATAGTAATTTAAAATAAGTGACTGAATTAATGTCTAATCTAAATAATAATTGAATATCTCAGGGAATTAATTTATTGCATGGCTTAATTTTAAATCTATACTTTCCAACACCTACTAATTACTAATATAAAGTAATGATACAAATTAAGCATTATTCTAATAAAAATGGTAGTTAGATAATGAAAGAAATAGTGTGCATTTTGATTTCAAGTATTATTCTAATAAAAATGGTAGTTAGATAATGAAAGAAATAGTGTGCATTTTGATTTCAAGTCAGCATCTAAAAAATAACTGAGTAATAAAATTTTCAGAGAATCATTAAAGAATTAACATTTCATATGGGGTTTAGATCAGAAAAAGCAACATCATATGATCTGGACATATTCATCATTAAATTAAGGAATAGTGCAATCATATCATATTGGATATGTAAATGTGTATGCAAGTGAGGAAATATAAATCACGAATGCATTTCAAAAAAAATTCTGAATACAGCTTTAAATAAATAAAACATTTATTACAAGATAGTGTAAATAAACATTTGATTTTATAGTTTACACGTATACATGTTTTGGGACAATTCTAACATCAATGATTAAATCACATGAAAATAAATATCTTAAGAATAAACTTTCTGTATTTGACTTTAACATATACCAGATATCAGTGCATTCTGATAGACTTACAAAAACAAACATTATAATACTAGTATTAAAATAATAAACATGAGAAACTAAACTTCTTGGCATTTTTACTTATAAAATATACTCAAGCTATCATTCAATTCTGGTATTAAAATAATAAACATGAGAAACTAAACTTCTTGGCATTTTTACTTATAAAATATACTCAAGCTATCATTCAATTCTGATAAGCCTATGACACAGAAACATTATAATACTATATTAAGATAACTAAGCATGAGATTAACTTGGTATTTTACTTCAAGTACACATACATTACCAGTCAATTCTGATATACTCATGAAAATAAAACTCTGTTAAACACTGGCACTAAAATTATAAAATGTGAAACTAAAATTCTTGGCATTTTTACTACAAATGCACATCAAAATAACATGAGAGGGATTTAAATCTATGAGTAAAAGGTTAAGCTATCCTTCACAAATTAAATGAATGATTCTAGTAAATGGCTACACTTTATTTTCTTTTGGTTTGTTCATTCAAAATGAGAATGAAACATTATGAGAGTTGATGGTATAAAACCTAAATAAGTAATATAAAATGATTTGAAACAATAATTAAAGAGTTACACATTAATGATGGATTTCTCCATACCTTATGAATTAATACTATTTTATGCATGCATCTGTTATAAAATAATTAATATAACTAAATCCAAATGGTTTACTTATGAAATTGGGATAAATATCATAATATGGATGATGACAATGGCCAACCAAGTTTCATCACTAATTCTACTTTAGCTGTTTTGTGAGAAAATCAATTCTACCTTTATTTCCCTTTTTTATCAGCAAACTATCTTACACTTGGCTATAAATAAATGATGGGAAAACATTCCACAGAATATATGATGGATAAAAAGACTTTCTTAACTCTAATCACTTAAATAACAATACACAATGATTCCCAAGCCTAATTTCTGAGGCTTAAAACAAACTGGTGTTGTCATGGGTCTATCACCAAAACCAAATTAAAAAAAATACACTACTTGGCTTCACATACTATAATTCATAAAATACAATTACTTAATCTGGAGAATATAATGCACTTGTAACAAATATTTCAACAAGCTAAGGGAGAGATATCTCAATCTCTGCCAATATACTATATAATCCACTCATGGAAAATACTCAAATAAATTAAACAAGAGTTATTTCAATTCCTATCAAAACAATATATATATAGCAAACAATTTCCTTCTGCATAGCCATATATATATATATGATATATATATATATATATATATATATATATATATATATCAAACAATTTCCTTCTGCATAGCCATTAAATACATTTCATTCTAAGCATAATAAAGAAATAATAAATTCACATTTAAATAAGTCTCAACTTTCCACTACTCTTGGCACATTTCATCATCCAAAACTGATGGGAATTAAATTACTTCTACCTTCTTTTTTTATATTAAGAAATAAGTTTATTTTGAAAACTACATAAATTACAATACATGACTTTCTTAAAATTAAGGATTCATGGGTGTCCCACTACATGTTTTTCCCACACAAGGGGACTGGACAGTTATGCGATTTTGTTTGCACCAGTCTATCCTTGTGTAGCTAGCTAGATTCCATGGCATTTTCCAATTGATTATGGCACCCTAGTTATTAGATTATTAAACCAAAGTTTGTCAGGTGTGTCACATCACTCTTTGCATTGCAGGGGTGTTGGTATCCCTATTCCCTGTAATTTTGTCAATTTCAATGGTGCAGTTAGACCACCATTTGTAATTGTCCCACTTACTGCAGCACGAAATATGTTTGCATCCATTTCTATAATTTGGACAATATTTTAGTAGTAGTGTTTGGTCTCTGGTCTAGAGCCATCTGCTCCCAAGTATCAGAGAACAGTTTAGCCAGGGCCATTAGATGATCTCTAGTTTTAAGGTTAGTCATGAGTTCATTGAAAACTTCCCATGGACTTTTCATGCTGGACTGGAATATGAAGTGACACCTGGTGAGCCATTTTGCAAATAGTATTATGATGGCCATCCGGATTGTGGAAAAAGTGCCACTCTTCATTGCTTTACATATATTGAGAATAGAGGCACATCCTGACTGGACACTGGACTGCAGTCTTATTTCAAGTTCTATAATTTTTTTGCAGTGAGAGAAGGTGTGATCCATTGTCTCATCTTCACTACAGAGCACACATATTGGAGTAATGTTTTTGAACCTTCTGCAGTCTACCATAAATTGCCTTGAGGGAAGCGCATCGAGTTGGTATTTTATGATGAAATTTATTAATTTGGGCTCCATGGCCCAAGATCTAGCTTTCTTAAGTAGTGATCTTATGGATATATTTAGTCTTCCTGGGGTTTTTTGTTGGCTGGGATACATGTACTTAAATGTATCCCAATAGGTTTTTTTGTTACTATATAGCTGACCCATGTCCTGTATGAGCCCTGCCAGGTAGACCTCCATTTGTATTATCCATTTGCTTTTCATGGGTGGTGGGGTGTCAGTAGGTTCAACTGTACTGGCAATTTGAGATTCCGAGTCTGTCTCTTTCACTGCCTTCAGTGCCGCTATTACCCTTTGCATGTATAATACCTGGATTGCATGCAACCCAAGACCATTCAAATCCTTAGGTTTTGCATTTTCCGAAGACTAATGCAGACTTATTTTATTTGGTGTTTTTTTCCATAGTAGCTGTGTACATGCTGTGTTAATGGTGTTTTGAAAGGCCCTGGTCAGTTTGATGATTGGAAAGTAGTATGCAATCCATGGGAAGACCAACATATTGAGCAGTACCACCTTGCCTTGGAGTTACAGGGAGATTAAGGATAAGCTGCTAACAGTTTTTTTGGTCTTCTCTATGAGCATATTTTGAATTTTCAGCCTTATTATAGATTTTTGACAATGCCACTGGAAAACCAAGTAGATTTTGGAGTGTTCCAGTGAATTTTTGATTTTGGGTTCCTTCCTTTGTTGATTCGCCATACTGCAGTTTTCGTAGGATTAGCTTTTAGGTTATATTTGGCCACATATTCATCTAGGAGTTGGTAGAGCTGGGGAAAGAATTTGCAGATGGAAGGATGATGGTTACATCATCTACATATGTGATATGGTGTATCACCTCCCCAAGTACTGGAACATATATGCCAGGCAACTTGTCCTCTATGTCCTTTAGGAGAGGATCAAAAGGACAGGATCAATGTATGCGATGAAACACAGGGTGCTAAGTGGTGACCCCTGGGGTATGGATATGTGACTGAAACCCTGGGTAAGAGAGCCATCCAGAGTTACATGTATTGTTCTATTGAGCAGCAGTTTGGAAATGATCTTAACATATATTAAGGGGGCCCCATAGTTCCTGAGCACAGTAAATAGCTGGCTAAGCACTACAGAGTCAAAGCCTGTCACAAAATCCAACTGGACTACAATGGGTTGAGATTTCCTGTTCTCCCTGATGTACTCAGCCAGCAACATAAACTTCTTGACTGCATCTTTTGTTGAGTGGCCCTTATGGGAAAATTGGTACCTAGAGATCTTTATTAGTAACTGCTGCTGTATCCTATCTTTGATTACTGATTCTATCGTTTTTATAAGTAGAGGCGTCATTGAAATCCGGCGTAAATTTGTGAGACCAGAAGGATTTGTCTTGTTTTTTTAGGAATGGTACTAGAGCAATCAGATAAATGTCAGGGATGGGCTGGAATTCGCCTGCCAACACACTGATTATTCCCAGTACCACAGGCACTATGAACCTACACAGGTGGATAAGGATGAACCTCAGTATCCCATGTAGACCCAGATGGGTGTTTTTGGGATATTCCAACAGTCGCTGAGTGATATGATCTAACATGATACCATGGTCACTTGTCTCCTCTTTCTCCCACCAGATATTTCCAATACAATATGGGTGGCTCTGTAGCTTGGCCTTGAAATGACCATGGATTTTATTAAGCATTGCCTCTCCTATGAAACTTTGGTTACCTACCATAATCATGGAAGGTGTAGGTCTTTTCTTGGCACCAATTGCCCATCTTAGGTAACTTTGTGTCCAGTTGTTTTGTGAAGACAGATATATCTTGGATCTCTTGATCATGATGTTTTGGCCTAGCACCCTCTGTCTCTCTCTGTATTGACTTTTGTGGCTTAGAATTTCACCACACTTGCTTGAGTTGTTGAGAGTTTTGTGATCTCTCTGCCCAATGTGTCTAACTCCCTGAGTAATTTGATTGGACCTTTGTGGGAGGTAAAGGTGTTAATTAGCCCACTTAGGATGCTGACAAAGGCTGACCAGGCCTGAAGTGGTGGTAGTGTTAGGAGCCATACCTTATGAAAGAGTATGTACACCTCTGACAAGATCCACTCAGGGGTGTTCACCTTGTTTAGCATTCTTATGGTCCTGGACTGGTGCAAAGGGGTAAGCAGCACATGGTTTAAATTTAGAAATATCAACATAGCAAGATGGTTAGAGAACGGCACTATTTGAAATGTGGCATGTAACACATGGTGTAATTCAAAACTATAGAATAATAAATCTATGAGTGTTTGATGATGTCGAGTATAGAAAAAAATATGCATTCTGTGGGAAACAGCCCTCTTCAATTAATAGCACATGGTTGATTAAATGCAGGTATTTGAGAGTGAATTTGCTATAAACCATGTTGAAATCTCCAAATAAAATAATTGGTGACACTACTGATGCTACGATGAGTTGATTCTGGTTACCAGAGATGAAGCCATGGCAGCACCTTTATTGAGATATACATATATTAAAATTAAGGTATAATTTGCAATTGTTATTTCCACTATCAATAGATCATGATTTGTGTATAAGGTTCTAGTATTATCTAGTTTGAGTTTTTTGCTAATTAATATGGCTACTCCTGAATGAGCTGTGTCAGCTGGGATGTATTGTAGAACTCCGAATTGACCCAAGATATTATTAATTCTGTGATCAGAGTTTTGTGTATTTTTGTTTCACTGAGACAGACTATGTCAAGGTGTGACATACCAAGCCACCTCTTTAGTGCAAAAATTCTGTCCGAGGAGTTTAAACCCCTGACATTTATGCCGCCAATGCTCAAAATCATATCCAACTGTCTATGTGGCAGAGGCCAGCTCATTAGTCAATGCCTGGGTCATCTGGTTCAATGGTTGAATCACTGGACCCTGATGAAAATTCCTATTGGAAAAGGGTTTTGTCCTGAGAGAGGGCCATGTTTAGTTGATTCTCTAGTGTAGGCTAAGACCAGTCATGATTGTTTGATATTGGCTGACTGTCCATGTCATGGCTGGCATCATTCATGACATAATGAGATCCATGACACTCCAGGTCCCTCCTATGTTTTTTTTCCGACTTTTTCCTTAGTGGTTTCAGCTTAGCCGAAGAAGATGCATTAGGACAACTATGCTGCTCTACATCTGATGATGAATTTGATGTTTCGTCAATCTGTGATGCAGATGAGTGTGATTTGCACTTAAGTGCCCTAGTCCCAGGTGCTATGCTTGGCAGCAGTATTTGAGATTTTGTTGGTTGGTATTGGCTCACTAGCTGATTGTTTTCTTTCACACTCTGCTCATTTCCATTGCTTATTAAGTTATCTAATTTTTGGGGTGGAGATGATTCTACATTTATCAGTAGAGTATCTTCCCTGTCGAGGATGAGCTCCACTTCATGGTTGTTATGCTGTACATTGTGAGATATCTCATCCCCCCTTGCTTCTAACTCTCTGTGGAGATTAATATCTGGGCTGGAGGTCTGCTGCATCCCAGTGTGTTCTTGAGCATCTACTATACACTTATGCATGTTTGAATTTCTAGCTTTGCATTTGTGGCATGTTTTTTGGGGGCAAGACCTGATCAAATGTGTTGGTAAGATACAGGGCACATTTTCCCTCAAGCACTGGTGGCAAGTCCGTAGGCAAGATTTCAGGTGCCAGCTTCAACGTGAAAGCTGTGGTATTTGAAGGAAGCTTAATCCCTAATATTTGTTCTGGGAGATATTGGAAAGATGACAATGTCCCATATTTTCCTAACAGCTTTTGCATGCCACGATTGCCAAAGTTCATATAACAGTTGCATATGGTTCCATGAACCATCCTTGGTCTTGACATGTCAATTTTTATGAGGAATCTGTTACTGAGGAACAGTTGGTTTCTTCGAAAGAGCTCCTTTTGTAGGACATTATGAAATTCCACCACAAAATAGCAGCCATTGGGATGGTGGTATATGTGTTTTACAGCATCTTGTAGGTTCTGTTCCTTGATTAGAAGGAAGAGCTCATCAGTTGGAAACTGAAAAAGCTGGCACTTTTTGTTTATGGTGGTCAAAATTAATGTACATTCATTATTGTAATTGGCAAATGAATTGAATAGAGCCACTGGGATTCTTTCATTGAATTCAAAACTTACCAATTTGTAGTCTTTGGGATCTAATGTTTCAATGTCCTGCATTACATCAGGTGCCATTGTCCCTTTGTAGTTCAACCGTGTTTCTTCTTCAATGTCTAATAAGTGTAATCCTGTTGTATATGAATTCTTAATGTTTTTAGCTTCAAATTGATGTATTTCTGTTGCTGGATTATGTCTCTTGCTGTCTTGGCATGTATAGTTATTCTGGTTTTTTTTAGCTTGTCTGTATATGTTGTTGTGCTCTGATCAGACTTGGTGATTATAGATTTGGTGATAGAGTTTGTGCTGTTTCTTACAAGTGCTGGGAACTGAATCTGTATATTGTTTTTATCCCTAGGCCTATTGTTATCTTCTTGCAATGTTTGTGGGTTTTTTATTTTATTTTTTGGTACATTATGAGAGTTATTTTCTTTTTTGTGTAATTCTTGTGGAGTTAATTTGGCTGTTATTTCTTGATTTGCTATGTTTTTTGAACTGAAATCCATTTGATTTTTATCACAATTGGTTACTTCTGGTTTAGTGCTTTCTTTATTGCAAAACCTCGTTTGTTTTCTGGGAGTCGGCAGTTTCGATTTTTAAAATCTGGAATGAATATACTCTTGTTCTTTCTCAGTTTTGATCATTTTGGGTTGCAGCCTTTGGGATTACTTATTTCAGTTGTGTTTCTTCAATTTTGAATAACTAGTCTTTGATTAATTTTTTATATTTTACGGCTAGAAATCCAATATCGCTAGAATTTTCTCTCCCAATTTCTTCATTTTTGATCGGACTTTCTTTTTCTTGTACTTCTTGCCAATCCTGTGCAATCTCAGTGTTTGTTGAACTGTTTGGGACAATTCCATAATTTTCTGTTGTCTGTGCAACAATTTCTTTATTTAGTATTTTGGTGTTATAATCTGCATTGCTAGTAACTTTCTTGTTTTGCTTCCACATTGACAATCCATTACGGATAATGTGACAAATTTTGTGATATGTTGTTGCTGATTTATCCATCTAAATTTGTGAAATTGGGTTTGATATTATACTCAGATGCAAGATATTCGGTTTATTTTGTGTGTTAACACACTCACCGTTTGAAATAGTAAATTTATCTATCTAAATAATGTCAAATTCTTGCTCGCTGATGTGCCTATAATTATCGCCTGTACGCCATCTAGCAAAACAAACAACTACTTTCAATTCAAACATTATTATAACTGGATTAAATAACAGACACACATATATAAGCATAATAATGCATAAACAATTTCCAATCACATTTGATAAAGAAATACTGTAACGACAGTAATTAATAAATTGTACAAGTAACAATAAATAAATCTCTTATTTCTCATGAAGTATAATATTTCAACTTAGAATAATAATAATTATTATTAACTAAGCAAGAAAATAATTTCTAGCAAAGCAAAGATGAAATAATTCTTTAGTGTATTTGGCATTAGCGCAAAATTAAAATAAAAAGTTTGGTTTGGGATAAACAACAAATCTTTAAATTTTGAGTAAAACAATTATTAAGAAATAATTATTTTATAACTTTAAACAATAAATTTTATATAATGACCTCTTTTTAAAGACTAGCTACTAGTTTCTATATGGCAAACAGATATTTCTATTTCTAGCACATGCACATATAGAAACACAAGTACATAATAAAAACTATATTAAAGCAATACTAATTACCCAGTATAATATCTCTCCATAGATGTTCTTGAAAAGAGAAATAATAATAAAATAATAAAAATTAAAAAAAAAATCATAAGACAAATTTTTAACTCTACCTATCTGTCAAATGCTAATAAAATAATAATAATCATTAAAGCTTTTTTTTCTTGGCTGTAATGAAAAGTTCATTTATAATCTGTATGTAACACATCTTTGTCAGCTAATAAATGATGATGATCATTTGTATAAGCATGAATATAAATAAACACAACAATTTCCTGCAGGGAAGGTAAATAATATTAATTTGGATCCAATTTAACAGCATTTCAAAGTTTTTAGCAATGGCTAATGAAACTGCTGGCAATATCACAAAGGAAAATTTTCATTATAGCAAAAAATATTTATTATGGCATAAGCAGAGCAATAATTTATTATTTAATTCATTAGATATGTTTAAGGATTTGTCCCAAGTTTTCAAAAGTCATTCGCAAAGCAAATAACTAATCAGTTTATAAAATTTACTTAAATTTACGTGAGTTTATTAATAATATACTTTAATAAAAAAATCAAATGCAAACAAGGAGAACAATAAAATAAAAGAAATTCATATCCAGTTTCACGCTCTTCTACCCATTCGTTTATCAGCACATTGAGAGATAAATCAATAATTCATTAAATCATATCTCACACATGGTTAGGTATATATTTATCAAAAATAACAATAAAGCAGGTTAGAATAAGTTATCTGCACACATCCTTTCATTTAATCTTCATTCATTTATAGTTAGCTAAAATTATCAACAAAGAGACTTTGAAGTGTTTAATGAAAAAGTTCACCATAAATCTTCCAGAATAATAACAAAATTCATACATTCCAGTTATTTAGTAAATCAAACTTATAATGTAGACACACATTTCAATTACTTCTTTAATATTAGAATTTTAAATTTAAACATGCACTTCCATTATTTTTTTAATAGTAGAAATTAAAGTTAAATAAATTTATAATATAGGCACACATATGCATCTTAAATGATGGTTTTAGAATTTAAACTAGTCAGTTAAAAGCAGGGAAGAGGTACCTAATTTGACTGTTGTCTACATTTGCATATTACTTTCTTATTTTTCCCAGTAGACTTTCTGAGCTGTTCATCCAGAAAATTAATAGAAGTTTTCAACTTTAAAGCTTGGACCATGGAAGAACTAACTTGTAGAAATGAAATTGTACTAAAAAAAATTATGGAGAGAGAATTATTGAAATCAGAAAAGCAAAAATCAAAGTCAAGTTTTTATAGAAGTATTCCCTTTATACCAGATTATTACCCAAGCATATTTTCTCCCATTGATCCAAGGTCACTCAAAAGTTCAAAATCTTAGAAATAAAAGGTTACTTCACCCATTGCACTGAGCTTAATTAGTTCCAGAATATGCAAAAATCTTTCTATCTTGAAAAAGAAAGAAAAAATATTTTGTCTTTAAAAAAACATTAAATAAATTGAACCAAAAATAAAATATTATGTATTTCTAAACTAACAAAATAAAAATAAAAATAATTATTTTAGCAAATAAAATATTTAATGGTGTATTTGTTGTCTAATAATCCACTGGTCCAGTGACCCATTGATTCATTTAAAATGTAACTAAGCTGGTTATCCAAGCTATGGTTATGAAATTAAATCTTTTTTCTATGAGATATGATATTTGGTGGTTTAATAAAGTCCATGAATGGGAAATGAAGCTGAAATATAACACAAACACACATGAACATCCATAAATATTGTACTACAGGTACTAGACTGATTTCACTAAAAGGAAAATTTCTATGATGATGAGTCAAACATATTGCACATATTGCACTATTTACACTATGGATTGAAATATTATAAGCAAATAAACCAGAGAATTATCTAAACAAATATCAATACTGTTCCAAAGACAAATAAAGCAAACTTGGATCAACTTAAACTAAAGTGACAATTTCTATGACAAGCCATCCCCTTTCTAACATTAATTACTCACTAAAGAAAACTATTAAATATCTCAAAACCTTCAAATTGTCTGTAAATGTTTTTAAACATAGTTTTAGGTCATTAATAAAAAAAATTTCAGGTTATTTCATTTTTTTAATAAGATGTAATCAGCTGTTACTTATACATTGCTATATAATTAAAATCAATATTGCTGGGCCTATCTAAAAGGTTGCAATATATATATTGTAGCCCTTGGGTTTGCCCAAGACCCCATGTTTTGAATTAACTATGCAAGATAAGGTTTAATAAAAAAATCCTCATAGTTTGTATATATATATTTTTCTTTGATAAACAAAATTTTTAGCCAAGACTAGGTTTGAACCCATATTCATAGGGATTGCGTATGCTTTATGTAGGCACTCTGAACATTTGTCATTAAAAGCTTTCTAACCAAAAGATTGTTTTATTTAACATTAATTTATGGGACAATTTGGTATTAAAGATATATTTTAGAAAAACAAGATTTATACATCATTTAATAGTTGAGTGAAAAGAAGAAGGGGGTGTGCGACTTGTAAAACTACATTAGATAGTGGTAATGGATAGTCATAAGTTTATACTGATAAGTTAGAAATAAATAGTTCATGAAATTAAGTTATAAAAATAATAGTAATAATAATTAAGGATTAAAATATTAAATCGGTTTAATTAAAGAATTGTATATGTGAAACATATATGTATATTTAATCTAATTGTGGATTTTAATTATAAAGTTCACAATTAAATAATAATTATTCTATCTCTCATGAGAAATCCTTAAAGAAGAAATTAAGTCATTTTTAATAGTTTATTATTATTCGCAGCCAAAATTTAGTTCAAAATTTTGAGTTTGAAGTTGGGCTGCTATATATTGTAACAGAATTACCTTTTCAACCATTTGTAAACGTTTAATTTACATTTTTTTTTTACGATCGAGACAACTGTCACGTCAAGCAAAGAAGCAAATATAGACTCATTAATTAAGTCTATATTCCTGATCGAATACTGAGATTACCAATGGAATTTTTCAGTATTATCTTTCCCGATCAGAATACTTCTTTGGCTGCTGGATATTCATTCATAAGAATAATTTATTTAAAATAATCCAGTGCTTGAAATATTTATAATTTTTTTCGAGATTTAATATTACTGTACTATATCGACACATGTACTTTTACTAGAATAAATGTCTAATTAGTATTTTATAACTCTACGGGTATATCATTATAATTGGTATGGTGAAGAAGGAAAGACGAGACATAAAGAGATATTTATAAATAAATATTGTTTAATATAATACATTCATAAACATTAAAATATAATACTTCAACATAAAACAAGCAATCATTTAAAATAACACAAATTATATTTAATTTAATTATTCACACTAATAATGATAATTCTTGGATACTAAACATTTATATGTAGATATTTTATAACTTATAGTCTTTTCTTATGTATTCTATAGTTCAGTGATAGAGTTTGAACTCACATGGAGAAAAATGACCCACTTTTTCATTTTGATATTCATAGCTACAAATGTGTTCTGAGAAAACAACTAACATTCATGGACCAATACTAGCCAGAAGGAAACTGATCAATGTCAACAACCACACCTGAATTATACTTTTATCTGATGATGACAATTTCCTGGATTATGCCTATTGTGATGATAGACCAAAAACCAGCTTGTCTAAGAGAAACCCCATCTGAATGAAAAAGTAGTTATGTGTATGCTGCTGTGCTATGTACAGAAAGAAGCACAGATAAACATATATATATATAATGATGAGTAGCATTATATATAATTTTAAATAAGTTTTTTTAATAACTTATTAAAATGATATTGTAAAGTGAGATATATAATCTATAGCAATTATTTTAAATCATTTATTGATAGGGCAGAAAGACATTTTGAAATTTATATTTTTTAATTCTAAAAATGATTTTGCTTTTTATTTGTTGAAAAAAAAAATTAACAGACATTCTAAAAGTGAAACAACGAGATAATTTTGCATGAATTAAAATAAATTTGCAAGAGTATCATTTTTTTAAAACATTTACCTAATTAATCTTGAGGCTGACCTATCAAGAAAGAAACTTTCATAAACTGTCAAAAAGGAGTCTTCATTTTAAAAAGAAAAGATTATGTAATCATTAAAAATAGAATTTGATAACTAATTTTAAATTATATCTATATTTTATTGATACACATGTGTATGTGTGGATTTAATGTATTTTAATCAAGGAATTAACTATGAAAATATAATATTATTGTGACAGGCTAAAATAGATAAATATCAGTGTGTGCATATATACATGTGCATGCATATATGTAAAATTTTAATCCTTCATTTATAAAAAGTCAAATATGTTCAGAAATTACATGCACACAAATGTATGTGTGTATATATGTCAATTGTATTGCAAATACTAATAATGTGTGTCAGCTAAACTCTTATATGTAAAATTTAATCATTTTTAAAATTTTGTTAAATGTCAATTGAACTCTATTCATGTAATAGTAAAATGTGCCACTGTCTGCATATATATGTGTCTGTTATATGTAAACCATCATATATAGTAACTTGAACTTTGTATATTAATCATGTAAACCACAATGTAATTTTTTTATTATTGCATGTTAATCAAAATCAGAAGGCTTCTAATTGTAAAACCATATTGTAGAGACCTTAATATCAATTTTTATTGCTAATAAACTTGTATTTCAATTTTTAAAAATTTTATTGCATCATCTCTTTATCACAGTAACAGATATAGATTTCATGTTCATTGATATAGATTCATGAATAATGGTCTGACATATAAATAGGGATATATTTAGTGATTATGAGGCATTCCAGTATGACATTGTCCTGGTTTGGTGCATAAGAGAATATTCTTTAAGGTCCCTGCACTACATTTTATTTTAGTCTTAGAAATGTTTATAGTTGGCCATATAAACATTACACAGATACATAAAATATATAAATTAATATTGATTTAAACAAGTGAAATAAAATCAGTGGCTTGCAGAAAATTGGAGATTATAATAATATACCTATTGGAAGATGTTTCATGGCTTGACAGAGGCAGTTACAGTCAGAGTATTAGCAGGTTTACTTGACACAGACAGGCTCCGGCTAGATGTTGACAGCACTGGATGGCATTGATGAGCTGGTGAGATAGAGCTCCGGGAAGCACGGTCGATCTTTTAGCCAGTCATTCTTTTAGGCACGATGTCTTGTATATAGATTAATCACTTCTCTTCAGTAAACTCAACAATACTTCAACCTAAAACAAGCAATCATTTAAATAACACAAATTATATTTAATTTAGTTAACCCTTCACCTAAAATGATAATTCTTTAATACTAAATATTTATAAGTAGATATTTTATAGCTTGTAGTCTTTTCTTCATGTATTCCTTGATACAGAAAACTATTAATTATTTGGTTCATTCAGATTCACGTTTGCAATTGCATTTTTTAAATTAATGTGGCCATTTACAAAAGTGTGTGCACGTGTGTTATATTAAAGTTAATTACCTAGGTTTTCTGGATGTTGATGAGGGAATTATTACCCATCATGTAACAGGGAAGGTGAACCATCAGGCAGGCACTATCTCTACTATTACTTCATGGAAAATATGACTTTACACCCAAGGTGAGTGTGGATCAACTGGCATCCATTTGTGGCCCCTTAGCCCTGCATTCTTGATGCCTCAACTTCTTGGTACATTTTTTGTTCACAGCTCTCAAACTACTCTGTCTGTCAGCTCAGCAGACTCAAGAAGAACTACTAAAACATGGCTACTTCTTTTACAATTTTTCTTATTTAATTGTCCCAGAATCCTTTACTTATTTTCTTGATTGTTTTTGGAATGTCATTAATTACATTTCACACATTTATTTTACTTTAATAAAATACGTAAAATTTTCTTCTTGTTTTTATTTATTTATTTTTTTATTTTATTTACTTCCATTTCATTTTAATGAAATAATTTTCTCATTTACACACTCTTTATTTTACATGCCTATACATATATTTCATGCATTCACATGTGTATTGTGAAGAGATGATCTTTATCTTTTTTTTTTATAAATCTATTTATTTTTATTCACAATTGCTACTGAAATCTATGATTGCTAATTCTACAATCATTAACCCCTTTTTATTTACCTTTCCCTTTAAGATTTAATCATCAACTTCGATGATCTTATTTTACTATTCCCTTAACTTTACTAATTTTAAATTCAAAAAAGTTAACATTGGAAGGTGGAAGATAAGGATCTTGGTTTCTTACCTTCCTTCACTTTCTTTAATTACCATAATTGGTTTTTTTCATTAATTGCATTCCTCACTGCCATTTTGATTTTTTAATTAAAACGAACTTAAAATACATTTTTTTTTCTAACTTTATTATCCACTTTCTATAACTTAGTTCACATAAAACTCACATTTAATATTATGCTATATAATAAATGTATACATGTGTGATCGCCGTATGTGTGATCATCACATTACACTGCTCCCTAATTTTTAAGAATTAAAAATATAATGAACTTTCATGTGAAGCCATTTTAATTCTTAATATTTAACTTCTTTGGTGAGATAGACATGGAGAGACAACTAGGCAACAGCTATACATATTCAATACAATCGATCTGCACTAATCAAACCACTTTAACCCCTATGGAAGACTTTAACATACACCGACATTTATATCGGGTTCGAACTCTGTGACTGGCATGACATTTCTACTGCCTCTTCAACTTAATAAAACACGAAATTATTTATTCTTTATATTTTTTCTCAGCATGATTCTTAATAAAGTGGGAAAATTTTTTATCCCTCAAAGATAATGTGCCCAGGATTCTTACTGATGCTACATTATTAATAAAAACACTTTTTAATTCTTTAAATTTTTGATTTACTCATTCATTTTGAGTTTGTAATAAATTGGGAACTTCTGTCCACACAGATAATGAGCCCAGGATTCTTACTGATGCTTCATTATTTTAAAACTTAACGCAGATACTCACCTGCACATTTACATCATACACAGAGATGGCTTAATCAAGCCCAGATGCGATCCATACAAATCCCTATACACACACCCAACTGCCCCCATCCAGGATCTCGACCATATATCATTGACACTTAACACTTAACTACTATTATTTATTTGATTTTATTATGTATTATATTAATTATTCCTTTAATGAGCTTGGATGTTTATTGTTCCATCCTATATCTTTTTTTATTTATTTATTATTTCTAGCTGCATTTGCAGACTTACAGATTATACATTAAAATTTAAATTCTTTTGGCTATCATAATGGCATCTTTTGAGAAGGGTTTTATTATACTAATGGTTGATATAATTACTATATTTTAATCATCATTTATCTTTTCTCTGTATTTTTTTTTTCACGCGCAACTGTGTTTGACAGGCTTACATTAGGAGTTTGTAATTATAAATTACAACTTAGTTTGTTTTACGTTACTTCCTTTTGTTTTTTGATATTTTGCAGTTAAAATTTTATCATTTAAAATCTCATTATTATTTTATCCTCTCTTCCCAGTACATTTCTTTTATTTACATTGATTTTTTATTTTTTACATTTTATAAATCGTTCTCCATTCTTGAAATCCAGGGCCATTAATATTCAGTTAAGTTGACATATCCGTCGTGTTAGATTTTTTTTTTTAAAAATCAGTTTTTATCTGGAGGTTCTTTATTACTCCTTTTGTTCGACATATATCCACTGGTGCTGGGCAATGTACTATTATCCCTATGTCTACTAAAATCTCTGTGTTCTTTCAGATAGTTCCCATCTGAATACCTCTCCCTCGGTCTGGACACTTTATTTCTATCATAAAATCTATCCTTGCTTTCTCAGTAGCTTTGTTGATGGTTAGATTGCCTCTCATCTATCACCGGATCTTTAATCGGTTTCTTGAATTGTCTATCATCAAACTTATTGTTAGGCCTTGTGCTGTCAAATGCATTAAGCAGTTCGGCTACTTGTTCGACCATTTGCATCTGCTCCACATTGTGTGGAAAATTATGTCTGACAATTCTAATAATTTGTTTCACTGACAGAGGGTTGGCTGTCAGTGCACGTAGTTTTGCCACTTGTCGACAAAAGAATGGAGAGAATGGCTCTCCTGGTCTCCATTTATTTTGTGAGATTTCATGCTGCAGATTTTCTTGGAGTTCTTCACTCCAGTAGCTGGCAAGCAAAGCCACCTTATATCCGATAAACATTGTTGGTTTTATGAACAATGAGTCCCACCACGCTTGTGAAGCACTCTGCAAATGGCTGCATGCAATGGCCACCATGGCTTCTTCATCTAGTTTATTCATCATAAAATACCTTTCCAAACTATTAAGGTGCTCCATGGGACTCTCCCCTAGATGACCATAGAAAATGCGTATTTTCAAAAATTGATTAACTGTGGCCATGTTGATACTGATAAGAGTACAGTTACTTGCCGGCACACACTCGTCAGTGCTTTTCTGCTTATTATTATTATTTCTTTCTTTTCATCTCTAGATTTTCTAATTCACTATCCCTTTCCTCTACTTTTGACCCTATTTTCTCTATTGTTACCACTAACTGATTGACATAAAATCATAGATTCTCTATAACTTTCTCGTTTTCATCATTAATCAATTCAATTTTCTTCCCTTGCTCTAATTTAAAACCCTCTATTTTCTGGCATACTACTGCTAGTTTATCTTCCACATCAGTCACCTTTTCACTTATTTCCTCTCTGATCTCTTGTGCTGCACTATCCCACTTTCCCATAATTCGTTGCTTGAATTTCTCGCGTAACTCAGCTTGGCTATCCAATCTTTTATTTGTGGCCACCAATTGACAAGTGGTTTGCCTATAATTATCATTTAACTCTTCAAATTTCTGATTGAAGCTTTTAGTTAATTGTTCACGGAACTCTTCCAGCCTTTCTTTGTTCACTTCATCCCTCACTTCTATTTCTCTGGCAAATTGTCGCTGGTTTTCCATTATTTCTTTCAACATACTCATCACGTCATGGTATTCTGCACTATATCTTTTTTTGTATTCGTTATTATCTTCCATTTTCCTATCATTACTAAAATCTTCAGTTTGTTCAGTTTGTTTTCCACTACTAATACTCTCCTCTCCATCACTTTGGGCATCCATCTTTGTTTTTGCTCTCATGTGCATGAATCTACTTTTAAGTTTATGAATTAATCTTTAATTATATTTCTACTATACTGACTCTCGTTTGTTCTTGATCCTTTTATTGGTATTTGCTAATTTAATTTTTTTTCTTTTATGATTGGCATTTGGTATGCCAGTTAATCCCAACCACACCTGCTCAGATTCTTCGCTTACCTGCCTTAGATTCATTTCCTCTCCCTGATGTGTCTATTTTCCCAACTATTACCCTCGACTCTATTATGTATATATTTATCGATAAATTTATTTTACTTCACTACAACTGTTTGAAATAAGACATGTATATAATTTATTTAGATTTCACTGATACACTTATTTTACTATATTTATGACTTATCGATAAAATTTCAAAATATATTCCCATTTATATTAGATTTTAATATATTTCTCTTTTATTTAATCGCAATTACGTAAGATAACATATATACTCGGTCGTTCTAAGTATACAGATATTTAAATACTTTTTTTCTTTTCGTTTCCTTCTATAACAGTAAATATGCAAAAAAAACTTTTAATAGATTTTCACAAAGCTAATTTTCCCCCTTCCCTTCTTTTTTCTTCTACACATGTGACTTTGAAACATATATATAACGAACTATAAAGCAAAGAAAAAACTCTCCCTCTCATCCTCGCTTCTCACCAAATTAATTTTTTGGAATTAATTTGTATATGAATAATTTTTTTCAATAAAATTTTATCCTACATGTGACTAATAATTCTACAGCAAATATATCCTGGACTGTGGCCCCCAAAATGTAACAGAATTACCTTTTCGACCGTTTGTAAACGTGTAATTTACATTTTTTTTTTACGATCGAGACGACTGTCACGTCAAGCAAAGAAGCAAATATAGACTCATTAATTAAGTCTATATTCCTGATCGAATACTGAGATTACCAATGGAATATTTCAGTATTATCTTTCCCGATCATCGGCTGCTGGATATTCATTCATAAGAATGATTTATTTAAAATAATCCAGTGCTTGAAATATTTATAATTTTTTTTCTAGATTTAATATTACTGTACTATATCAACACATGTACTTTTACTAGAATAAATGTCTAATTAGTATTTTATAACTCTACGGGTATATCATTATAATTGGTATGGTGAAGAGGGAAAGACGAGACGTAAAGAGATATTTATAAATAAATATTGTTTAATATAATACATTCATAAACATTAGAATATAATACTTCAACATAAAACAAGCAATCATTTAAAATAACACAAATTATATTTAATTTAATTATTCACACTAATAATGATAATTCTTGGATACTAAACATTTATATGTAGATATTTTATAACTTATAGTCTTTTCTTATGTATTCTTTGATACAGAAAAAATATTAAGTATTTGGTTCATTCAGATTCACTTTTGCAATTGCATTTTTCAATTAATGTGGCCATTTATGAAAGTGTGTGCACACGTGTTATATTAAAGTTAATTACTAGGTTTTCTGGATGTTGACAAGGGAATTATTACCCATCATGTGGATTACTCCACTTCTTTTGTAGAGATGGAAATTCTTGGGATCTGGCTGGATTCTTCTTGCAGCTTACTTAAGTCGTATTCTTGCGGCTTCAATGACAGGGAAGGTGAACCATCAGGCAGGTGCTATCTCTACTACTACTTCATAGGGAAGATGACTTTACACCCAAGGTGAGCATGGATTAACTGGTGTCCCTTTGTGGCCCCCTAGCCCTGCATTCTCAGTGTTTCAACTTCTTGGTACATTTTTGTTCATAGCTCTCAAACTCTGTCTGTCAGCTCAGCAGACTTAAGATGAACTAAAACATGGCTACTTCTTTTACAATTTTCTTCTTAATTGTCCCAGAATCTCTTTCTTATCTTCTTGATAGTTTTTGAAATGTCATTAATTACATTTCACACATTTATTTTACCTTCATTAAATACATAAAAAATTTTTCTTGTTTTTTATTTATTTATTTATTTTTATTTTATTTACTTCCATTTCTTTTTTAATAAATAATTTTCTTATTTACACACTCTTTACTTTACACACCTATACATATATATTTCATGCATTCACATGTATATTTTGAAGAGATGATCTTTATTCTTTTTTTTTTTTATAAATCTATTTATTTTTATTTATAATTGCAACGGAAATTTTATGATTGCTAATTCTACAATCATTAACACTTTTTATTTATCTTTCCCTTTAAGATTTAATCATCAACTTCAATGATCTTATTTTACTATTCCTTAAACTTTACTAATTTTAAATTCAAAGAAGTTAACATTGGAAGGTGGAAGATAAGGATCTTGGTTTCTTACCTTCCTTCACTTTCTTTAATTACCATAATTGGTTTTTTTCATTAATTGCATTCCTCACTGCCATTTTGATTTTTTAATTAAAATGAACTTAAAATAATTTTTTTTTCTAACTTTATTATCCACTTTCTATAACTTAGTTTACATAAAACTCACATTTAATATTATGCTATATAATAAATGTACACATGTGTGATCGCCGTATGTGTGATCATCACAATATATATATATATCTTATTTTACTATTCCTTAAACTTTACTAATTTTAAATTCAAAGAAGTTAACATTGGAAGGTGGAAGATAAGGATCTTGGTTTCTTACCTTCCTTCACTTTCTTTAATTACCATAATTGGTTTTTTTCATAAATTGCATTCCTCACTGCCATTTTGATTTTTTAATTAAAATGAACTTAAAATAATTTTTTTTTCTAACTTTATTATCCACTTTCTATAACTTAGTTTACATAAAACTCACATTTAATATTATGCTATATAATAAATGTACACATGTGTGATCGCCGTATGTGTGATCATCACAATATATATATATATATTATTAAAGAAAAGTAAAGGGGTGAAAGAAGAGAGCTTTTCTCTCATTGATTTTGTTTTTTGGTGTTGTTGCCATGAGTGTAGTATTAACCAAGTAAATTACCAAAGTGATTTAAGTGATATTTATGACAAAGGAATTTAAGTGTAAAATTAATTGGTGATTATCTGTTAAGTGTAAAATTAATTGGTGATTATCTGTTAGAATGCAGAAGTCAATTTGGCAATGGTTTTTTAAAAGGGAAAAAGATTAAGATAACCAGAAAGAAAAAGAAACAAGAGTCAATTAATTAAGAAAATAGACTGATCAGATCTCAAGGGTCAATAAAATGTCATGATGGGGGGGGCAGGAGAGAAAGAAGGCATCCACTATAAAAGCTTTGCTGTTTTGTGAAGGGGGCAGGCTGTTCTATCTGAATCTCTCTTTTGCAAGTTCTCTCATTGGTTTTATAGAGAAACTTTGCTATAAAGTTTAAAAGAAACATTTTTTTAAGAAAAATAAATCGTTTATTGTAAATTATTCGTTTGTCTCTTGAAACAACTTTGCCAAATTTAATATTATAAGAAAAGAAAAATGTCTCTCGAGCGAGTTTTTAAGTTGGTGCACATTTAATCTCTTGAAGTTAATCAATGGTCATGATTGTCCTCCATTAATTGATCACAAATCGGCAAGTGGTAAAATTTAAACCACAGAAAATAAAACCTAAATTTTGATCTCGTATATAAAGTGTTAAGTTTGAATATTAAATGAATTAAAAAAAAAAGACAACAAGAAGTGGACTTATATATTTAGAAATTTAAACCAAGTTCTGTTCATCTGTAATCCACATAAAATCAAAATGAGGAAATCTTTTCAGCAAGATAAGAACCATATATCTGATGGCATAGGAATCAAACTCTATCACAATAACTTTTTCTACATAAACTCATGTGCTCATACAAACAAATCAAGGAAAAAAAGGAAAAGGAAAAATGGAAACCCAAAACTTGAAGGACACTTCCAAAGAACTCTTTAAGTATATTTTATTATTCGCTATTCATGTAGAACATTTAATCTAGAAAAAAAAACAAAAATAAAAATATTTTCTTTCTATATGTTTTATCATATATATATATATATATATATATATATATATATATATATATATATATATATATATATATATATATATATATATATAATTCATGTCAGAATTATAATTGTTGTTATTTTGGGGGTAGAGATATTGATGTCAGATCATTTTGTATGTGTTTATTTTAAATGCTTTTTACTATTATTATCATTTTGGGGACAGATGAAATTAATATCAAGTCATTCTGTATGTGCCTTATTTTAAATGCTTTACATTTTTTTTATGGAAAAAAAAAAGAAAAAGCGAGAGATATTATTATTTAAAGAAATGTTTTGAGTGAATCAGATCAGAAGTTATTGTCAAATGCTTACACCTATTGCTATGTTTATAAAAATTGTGTGACTGTTGGGCTAAAACATCATCACTATCCTATAAAAGTGTATGGAAGTAGTTTTAAAAACTTAATACACATTTCTTATTATTTCTTCTTCTTATTATTATCATAAAGTTAAGGCCAGAAACAAGCTGATTAATGCTTGGAAAAATTGTTGGCTCATGTTCCAGTGCACTAACTCACAAGAATATTGTAGATATGAAAGTTTTACTTGTGCAAGTTGATGTTTCGACCTGTATATAATGTGGATGGACAAAGAGTCTCCACCAAGCTTGTGAAGTCGTAGCTCACTAAGATATTTATACTATATTTATAAAGTATTTAAACACAGTGGTAGAGTTTTCCCATTTAGTTGTTCTCTACACTGTAAGATGATTTCTTTGTTGATGGCCATAGGTTGATAGGTAAACCCAAGTCTCTTTATATGACTAGCGATAAAAATCCTAGCATATCTCAACCTTAGTGAAAAGGTTTTCTCTTATTTGGGTCACTGCCTGCCTCATGTTAATGTTTTATATTCCTTATGGGTGTATGAAAGATAGCTATTATTAAGCATTACTTGTAAATGTCGGATACAGGGTCACAAACTCAATTTGATGTCAGGATGAATGCAAATAGTGTATGTGCAATTGGTGTACTTGAATATTGTTTTGTTGATCTAGTTTAATTTATTAATTAGAGCCAAGAGTAATAAAGTCAATAAATATTAAATTTAAGGGTTAAGTAAAACCTAGAAATGTTGTAAGAATGTTGTAAGTATAAGCAATGCGTATATGAAATTACCTAATAAATATTTCCACAGCTAGCTGAGAACTTTTCTGGAAAGGTAATATTATTAAAATATTATTATGGTCATAAAAACATGAGTATAGAGTATATGCACATATGATTATGATTGATCTAGATACCAATTTTAGTTACATTAATGTTGTTACAATAACATTCAATAATTAACTGTTTTGATATATAGTAATATTGTCACTGAAGTCTTGAGAAGCAAATAAATCAATAAATATATATTATTTTTATACAATGATTGCTTGCTGAACAGTTTATACCATAGGGTAATAATACATCATCAATAAAGCCATGAAAGCTTGAAGATTTTACCTGCCTATTTAGAAGAAAACTGAAAACCATCTTTTGCCTTGAATAAAATGCCTAACCAAATCCAAAACAGAATAATTGGAGAACATTATTGCTTTTTGACCCAGACAAAAAATTTTTATTTGTCGTGGGAGCAGAACTTTATCTCCATTCATAGGAACTTATTTGGCAAATGAACAGTTTCCAGCAGACTCATAGAAATTTAATTAACATCATGGGATAAAAAATGTGATTTTTGTTTCATAATTTTTTGTTTATTGTAAATTTTATGTATTATTTTTGTTTTCTACAATTGGAAGCCAATGTGTTATAATTTTGGGAAAATTCATTATGAGAATAAGGAGGGGGAAATATTAGATTTAACTATTTTTTTGTTATCATTTTCATTAGAATGAAATAATAAAAAATATACTAGTTTTGACCTCCCCACCCAACTGACGTTTGACAACTTAAAGGGAAATGAGAAGTAAGAAATTTTAATATTATCTCACAGTAAGCAACACACTAGATTATGATAGAGTTTATATTAATTTATTTATTAAGCTTACTTTTATATTGCTTTTATATCAATAATTTATAACCATTGATCTATCTGGACAACAAAGATATTTTTGTTTTATGTTTGTATATATACTTTAAATTAGTGAGCTAAAATCACAATCACATATACATATAATAATTTTACATATTCATTGTTGTAAAGATTTTTGGTCAAGTACATGAACATCTAACATTGGGTTGAGGGTAAGAATTTTATTTTTATTAATATCATTATAGATATCTATATCATATAAATTCATCCTTGACAAAACAAATTACATGTGTTAGATGAAATTGTTATTCGTATTCTATATTTTTGTTAATCAATAAATGTTTCAATAATTCGTTATTTTTAATTTGGTCTCTAGCTCATCATTATTTACATATCCACCATCAGCTTTATAACTCTTCATTATTCATATACCCATCGTAAACATTATTACCCATTTTAGTTTTACATCTATTATTATTATGATAGAGAAAATACATATACATATTTAAGTCATTTATTACAACTTTTAATACATATATACTTATAGTGCACATACATATTTTTTATGTATCTTATGGTTTTGAATATGCTTAATTGATTTTTGGTAATTAATTATCACCCATATAGAGGTGCAATAACCACTATTAGTGTGATCTCCTTCCCTGATAAAAGAGCACAAGCAATTACTCCCTGAGTTTGAATACTTGGTATAACGTGGCTAGAAAGATTCAGAATTGGATGAACTGACCCAAATTGCATCTAGTTTAATAAAAATAGATAGAGCTAGTCTATTAAAAGTAGGTACAATCATAGGTTATGTATTTAATCATGTAATCACTTGCATCCTATCCGAAGACCCAAAGTCTGACTATAGTAAAATGTGCCCCCTATCTCTTGTGGAATCTACTGCCCATTATACTATATATACATATGGTTTACATACTGTTAACTTCAATTGTTTTTATGCAGTAAATGCTATTATAGTAAATAATACACAATCTCCCGATAACAAGAAAATTAATCATTTTCTTATCTCTTCATATATAAAAATATATAAGCAAAATAGTGCCTAAAGCTAATCTGGGATAATGATGTAATTAAATTCCAACCAGTAACCACCTAAACATTCACAGTAAAATATAGTAATCAATATTTCTCACTGCTGTCAAGGCAACCTTCACACCTTTTAATAACAAGAAGAAAATCCATTCTTACTAATGGTCCATATATAAAAATATATATTTTTTAATTCTTGGGTCGTAGAGTGTAAACATTTAAATAAAACTATATTGTTTTTTACTGAACTCATTGTAATTAGAATAGATTTAAACTACGAATTTCAAGTTCCCTATATCAATCCATTTTATCTTATATATAATTACTTAACACAATAAAGATATTACACTTTTTTTAAAAAAAATTGTAATAAACACTTAAACGATTTATATGAAGTAAAATATATATATATTAATTCTAATATTTTCACGGGTATATCAAATACCTTCCTCAGAGTGTCCTCTTTTTTTTTTTGAGAAATAGGACTCTCTGAGGAAGGTACTAAATATTGTACTGAAACGTCGGCACTTAGCTATTTCACTACATGTAATATCCTGCAAATAAAATGATATATATATATATATTATTAAATATAATCAGTTTTAATGTTATATATATATATATATATAATATGATAAATTTTATGTTATATAATCTAGTGAAAGTAATAATAAACAATATTTCTATATTGTAATTTTCACTACACCACTCTCATGCAAGGTAAAGACTGGTTTCTATCCACTATTAACACTTTGTGGAGGTAAGAAGTATTATATATGGTTTGAATGGGAATTTTCTGAGAAATCCAAAAAATTATCAATGAAGATGTAATTTAATCTTAATTAATGATAAATTAGAATTTATGAAAAGACAATAAAAATAATTATTTTGGATTGAAATTTCTTTTTTTCTTTACTGTTTTAATGATAATCTCTATTTCTCTTAGTCTTATTGTTTTTCTATTTTCTGTCAATATATAGTATTTCACTCGACCATTATTAAAACTGAAGTCATAGTGAATATTGTGTCTCAAGTCAGTTTTTTAAAAATTCAATATGGCACCAAAGACCACAATATAGTGATACTATTAACCATGCAGTAGATGGATAACACTATGTAATTTATTATTTTATTAGTTATAAAAATAAAAATAATTACAAATAAGAATGTATGAATGAATTTCAAATAAGATTTATTAAATCCACACAGTTGTATAAAATGAAGTAAAATGATTCAATCTATATTTTAAAATCCCTAGTAATCAATCCACTTCTCTCTCTTAAGGTCAATTACTCTCAATCAGTATCAAAAGCAAAATACAGCTCAGTACTTTAGTATTAGTTTTGCAATATAGGGGAGATAGGATGCCTTTTCATATCCACAATAAATGAGTAATCTTGCAATCACATCAAATTGAAATAAAATAAACCCTGGGATGTTATCCAATCTTGTGTGAAAACATATTTCTCTTTATCAAAACGTGTTTTTTTTTTATATTTTGACATTTTCAGTTATTGTCCAGATTTCTTTCTGACAACAGCTTTCATTTCAATTGTGTTTTTGCTTCATCCAAAGTATTTCTACATTATTTCTACTAAAAGGTGCAGCATGTCTAATATATGGTTCATGTTGCAGGACTAATACTAAAGTACTGTTTTTGTCTTTATGATTTTTTTTTATAACTTCCTAATACCGTTTATGATCATTTTCACACATAAACAACATATTTTTTCTGCCAGGATGAAAATTTAATAAAAGTGTTGTAATTTATATTTCTTTATTTTTGTGAACATTTAACCTTGGATTGCACAAAAGACTGATCAAGGAAAGACAACAGAACAAGCAAGCAATTTTTTTACCTAGATATAGAGTAATATTATTTGAATATTCTAACTATGTTATCCCTATTTTAACTACAAGGTACTCTGGGCCCACATAACATGATGATATTATGTAATAATACCAAATCTTCAAACTTCAGTTTATTTGACTTAAGTTCTATACACAAAAGACACTTAATTCTAACACCTACATATAAAATAACTAATAAATTATTTGGCTCTCAATAATAGATTGAATCTAACTTCACCTATATGCATAATAAATAAATCAATAAAAATAAAATTGATCAAAGATTACATAAAAAATACATGTTGAAATAATTCTGTACTTGATATGCTCTCTTTCCTTTTTTTTTTCTTTAACTGTTTTACTTTCACTGAATTAATTTAAACAAAATTAGTTTAATATTTACTACCACATTGAGTTTAGACACATATACAGAATTGTTCATATTTTCCCAGTCTGTAAATGATGCAATGTCCATATGGTGAAGTCTATAACATGAAATGAGAATTTGACAACATCAGCTCAGATATAGAATTGTCAGGACTACAGTTTATTCAATAGAAAGGGATTCTGCTATTAAGTGCAAGTTGTTCTTGATTGCTCGCGATGCATCACATTTCAAAAGTCTAAATGGAAAGTTTAGCTTCATCCTCTGCTAGCTCACTGTCTGAGATATCTCCTTTGGGCATAGTATACAGTTTTACAGTCATTCAGTTATAGAGCCAGCTATGGAAAAAATTCCCAGGAAGAATTCTGGTTGTACCTAGCTTGACATCATAACGAAGCTTCTTTTATAATGCAAAGAGTACCTTTCTTGAAAACAAAACTCCTTTTATACACTTTGCAGTCTAAACCTCCCCTCCCTCTCCACTAGTATTTTCTTATCAGAACTTTAATACCGTTATTTCTAAATTTAGTGTCATTAATTTATTTCTAAATTTAGTGTCATTAATAATGGCTGGAAGCAATCAGATATTTTTCTTTTATTATTTTGACTCTGGATTTAATTTTCTTATCTGGGTTTATAAAAATTTGATAACTGAGTTTATGTGCAATTAAAGACTCATTTAAGTTACAAAATTTAAATTAAATTCTTTTCATTAGCTTGTTTATATAAAGAAGCGACCCCCCATTAACATATCAAAGTATAATTAAAATTTTGATTAACCAGATTTTGATCACCCTATAATTAGCGCTATCAATCTGGTTTAAGTCAATTTCTTTATAAATTATATAAGTTTACTAATAACTATATGTTATATACTAAATTATAACTGGTATATAAATAATAATATAATATTCTCTTAAGAGGTAGAAAAATTCCACCTCAACAGATAGCAACAAAGTATCACACTCTGATAATTTATTGCAAGCACCAAATACTAACCATTATCTTACTGCTCAACAATAATATTAACTTTATCTGCTAAAAGTCTTATACTAAAAAATGGAATATACTGTGAGCACCCGAAATTCAGTATCTAAACGGTCTATCTTAAGTCTAATAATATTTCTTTTTTTATGTAAACATATATTTCCAGTACTGATATTTAATACAATTTATATATAAGCAATTGCGATATAAACAAAGTAAAAGTTATAATACTCGAAAAAAAACTTTATTAACACACGTTACAAAAAAAAATTCAAATCACCAATTATTGATTTTAATACCATTAGCTTAACATCAGTTTGCAGAAGATGTTAATAATCACAACCTAAACATATGGGATAATATTCAAATCAAGGCTTATTTTAAATATCATAAATACTATGCATATTTCATATCTCCTCAATTTTCTTTATTAAACGAATAATTATTATACTTCTTTTTACAATTCTATATATAAGTCAGCGAATGACTTATATTTTATGTCGCATGACAATTTTTTCAATAAAAAATTCTCCTTCAGTTAAATATAATATATGGATTAATGATGTAATAGCTTAGTGGGTTGTAGATCCAAGGTCTATAGATCATGGCTCCACTAACTATTGATGTTTGAACTTCCCAAGAAAAAGACATCATAGAAATTATTTTAAACCAGTGAACAACACATGACCACCATTTTTTTTGCTTACACAAGCTGTTTACACAGAGGCAAAAGTCTCCATATAGTAGAGTAATCAATGGATGGAGAAAGATTTGTGCATAAAATCTTTATTTAGTGCCTACTCATCCAAAATCCCCCGGCTAGTTTCTAGCTTGAGGTTTCATCAGTGAGTAAACTTGGATCTCAGTGCCCTGCATTTACATCTTAGAATCTAATGCTAGAAACTAGTCTGGGCATAGGCACTAGATAAAAATTTTATGTACAAACATTTGTGCATCCATTGATTATTTTGGTTTGCCCTGAGTGCTGCTACTGTATGGAGAGTTTTGCGTTTATGTAGATATTACTTTATTACTGAATTAAACTTCAAATACTATTTACAGCACAGACTTTCTTTTCACAATAATTTAACTTATTCAGTCATCTAACCACCATCAAATTATCACAAGATCTTTACTCTAGATGTGTTAACCTCTTAATAGCATGAGATAATGTGATGCATCATTCATAACAATCTTTGAAGACCATATATAATATTAGAGCATGCAACCACTTAACCAGAATATGGCAATTCAAAGGGAATGGAAATAATGTTAATAAAAGCTACAATAGTTTTGACCATGGTCATCTTATTGAAACCACACATGTTGCACATGCAATATAAAATGCCTGTAAACTACTTGGGACTATAAAAATAGAAATAATGTAGAATCCCTTTTTATTTCATTCATAATTAGAAGTCACTCTCAAATGATTGTAATCATTTTAATTCCAAGAAAAAAAAAGTGGGATATATACTCCGACTAAACAATTACAGTTGGAGAGAAAATAATTTAGATATAGCTATATTTCTGGTTCTGCCACCAGGAAATTTTCTGTCTCAGTAGCAATAATAATAAGGTAACTGCTAATACAATTCCAATAAGTAAAATCTTAATAAACAATAATAGCAGATTTATTTATTATATTTAAATGTAAACCTATCTGCTGTCTCTCTAAACACAACATGGCATATAAAACGTCTATTCAAACATCTGCTCAACTATGCAGTTTATTAGATTTATAAAATATTGTTAAAAAAATGTAAATTTCCAAAAAATATCAAGAGGCAAATTTTCAAAATATTCAAAGTGAATCATACTAATCCAAACTGTACAAATATTGCTTTAAAATCTAATTCTCACTACAAATTTATTTAACCCTAAATTAATCTCCAGTCACAACCTATAATTTTCAAGTCATACCCCAGTAAAGTTTCAAAGATCTTTTTTTATTTTGAAGCTTAAATTCTATCAAAAAAATTTAAAACACACATTTGAATTCGTTAACAGAATTTAAACAAAAATAAATATATTGCTTTTTAATAATTTAAACAAAAATAAATATTAGTTTTTGGTATTTATGCAAGCGGGGCTGAAACTTATGGCCAGTAATCAGTGAATAATGGAACTTATTCACTCTGTTAATTGTGGTTATTTGATTTATACCAAATACATTTGAATTTCAACTATCTTTTAGCTGAGATGACAAATAAAATCACCTTCTCTAATACGTTCATAATAGCCACTGCTTTGTCTTTTATAGAGCTGATTACAATTTCACTCACCAGAAGTGTTTCTGCTTTTTGCCTCCTCACATCAAAATCCAAAATAATTGTACAAGGGATATGACGTCACACCAAACAAACGTCAAAAGAAAACATGTTTACCGGAAATATAAATTTAATTTCTTAATTAAAATAATTAATCCCTCAAGTGAAAAAAAACATGTTTTTTAATCTTTTCAAATATTTTTAAAAAAGCAATAAAAATTAATTTACATAACTTTGAAAATAAATATTTGTATGGTAGTATTTAATTAAATATTTAAATCATGTCTACTCAGTAACAATGCATATATTAACGATATGCGATGTGATGCACTACGGTTCTCTTTTATCGGAGTCAGGAATCTCTCAATCACTAAACCCAGAGAAACCTGATAGCCATTTTCCCTTTCCATTCACCACCCTAAATTTTTTTCCATATTCTTCTCTATCCTGCTCCATCCCATTTCCACAACATTATTTATGTCCACAAATCACCCTTATCTTTTTCCAAGCCCAGCATAAAAACCACTTTGTTTATATTTAATCTCCCACAATTTCATTATTTGTATTATTTCTGCTTGTAAGCATCTACATTCAATTAACAGATATCTAAGTAATGTGATGTGATGTGATGCACTGTAGCTTCTCCTTATATGGAGTCAGGAATCTCTCAGCAACTATGCCCAGAGAAACCTGTTAGCCACTTTAACTTCCCTTTCCATTCCCCATCCGAACTTTTCCCATATTTTTCTCTATCTTGCTCCATCCCATTTCCACAACATAATCTTTTGTCAACTCCATGGCCTTTATATCTAAAACCCCCTTATCTTTTCCTAAACCCAACATAAAAACCTATAACCCATTTTCTGTATAATACTTTGTTTATATTTATTCTTCCACAACTTCATTATTTATACCCTTTCTGCTTTCAGGCATTTACATTCAATTAACAGATGCTAATATTTTCTATGCCTTCCTTACACAACTTGCAGACTAAATTGCCACATTTTCTCATTTATGTGTATATTCCTTTGTTGATAAAGATTCCGTTCAAGCCTTAAACAGCAAACTGCTTTCCTTGCTTTTATCATAAATTAACTCACATCCAATATTCTGTTTACTTCTTTCTAACTCTTCATATTAGTAGCAAACTCACCATATAGTAGAAACATCGAGTGCAAGTCTTAGTAATCAATGGTTGCACTACTGTATGGAGAATTTTCTACTGTTAATAGCAGCTTGTGTAAGCATAGAAAAGGGTGATCCTGTGATGTTTTGTTGGTTTTAACAATGCACATATATATGAATATTCATCATCATCCATATCCACTGTATTGTTTTTCTATTGACTATTCAAATGTCTGATTTATAGATAAAAATGATGTCATATATAATAAAGCAAAAAAAAATAAAATTTAAAAGTCATATTTAACCATCCCTTAACCCCCTCCCCTGATCTAGTGCTGTGTTAAAGTGATAGACCCTGGACTTGTGGAACCATGAATTGCAACCCAGCTAAGTCAGCTCAAATGGTTTAACTAATTCATTTTTTTTTATTAACAGAAATACCTATATAGAGTAAAGTGGATTAAGATATTAATCCTTATTTACAAATTGGTGCACTTACTCAGGTACTCTATTAATGCATTAATAACCACAAATTAGCAAATACTTGATTAATGAATTTATTTATGATTAATAAATATACATAATGTAGCAGGATGGGGTATCAGAAAGTGGATGCAAAATGGGAGGTTGATCATAGTCATACCTGGGGTGATGGCAAAATCATCATCACTCCCAGTTAATTTAAAATAAAATATCAATAATTTACAAAAGTATATATAAGTAAGATATATTTAAGAGGAGCATGAAATCAAGAGATCTCTGAGAGATCAGACAACTACTCCTTTGAGCAACTACCAGTACCATTAACTATCCAACAATCAGTATTATAAAGTAAAAGTAATTATAAGCACTATAAAATATAATAAAATCAACAGTTCATCTTGTGGCTGGATTTGAATAATAAAAATATAAATCAACAGTCAACCTTGTGACTGGACCAGAAATGGATCTTCTGTAGACCAGGCTAACTATTGAATGTTTGCCAGCTTGGGTCAATTATTTAATCATTAATTTGGAGCCAGGAACTAAGTGTGAATCCATAAGTATACATAACCAGAAAAATCTAAACAATAATGCTGGGATATTAAAACATGCTGATCATCATCAATGCTCTGGCCACTTAAGTACCATTAATGTTCTGGCCAACTATAAACTTAAATTTTTAATAAGACTAAACTAAAATAAGAGGTAGTGCATGGGCTTTAAAAAGTATTCTCTTTTGGATCAACCAGGATGATGATTGATCATCTCTGGGTGCTCCAAAGCACTAAATACACATCACCATTTGTATATTCATCCTGTGCATGAATCTATCTCAGAGAACACATGCTCTATTACTGTTATGGTGACCAAGAGATGATTTACATAATATTTTATAACTATTTACAATCAAGTCACTGGAATAATTTTTACAATTGAATAAGTTTATTAATAATAAAAAATGATATTAAGGTTCTAGAATATGACTCTACAATTTTTGATTAACACACAATAATAACAAATTATCACATTGCAATTTACATATATGTGATTAATAAAATTCCAAGTTATTATATTATGACTGACAATTAGCCATACACAATGAATACATATTTAAATAGACATTTAATAATACAAAAAATGATTAAAATTTTTCATATAAGTTATACTTGACAAGCATTGATATTTGCAATAAAATTGATAGATATATGCATACATACATGTGTATGCATGAAATTTCAGAACATATTTAACTTGTTACATAAAAAATAATAAATAGTTAAACTTTTTAACTTAAATTTTTAATATTACAAATACTTTATGCTAGGTTTATTTAAACTACATATCAGTGAAATATATTAATTTATTTACATAACATATTTGAATTGTTATATAAAATACAATAGAAGATTTAAAATTTACATATATGTTTGTGCATGTATATATGCAGACCAACATTTACCTATTTTAACTTATTACAATAATAAACAAAATCAGTTTTGTAAGGATTATTGTTGATTGATTAATTACAAGTCTTTAAATTTAAAAATATAGATTTTAAATATTGTTTTCACTATATCAATTATTTAAAAATATCTGTTTTGATATATCACTATCACTTTTAAAATGTCATTTTAAAATGAATTATTTAAATTTCCATTATATATAAAGTCACTAACCATTTCATATATGTCTATCTGTACTTCTCTGCACATATATGACACAGCATACATGTAATTAATTATTCATCCATCTCAGGAATTTTCTTGCAGAGCTTGCTGGTTTATCATCAGTATAGTCCAGGTAAGGGCTATTCTGCAGTTGGTTTCATTTAGACTAGGATTTTGTATGCTTCAGGTCAGCAAGATATTTTGTCCTCATTTGTTCAGGCTATTGATTCAGAAGTGACCCAGCTTCAAGTAAATCAAAACTCATGTGAAGAAAAATAGTAGCAGCTCCTGGATCTACTGTCTGGTCTTCAATTATTTCATGCTCATTCTCTAACTCTAGAAAACCACTTTTAGCAGTACTGCAAATGACAGCAAAACTTCTAGCCAACTGCTCCTCAAAAATTTAACCAAAATTTGCAGCTAACTCTTAGGTAACTGCTTCACAAAAAATTAAGATAAGAACTGTCTTCAAAAAAATTATTATCCAAACTTTACAGCTGGACAATTTGGCCACCTGCTCAAAAATATTAAAATCAGACTATTCTGGTCAGCTACTAGAAAAGCTACAAGTCAAAACTGATATTTTTTATCAGTCTTTTTATAATCTTGGTTGGGCCAGGTGATAAAAACATGGTGTCTGTTTTCAATCTGTCTAATCCTTTTGAAAACAAGTTTGAAGTTTTATCAAGGTGTGATATACATGTTTTTACTTTGATATCAATTAATTAAAAGATTTAAAATATAGACATTTTATAATTATCAGAAAACATGCTTATTTTAAAATTTTCAAAATGAGAATAAAAATATTAATTTTTATTTATCAGACTTTTTAAATATTTAATTTTATAATAAAATATTATTTTAAATTTGAGAGTTATTTAACTCTTTACTTATTATTATTTTATTCCAGGAAATGTAGAAAAATATTTATAAAAATTTATGTCTGTGTTTGTTTCTACTTTTCCTTTGCTTAATGTATATATGTGCACAAATACTATGTTATTGTGCTATGTAACTCAACTGGTTACAATATATAGACCAGTATACTTATTTATATGCAGCATGTCTAGATGAACAGTTAGCTTTAACTGGTGTTCAAGTAAATTGATATACAGAAAATTATATTTATTGCCCTGAAATGCATTTCATATCCATTGTTGACATTCTAACATTTTAAAATATTTAAAACCTATGTATATATTTATCTTACCATTTCTCAAGTTCCTTTTTAAACAAATTGTTTCTGAATTCAAATATTTTTAAAAATCCATAACAAACTGCAAGAAACAGAAGTCAATATAAGCTGGTAGCAACAGAAATCAATGTAAGCTGTTAGCAAGTTGTAAAGATCAAATTTATTCTGCAATATAAAAATGTTCAAATGACTTTTTTTATGATAATGGCAAAAATTTGTGGGGGAAAATGTATTTTTTTAGTCAAACACTTAAGACGAATTGCTAAATAATTAAAAATCTTAAGCGCTCATAATTTTTAAAATGAGTTGAATATTTATATAAGGTTAGTGAAATATGATTTCAGTTAATGTTGAATTTCATTAAACTTCCAACAAAAAATTATCGTAAATAATTTCCGATAGTAAAACCCATTCCTGAGGTGGATTCTTCCTAGAATTGTTTTTTATATAAACTTAAAGAAAATAATTTAGCCAGAAAATTCTAAAGGAATTAGTATTTTATATTAAGAATTTGTGCTCAAACATTGCAATTAGTCCTTTTTGTTAATAAGTATTCTATATTTAGTTATGTATTCAGTTTATTTTTACCAGAATTCTGTTTTCAATGACTTTTTAATTATTTGTAATGCCTTGCATTTCAGCACAGTTGTGGACCTTGGAGTTGAAAACCCATGGATGCATCTCCAACTGTTTAATCTTCAAGCAGAAAATCCATTCACATATTATTGTAGTGTTGAGAAATCAAGATTGATTCTAAAATAATGGAATGGTTTTATTGAGGAAGGAAGGGGTTGCAAATGGCAGACCTCCCTTCTGGAGCATTGCATCCCATGTTTATATAATAGGATTTTTATATTGCTTATTGGAATTGCATGGTAAAATCCATCCCTCACTTTACTATCATCTCACCCCCCCCCAAAAAAAAACAAAAACAACAACAACCCATTTTTCAAAAAGTTATGCACTTTTTTTAAAGAATTAAATCAGCCCTTAATACTATCAAAATAAAACAGTTTCAACCTAGTCAGTTGCCTTTCAAACAGAAGTTCAGTCAAATTCTCAGGGCTTGTTCTTTATTACATTAAAAACATAACTGAGATTAATCCGATTTTAAGCATATATTTATTCATATAAAAATTTGTAGTAAACTCTTGAATACAACTGCAACACCAATCAATGGTGGTTTCAATAGATTTTAACGTCACTGTTCATTCTCAAGATATGATTTTATACTACAAAGAATCTGAATGGTTAAAAAATTAGCGGGAGGCAGATAAGATAAATGTAATCAATATAAAAAGAGAATTTTAACACATTTGTTTTGACAATTACTGAAGCTTTAGACTGTTTGAAAAGTTGACTACAGGAGTCTATATTCACAGACAACACCGCTAGCAAAGACAACCACTTCTAGTTTTTAATCAACAGCTATAGTAAGTGTATTTTATTATTTTATGAAATGATTTAAATTGCAAAAAGAGTAACCTATTACTTGTGCATATGGATATGGCTGAAGAGAAATTCATAAAAGACTTTCAGATTGTCGATATATATATATATATTGTGTGTGTGTGGGGGGGGGGTATTAACTGTTTTATACAAAATTTAAAAAAGTAGACTTAATGTAATGCTTTAATTTTGAAATATGTATGCTTTTCATGACATATATATATAATGTGGTATGTTTCGTACTAATATTTAAATTTAAATCAAATAATTATAGAACTAAATAACATATGCATTACTCCAGAAAAAGATAAGGCAAAGAAAATATATTTAGAGAAATATATTTAATAGATAGCTAACAGATAAAGTTAAGGCGAATGATAGTAAAATTAATTGGCGTATTATTGAAAGAAAGTTAAATAAAACATATTTACTTAAAGTAAGTAATAGAAATTAGTTGCATAAGATAAAGAAAATATCTTTAGAGAAATATATTCAATAGATGGCTAACAGATAAAGTTAAGCCGAATGAGAATAACATTAATTAGCTTCCTACTGAAAGAAAGTTAAACGAATTTTTAGTAAATGATAAGAAATATTTGCTTAATTAAAGTAAACAATAGAAATTAATTGCGTGAAACAAATAATAAGAAATCCTACAAATGATAAGATTTATTAACCCAATAGTGATCTATATATATAAATAGGGTTTTTTTTTGTTTGTTTCTGTGCCGAGCGATCAATATCGCTATTGCTGATATTTTGCTGTGAGGGTCAGTACTAAATTCATATTAGTTAGCATTGATAATAATTCCTTTTTGCTGTTATTAATTTTTGTTATTAAATTTCTGTTTGTTACTTATTTTGTTGGTATCCATATAATCTATATATGGAAATACACAACATAATGCTTCGAAATCACCATAAGTAAAAGTATTTCTGCATTACAAATTGTTCTATCCGTGAATTAAAAACGTTAGACTAGAATCTATATAAGATTTAAATATGTGACAGAAAGAGAGAAAGAAATTAAAGTTTAACTGTTTAAATATTAATTGGGATTATAAATTTTGTATTCTTTGATTTTATATATGTTCTTTTAGAAGAAGGTGTAAATATGTCATTTATATATTCCGAAAGTAGAAAAGACAAGAGATACAAATAATTTATAAAAAGAAACAAAAATAAAGTCTGCATCAATTTGCAAAACTCGGGTAACTTAATAGTTTTTCTTTCATTCTGTTCGCAAACATTGTTTTGTTTTCAATGTCTGACTAAAATTGGAAAATACATTTCAAAGCACTTAAAATTATACACAAATAATGGTATAATTATCGTATTTATTAAGAATTCAGACAAATTATTTGCTAAACATCTAAATTGAAGTAATTAAACGCTAATCAAAAGTAAGTTCAGTGACAACGTAAATTATTAATTAACTAGAATTGTTTGGTAAATATATTTGGAGAATTAAAAGCCTTTATTAATGTAATAGCAAGACAACTACGACAAGTAAGACTCAGGTATAATGTGATTGAATGTCCTTACTGGGTAGATATTAAAAATAAAAGAATGACAAAAACAAGAAAGGCATCGATATCGAGAAAAGCAAGAGAATATGCAGAAAGAGAAAAATCAATCGGAGAATAGTTAGATTTGTAGATAATCGTTAACTTTCTTGAGCACATATTTTTTCAAAAGCGGCAAAAGCATTTTTTGGAATTAGTGAATATACTGTAGTTTAACAAAATATTTATCAAAAGAAAGCAAATATGATGAAATTTTATACACTGTAAACCCTCAATACGGTGGGCTATATGCCTGGACTATGTACTTTTTCCAGTCAAAATCATCCGGGTTAGCGGAATGTAACAAACGGTATTGTAAGAGTCGCCTATGTTTAATTGCCTAATAGTATATTTTTATATTATGTTTTTCAGTAATAGTATATTTTTATATTATGTGCAATACCGCATGGTATGATCTGAAAACCTAAGACCTTAAGTAATTATTTTTTATTATCCTAATTTTATTTGTATTTGTATATTTAGTCAATTATTTATATTAATTGCTAAATGTTATTAAAAATATTATTTGGAAAATGTTTTATTTTTATTTTATTCATATATGAGAATTTGAAACGGATGTAAGGGATCAGAAATTAAGAAATCGAATTTTTTAAGGTTTCCAATGCATATATACCTTGCAATCATATGCATTAAAACACATAGCTTGCATCTTATACTTGTCTACTACCTGTAAATAAATTATTTAGATTTTTTTTATATAAATGTTAATGCTGTTTAATCTTATTTTAAACATGTAGAAAAGAAATTCGATGCGGCTCGGAGAAAACACTTTCCAAATTAGATAGACGCTGGAGTGTTTAATAAAATATTTCTGTGTGTGTGAAGGTGATATTTCCTTAAAATATACTTCTGAGGAAAACCAATTTTTTTCTACTATTATAAATAATACCGAGTTGCTGATTTTTTGTTCTGCTGAGATGAAAAGTAAAACTAATTGTCTATTGCTCATTTGCTTTCTTCCCAACCGCTGATCCAAAATATCATTCGCCACATATTTTATTGTTTATCTCCATAATTCAGAATTCAAAGCAAGCTAAATGTTTTTTTAATCCTACTATAAACAGTGTATAACGCCGCCAAGTCCGTAAGCTATTGCTAACAATGCTTGTTTTTAAAAAAAAAACAAAGAAAATAATTTTGATTAATTAAATTATTAATTTTTCAAATGAAGTAAATATATTACCAAATTAACCACTTCCTTTATTTTGCAATAATATCTTTAATAAATGCAATTTATCCGCTCTACTTTGAACACTTTAAAGCAAAACAAACTTTTTATTGTACATATATTTACGTACAACCTTACGTTCACGTTTAAAGTAGAGTGGATAAATTGCATTTACATGACTTAAATATATAAGGGATTCAAACTCAGACTTTTACACAACCCTCAACTCTCCAAGCCATCTCATATTGCTGACCAACTGATCACACACATGTTGAAAAGATAAATAATCACCAATATAAATTTCCTGCTAAACCAGCACACGTCAGTGGTCCAGATTACCATCTCCACACATATATACAATCAGTGCTCAGCTTTTTTTGCGAGTAGTTTGAAGCCTGTCTCTTAAAATATAAAGATTGGCTACCTTAATATAAAGCTGAACATTGATTGTATATATGTGTGGAGATGGTAATCTGGACCAACTGACGAGTGCTGGTTTAGCACGAATTACGTATATTGGTGATTATTTTGAATTGATAAAAAATCAAGTCATATGACCTAATTTTAATAAAGCTCCTATTTACAAATGTTATATATAGAGTAAGTTAAAAACAAACTCTTATGAAGCTTCAAAATTACCCTCAACCTCAGACCGCGGTTTCTGCCTCTAGCGTCATCAGTGAGGTGCTAGGGAATAAAAATACTAGAACTAGTCCAACATTTTATCAATGCCTAACTATTGAGAAGAAAATCTGAAACTTTCAGACATTTAAATGTCCAAAAATCCAGCTATCTAACTCAAATAGCCGTATGGGACTGAACTAAGTTCAGATACACCATATATTAATAGCTCTAGCAATATAAAATCGCCAAAGCATTAATAGCAAAAAACTAAAACTAAATTGATAAAAAATCAAGTCATATGACCTAATTTTAATAAAGCTCCTATTTACAAATGTTATATATAGAGTAAGTTAAAAACAAACTCTTATGAAGCTTCAAAATTACCCTCAACCTCAGACCGCGGTTTCTGCCTCTAGCGTCATCAGTGAGGTGCTAGGGAATAAAAATACTAGAACTAGTCCAGCATTTTATCAATGCCTAACTATTGAGAAGAAAATCTGAAACTTTCAGACATTTAAATGTCCAAAAATCCAGCTATCTAACTCAAATAGCCGTATGGGACTGAACTAAGTTCAGATACACCATATATTAATAGCTCTAGCAATATAAAATCGCCAAAGCATTAATAGCAAAAAACTAAAATTAAATTGATAAAAAATCAAGTCATATGACCTAATTTTAATAAAGCTCCTATTTACAAATGTTATATATAGAGTAAGTTAAAAACAAACTCTTATGAAGCTTCAAAAATACCCTCAACCTCAGACCGCGGGTTCTGCCTCTAGCGTCATCAGTGAGGTGCTAGGGAATAAAAATACTAGAACTAGTCCAGCATTTTATCAATGCCTAACTATTGAGAAGAAAATCTGAAACTTTCAGACATTTAAATGTCCAAAAATCCAGCTATCTAACTCAAATAGCAGTATGGGACTGAACTAAGTTCAGATACACCATATATTAATAGCTCTAGCAATATAAAATCGCCAAAGCATTAATAGCAAAAAACTAAAATTAAATTGATAAAAAAATCAAGTCATATGACCTAATTTTAATAAAGCTCCTATTTACAAATGTTATATATAGAGTAAGTTAAAAACAAACTCTTATGAAGCTTCAAAATTACCCTCAACCTCAGACCGCGGTTTCTGCCTCTAGCGTCATCAGTGAGGTGCTAGGGTAATTTTGAAGCTTCATAAGAGTTTGTTTTTAACTTACTCTATATATAACATTTGTAAATAGGAGCTTTATTAAAATTAGGTCATATGACTTGATTTTTTATCAATTTAATTTTAGTTTTTTGCTATTAATGCTTTGGCGATTTTATATTGCTAGAGCTATTAATATATGGTGTATCTGAACTTAGTTCAGTCCCATACGGCTATTTGAGTTAGATAGCTGGATTTTTGGACATTTAAATGTCTGAAAGTTTCAGATTTTCTTCTCAATAGTTAGGCATTGATAAAATGCTGGACTAGTTCTAGTATTTTTATTCCCTAGCACCTCACTGATGACGCTAGAGGCAGAAACCGCGGTCTGAGGTTGAGGGTAATTTTGAAGCTTCATAAGAGTTTGTTTTTAACTTACTCTATATATAATATTTGTAAATAGGAGCTTTATTAAAATTAGGTCATATGACTTGATTTTTTATCAATTTAATTTTAGTTTTTTGCTATTAATGCTTTGGCGATTTTATATTGCTAGAGCTATTAATATATGGTGTATCTGAACTTAGTTCAGTCCCATACGGCTATTTGAGTTAGATAGCTGGATTTTTGGACATTTAAATGTCTGAAAGTTTCAGATTTTCTTCTCAATAGTTAGGCATTGATAAAATGCTGGACTAGTTCTAGTATTTTTATTCCCTAGCACCTCTAGAGGCAGAAACCGCGGTCTGAGGTTGAGGGTAATTTTGAAGCTTCATAAGAGTTTGTTTTTAACTTACTCTATATATAACATTGGTGATTATTTATCTTTTCAACATGTGTTTGATCAGGTGGGTTAGCAATATGAGATGGCTTGGAGAGTTGAGGGTTGTGTGAAAGTCTGAGTTCGAATCCCTTATATATATATATATGTGTGTGTGTGTGTGCAGATGTAAGCCTGTACAGTGTATTAATTTACATACGATTTAAATGTTTTTTTGAAAATAAACTGCAAAGAAACATTGTCGCTGTATAATAAAAATTAACCAATAAATCTTAAAATAAGTTTAATATAAACATTTTAAAATTACATTAAGCTAAATAAATCTCCAATGATTGTCCCAAAAACTTTTTTAATTTTACTTTCTAATCGTTGCTTATAATTTTTTAAATAAATTAAGCATATTTTATAAAGCCAAAGTAAAATAAAAAATATTACCTTGTGGGTGGATTGGATTGTGTTACTTAAGCACCAATTATGTTTAGTTTGTACATAAGTTTCTAACATTTTTTTTCCATCATAAGAAAAGAACTAGGTTAGTTAAATTAATTGAATATTGGTCCATTATTCCACAAAATTTATTTTATGGGATTGAAGAATGTATATAAAGAGTATAAAAAGTTTTTATAGTTGTACTATAAGAGAGGATGTTATTCAATGTGCCAACTAGACAAGTCCCTATATATTGTATTTATTACCAGGGTTATCAAAAGATGATTGTTGTACCCAAAAAATTTAGATGTGAACTATTGATAATGTTAAATATTGTAACCACTTTGATTGTTTTTTAACTGGATTATGTATAGGTGTTCAATGTGTTTTTCATCATTTGTTTTAATTCCATAATTGATCACCTAGCTACTGTAATAAAATTTTCTTGGTCTAGGTGAGCAGGTAGACCATATATGGTCCCAGCCTATTTGGATTGATATGTATAAACATTGTTTATTTGGAGAGCATGAGTCCTCACTTGTCTCTTCTTCTTCAGGGGTGGTGGTTAATCTTGTGGGGTCTGGTGGTTTGGGGGAGTGGAAGGTGATCATTGCAATGCCAAAATAAGGGTTATCTGGATCTGCCAGAAGCGTTGACAGTTACTGTTTGGCTTGGCCTCTATGGGCTGCTGCAGATTATTGATGTTTTTCTTGGGAGGGGTGATGACCCATGTTCTTTTTGTTCATTTAATTATTGCTTTCATGTGTTCTTGCTTAACATTGCACTTTGGACAAGTGGACCAAGTTGGTCAATGCCCAGGTGAACTGCTTAATGGGCAATCATAGTTTAATTTAAAATTAATTTATTTGAATCTTAAGTCTCAGGGGTGGATGCCATGGACATGCGGGGTTTGTTTACCTGTAAGGGTTGATTGCAATCATCATCACTCCTAAGGGTGGGATGGCTGGGCATGTTCTTTCTGCCTTCTTTGGTTTGGTTAATACTCCGGATTTGTAAAAACAATGTTATACTCAGAGAAAGCAAAACTCATTTACAGGGGAAGCCCAAAGCTGATATTTCTTATCCAAGGGATGGATCCAGGATTAAAAAAGCATGGTTATGGCTGTATGATCATGGTTGGATTCTGGGGGGTGGGGTAGTTTGAGGACCTGTCAGTTGGGTGAGAGTCATTTCTCCTGTTTGAATTTTGTCTCAAATGGACTGTGGCATCTTCTTGATTGACTGTCGACTGTCAATGAATTCATGTTTGAATATGGTATATAGTTTTGCTTAAAATACCTAAAACTCCTAGTTTATTATGTAAGGCAGTTGGACTAATTTTAGCCATTGCCCATTATATAATTTTAGTGTATACTTTTGATATTTTTGGCCCACAGGTACAGGTGACAGAAGTGCACACTTGAGCCTATAGAATGATTTATAAGTGTTTTTCATATATGGGGAGTACCCATTGAACTTATTTGTAATCTTTGACCAATAAAAGTGCTTTTTGGAATAAAAAGATTATCTCATTTACATGGCAATGACTTGCAATTGTTTTTGTTTAAAAATATGACTTAGGATAGAATACAAAGAAGTGCTACAATTTGGTGTAGAATCAAACTCATTTGGCATGAATAGTTCTCTTCAGAAAAAGTTAAAAGGCAATGCATAAAAAACATTTTTTCCAGATAATCACATGCTTCATCTCTAATTTTTCTTCATGATTTGTATTGGCCTTATCTGTTTTCATGTGGCTATTTCCAGTTTCTTAACTGTACTTACTTGTATAACCTAACATAAGAGCAACATTAAGAATATGATAATTGTTAATTATATTCATACATTCAGAAATATGATGTTCAAATAATCTTCACACATGACATTCTCCTGAAATCTTATGAATAAAGTTACAATTTTTTTGTATTGTTTTTACCCCTATGATTTCAAAAGAATGTCTGTTGGTGGTGAGATTATTTAAACATTTTTAAAAAGATGTTTCATATGGGAATGAGAAATGTGAATAACTCCATGTGTGTATTTAATAAAAAAAATCAGATACACTAATCTTTAACTGTGAATTAAATTTTATATCTGAAATAAAAACATATAGTTTAATAAATAACTAGTGATAATTATTACTGTATTTATGTAGAATGTATGGTGTCGAATTTGTGGATGAAGTATGTTTAACACTTAAAATCAATATTGTAAAAATTATTATAAACTTTTATTTTATTTCAAAGAAGTCTAAGGTCTATGTTTCAATTCCACCAAAAAAAATAATTCTTTATCGTTTTATCTCTAACCTCTTATTAATAATAGGTATCTATTTCTTTATTGCTCACTCTATTGTCATTTAACATGACATTCAGTCTTGAAAGAGTTTTCATTTTAATGTTATCCAGTTGAGGAATAAACCAAAATTGTTAAGCCTTGTATCTACCCCTTTACATCCAATTGTTTATACTATTAAAGTTTAATATTACTATTATCTTATTGATTTTTTAAGTCTTTATAAAAAATAGTAAAATAGCCTATTACAGGGCAGAGACTTATCCTGTTGTCCCTCATAAAAAAATAGAAAGCATTATTTTACAGATTTGTTGGTAGGATAGTGAAAGTTTATGCTGGGGGGAGGAGAGGATATACTTGCTTTATATAAATCCCCAGCATGCTCTACTACTGCATTAAAACAGTCTGGGCACACATATACAATGTAATCCTCAAATCAGCTGAAATGTTAGCAAACTGCATTATTGTCCAAAAAGTCCATTTTATGTCTTGTATTGAACCGAAATTACTTTGCATTTATTAAAATACTTTTGGTTTTCAAGCATTTTCACATCTTTAAGACTACATCCATTTATTTAATAATTTTAAACAATATTTTTTTTTTTGTTTTGTTATTAACGAATTATTTTTTGGATATTTTTTACAATCCGTTATAACAAACGGGAAAAATATAAGTTTGGGATTGATCTTAGTTACTTACAAGGGTGAAGTCTCTTTGGCATGGTTGGGCACACTGGTAAAGGGTCAGCCTCAGAAGCGCAATGGCCTTGAACAAAGTTCCAGTTCGGATTTATCAGCCGCTCGAATTTCTTATGAACTCCCTTTGATAAAGTACTCAATTATTTATTTCGTTTAAGGTGGCTCTTGTTTTAAAGATAAAAATTTCTTTACAATTTATTGTTAAAACATTAGTTATGTTCCGAAATATGTAGCAAAATAATTATATATTACAGCAGCCTCTCGTGTATTGCTAATCCAAAAATATAATGTTTATTATAAGCTGAATGGTTTTCAAAGTTAGTTCATATGCCTCCCGTTAAATATTTATGATCAAGTTGTTATAGGGTGAATCTAAATAAGAGTTAAATTCTGTCTAATAGTCAATAATAGATTTTCAAACCTAATTTTAATGACTATAATCTATTTCTTAGTTATATTCCAACTGCAAAGTTTATGTGAACTGAAAGAAACAACCAAATAAATATAACATTTTGATATTACTATTATTATTGGTTTATCAAAGTGCTATTGAATCGATGTTCACTCTGTCGTCATAGTAATATATTTTTAAAAATTGTTTGAAGACATAGAAATAGCCAAATAAATTTCACATATTGATATTATTATCAGTATTATTAAATGCTTTCAAATCGACTTTCATCCAGCTGGATATTGTACGAATATAATTTTTCAAATTGTCTAAGGGCATAATCTAGTGATAACCAAACCAGCCATCTCATTTCTTATCATCTTTGAACTCTACCACCCTTTTGAACCATTATACATTTTATTAATGAATGAAATTATCTCATAAAGTAATCAAAATCGAATAATTTTCACCTGATAATTTGTTCTTCAAATAAAAGTTTAAGCCTATTTTGAAGAACTCTCATTTACTAAATTGAAAAAGGGAATTGGAAAAAAATTAAACTAATAGTCTAATTCGTTAAAAAATTATAAAAGGACAGATTTTCTAATTTACTTATCAGCAGCTTAAAAACATTTTCACTGCAGAATTATTAAAAATAAAATATTTGAAGAAAACAGTGTTATGCAGACTGCCTCCTTAGTGGTAGACATCACATGACATTCAAAGAATAATGATCATGCAAATACTTATCACAAAGATCTGACTAGACAATGATTTGATAGTTATAAAGATAGTGTGTGTTTATATGAGTAGCATGATATGAAGTAAATACTATCCTGCTATAAAAGAAACATTTGACAGCTAACCTATTATCTAAGAACATTAGCGAATATATTTTATAAATTTTAGGTCGTGATGTTACCAGTTTTGAACATATTAAATTTTAATTAGTACTATTTTAAGAAACAGGGTGGTCCACTCACCATTCTATATCATATCATTGATACACTTGAACATATATATGTTGAAAAGATAAATAATTACTAATACACGTATTTCATGCTAAACCAGCAATTATCAGTTGGTCCAGATTATCATCTCTACACATATATGCAATAAGTGCTCAGATATATATTAAGATAGCCAATCTTCATACTTTAATGGACAGGCTTCAATCTACTCCAACTCTTCAACCATCCATTCAATTGAAAATCTGACGATGGATTGCTCAAAGGCCACCCTGAGGCCAAGATTCTCATCACACTCATGTTGACCTAAAGTCAATCTGACTCCTCATGCATGGGACATAATTAACTTAATTTATATACAGGGGGACTCAGGGTGGCCTCTGAGCATTCCATCATCAAATTTTCAATTGGATGGATGGTTGAAGAGTTAGAGTGGATTGAAGCCTGTCCTTAAAGTGTGAAGATTGGCTATCTTAATATATATCTGAACACTTATTGCATATTTGTGTAGAGATGATAATCTGGTCCAACTGATTATTGCTGGTTAAATATGTATATTGGTGATTATTTATCTTTTTGACATATATGTGTTCAAGTGTATCAGTGATATGAGATAGAATGGTGAGTCATGTGAAAGTCTTCTGGTATATAATAAGCTTATATTTCACTTATTAAAAAATTTTGTAAACAGGCGGACTTATTGATTAAAAGTGTTTTGCCAAGCTGGGAGGTATAAAAATACCAGCTCAGAAAACAATTAGCATCTGATTTTTTTGTTGGTCTCTGCTTTTGCCTGCTTTACAGTGTATATTGAATCTCTATCAGTAGCTGAATTAATAAGAATGCATTACTGACAAATACAAAAGAACTTCATTTCTTAATCTTGTAGCCCATAACCATTAGGGTGTCAAACCCTACTTGCTGAATCTGATCCAAAACCCACTACTTCATGTATGTAGTTTAACAGATGTGCTTCTTAACAGTAAAGAAAAATTTCATGACAATTTTACCTGGAAACATAATCCAATTCTAATCAAGATTGACACCAGTAAATGAAGTCTTCACTCATAAATCACTAAAGTGCTCTATTTTACCAATATATGTGCATATATATGGAATTCTATTTTCCTAGAAAATAATTTCTACTCAGCCATATTTTAGAACTTAAAGATAACAATATATTTATTTTATGTTCTATTTTGTAACCTTTTAAATTTATGTTACCGATAAGTCAGTGATATTTATAATTTAATTTAGATGATTTTATACATTTATGTATTGATAAGTTGTATTCATTATTAATATTTTATTAAAATTGATCTAACTCAGTGTATTTAATATATAGCACGATGGGCTTTGATTACTTTAAATATTTTATTTTGCAGACACTGTAATAGTTTATATTTTCTTTTAAATATTTGATGTAAAAAAAATCAGTTGTTTGTTAAATTTATTTTACAAAGTATTTTAAAAATCATTTTCACACTTGTTAATAATCATAATTTAATATTAATAAAATCGACATTTAGTTTTAGAATGAACTTTTTTCAAAAGAACAGGTTTTTTTTTAAAAAAATTCTTTTTCAAAAAAGAGAAATGTAAGATTTGGTTACTTTTTTATATCTTAAGTTCGATAGAATTAAAATTTAGGGTCTCTCTGGAAACATTTAAAATCAACTAATATTTGGTTGAATATAAGTATAATTTTTCTATACATGGAGTTTACAGGGACTTGAAGACATACTTTCAAGTTTCCTTAAATATTTTCTCTATCTTATACAACTAATACAAATGACCATACATATGTGAAAAAAATAAATAATTTCCAATATACCTATTTTATGTTGAACCAGTACTCACCAGTTATCCAGATTATCAGATTATCATATCCCACATATACATACAATCAGTGCTCTGTTTATATTAAGATAGCAAACCTTCAAATTTTAATTGACAGTCTTCAATCTACTCCACCCTCCAACTCTTCAGCCATCCATACCATTAAAAATTGTATGATGGAATTAGAAAATTCCTTGTTAATGCCAATATTATTGTCATGCCCAAGGACATTCTATCATCAGATTTCAATGGTATGGATGACTGAAGAGTTGGAGGGTAGAGTAGATTGAAGACTGTTCATTAAAGTTTGAATATCTGCTATTTTAATATAAACCAAGCAGTGATTATATAAATATATGTGGGGGTTAATAATCTAAACCAACTGATGAGTTCTGGTTCAGCATGTAATATGTATATTTGAGAACATTTCTCTTTCCCACATTATAACAGTTATGTGTACTAGTTGTATGAGATAGAGTAAATAGATGAGTGGATATTGAAAGTCTGTGTTCATGTCATTTCTAAGTTAAATCTAAAACAATTAATGTAAATTAAGATGTGGGTGTCTTATGTAAAGTGCGGTTAACTATATAAATTGTCTGATAAACTGATTTTATTGTTGTTAAATTTATTGACAGATTGTCTATTTATTTTTTTTGCTTCCCACATGCCTTAAATTAACAAAGTTGGTATATGTATGTGTGTACATTTAATATAGCAATTTTTTTACATATTTATCCACCATACTTGAAATTAGTATATATTTACTTGCTTTCCCATGATTAATATTATTGCTGCTTAAGATACTTGCAGATGATTTTTGTTTTGCTTAAAGTTCATAGATATTTGTTCTCTGTGTGAGATGTTATTTATTGCATTTTGCTTTTAAAATGGTGTGGAATCGTTTGTACAATGTATGGGTCTAATTTTGAAAAGGCCTGCATTTTTATAGTGAATTTAGACTGTTTTTATTGATTGTTTTATGAAAAAGTGAAAAAAATATGTGGACACATCTTAATTTAGAACATTTATCTAATAGAATTATATAAGTAACAGAGTATTTACTAGTCTTCAGAGATGGCACAGTACAATACTGTAAATTTTTATCAGTATTAATATTTAAAGCAGCCAGATATTAGATGAATTATATATTAATATTCAAAAGAAGCAATTACTGTAGAATTACATTTGTATTTGAACTGCATTATATTACACTATAAATAAACTGTTACGTTTAGTGTTAGATCTGTTTTAGCATTTTTTTTACTGTTGTCTGCTCTACCAATTGATATTTCCATAAAAAATTGAAAAAACACAATTTTAAATGTCTATGAGTGATGGTAAAGCTCTGTATGCATTTTTACTTAGTTTTCTCCCCATAAAACTCATATACCAGACTATAAGTCTAGTGGCACTATCTGGTGTTGAATATCAATGTGCCTACTATCAATTCTATAGAACATTTAATAGTTTTGACACCCAATGAAAGGCTCAATTACAAAAAAGTACACCATTAAATATTAAAAACAACACGACAAAAGCTTTATTAATTTGAGGATGGTTGGCACAAGATAATAACCACAAATAACAGCAAAAGTAGATGGAAAGTGCACATAAAGTGACAGTCATGGAAGTGTGGTAGATTTCCTATGAAGAGAAGTTTATCACAACATGTATATTAGGTATAGAATTAAAATTCATTATCAACATATATAAAGCAAGAAACAGTTCAATATATTAAAAACAGTGTAGCTTTATGTAATATTGAAAGTAAAATAATATTTTTTCTTCTCCAATATGGATTCAGAAAATCAAAATAAGTGGTTCAGCACTTAAATATGTTATCATAAGAAGACAGTCATGTGAGAATAAACAAGTACTTGGAAAAAAAATACATTTGAAAAGGATAAGGAAAGATTTCAAAGGAAATCAGCAATCAAGGGGGAAAAATGGAGCAAAAGTTTAAAGAAAGTAAGCACTCTATAAATATAAAACAAAATCAGTTCTTATTACAAAACTAAAAGAAAAGTTGAAAGAAAATTAGAACTGAGTTAAAAAGAAAATAGAACAACAGTTTAAAAAATAAACATTCAATAGAGAACATGGAGCCAAAATTTATATAAAAATTAGATAAAATTCAACATAAAATGGAGCAAAAACATGAAAATGTTCAAATAAAAGAATATCAGTGGTGTTAAAGAGAAGATAAAAACAGACAATGTCAGAGTATTATGATGGCAAAAATAGATTTGGTAAAGATCAGTTTTGAAGAGAACAAGAAATATCAGAAAGCTATAAAATGTCAAATGAGGATAAGGAAAGATGACCCGCTCTTTACAGAGCAGAGATTAAAAACAGGGCAATGACTAAAGAGTAGGAATAAGTAAAAAATTGTAAAATATGTACTTGGGTACAATGGAAAGAGAAATAAAAGATATGGTGTTATAAAAGAAATAATCAAGTGTGCGCTAAAATAGATAATATTAAAAAAAATTGCAGTAATATAAAATAAACACTGCTTTTTCAAGAATGATGAAAGAAAAAACTGAGACAAGTAAAAAGAAAAAAAGTTACCAGTAGAAGAGAAAATGATAAATGGAAATTATAAAAAAGATAATGGACAAGCCAGTCAAGTTATTGTCATGCATATCTGAAAAAAGAAATGATTAGTGGAAATGATAAGATAGGTAATGGACAATATCAAGTTATCATGAAGAAGGTACAGATCAAAGTCTTCAAGGGTGATATGGAAGAAAGCTCTCTAATGCATCTCGGAAGTTTAAAAATCCACTTCACTTCCATAACTGAAGAGAGGATGAAAATATCAGTGTTACTTGTAACTACTTCCAAGAAGCAGTCAACACATGATCATGTACATTAGGAATAAAGCCTCAGTCTTTCAGAGATTATTATGATGCAATCCTATGTAGTTTCTGGAGCAAAAAATAAATATGGAGTTTTGCATAGAGTGTCACAGAAATTATATCCCATAATAGTAGGTAAGATACATACTCAATTATTTTATAGGCAGATTTCCAAGCTGAAAATCTTGACAGCCTTTCCATTATTTTGTAATCTGGATAATTAGAACAATGCAGCATACTATGTCACCTATAGTTCAATAAAACATGTCCAACAGCAAGAACTCAATTAAAAAACTGGTGGAATTATTAACAGCTAGTGATTTATGGCAAAATCCAGAAGGAAACTTTTAAAGGGAGAAGGAAACTTTTAAAGGGAGAAGAATAGACTCACTAGACTCTAGGCTGAAGCCATGAAAAATAGGTACAATAAAAAAATAAGAACATTTTTGGATAAAATATTTTATGCCTAGGCAAAATTATAGGAAAGATCTGAGGCAATCAAATATGTCAAGAGAAATAAATCCTTCACAACACAGCACCAAAGAAGAATTGGATTACTACCAGATATTCAATCCAATAGTGCAAGAGCAGTTGGAAAATTTACAAGGACTTCATTAAAAAGTGTCATTCAATGAAGTCCAGAAACACAAATTAAATCACAACAGAGATAATGAAGATTCCTACTAATCTTGTTATTGATAATAAAAATGAAAAAAAAAAACAATGGTAGAATACACACAAACCTGTTCTATTATATTTATAAGGGTAATAATCTTCCAAATAAAAGCTTTTTTTGGCACAGAAAGCCAAACATTTTTACCTTTCATTATCTTCTATGAGATGATACAAAAAGACCAGTTGCAAATATTCACTTTATGGTGATAAATATGTAGGTTATCCTAGCCATTATAAAAAAGCCTATAAAATCAGAAAGTATGGATCAATGTCAAACTTGAAGATTCCAGATTTTGTCATGTATTTCTCATTAGTCTGTGATTAATTCATGATAAGATACTTGGATGTGATTTTCTATGCAAACATAAATGTGTTCTGAATTATAATGAATATCTTTATTTGTGAGAAACACATAATCCCATTTGAAGATTTGGAAGAATGTCATTCAACCTTTTGTCCAGGGTTTAAATCAAATTGTTGCCACACAGATATGCAGAATAATATTTTATTTTAAAGGGGCCAAAGTAACATCAATCCTTAATGGGAATTTTAATGAGAAATTGGCAAGTGTTTTGTAATAAATTAAAAGTGATTGAGGAATACAAACTGTAACAGTTTGAAAAATAAGGGATTAATAAGGGAAAATGTGAGATTTGAAGGTTTTACAATTGCTTAGCCATTTGTAATATTACATTACATTAGAGCTGAGTTATGAGAAGATGGTAAACCATCATCATGCCCAAATAAACAGAATATAAAATTAAATATAAAAGCAATGATAATAATTATAATAAGTACAAAAGATCAGCAAAAAACTAATTGTAAGTTTGCCTAACATTACAAAAAAAAATAATCATTCATTATCATTAATAATTAAAAAATAAAATCACCAGTCAATGTGGTCCATTGTAGACTAGGCTATTTATAGCCCCTACCAAGCTTGGGGCAGATTATATAAGCAATAATTTGGATGCACAAAGATAAGTGCTAATCCATCAAAATATAACAATTAAAAATAAAGCTGGGATATTAAAATATGCTGATCATCATAATACCCTCTGATCACATTGGACTATTAATATCCTGGTCAATTATAAAACTTAAGTTTGAATTAGTAATAAAAATTTAGTGCAGAAAATTTAGAGGGTATCCTTTTGCACCAACTAGGATTATTTGAAAGTTCACAGTACTAACAATAATGCCCAATCCATATATCTGACTGTTATGCACAATTCCAATTCAGGGAGCAAAACATCTATAACTGTTACTGTGAGCATGAGTAAATAAGTTTATAATATATTTAACCTATTTTAGTATTGAATAAAAAATTTATACAATAAAATATAAATTTATTAATAACAATAAAATAAAATTAAGAGTCTATAGTGCACACTATAAATATGAATACATTATTTTGACTTTCATTTAAATAATACAAAAGGATATGTTATTACATTGTAATTTATCTATATTTTGATAAGTCACATAAAACACTCTTATGTATAAGCACTCAGATATGCTGTATAATAATTTAAAATTAACATTTTTGAATTGTCATAAACCAATAATAAAAATTAATTATTATAGTACATAATAATCAATTTTAACATATTGTTGATGACCGATTTTAATATGTATGAGTAACCATTCTAATGGGTATACACACTAACATTTCCTAATAATATTTCATTTGTTAATAAATAAACTTTTAGATAAAGTAGTTTTATGACTAATTTTAATTACTTCTACCAAATGACACACTTTAAAAGATTAAGTTTTTTTTTCTTTGAAAAATCCTGCATAAAAGTTTCTGCTTTTTTTTGGATCCCAAATTACTTTTAATTATAATCATGACTGTAATAGAGCAATATAAAGTCCTAATGATATTTCAAGGAAATAAATAAATAAAAAACAGTTGATATTCAGTCCGCGGTTACAGTTTTTAGCATGCAATGTGGTAGGTTTGATTACTTATATTCACCACATATGCTCCAGATTTCGGTTACAATATATATAAAATTCTACTTTTATAAAAAAATATTTTTGACTCAATCATGTTTTGGGCATTACGTCTTAATTTATTTTATGATCTATTTTATAAACTCTCAATCTTATTATGTTACCAACAAGCTAGTGATATTTGTAATTTAATTCAGATAATTTTATATATGGTTCAGTTATATTCACTATTAATGCTTATATATATATATTCAAAAGATGGCGCTTCACCAAAACCACCGAACAAGTGTAAGATTTGTTTACATAAACGAAAAAAGAGTCAGAAATTAACTACCTCTTTCATTTGCTCACCCCCAGATCAGCTGATTTCAAGCTGGTTTGCTCTCCTCAGTGGGGGATAGAGTATAGAAACTAGATCTAAACACTGACTCTCAAGTGTTTATGCAAAACGTTTCTATCAGATTGCAAGCGTGAATTTTTCAGACCGGTAAAGTCTTCAAACTCAGCCTAGCAAGCCAGATATTTATATGGGTCTGATCTCAGTTCAGAATCACCATATAATCAAAGTCTCTGCAATATATATCATTGCAAGAAAACTTTAAAGGTGCATTTATGAAAAACAAAAACAAGTTAATCACGTAACCTGCTATCACTTGTTATTTATGTTCAAAAGATGGCACTTCACCAAAACCACCGAACAAGTGTAAGATTTGTTTACATAAACGAAAAAAGAGTCAGAAATTAACTACCTCTTTCATTTGCTCACACCCAGATCAGCTGATTTCAAGCTGGTTTGCTCTCCTCAGTGGGGGATAGAGTATAGAAACTAGATCTAAACACTGACTCTCAAGTGTTTATGCAAAACGTTTCTATCAGATTGCAAGCGTGAATTTTTCAGACCGGTAAAGTCTTCAAACTCAGCCTAGCAAGCCAGATATTTATATGGGTCTGATCTCAGTTCAGAATCACCATATAATCAAAGTCTCTGCAATATATATCATTGCAAGAAAACTTTAAAGGTGCATTTATGAAAAACAAAAACAAGTTAATCACGTAACCTGCTATCACTTGTTATTTATGTTCAAAAGATGGCGCTTCACCAAAACCACCGAACAAGTGTAAGATTTGTTTACATAAACGAAAAAAGAGTCAGAAATTAACTCCCTCTTTCATTTGCTCACCCCCAGATCAGCTGATTTCAAGCTGGTTTGCTCTCCTCAGTGGGGGATAGAGTATAGAAATTAGATCTAAACACTGACTCTCAAGTGTTTATGCAAAACGTTTCTATCAGATTGCAAGCGTGAATTTTTCAGACCGGTAAAGTCTTCAAACTCAGCCTAGCAAGCCAGATATTTATATGGGTCTGATCTCAGTTCAGAATCACCATATAATCAAAGTCTCTGCAATATATATCATTGCAAGAAAACTTTAAAGATGCATTTATGAAAAACAAAAACAAGTTAATCACGTAACCTGCTATCACTTGTTATTTATGTTCAAAAGATGGCGCTTTACCAAAACCACCAAACAAGTGTAAGATTTGTTTACATAAACGAAAAAAGAGTCAGAAATTAACTACCTCTTTCATTTGCTCACCCCCAGATCAGCTGATTTCAAGCTGGTTTGCTCTCCTCAGTGGGGGATAGAGTATAGAAACTAGATCTAAACACTGACTCTCAAGTGTTTATGCAAAACGTTTCTATCAGATTGCAAGCGTGAATTTTTCAGACCGGTAAAGTCTTCAAACTCAGCCTAGCAAGCCAGATATTTATATGGGTCTGATCTCAGTTCAGAATCACCATATAATCAAAGTCTCTGCAATATATATCATTGCAAGAAAACTTTAAAGGTGCATTTATGAAAAACAAAAACAAGTTAATCACGTAACCTGCTATCACTTGTTATTTATGTTCAAAAGATGGCGCTTCACCAAAACCACCGAACAAGTGTAAGATTTGTTTACATAAACGAAAAAAGAGTCAGAAATTAACTACCTCTTTCATTTGCTCACCCCCAGATCAGCTGATTTCAAGCTGGTTTGCTCTCCTCAGTGGGGGATAGATATATATTGCAGAGACTTTGATTATATGGTGATTCTGAACTGCGATCAGACCCATATAAATATCTGGCTTGCTAGGCTTAGTTTGAAGACTTTACCGGTCTGAAAAATTCATGCTTGCAATCTGATAGAAACGTTTTGCATAAACACTTGAGAGTCAGTGTTTAGATCTAGTTTCTATACTCTATCCCCCACTGAGGAGAGCAAACCAGCTTGAAATCAGCTGATAGATCGGAAGAGCACACGAAAGAGGTAGTTAATTTCTGACTCTTTTTTCGTTTATGTAAACAAATCTTACACTTGTTGGTGGTTTTGGTGAAGCCATCTTCTGAACATAAATAACAAGTGATAGCAGGTTACGTGATTAACTTGTTTTTGTTTTTCATAAATGCACCTTTAAAGTTTTCTTGCAATGATATATATTGCAGAGACTTTGATTATATGGTGATTCTGAACTGAGATCAGACCATATAAATATCTGGCTTGCTAGGCTGAGTTTGAAGACTTTACCGGTCTGAAAAATTCATGCTTGCAATCTGATAGAAACGTTTTGCATAAACACTTGAGAGTCAGTGTTTAGATCTAGTTTCTATACTCTATCCCCCACTGAGGAGAGCAAACCAGCTTGAAATCAGCTGATCTGGGGGTGAGCAAATGAAAGAGGTAGTTAATTTCTGACTCTTTTTTCATTTATGTAAACAAATCTTACACTTGTTCGGTGGTTTTGGTGAAGCGCCATCTTTTGAACATAAATAACAAGTGATAGCAGGTTATGTGATTAACTTGTTTTTGTTTTTCATATATATATATATATGATAAACAAAAATGCAAGTTAAAAAACTTGCTAACGCTTGTATTTATGTCCACGTTGGGCGCCAATTGTAACCGGCCTCTCCGCTCCGATCATATAGGGATTGTGAGCTCCGAAATTAACATGACATAGCGTAAAGCTTTATTTATTTTCTTCTATCGATAACTGTTCACTATCAATACAAGGGGGCGCCAGATACGATGATTTAATTATAATTTAACTTCTCGCATCACCTTACGTCATATCAAAACGATTTCGAAGTCTAATCCCACCCACAAGCTCAAATTCCCAGCATGGACCAATAGGGTCGCTCAGGGTCGCGATGTAATTGTTTCACAATTACTATTCTGGTAAAAGACGCTATGATAACCAATGGAGAAGACGCTTGATTAACTAACTGATCGATCCAAGCATTGGATCGGGTCATTGGTTATTTGGGACCAATACGATTATTCGTTTATATCTCTAAACAATTAGAAGCTTATAAGATCATCCCCTATATCATACCGTCCGGTAGAATTATTTACTCCAGCTATATTTACAACTTATTGACATTTATTTATATTTTATAATAGGCCCTCCCAACTATTAAATCTATCTTAACTACGGAATAAATAAATAAATAAACATCGTGACTTACGGCACGATGTTTGTAAGAGACATAAAAAAAAACAACAAGGTTTAAGAAAGATTAATCTAACACAATATAATTAACTATATGAATAAATGCTAACTTTATTAATAATCAAGACGAAAAATAGAATAAAGATTAATTATAGGAAATGATTTAAGAAATGCTCGACTTGTTTAAATACTGAACAAATTTATTGAATATAAAAAAAAGCCCATTGATTAAAAGTTTTATTTACACGCACACACACGCATTTACACACTCGCACCGAAAAGAACATATTATATATCATAAAATATGGATGATAGAATATAAATTTCCTTTTTTTTTTTTTTTTACATTTTTGAAGGTAAGTGTTATAAATTATAAGATAATAATTAGGGTCAAAGTTCATATTTGAAAAGTCCTGAGATTTAAATTTTAGGAATTGCATCGTGTTTGATTTTACGAAGGTTGAGATTACAATAATAAGTTACAATAATAAATTTTTAAATATAATGAATTACGGAATATTTTATAGTTTAATTTACGAAATCAAAGTTAGTTAATTATGAGATTGCCTTTTTTTAAAAGTTTACGTATGGAATGAATGAAAGCATAAAAAAATAAAGTGTTTACCTAGGATTTTGGCTTATTCTTCCGCTGCTTCTAATTAAGTGGAGGTTTGAACATGGGAGATGATGTTTCCATAAGGAGGTTGTTCATTTCTTTTAAAGTTGAGCATAATAGATCAGGATGATTCATGTATTTCACGGAACATTATTGAACTGGTTGGAGCACTAATTTTAGATGGTAATATTATTAAGTATTCATAGCGACGGAGATGTTCTGGTGGCGGAGCGTCGATCAATCACTGAAGGGTTTCCTAGCCCCTCATGACAGTCGACGCTCTAAATATTAATTTCATATCGATCATCTTGAAAACGGACAGCACAAACGAAGTATTTTGAATTAAATTGAATTTTGAGAAAGTTGAACAAAAATTTGATAATTTGCCTTAGCTTCTCTTAACATAACATTTTATATTTTATCTCTTTCCTTTTATATATATTTTTCTTTTAACATTTTTTGCTTGATATTTATATGGGTTGGATCTTATCTTAGGATCCAATCTCCACCCAGAGTTCAATATTCTTAGAGTTGTCGTTGGGGTCCGTGTCCTACGTAATCAATCCATGTGCTTAAGGCAATCTTAGGTTTAGGCAATCTCATATTGCAATCTCATTTTAAAACTTATATTCATTCACACCTTGGATGCATACGTGTGTGCGTGTCTTAAGAGAACAATGTAATCTTACATTAGTCTAAAAGTCGAGCATTTAATCTTTCTCAAAATCATTTCTATAAGCTTTTACTTTTACTACAATTATAATTTTAAAATATCCCTTTTTAGTTTAAAACGAAATAACAAAAAGCAAACTTGACAAATAATGATTATAATAAATTAATTCCTCAAAAAATAAAAACTTTTTTTAATTTTATTTCAATCAATCTGACAGGTACTCCTGAATATCTGCGATCTGCTTTAGACACGGCTGTTTCTCGTTCATTCTTAAACAAGATCGCTTTCACTTTTTAAAAAGTTTTGTACCTGTCATTTATTCCGTTATTAATATATACTTAACTTTCCTAGGTTCAAACCCTATGTAACGCTATTCCGTTACATATCTCCCCGCCTGGTGTAGAGTAAAATCCGAGGATTTCAGCTCTGAGAAGGAGCCAGGTTATTCGGCCCTCTTCAGTGCCCTCGCATTAAATGTTCCCTTTCCTTGGGACAGTACAAAGGCATTATTCCCATATGTCCGGACGATCTCATATGGGCCCTCATAGATGTCAAGGAATTTCTTGAATATGTGCTGTTCCGGTCGACTGACCGGATTTGCTCTTACCATGACTCTGTCTCCCACAGTGAACGTGTTTCGGATTGGCCTATTGGTCTGCCTTCGCATTTCCCCCATATGTTCCAATCTCCGTAATGCTATCTGATTGTCATGTTTTCGATCAACTCTTCCTGTTCGGATCGAGGGTCTCTCATTGTAAGGATACGGTATAGGTCGTCCATAATGGAGTCGACTTGGTTCAAGTCCAGTGGACTCATTCTTTGAGGTATTGATCATTTCAGTAATCCGGGGAATCTCCCGAACCCATTTCCGATGATCTCCTGCAGTGTACACGCGGAATAGCCGCCCCAACTCCTGCATCACCCGCTCGCATGGGTTGCTCTGCGGGTTCCGGATAGACGTCATATGATGTTTGATCCCAGTTTGGTTCACCCATCGCCTCCACATCTTTGATACAAATGGTGTGCCATGATCCGATAAAAGGCACTTAGGTTTCCCGATGATGGGAAATTGTTTGGTTTCCAACAGTTTGATGGTCTGGTTTGCATTAGTCCGGGCCATGGGGTACGCAGCGACCATTTTGGAGCACAAATCATATGTGACCAGTAAATACCTCTTTCCCCCAAACATCAGCAATGGCCCGTAATAATCAATGGCCAGGGTGTGGTTTGGTTCCCGGACGATGATCGGTATCTGAGGCCCTTCATTCGACTGATTTAACGGTTTTGTCCTCGCACAAATCTCACACTCCCGTAGTCTTCTGAGCATCGTCGTGGTGCATCCCTGGCCAGTAAAACCAATTACTAAGGTACCCCTCAGTCTTGCTTGTTCCGTAATGGCCACGTTCCTGATGGGTCTCATCAACCATTCGATCCCGCATTCCCTTCGGTATTACAATACGGGTTTGTTTCCCATTCCCTGTTTTCCTTTGGACTATTCCTTCCAGAATAATGCACTGGTCCCGATATTTCCATAACAGACCCCCCCGTCTCTTCCTTTTTTTTTGGACCCTGCCTTTGGCCTCCTCTCACGTAGGTATCGTATTATTTGTTGGCATTCTTCATCCTCTTTCTGGCCCCTCCGAATGTTGTTTGCACTAAACTCACCCTCCGGCTCCGCCTGGTAGTAGCGGCTATGTACGCGAATTCCTCAGCCTCGGCATTTGGCTGTGTTCCCACAGGATAACGGCTCATGTGTCCGCGATCACGTTATCCTTCCCTTTACAATATTCTACTTCATATTGGAACTCCTGCAGGGCTAAGCTCCACCTCACTAACCTATTATTTGTCAAAAAACTTTTATTCAGAAATTCCAGACTCCGATGGTCGGTAATTACTCTCACTTTGGATCCGACCAGGTACTGTCAGAACTTTTTGAAAGCCCACACTATGGCGAGGGCTTCTTGTTCGGTGACAGTGTATCTTCGTTCGGGATCTTTGAGTAGTCGGCTAATGAATGCCAACACCCTTTGTTCTCCATCCAGTCCCTTTTGGTACAACGTGGCTCCTAGCCCAATGTCGCTACTGTCCGTCTGTACCCAAAATATCTGGTCGAAGTCTGGGTATGCTAATATGGTCTGTTTTAAAAATCCTTCCTTCACCCTCTGGAAACTCCGTTCCCGTCTCTCATCCCATGTCCATGCTTGCTCCTTTCTTAACAATTGTAATAGGGGTTCCATATCATGGGAGAAGTTTTCGTAAAATTTGTTGTAGAAGGTGCACATTCCGAGGAATGCTTTAATATCCTTTCTTTTCTTCAGAACAGGGAATTCTTGGATGGCCTGGATCTTTTCGGGGTTAGGCCGTATTCCATCCTGGCTTATGATATATCCCAAGAACTTGACTTCCTGGGTCGCAAAGTGGCTTTTTTTAGGTTTATTTTTATTCCCTTCTGTTCGCATTCATGGAGCAACATTTCTAAGTGCCGACAATGCTCCTCTAGGTCTTCAGACGCTATAATGATATCATCTACATACATCATGACAAATTTCTTAACTTCATCTGATAGGGTTTGGTCCAGGCACTGCACTAAGCCTGCACCACTATTCTTTAATCCAAAAGGCACGCGATTAAACTGGTATGCCCGTCCGTTATATTTGAATGTGGTGTATTTTCGATCGTCGGGGTGGATATATATATATATGCTGATCTAACTCAGTGCATTTGATATATTTGCATGGTGAGCTTTGAGTATTTTAAATATATTATTTTGCAGATTGTATTTTTTTAAACAATTGAGATAAAAATAATCACTTGTTTCTTTTTACATTTTTTAAAAAAGGTTTAAAAATCACTTCAGCAATTGTTCATAATCACAATTTAGTTTTAAGTGTCCCAAATTGCAGTGTCACATCTTTTACATTTCAGCATTTCTGACATTTTTCTTTGTCTCACACATCAACATAAAATATATGATAAAATGATTATTTCTTTTCAGAAAATAATAAATTTGACTTCATTCGATAGATATTTTTGTTTACTACTGAAATAAATTTTAAATGTTCACATTTTGTTTCTGAAAGATTATTTTCAGTTTATAAAATCAATAAAATATTTTTTGTTTCTGATTATTTTTAAAAACATAAATGGATATTTATTTATTTCTCTTATATCTAATAAATTATGCTTTAAAAGTTTAAATTTTTTGAATATTTATTGCTAAATTATGACATTTTCTTACTGTAAATATAACATAACTTGTTTATGTCAAAGCTAGAATTTTTTAATTTGCTCGATGCCATATTTCCGTTAACTGCTAATATAACATTATATTCTTGAAAATAAAATACACCTGGGTCTCTTTTTATGTGGACTTATTTAACACGATTTTGAAGTTATGCAATTCATGTTTCACTGGAAGTCGACCTCCGATAATGCGCTATTACTTTAAATAATCAATTTCGCGCACTTACGTTATATTGAAAGTAATAGCACATTATTATACTTCTACTTTCATCTTAGTAATTTCAATATTTTCAGTGCTTTATAATAGTAAGATTTTATGCAATAATGAAATTAAAATCATGATTTCCACATTTATGTATACACACATTAAATTTTACAAGATTATAATGTAAATTTGTTCAAACATTGTGCATGTTAATTTTGCATTTTAAATTACATTCTGTTTTTGCTTTTTAAAAAAGAACGTGATCAATTATTAATCATTTAGTGTCCACAAGTTTATTTTTAAAAGGTCAGTAATAGCAGTGGGCACAATTAAAAATTAAAATCTGATTTTTAATTGTAATTAACAATTTAAAAATTACTTACGGGCGATTTGAAATTAATGTGATGTAAAACAAAATTTGATTTTTAAACGGAAAATTAAAGACAAAAATAAGAATTTAATTTTTAATTGTTAGTTTTAATTAAATTTTTTCCAGCAGCGGTGAATAAATGTCTTTTTATTATCATAAGTCTAAGTTCATAAACAATTAATAAAATCATCATCATTGTCAACAGAAAACCATTAACACAACATGAGAGTGAACTTGGCGCTAGTTGTATTTCCTCTTGTGAGAATAATTGCTGAGATATTCTTGACTTCGTTTAAGGAGAAGCCAAATACATCACATCACATGAGAATCTGATTTTTTACTAGTTTGCAAACGAACGTGTTTTTGGGCAAATAGCGATAATAATTAAAACGTGTATAAAAAAAAATGTAAATTACTGTACTGGAAATTGTGTATAAAAATATATTATTTTGAATAAAATTAAATATTATAGTTAAAAAAAGTTTGTCTTGTATCAATTTTTTTCAAATTTGAAATTTTTTATTAGGCATATTTTATTTCCTTATTTTTTTTTTTTGCACAAATTTTAAAGTAATTTTACGTTGGTGCTTTGCTTTTATGCAAATTTTGAAAAATCACAGACTGCATCCTCCCCTTTTCAATGTAAGTTATGTCTATTTTTGCGCAATTTCGTTTACGCATGTTTTCTGAGGAACCTATCTATCATGTAAAATGAGACCCAGGTGTATTTCAAGTCAAAATAAGTTATTAATAATTATTTCTTGATATGTAATAAATATAGTGCAAATTATTTTTAAAAAATATTTAAAACCGTAATAAATTTGCAAATAAACACATTTTTGCATCATTGGAAACTGCAATGTCATAAAACGCCCAACGTTTTACAGTCTTGGCAAGAGACAATGGCTGAATATGTCAGGGTGGGGCTTATGTCTATTGTAAAAGCAGGAATTTTGAATTTCTCACCTTTTAATGCACAAGTTTCAGGGAAAAAATTATTATAGTAAAATATACCGTTTTAAACACATTTTAATGTATAATACAAAAAAATGACTAGAGGGTGAATTGGTCAAACAATGAAATAATTCGGGTCAACAGTCAGAAAGTTAAAAAAATGACTTTAAGTTTTAGATTCATCTTTCTCTAAAAGAATAAGTTTAAAAATATAATGCTTATTAAAAAAAATAATATTTGTTTATTTTTTTTTTTGTTTAAATGTAATATAATTAAATTTTAGTGTCTTTTTGAAGATATTCAAAACCCCAATAGACACATAAACAATACCAAAGATAGAATCACACCTGAACTCACCATTCAAGTCGTTTATAAGATCACATGCCCTCAGAACAATTGCCAAGTATCATATTACAGTGAAACCAGGACTAACATTGCAACCAGAATTGCACAGCATAAATACCATTATAATAAGACTATAACTAATCTAGAAGGTAAATCAATCTTTGCCAAACATGAAAGGGCCACTGGCCATGTTTTCCAACCAACCACTGCAATTGTTGTCTGTTCTGAAAGAAACAATACCAAACATAAGGTAAAGGAAGCATGCTATATAGCAAGCGATCCTACATCAATCAGTAGACATAATGCATGCTTTTCTTTTTCTCAAAAAGGGTCTCTTTAATCACTTTAAATTAATTTGCATATATTTGAATACTACATTTTTATAGTTCTCAACACTTTAGTAGCTATGGTTATGAAAGCATAAAGCCTTTCAAAAGTGCTCAGCTCATAAATTGCTGAGTATTATTTGCTTTTACAAACTTCATTATCTGTGTGCAAAGCACATATATACACTATAGATTACATGCTAGTGAAGTAAATATTTAATGTGAATTATGAAATATGTGTATCTAATGCAATGGGTGCAAACATAAAAATAGTTTGATCAGCTGATTTTATTGTTCTTAAATTTTTTGGCGTTTGCCAATTTGGTTTGTTTGCTTCTCACATATCTGAAATAAACAAATTGGTATATTCATGTTTGTGTGTTTTATATGGCAATCCTCTAAATATTTATCTTATGCACTTGAATTTGTATATAATTACTTGTTATATGATTTATATTATTCTTGCTTAAAGTATCTCACAGATAATTCTGTTTGCTTTGGGTTTAGAGATATTTGTTCTTTGTGTGTGATGCTATTTTTTGTGTTTTGCTTTTAAAATGGTGTTGAAATCAGATGTCCAATGTATGGGTCTAATTTTGTAATGGTCTGCAGAGTGTGAACATTTATAATGGATTTAAGCTATTTTGTTATTGATTATTTTATGGAAAAGTGAAATATATATGTGGTCACATCATAACTTAGAATGCATATCTGATAAAATTATCTAAATAATAGTATTTGGTAGTCTTCACATATGTCACAGTATTTTAAAGCTTCTTGAACATTAATATTTAAAGCTTCCAGATATCAAATACACTATATTCTAATATATAAAAGGGGCAATAATCATTGAATTACATTTTATATTTGAACTTAAGTACGGTGAATAATTTTTTTGTTTAGTGTAAAATTTGTTTTAACATTTGTTTATTGGTGTCTCTTCTGATACTATTTGTGTTTTGTAAGCAATTTTACATATCTGTGATTGATAGTACTACTGTGTAGGCATTTGTACTTAGTTTTCTCAACAGTAACTTTTTATATTCAAGGCTATAGATCTAGTGTCACCTTCTGTGGCTGGATATTAGCATGTCTACTGTTTATTACAATACATATTGTGCACACATGTATAAGCTTATTCTTGGCTATTATCATAATGTTAATAAATTTAATGTTGTAAGAGTAAAGTTATATTCAGTAAACTATATTATATTGTCTTGTAAATAAATTTTGTTTTGATTATAGTTAGACTAGTTTTAACATTTATTTATTGTTGTCTCTCCTGCTAATTGATATTTCCAAAGAATCTCTGCTATTTGTGTTTTATAGGCAATTTTAAATGTCTATGATTGATGAATCTGCTGTGTAGACATTTATACTTAGTATCCTCACCAGTAACTTCTCATATTTTGGACTGTAGGTATAGTGGCATCCTCTAGTATTAGATATTAGTGTATCTACTGTTCATTACAATACATATAGTGTGCACACAATTTTGATGAATTTAATGCTGTAACAGTAAAAGTAGTAATATGGTCATATTTAGTAAATTAATTCTAGTTTCAATTCATATTATAAAGATTTTACATACATATAGTTCTTTTCATTTGTGATTGATTTTCGTTAATATTAATATTGTACTGATGTTCTGAATACTTTTCTTATATTTGTAAAACTACAACAGTTGTTTCAGCAACACAGACACAATGGTACATGTGATTGCGCTGAAATATCAACCTAACATTTTTTTAGCGACAAGTAAACACACATATGTTAACACTCAAATTATAAGTTTACATGTTTTATTTGCAAAAAGATATAATTTCTTTATATTTGTAATTATGAATATGTGTATATTTTAAGAACGTTTAAATTGATATATATATAGTATTCTAGATTAATTTTAAAATAGTTTATAGGTAGATTTGCTATATTTACTAATGGTTATTATTTTTTATAACTTATATAGGTATATTCGTAAGAAGTATTTCATTAAAAAATGACTGAAGAATTCATTCGTGCTCTTACCTTCAATTACAATTACCATGATGGTGTGTACTCTTTTTCCGTTGCCAATTATTATTATTTGATAGACTACTTTATTAATGTCAATCCCTTCCATGTGGCTTTCTACGCTTTTCTGATTAGTATGGAGTGGCTTCCAGTAGAAAATGCATTTATGGAAGTATTCACTGAATCATCACGGTGGATTTATCCCGGAGCAAGCATGGCTTTATACAATACCATGAAAGAATATATAAGCGAGCGTACCCTAGATAGAGTTAAATTGGGACTTAATCTTCTCCATTAGCTTTATGTATTAGATTCTTTCTTTTATATTTTTTGAAGATTTTGTAATGGATAGATAATACAAGATTTTATAATTAACATTTTTTTTAAAATGACATCTTTTAAATTGAGAATTTTTAAGTGTAATTATATTTTGACTAGGTATATATAACAGATATAGGAAAAAAAATTTAATAAAATAAATAAATATTACTTTTGGTGTGTGTTGTATTTATTTATGATGATTAGTTTGAAAAACAACGAGAGATCAAAAATAAGATACTTTGCAAAGTGGTTTATAAAAAAAGATGCATGACTTCACACTACAAAAGACCTAATAAAAGACAAAACAATTATTTGATATTGTAAAATCTATCACGCTGAAAGTTAAAGAGCAATGTTACTATTTGGCTCTTTAATAGAACAGGCAGTGCATGTGTCTTCGTGTATACATAGTACATAAATATGGAAATTATGAATAAACCTGATTAGGGTAGATTGAGAATTAAAGAATACCGATTTGATCAGTTATCTGCATTTCCATTTTTATCTTTTATTAACTCTTTAAACACTGTTTTGATGTTATGGAACAATACAGACATGACTACTTGATCATTTGAATATTTTTTAGAAAAATCATTTATCATAGTAATAGTATGTATGACTTAATGTATAAATCCAATGTGTAATATAAAATCTGTTATTATTAGTTTTCATTAATAGGTTTCCTTTTTGTTTTTTTGGCAAAGTTTTAGTTACTATTTGTTTGATTTTCCAATTTTTAAAAAAGGCCATTTTTAAGCTTTCTTTGCATTTCTCAGTCATTGTTGTATACCTAACATTGGCTTACAATGATTACTGCTCCATAATTTCAGAGTTCTTTTAATTTGAAAATGGAAGATTTTTTTTTTGGATTTTTTTTTCTTATTGACTTTTTATTTAAAAATGGGGTGAGGGGATAACATCTGTAGTCTTCCTATTCAAAACACTTGTTTTGATTTGTGATGGACAGATTTCATTTGGATTAGAATTTTGTTTTTAAAATTGTTTTACAGTTCTTCCTCCTCATCGGTTTTTTAAAAAGTGGGAAGGGAAGTGTAAGTTGTGAATTTCTTGACTTATCCTACTTCAAACATTTTTTTTGGTTGCCAGATTTGCTTTAGAAATTTGGACGATTTTAAAAATTTGTAAATTTTGTCTTTCTCATTGGCTTTTTAGAAAGTGAGGAGAGGTGGATGAACTGCATCTATTACTCAATTCAAACAATTTGTTTTGATTTGTAATTGATAGATTTAATACATTGTACAGGCTTAAACCTGCATTTATATATGTAATATATGCAGGTTCGAACTCAGACTTTCACATGACCGACCACTCTCAGTGCCATTTCATATTGCTGACCCACCTGATCACACACATATTGAAAAGATAAATAATCACCAATATACGTATTTCATGCTAAACTAGCAATCATCAGTTGGTCTAGATTACTATCCTCACACACATATATAATCAGTGCTCAGCTTTATATTAAGATAGACAATCTTTATACTTTAATGGACAGGCTTCAAACTATTCCAACTCACAACTCTTTAGCCTTCCATTTCATTGAAAATCTGATGGTGGAACTATAGTATTTGGAATAATAATAATAATAATAATAATAATAATAATAATAATAATAGTGTACTCCAGAAGTAAAAATAAAAAGGCAGTTTTTAAAAATACAAGTAAAAAACGTTATGGGGGTTTTGATTAAAATATGGAAATAAGATAGATTGTTTTATATGATAACATTCATTAATTAAAATCTAAATCAAACATTCACTAATTAAAGTCTAAAATAAGGATTTACTAATTGAAATAAAGTAATGATTTCTAATTAAAAATGAAAGTACAATTAATTAATTAAAAGGACTGATAAGGATCAAGCGAAAGCAGAACAAAGGAGAAAAAGAAAGCGAAGCCGGGTAATTTTAGAATACAGAATTTTTCCAGCTTGCTGTGTGACCAGAGTGGGAATCTATATATAGAGAAAGGGATATACGAATAACGAAGGTATAACTCAGAACTAGTGGAGTCTGAAGGTTCCAAGATCCATATAGGTAATTACAGATCTTCTCAATCTTATTATTATTTTTGTATGCCTAAAATGGCTAATTTTAGAATACGGAATAATTAAAATATTAATAGACTTTAAGAAGAGGTTTTGGCAAACTGGCCATCTTAGAATAGAACTGTTAGTGGGGAAATCGGACATGCAATTATGTGTATAATTTCTTATATGTTATGAACTCAAAATTGTTATAAACTAAAATATAAATAAATTGCTGTATTCTATTTGTAGTAAAAATCTTTTTATTTATTTAATTTGTTACATGTGAATACAAAGCAAATTGGTGCAGTCAGTTGAACAACTTGTAGATAAGAAAATGTCGATTGGACAGGGGTCAATATCTGAATTTAATGTAGAAAATCCAGGGGAATGGTCATTATATAGAAAATTCAGTTGCAGATTTTTTTTAAAGTTGAACGAAATTACAGACAATAGTAGAAAAGTGGTAGCTTTATTATGTTTGTCAGGGATGAGATTAATAGGAATAGTAAATAAGTTATTTGAGGAACCTATTTCGGACTCAGTCGAATATGAAGAAATAGTACAGAAAATAACAGATTATTTCAGCCCGCAACCATCTAAATTCATAGCAAGATTGGCATTGCATAACAGAAGGCAAGCAAACAGTGAAAAAATAAGAGTATGACATAGCATTAAGGCAGTTGATAAAAGACTGTCAATATGGAAATTATGGTGACCAAGCTTTATTAGATCAGTTGCTTTGGGGAATGGCAGATGAAAGGTTAAGACAAAACCTATTAACAGAATCAGATTTGACTTATGAATTGGCGATCAAAAAGGGTAATGCTTTTGAAGCAGTTTTAGAACAGGCTACAGCATTTAGAAATAAGACCGAAGTAGAAAATATATATAAAACAGAAAATAGTTTTATGCGTACAACACTGAAGGCAGACAGAGAAAAAAATGATGTATGGAAATGTTATTGTTGTGGAAAAACAGGGCACGTAGCCAAGTACTGTCGATGGTGGAAGGAAAATTGTTATAACTGTGGGAATAAAGGTCACTTAGTGAAGGTTTGTAAGAAACCAAAACAAAAAGAGAAACTAGATACAGAAAACCGAAGAGAAGTGAAGTACGAGCAAGTTAATAGCACATCGGACAATATATGGCAAGACAAAAGCCAGTATGTATTAACAGTTATAATAGGGAAGAAGGAAGTAGTAATGGAAGTCGACAGTGGATCTGGTATTTCTTTAATTTCAGAAAAAATTTGGAAAGAAATACATATAAAAGACCAGTCGCTAGAAATAAAAAAGTCAAACATAAAAATAAAAGGTATAACCGGGCAGTCAATAGAACTAGTGGGAGTGACTAAAGTCCCAGTTAGTTATGGAAAAAAAAGTGTGAATTACCATTATATATTGTAAAAAATGAACTAAACCTGATAATCGGGAGAGAATGGTTTTGAGAATTAGGAATCTCAATAAATATAATTAAAAAAGTTACGTTGGAAAAAAAAATAATGGAAAAATATCCAGACTTATTTTTGGAAGAGTTAGGCTTGATTAAAACTAATCCAGTAGACATAGAACTATTGGAAAATGCTCATCCAATAGTATGTAAATCTAGAAAGATTCTTTTTGCCCAGAGAGATAAAGTTGAGAAATTGAAAAAACTAGTAAATAAAGGCGTTCTAATGGCAGTAGAAGACACAGAATGGGCTATGCCCATAGTTATAATAATGAAGCCTGATGGACAGATCAGAATGTGTGGGGATTATCATTGCACAGTTAATAAGTTTTTAAATAAAGGAGTGTATCCAGTTCCTAACGTGAGAGAAGTTTTGGCGAATTTAGCTAATGCAAAATATTTCGCAAAGCTTGATCTTAATTCGGCATTTCACCAGTTTAAAGTTACCGAAAATACAGCATGTATGTTGACGTTAACCATGCCTTTTGGGCTGTAAAAATGCAATAGGCTTCCTTTTGGGATAACAACAGCACCGAACATTTTTCAGGCTAAATTAAATTTATTGTTGCAAGGGTTAAAAGGAGTAATCCCATACTACGACGATATCTTAATAATGGCAACATCTAGTGAAACTTTAAGGGAAAAAATTGCCGACATATGTTTTAAATTAAATCAAGCAGGAGTGAAGTTGAATAAAGAAAAATGTGTGTGGATAACTCAGGAATTAGAATTTTTAGGCCATACTATAAGTGATAAAGGAAAAAGACCGCTGGAAAATAAAATCAGAGCAGTCAGAAATGCAGAAAAACCTAGAAATGTAAAACAACTTCAGGCATTTCTAGGACTCGTGAATTTTTTTGAACCATTCTTGAAAAAAATAAAGCGATGGTAGTGAAACCTATGTACAAGTTATTAAGAAAGAAAAAAATGGATCTGGACAGAAATCCAAGATAAAGCATTTCATGAAATAAAAGAATTATTAACATCAGATATTCTATTAATGCATTTTGATAGTAACCTGGAGGTAAGGATTACTATGGATGCATCAGACTGGGGAGTGGGAGCAGTATTAGCCCATCTCATAGGAGATAAAGAATGGCCAGTGGCATTTGCATCCAGAGTTACGTCGAAAGCAGAGGTCAACTATAGTCAAATAGATAAAGAGGCGCTTGCAATCATTTTTGCAATAAAAAAATATCATCAATATGTGTTTGGTCATAGTTTTGAAATTGTTATAGATTACAAACCATTATTGGGAATATTAAATAACGATCAAGCCGCTCCATTGCATTTAAGCCTGCATATGCTGCGGTGGAGAAATATACTCGCCACGTATGATTATAAACTAGTTTATAAGAAGGGGAAGGAAATACCACATTCTGACGCGTTATCATGTTTTTCAGATAGGAGGGAAAAAAGCAAAATGGAAATAGAAATAAATTACATAGATTATATGAACTCAGGTGTATTAAATTCTAACACAGTCAGAAAATGGATAGAGAATTAAAAAAGATACGAATGCCTGATTCAGTGGATTAAGAATGGCTGGCCTAAATCCAAACTGAATTACTTAGCCATGGGGTTTTGGACAAACAGGTTTAATCTTTCAGTTAGTAATAAGTGTATTATTATGGGTGATAGAGTAGTGATACCTCCGGAAGGGAGAAAAAACACATTAAAACTTATACATGAAGGGCATACGGGCATAGTGCGAGCGAAAGCGTTGGCACATAGCTATGTCTGGTGGCCTAAAATAAATGAAGATATTGAAAATTACATAAAGCGCTGTGATGCATGTCAAACTGAAGTGCAGTTGCCAAGTAAAATATTGTCACAATGGAAGGAAGCAACTAAGCCATGGGAAAGAGTGCATATGGATCATGCAGGGCCAGTGAACAACAAGATGCTACTGATATTAGCTGATGCATTCTCAAAATAGATTGAGTGCCATATAATAAGGAATACCAGTGTGGCTGAGACGATTAAATGTCTTAAGTCAACATGTTCAATTCATGGCCTGCCAGAAGTTATCATAATGGACAATGGAGCTAGTTTTGCAAGCAACGAACTTAGACAGTTTTTTGATGCTGGGGGGATCCGTCACTTATACTCACCAGCATATCACCCGCAATCAAATGGATTGGTGGAGAATGCAGTTCAGCAAGTGAAAACGTTTCTGAAGAAAATGAACACTACTAATATTGATTTACAGGAAAAATTACAGGGATTTATGTTAACCCAGCATACTACTCCATCGACGATTATGGGAAAAACGCCAGCAGAATTGATGTTTGGGTGGAAATTACGAATACAATTAGCAGTTCTGAAACCAACTGAAATGAAACATACACGAGATGTGCAACTGTATAAAAACTTTAAAATGGGAGAACCAGTCTGGGTTTGAGATGTCATACAGAAAACATGGATTAAAGGAATGATTAGACAAAATATATCGACACAAATATATGTAGTGGAAGGGGAAAATGGTAACAAATATAGAAGGCACATCAACCACTTAAGAAAACGAGAATTAGATCAAGTCCCACTGAAGTTTTGGCAAAATTTGAACAGCAATGAGACAGAGGAAAATGAAAGAAATATAGAAAAGAAATCAGAAAAACAATATGTAGGGGAGGAACACAAAGACGTTATAACGGAAGAACTTCGACCAGAAGCACGGAAGAGCAAATCACCCAGGCTGCTTAGAATTAAAAGGAAACCGGAAAGGTTCAAAGATTATGTGTAAGTGACATTTATATTTCTGGAGTAAGGGGAGGAATTATAGTATTTGGAATAATAATAATAATAGTGTACTCCAGAAGTAAAAATAAAAAGGCAGTTTTTAAAAATACAAGTAAAAAACGTTATGGGGGTTTTGATTAAAATATGGAAATAAGATAGATTGTTTTATATGATAACATTCATTAATTAAAATCTAAATCAAACATTCACTAATTAAAGTCTAAAATAAGGATTTACTAATTGAAGTAAAGTAACAATTTCTAATTAAAAACGAAAGTACAATTAATTAATTAAAAGGGCTGATAAGGATCAAGCGAAAGCAGAACAAAGGAGAAAAAGAAAGCGAAGCCGGGTAATTTTAGAATACAGAATTTTTCCAGCTTGCTGTGTGACCGGAGTGGGAATCTATATATAGAGAAAGGGATATATGAACTACAGAGGTATAACCCAGAACTAGTGGAGTCTAAAGGTTCCAAGATCAGTATAGGTAATTACAGATCTTCTCGATCTTATTATTATTTTTGTACACCTAAAATGGCTAATTTTAGAATACGGAATAATTAAAATATTAATAGACTTTAAGAAGAGGTTTTGGCAAACCGGCCATCTTAGAATAGAACTGTTAGTGGGGAAATCAGACACTCGATTATGTATATAATTTCTTATATGTTATGAACTCAAAATTGTTATAAACTAAAATATAAATAAATTGCTGTATTCTATTTGTAGTAAAAATCTTTTTATTTATTTAATTTGTTACATGTGAATACAAAGCAGGAACATTCAAAGCCCTTATTAGTGACAAGGTTGTCATCCTACCCATGTTGACATATTAGTCATTCTGACCCCTCATGTACAGGAGAATAATCCATTTATACGTACATATGCGAGGGATGGGCAAACCTTTTACACACTATTTATATAAGATTTGTTTAGGACAGATAATATTATCTTTAAAAAATTTTACATTTGTTTTTTCTTTTGAGCTTTTTATACAGTGGGAATGATCAATTGCTTTTTTGACATGGAGAAAAATGAATTCTCAGAGCTACATTCAATGAAAAACGAATCCAATATTACAAATTAAAATGAACTGCATGGCTTTTAAACAACAATACATTTTAAAAAAATCTTGATTTATTTTATACTTTAAATTAAAAAGTAAATAATAATAATAAAAGTTGAATGAATACCACAGCACGAAAATATTTCATTATAAATTAATTTCTAAAAAGTTATTTATTGAAATGTGCAGATGAAAAAATGTTTCCTTTTTTTTTTTTTTAAAAAAATTCTTTATGAATATATATATTTTTAAAAACATAATGTCTATTTTTTTAAAGACAAAAAATTCAAATTCTAAATCTTTTTCACCTTTACTCAAAGCTCAATAAGAAATTGAAATGACTAATAAAAATTAGCAAAAAAATAAAATAAAATAAAAGGTCTATCAATAAAAAAACATGAGTACGAAATTTTAAATTGTATGTAGAAAGTATTCATTTCCTCCATCATGCCTCTCCCCCTTTCTTTAAATCTAATTAGAAATTTCAAGGGGAAATAAAAGTTCATCAAAAAATATTAAGAAAATGGTGGTTGACCAAAAAATACATCTGACAATAAAAAGTAATTTCACAATGTTTATAAATTTAGTCATAATACAATGGCTAGTTCTGTTTCCCTTTCTCTTACTTTTTACAACAAAAAACAAAATAAAAGAAGAGCAATCCAAATTTCAAAATATTTTTTTCCAATTACAAATAAAAAAATAATTCTTTGAAATTTATCTACCATTTTGTATATTGCTTTTTTTTTTGTTTCTTCTCACCTCCACACACATTCTCTTTCTCTCACTTGTTCCATGCCCTCTTTTTAAAACCAAATAAGAAATTGAAAAGAAAAAATATTGCCAAAAAAACAAAGAATTAATAGCTATTAAATCAAACAATCAATTTATAAATTTAGTCATAGTATTATTACAACTAAGAGAAATTGCCACTTTTGCAATGAAATCTACAACTTCTCGATTAGTCATCCCAGTGTTTAAAACAGTGTTTAAAGACTCAATTAAAGAGAAAATTCAAATGTAGGTAGCTGATTAGATCGGTATAATTAAAATGCACATTCATTTTTTTTTTTACAAATTTCCACAAACACCATGTATCGTATAATCTTGTCAGAATTACTGCAAAACATATAATTGATGAAAGCCCATATACTGGAGAAAAGGGTCATGTGACTTAACCCACTGATGCTAAATCTTTTTTTTTCAGTAGACGTAAGAAAAAATGATTGCTGGAAAACATTGTTAAATGTTGTCATTGCGAATGCTCCTGTTTTGTTCAGCATGGATTTCAATTGTATTTCAATATATATATATATATATATATATATAAATATATATATATATATATATATATATATATATATATATATCCTTTTATATTTATGAAGCAGCTTAAGATGCATTTTTTGGCTTGGTCTGATAACAGAAGTTGATTTTAATCCCCTTCCTTCCATATTATTTTAAATAATTTTCACTTGATTAGAAAAAATAATTGAAATTAATACAAGGTTTGTGTGTGCACTTAGGCATGTGAGAAATAATGATAAATAAAATCCAATTGTTGATTTTCCTTCTGGTGCAATGAACAGTAAAACTATCTGTTGGTTGCTCATTTTAAATCTTTTTGCTTTTTCTCCAACCATTGATACAAAAAGCATTCACTATAGACTTTGCTGATTTTCTCTATAGTTCAAAATTCAAGACACATAAGATGATGCCATTTTTGTCTAAGTTAATATTTTTGTAAATACAAAAATATTACATAACAATTACTTTTAAAGAGTTATTTTGGCAATGTATATATTTTTATTTATTCATTTTTTTTTTCATTTTTACAGCATTTTAATTCTGTATATAATGAAAATTTATTTTTAGATAAATGCAAAAATATTTTGTGTAGAATATATTTGTTCATAATCAAAACTGCTTTAGGTTACTAAACCAATTGTTATTTAAGTTATATTTTCTACTTATTATAATTGCATTTTGTTACTGTACTTTATTTTAAATGTTTAGAGTTTCTGTTAGAATTGCTGATCAAATTAGACTGAATGAATAGTTCAGTACAGCCATTGGAAAAATTATATGAGTGGAATAAACCCAATCTGATGGTAAAATCAAACCTAATCATGAGGAAATCAATCCCAATAAATTATGCAAGAATATGCAGTAGGTATTCCCTAAGGTACCTCAAAATCTATGTTATTCAAAGCCAATCTTGTTATGAGGAGAAAATGTCATAAATTCATTTTTACTCATAAAAATCTTATTCTCAGATAATGGCTCTGTCCTAACAACAATATTATCAACATTGGATTAAAGTACAATCAATGAAATAACAATGAAAGTAAAAATCATCAATGTCTTAAATAGGTCAACAAGAAAACTGCACAGTAAAGGCAACTGTTATTATTACGAGAGAAATAAGACTACATAGTGAGATCTTTTTAAAAGAATATTTCAGACATCATCAGACCCAACTGTTAGAAGTTAAATGGCATGTATCATATCATTCACAATTGGGTAGAATGCAATTAGACAAACCTCAAACACAAAGAAAACAAACATCAATTTCACTGATCATTATATTTGTGTATGCAGCAAGTCACCTATAGGCTGCAGGTGCCAATGTTCTAAAATATAGTCTCATAATTTTTTTTATATATTAGCTGGATAACAAATCACCAAAACTTCATAATTAGTAAGCCATAATGAGAACAACTATCACATAATAATTCCTTGTATCTATTTTGTATTGCAAATATGTACATGGACATTTATTAATCATGTTTTATTGTGATTTTAAATAATAGAACTCTACTGTGTCCATAAGGCAGAAAATAGATCAAAATGGCAAAATTTGGTTTTCTGGATAAGCTTAAGTTTGACAAGTTTGAAAATTAGCCAACATATAAGGATTGTTTTTTGCTTTCTTAAAAAAGCACAACTATTATAAGTAATTGCAGTTTTCCAACTTATAATGTTTTATGTATATAATCATTTTTTACACATCCTGATTCATTTTGGAAATATTTAAGATTATTTTCAGTTCTAGATTCCTGAACTATATGCAAAATATCTATTATTGCCTTACTCTCACTGAACAGGGAGATTGTATCTCTGTAATATAATAGGAGGTTTTTGATAAAAAAAGCTTCCAAAAAGGATATCCTTGAATTGAATTCCATCTCAGAAGGATGTACAAAGGCTGATAGAAAATGTAAAATTTAATATGCTATAAAACCCATAAATTTATAAAAATTACCAATTTTAATTCTGAATTTTTGACATGTTTTTCCTTAATTCTATATAAAAAAAAAATTTTGTTGGGGTTTTTTTTCCAATGGTCATGTTAAATCTTTATTCTAAGTTAGAATACAATAAATTGGTTTTGATTGGTTAGTTTGTATAGGTTTACAAACAAAAAATATTTTGAAGATCTACATTAAAAGTCTGAAAATTTGTAAAAAGTAATAAAAATCTGAGTATCTTATAAGAACATAAGACTTGCAGAAGCACAATGAAGCTGCTGACACAAAATTAATGAAAGTTTTGTTGACTGAAATTTATTTTTAAAATGAAAATAAGTAAATGCAAAACAATCAAATGTCTATTAAATTATCTTTAAAATTTCATTTATAATTTTTAAAATATTTTAAAAGTTCCTAATATCATGTTTGTAAAAATGTTTACTGATTTTTTAAAAAAAGTAACTTATGTATAAAATCCCTATTTTCTATATTGTCTGATTGGTGAGTGTAGGAATGTGGGTTCTTTTTCTGATTTTATTGTGAAATCAAAGGGGAAATGTTAATGTGGTACCCAAATGTTTCCAGTAGTGCTCCATCATGTTCCCATAAAAGAATTGTATCATTGTTGCAGTCCTACAAACTTTCTGATACCACACTAACAACATATCCTTTTCAATTAAATTCACAATAACATCAGTACAAGAACAACAATTGGAATTTCTCAGATGTTCTCGTGACAAGACTCCCTCATAGCAAAATCAAAACTACAGTTTGCAGAAAACCCACACATATAGGAAAATACTTAACACATATATCCAATCATCACACATGAAACAAAATGTGTGTGAAATTATAGCATCGCTATAGAGCATAAAAACGTTTGTTCAGATACCAGCAATTCGAAAAATGAAAAAAAAATATATGGAACAATTTCTTATGAGAAATGGTTACCCAAAAGCTGTTATTAATAAAACCTTAAATAGATAAAAAGAGAACAATAAAAAACAATTTTTAGTATGGTAGTGTATCCATACCTGCTAAAACTAGCAAAGATATTATAAAAAGTTGGAATCAGTATAAAATCAGAATAATTTTCCAAAGCCATACGAAACGATTTTTAAATTCTAAAAAAGCCTAAACTTGAAATGCTTAAAAACAAAAACTGCATCTATGTTTGTGAGAGTAGTTGCCACACTGAAAAGTGATTGCAAGAGCACAAACTGATGATTAGAAGAGAGAAAACAGATGTGTCTAAGGTAGTAGATCACATATGGACCAATAAAGCTATATTCAAATGGAAAAATGCAAAATTATTGGATAGAGGGAAAAAGATACAAAGAAAAAAAATTAATGAAGATGCTCACATTACAATGGCAGATAAGCCCATAAATCAACCTAATGTGACTATGCATAATTTATGGACTCCACTTATCAACTTTGTTCTTAGGAAAATTGAAGAAATCAGGAGGTACCTCACAGATAATTATATGAAATTTCTACTGACTCTTGCTTTGGTAGGATGACTCAGTTGATTAGAGTATTACCTTCAAAATTCAATACTCAAGAATCTAAAGGGTCTCGGTTTGATTCTCATGCGAATTCTATCTACAGTCAGACCAGCAACATCTTAAAAAGAGAAAAGAATAATACCTCTGAAAATGCTGTGTATATACTACCCTATGTGCTATTACTAAGAGTTAAATGTATTTAGAATATTTAAATAAAGTTATTTTTTTTCTAAATCAATTCAATATTTATATTAGATGATGGAAATATTCCAATATATAAACATAATTATAATATCAACACCACAACACTTCAGGTTTCTGTATCAAACTTTAGATATTATAAAAAATATGCCTAAAACTGGCCAAAGTATAAAATTATTTAAAATTCTTATGTAAATATAAATCTAAAGGTTTAGTTCCTAAGTTTTTGCAAATAAAATCTCCAATTTACTCCCAGAGAGCTTAGAAAATTACTCGGACAACACGTGAATCTCTGTAAGAAGAAAGAATATATGTGCAATGATTTTCGAAGTATCAAACCTTGAATACCATTAATGATGTAAAACGTTTATAAAAAAATAAATGTACTAGTGAAGACTTTACAAGAGTTTCTCAAGCAATAGGAAATCATATTCTACATTACGTGGAGAAATAAAGGAATGCAAAACAAATAAACTTTCAAGTCTACATGGTCATATCAAAAATCATATTATACAAAGCAGTTTACCAGCATCATTTGTTAAAATTTTTATTTCTAAACATCTAGCAGTTTCTAAATTTTCTGGTTATTGAAAAAGGGTTGATTATTGCCATATTACCATCTAATATCTATTTATTAAATATAAAAGCAGTCACTGAGAAAGGCACTAAAAATTCCTTTTAGAAGAATAAGAACATTTGAAAAGCAACAAAAATTGAAGCCAAACATATCCTATGATGAGAGGCAAGCAATTAAATCTCTCAAAGTAGATACATCTATAATTATTTCTCTTACTGACCAAGGCAATGCAACAGTTGTAATAAATGCTACTGATTAGGACAATAAAATACAACCACTCATCACAGCAGGACAATACAAAAAAGTGGCAAAAAGTCTGACTGAGTATACAAACAAAGTTACAAGAATTATTTAAAAAGTATCACAGATAGTTACGTGATTCAGAAAACCAAAAAGTCAAATCATATTTCATCAAATCTCTTCATTTTTATGGGCCACTTAAAATCCATAAGGATCATATCCATTCATCTACAAATTCCCTTGTCAAAATGTGTTAAGTTATCTTCTCAATGTTTATTCTTTTGGTATATAGGAATGTGTTATTTGTCAGGGATTTTAGACACTTCAATCAAAAACATGAAAATTGAAAAAAAATACATACTATTAAGCATTGATGTGGGAAGGTTATTCAAAAATGTACCATATGAAGAAGCATTGTCTATAGTAAGAAAAATATTAAATAGCTTACAGACCAGAACTATACTTTCTATTGATAGTATAATGGAACTAGTATCATTCTCAATAACAACCCACTTTCAATACAACACAGAATTATTCCAACAAAATCAAGGAATGACTATGGGCTCATCTTTGTCACCCTGATTAGCAATATTTTCATGGAAAAAGTTTAAATTATATCCATAAACACTACTTTATATCCACCTAAAGATTGGCTTCACTAAGTTGGTGATATGTTTCTTGTGTGGTTACATGGTGGAGCACTTCTGCAAACTTTCTGGAAAAATATCAAAACACATCTCTTTCAATTAAATTCACAATAGAATAAAAAGAACAAAAATTGGCAGTCTAAGATGTTATTATGATAAGACACCCTCACGGCAAAATCAAAACTAGTTTACAAATTTACCAAAAACCCAGACATATAAAACAAATACTTAGCATATGTCAAGCGTTGGTGCCTTCCAAGGAGCTGGCTTAGGTTCACTTCCCAGTCAATGCATTTGACATATAAAAATACTTAGCTTATACATCTAATCACACCAGAAACAAAAAAACCTGAAGATATTCTATCACTATAGAACAGAGCAAAATATTTTTTTTCAGAAACCAGTGATTAAATATGGGATCTATAGAGTACAAAATCTTATGAAAAATGATTATCCATCAGATGTTATTAAAAAATCTTAAAAAGATAATAAAACAATCATAAAAAAAATTATTGATATGATATTATATCCATACATACCAAAAAGAACAGATATTAAGTAAAATGTGCAATCAGTATTAGACATAACAGCTTACCAGAGCCATATTCCACTACAAGGAATTTTAACATCTATAGAGCCTTAATTTGAAATGTTGAAAAACAAAAACTGCATATATAAAATATAATGTAAATGAAGAAGAATGTATAATGGGGAGGTCAGTCACCTCATTCAAAAATGACTGGATGAGAAGAAACTGATGAATAGAAGAGATATCAGTTACGTGAAAGGTATCTGACCATTTATGTACCAATAAACATATTTTCAACTGAGAAAATACAAGAATATTCGATAGGAAAAAAGGCATATGGAAGAAATTTTAAAGAAGCTGCTCACATGACAATGGCAGAAAACCTCTTAGTGTGACTATACATAATGTATGGAAACCACCAATCAACTTTTCTCTTAAAATGAAGAAATCAAGAGGAATCTAATAAATAAGTATATAAAATTTATACTGACTGTTGCCCTCAGCATGATAGCTCTTGGTTAGAGTTTTAATTAAATCTCAGTATTCCAAAATCTAACATTTCCGATTCAATTTCCATACTAGTGCTTTCACTAGTCAAGAAAAACACCTGAAAAAGAGAGGAAAATAATATCTCTCAAAATGTTGCTCATATACTAATTTGTGTGCTATTATTAACATAATTGGATTACTTCAATAAAGTTAACTTTTTCTAAAGACATTTAATACATACATTAGATGATGTAAATAGTCTAATATATAAATACAATCTCTTAATTGTTTTGTTTTATTCTTTAAATAATATGAAATTAGCATCCCTTAATTTATTTGTAATTAATAGGAAAAAATTTCTCTCTGAATGCAATTTATCCTTAATATATGGAACTATAAAACATATGTAAATCATATTGCAGCCAATACATAACCAAACAGCAATTGATTCTTGCTATTCAATTTATTTATTTAAGCATTGACTACAGAGAAATTATTTATTGGTCCTTATGATTTATATTCGACACACATGTGGATAATATAATTTAATTTTAAATGTTGATATTTGGATATAAATAAAAATAATTAACAAAAACAAATAATAACCCTCAGAAAAATTTCTACAATAATAAAATTACAAAAAAAAAAATAAGAGAGTGACCATATGATGATTGGATATGTAAAACTAAGAAATGGATGAACAGGGAGTTCATGATGGTAACTATATAAATGATGCAAATCAGAAATTTAAATTAAAAAATAGTAATCAATTTATCGAGTAATATTGTTCAATCTCCTAAATTTTTCATATTTTTAAAGATATTCATTCTTCCTCTAGTGTAATTTTCACTACACCATTCTCATGCAAGATAGGAACTGCTTTCTCTTTACTTTTAATACCTTATAGAGAGGTACAATTATAAACATATGACCAAGAACATATAAAGGTGTATAATACCAAACTGCACATTACTTGCTGAACTCGATTTCACCAGTTGACTCAGACCATGATGTTTTACAAAAAAAAAAAAAAACATGTATTTAATTCTGCTTAAGGAATACTATTTTTGTAGAGTAAGTTTCACTAGACCACTTTCACACAAGTTAGGGACAGGTTTCTAAACATCTTGTGAAAGCAACATACGGAAAAACGGGGATGCACATTTCATACTGAAACAACACAAAGTGTGCATTTTCACGTCTTTTATCAGATGATTAAGATTATTCCCCTCCACAATGTGGATATACACCTGTCCCTATCTTGTATGGGAGTGATATAATGAAAATTACAGTACAAAAATATTATTCATTAAGCAGTGTTCAGCTTATACATATTTTTATTATAAAACATCAAATCTATTGTTTGTGATACCATATGGAGACACTGATTTAATATTATATCTGACAGAACAGAAAAAAAACCCTCATTAAACATTTTTTTTAGAAAAAGTTATTTAATTACATAATTAACATTTTCACATGAATTTTACACAAGCATTAGAGCTTCAATATGCATATTTACAAATTACTATCCATTACATTATTAATATAGGTGATATATTGTTTTTATTGCTCTTGAATCATTTAAAAGTTGTTTGCAAAAGGGAATAAACAATTCCCAATTTAATTAAGGTTTATAATGTATCATAGGTAATAATTCTTTTCGTTTAAATGATATCTTGTGAATTAATTTATGTCATTTCATGGTACATTATTCATTTTATTTGTCAAATCTTTTGGGGTTTAAATCCAGAGATGAAGATTCAACATTGGTATGCAGTATATAGCTATATATTTGGTGTAGTGATAGAATGACTGCTCAAATATTAAAAATAGCTTAATCAATATTCTGATTTCTTGGTGATTGGCATTAATGACAATGAACCCGTCTATCATTCTATATTTCTATTTCAATGTTTCATCTAGAAGACTATGGCCAAATTTAGTAATAACAAGAACATTTTGATATTCATAATATCAGCTTTAAAAAAACTTTGTGGTCATGGTTAAACTTCTTTTTTGGTTTATAATGTTTAAAGAAGCGAATTTTTAGCTCAGAATTTTGTAAACAGAATATAAGTAAAGAGTAGTAGTATCTGCTGCTTTTAAATATTTTGTATTTACTATACAAAAAAGTTAAAGTAGATGATTACTTTTCAGTGATGACCATGATTACATTTTATTCTTTGCTTAAAGAATGTAGAAATCAGTTTTTGCCTACCATTGTAATAATTTACATATTACTGTTTTCCATATTAATGTCACTGATGCCTACTATCACGGTAGTTTAAATGGTGCTGTTTCTCATGTTAATATCACGACTTATAAGATACCTAATGTCTGAATAAAACTGAAAAACATTGAATAAAATATTTTAATATTTAAGAACTTTTTTGATCTAGACAAGATGGGCTGCTCATATAATCCTAGCTCTAATGAGGTAATGCAACAAATTATTATAAGCAATACCCTGCAACAATCAACAAACAAGTGCAGCATTGGCTTCATTAAAATTTCATTTGGCTTGCAATGACACTCGTCATTTAGCAAATAATTAAATGTTCTTTGGAATGCCCAGATTTGTAAAAGCCGGAGTGTGTCTCTGTTAACCAGTCTCCTATGATTGGAAGCTGCATATTAAATAAAATTATTAAATATATTTTTGTTGAAGTTGATATCATTTGTAGTAAATTTTATATTCTTATAATATCGATAAACTTGAATAATACAAATAACCATAAAATTTAGTGGAATACCTTAAGTCCATATATTTGTAAACAAATGTATCACAACTATATAGGTAATATTTCTGCGTGACTATAATTACTACTTATAGTGGTGGATTGGTAGGCTTGTGGCTTAAGATCGAAGATTGTGATTCCATTCTGCTACTTCCAGAACTTGAATGTCTTAGAACTTCTGAAAAACAAACAATTAGAATATTATTATTTTATCATCTTCAGTGAAGATATATGTGTTGTAAAATAGTTTGTATTGGTTCTTCGAATTTTTATTCTAAATTAATGGTAGCATTCATTGAATTATTTGTTGTTGTTGGCCTGTTTAGCTATGAATCAGAATTGTCATATTCTAACTGAAAATGCATCTTTATTTTAGAAGCATTTTTGTATATATATATTTAAAGATATATTTTCACAGACGTATCCTATTCATTCAATTTTTGAAGTAATTTAAATAATGAAATAGTTAATTTATTTATTCTTTTTGACTTCATTAAGAAAAAATTTGCTTAATATTACGTTTTTAGCTTTAAGGAAATAAAGTAAAAATTTGAATATCCGTCACTAGTAAAGAATTGTAACTCCGAAGTTTCTATTGCAAATTAGCAGATAGTAATGTATAAGTATTTATTTAGGCAGTCATAGCTCATATTCATATCAAATAAAGCTTTTTTTTAACGCACTCAATCACTGTCAAAAGTCGTTGGCCTATAATTTGTACATTGTTCCATTTTTGCAACATTTCAAAAGCAATAAATTAGAAAGTACTAAATATTGTATTAATATTATATCTTTTCTCAACGATTTATCCAGTTATAATTTTTCATTTTTTCAAATTTGTCTTTCCTGAAACTTTCAGAAAATGATATTGCAATTCTCAAGAATTGAAGAAATGTTGTTAAAATAGCAATCTCTGATTAAAAGAATTTTGAAAACAATTTCAATTCTTTGCTTACTCTTAATATCTTAGATAACCCAATCTACCTTTTTGTCATATAGACAAGTGATTTACAGTCTTTGCAGATTTGCAGAACACATTTTACTTAATAATTTTTATGCGGAACACTAACATGCCTTTCAATTATAGAAGTAATTATGTCTTGACAATTTGAAAATAACAAACAGACTGTATTAATTTAGTTCGGTCGAACAGCAACATATATGCATTACGCAACATTGCACAGAAAGAGTCCACGTTGCACACAGGCAGAAATAGTATATAGATGCAACTGTTCATGCAAAAAATGCATGGCAACAATAGCACAGTATTATTATTTCTAAATTTTTTCCATGAAACACTTAAGCTGGATTCATGGAACATGCTTTGAGAATCATGATGTAGACAATATTTTTTTTTAAAATATCACTCATTAAGAAGGTAAGACATTGATACATATTTTAAATTTCTTAGCTAATTATATGTATAATCATTTAAGTACGCATTTTATTTAAAATATTTTATATATCTACATATTTCGAAATTAATAATGAATATTTGTCATCACAGCAATAATTAGCCTTGAAAAGATTTTACATATAATTCTTCAACATACACACACACACCTATATATACATATAGTTATGAAACAATATTATATAGCAATAATTACATTGGCAGATATCATTTGTTTTGTAAATTAAGACACTATAAAAGAGCATTGCATTATATTAAACCATACTTATAATTGAACATAGGATTGACATTTTTAATCATGTTACCTGTACCTCCTCTCCACCTTTGTATGGTTTCGAGCAGAAAGGCAAACGTTGGAGCTCAAAATTCACGAGTAGTCTATTTTAGAGTATATAATATGTGTTTACAAATTGGATACAACATTAAATCTATGAATAACTTGAGCATATATTTGTTACCTTACCGATAAATATTTATAAGAAAAAATATGTACAATTAAATGAATGGAACTATTTAAAAACAAGCAATAAATAAATGGAATAACTAGTCTAATTATATACTACTAAAGAAAATTTAAGAATAATAATTAAAGCAACTTCTTAACCAAAGGGCAGGTAGTTCTGGAATTACATAGCTTTCATCCTACAGAGATCTATTTCTTAATTTAACAAAAAAAGATTTTTTCAGATTGTCTTTTCTAAGCACATAGGTAGAATGATAAGGAATATGTAGAATTTGATGAAATAATATGAATAGAATTTTATTATGTACTTAGATTTATTGTTTTCCTTACAATAATTTATTATTTACTAGAGATGTTCATGCATTTAATATTAATAATTGTCCTATTGACATGGTATTCAAAATGTATTAAACCATTCACTTCTTGGGGTATATTCATTTATTTTTATGCTTATTTGTTTGGTGACTATGAGCCCATAATGATATTTGAGGATGTTAACTGGTGAATGGTTAATTATCTATACTGTAACTAAATAACTATTAGTCATTATTCTCATAAGACTCCAGATACTGGAAGCCATTGTAACTATTTAAAATATATTAGCCATTTTATTGTAACTATATAAATAAATATTAGTTATTGCAACTGAATAAAAATGATAGTGAAATTACAATTATTTCTACTAATAGATTCTTTCAACAAAGAATCATCTCTTTTCCTTTTTTCACCTATATAAAACATTTTCATAGTTGCACACTGCACTATATGTAACTAATCAAAATATCAAAAATTAAATATTAAATATCATCAGCTTAAAAAATGAAATCAAACGCTTATTTCTCTTTTATTCAGTTTACTTATATGTAGATATTTTACCTGGGCACCACTAGGATGTCTAAACCTAGATAAAGTTATATCATATACTTATTCATACATGTACCTGGTTCAAACCCACTTGGTACAATCCTTATAACATATGCACTTGTATGAAGTGAAAATGACATCCTTATACTTTAATTGTGCAAATAAAAACTATAAGATTTTAATATTATGAATTTTTACTTAGTATTTTTACAGGTGTTACCAGCTCAGTTTAAGCACAATAGACTTATAGATTTATCAGATTTATTGGATGCATCAATGGTAGTCATGTCTCTCTCTATATCTCACAAATAACATAGTGAGAACCATTATTTCTATATATGCCCATTAAACTCATTTTATTTAATCTATTTATTAATAATAAAAAACAATAATGATGATAATGATGGTCATAATTAACAAGACAATAAGGATATATGTCTCATTTAATAAAAAAACAAATTAACATTTATTACTAACTGCTAAAATATATATAATATCAACAGACATATATAGAAATTTATATAAATAATAATGATCAATTGTTTATATTTAAATCTGAATATTAATACTACCAAAAATCTCCCCCCTTTCCCTTTAATGGCATATATTCCATGTTTATATCATAGTATAATGTGTGTGGTTAATTTCTACAGTGAATAAGTAAAATTTTATATCCTAAAATATTTTTATTTGCCTATTGCATATGACATATATATTTCATCTTCATAAATTTGAACATAATATTAAAAAAAAACTATTTAAAGAAAGAAAAGTTAGTCAGATTATAAAGAGATAAGAGCACTTACAGAAATAAGCTTCAAATTACCTAACTCTCTTTTTACCAATGGAAGTCACTAACCATTTTTTAAAAATCCAACTCTCTTAATGCTAAATTTTCTACTGACATGTGACATTCATATTTAACAACTATACATGTGAGTAAGCATAATTATAATACTATATGTGTAAGTGTTGATCACCATTATGAATAAAAATTATTAACCATTTTGACATATAATAAACAACATATTTCACAATTAATATACAATAATACATTTTATAAAAATATACATCAATAAATGGACACATGTAATAATTTCAGAATATTAGTATCATCTATAAAACAATAGCTATTATTACTGAAAATCTTTTAATTGATTTTTTTGCTTTAAGGTTCAGAGATTATAAAAAAATAAAGTGATTTGTCATTAAAGATTTGTTAATAGTTACTGATATAAAAAATATAATTAAAATTTATATTACCAGTTCTTCATTTGAGGGGCAATGATTTCTCAGAGTCACATGATTTTAAATTCAACTTATGGAATGTTTATAATTTGACAGCAGCCACACACCAAACTGTAATGCACATATATTTACCAATTACAGTGGTTTATTGAAACATTCCTATTCTTTTCTTGGCTTGGGCTTGGTGAAATCACTTGCTTCTATAGGAACCATTTAGCATTGGAATTGTTTCTTCATTCTTCTCAGTATAATTACTTTTAATAGACCATGGATAGTTGCTTTTTTATATATTTAGCATTGTTCTTTGGGTTTAAACTCAGCAAATGGCATAAATGAAGTAGCATGGTTTCACAAATTACAGCTTTTTTACTTCTTATCTCATTCTAGATTTAAAAATACAGGTGAGCAATTAGTTTCTTCTTTCTTATTTTTAGCAATCAGTCATAAGATGTTTAATACTTTGGGTTCAAACTCTTCAGATGTGCATTGGTGTCTTGAATGATCAGATGGCCCTTGAAAAAATATATATTTAGCCTGTCATTGGGCTGTAGAAAACTTTTTCAAAACAAAATCTGAATTTTTCCTAGCAGTTTAATGTATTTCCCCCCTCTCTAATAGACTTATTGTCAGCTTTTAATACAAATTAGTATGTATCATGATCTCTCAACTAAAAATAGATGGCTTCCATCAAATACTCATGTTTAAGTTAATTATGTTAGTTTATATGGTTGGATTTGTTAATGCAGAGCTGTCTTGCTCATAGTGAATGTCATTAAATTACATGTTTGTAACAACAAATCTTCCTTTGTAATCTTTATAACTATAAACCTTCCTGTGGAAAAAAAACTAATTAGCTTATGCACATTAAAAGTGATGTGTCTAATTTACTGAGTATCTTCTCAGATAGAATAAATAAAACTTGTAATTAAATGGACAAATGTTAGTTCTGATGTATATATGCATATGTATGCAAACATTATTATATTTAATAATAATGAAAATATATTTTAATAACAGCCTAGACTACACTATGTCATAAATACTAACAACAAAAGAGTTTTCAAATTACTGCACTAGTTTATAGGAAAATGTTATTAATTTACATTATTGTTAAGTGATGTAAAGTATTAAGAACTAATTTAAATTTATATAAATCTTTAAGAAAAAGTCTTGGTAGAAATACAAAAATGAAGTCAAATTACTGGAAGCAATACAAAAAAATTTAATGAGTAACAATGAAATTTGAAATTCTTTGAATTTATCAGGCCTATACTAAGTAATGTAACTTAAGAGATAGAATCATATTTAGGAGATCAGTGGAAAAATATGTATTCTAAAACTATTGTTTTCTAAATAGTATATATATGAATATACAAAAGACCATTGTTAAATAAAGAACCGATAATCTCTGATTAGTGTCTACTAAAATCATAATAAAAAATGGAAAAAACTCAAACTCTTTGGAATATTTTTATCAAACAATAATACAATATGCTTGAAAGATCATATAAGGAACAGTTTACACTTGGAAACTGAAACAACCAATTGCAAAAAAAAAATAAAATAAAATTTAAAGGCGTTATTTTATAAAATATCCAATTAATGAAATGATTAATTTACTAATACCATGATGAAAATAAGTAGCCCAAAAACATATAACTGGCAGAAATATACATCTTTGTATTAATTCTCATAGGTTAATTTACTTAAGTAACTATCCCATTCATACATAATGACAAACATTGGGAAATTATAAAGTGATAAGTAATCTGAGTCATTGCAGAGTCACATGCTGCTTTTGTCTACAGATCATACATTTTATGAAGAAAAAGCCTAATAAAAAAATCCATGATGATTCGGAAACAAATCTTGATTCTTCAATGAGAATGCATTCAGATGGTGTCATTGACAAAAATTGGGATAAAATATTATTCATCATTTGTCAAGAAATATCCAATGTTATCCATAACAGCATCATATGTTTCAACATATCAAGAAGATTAAAAAACAAACATATATTTTATCATAAATATAATAGGTCAATTATTTTTAACTTATACAGAGATCAATCATCATCATTATCAACCATTATCAATCCACTGCAGGATGAAAGTCTCTCCAAGTTTAATCCATCTTCTCCGATCTTTAGCTTCTCTTTTCCATAACACCCCTGCACATTTTCTTATTTCATCCATCCATCTTACATGTGGTCTCCTTCTGGGTCTTTTACAATCTCTTGGAATCCAGTTTAAAATTTCAATTGTCCATCTATTATCATCTCTTCTAGCAATATGTCCAGCCCAACTCCACTTCAATCTTTTAATTTTTTTAATGAGGTCAGTAACACCTGTTTGTTGTCTTACCCATACATTGCGTTTTCGATCTCTTCTTGTTACTCCCAACATACATCTCTCCATACTTCTTTGAGTGGTCTGAAGTCTCTGTATTGATCTTCTATTAAGTGTCCAAGTCTCAGATCCATAAGTAAAAACTGGTAAAACACATTTGTTAAAAACCTTTCTTTTCAAACACATAGGCATATTTCCTTTTAATATCAAGTTATTTCTACCAAAAGCACTCCAACCAAGTTTAATTCTATGATTAATTTCCTCTATTATGTTTCCATCTGTATTAATAATCTGACCAAGGTATTTGTAACTTTTAACTTCTTCTAATTCATCATAATCAATCTTTATTTTCATATTTTGAGCAAATCGATTAAACATTACTTTAGTCTTTTTAACATTTATCTTTAGTCCTACTTTCCTACTTTCATCTGATAACTCCTGCAACATTTCCTGCAGCTCGGAAGCATTATTTGCAAAAACAACTACATCATCTGCGAAATCTAAATGACTTAAATAATCTCCATTTACTTTCACTCCTTTAGTTTCCCATTTTAATCCACAAAATACTTCTTGCAGCACTGCTGTAAAAAGTTTTGGAGATATGGAGTCACCTTGTCTTACACCTTTCTCAATGTTGACTTTCCCAGTATCATTATGTAATCTAATTGTTGCTGTTGCATTTTTATAAATATTCTTTAAAATATGACAATATCCTGGATCTATACCTTGATGATCCAATGCTTTAATCACTGAAGAAATGTTTATAGAATCAAATGCCTTTTCATAATCTACAAATCCAAAACATAATGACAACTCATATTCATTTGTCCTTTCTATAACTTCTCTCAATACTTGAATATGATCTACTGTACTAAAACCACTTTTAAATCCAGCTTGTTCTCTTGGTTGGTGAAAATCCAAGGTTCTCTGCAGACGAGTTGTAATTATCTTGGTAAAAATTTTATATAAAACTGATAAAAGGCTGATAGGTCTGTAATTTCTAATATCTTCTTTATCACCTTTTTTAAATATTAATATTATTACTGCATTCTTCCTATCATCCGGTACATCTTTATCATTTAGACATTTGGTATATAACTTTGCTAATATTTTTTCTGTTTCTTCACCTGCTTCTTTTAATATATCAATTATAATTCCATCATTACCTGGAGCCTTTCTTTTTTTCATACATTTAATTGCATTTCTCACTTCTTCATTTAAAATTCTGGGCAATTCAGAAGATGTAATAGATATAGGAGGTACTTGTTCTTTATTACTATATAATTCTTGATAAAAATCTTCTACCAATTTCATAATGTCATCCCTCTTTTTAGTAATAATTCCATCTTTTTTCCTTATTGCAGATATAAATTTCCTACCAATACCAAAATGTTGTTTTACATTCTTAAGACTTTTATTTTCTTCTACAGCTTTTCTTGCTAGTTCACAGTTATACTTTCTTATATCATTTTCAACTCTTTTCCGCACCATTTTACAAAATTCGAGATATTCAATTCTTTTTAATGCATCATTCTTGCATATCTTCATATTCCTTCTTTTCTTCATAAGTTCTCTAGTCTCAGTAGAAATTTTATTAGTCAACTGCTGCTTTTTTCTACCAGCTATCTTTGTTGCAGTTTTTAAAAGTGTATCAGTAATTTTCATATTAATTTCATTCAAATCTGAATCATGTTCAAAATCTACTAATACTTGAAACCAATTTGTAAGTTCTAATTTAAATTCATTAGAATGTTTCTGAAGATTAGGAATATTAACTGTAAATATAGTTTTTCTTAATAATTTTTGTCTCTCTAGTTTTACATTAACATGTATCTTACCTCTTACTAATCGATGATCACTTCCTGTGTTAAATTTATTAAGAACATTACAATCTTGAAATATGTATTTCCTGTTAGTCAAAATATAATTCAATTCTGCTGTACCTTCATTTGGATGCTTCCATGTCCATTTCCTTCTAACATTTTTCTCAAAAAAAGAATTCATAATATAAAGTTTTTCCTTCTCTGCAAACTCCACAAGTCTATGTCCTCTCTCATTTCTATTACCATAACCAAAATTACCTACAACACTTTCATCTTTCATTTGTTTACCAATTCTAGCATTAAAATCTCCCATAACAATTTTAAAATGTTGTTTACTCTGATCAAAAGCCTTTTGTACATCCATATAAAAATCTTCTACTACTCCATCACTGTGAGAACTTGTTGGGGCATAAACCTGAATTATCTGCATTTGATATCTGCTATTAAGTTGTATAACTAATCTTGCCACTCTGTCTGATACACCATCAATCTCCACAATATTGTTCTTCCACTTTTTATTTATAATGAATCCTACTCCACTTGTATTTCCAATATTTGTGCCTTTATAATAGAGCATATGTCCACTTTTTAAATCAATTGTCTCTTGACCTTTTCTTCTAACTTCACAAAGTCCAATAATATCCCATTAATATAAGAGAGTTCTTCTTCTAATTCTTGCAATCTTCCTTCACTTGAAAGTGATCTGCAGTTGTAAGTACCTAAATAAAAAGTCATCATCAAATGGCAGCCTGGGTCCGCCTCCAGGATATTCTTAGCACCCTCCGCCTTTGGCCACCAACCGCTGCCTTGGTTGGTGACTTTACAGCCTCCTGGGATTAAGGGCCATGCTTTATTTTTGTCTGTCATAATTGTATAATTGGGAAAAATCTTTATCATTTACACAAACATTCATTCTGCCTTATCAGGCACTGAGAAGAAAGACCATGGTGTTTCTTGATCTTAAACTCAGAGGTAAAAAACCAATAAACTCACCATGCTGGCTAATGCATGTTGGTGAGCAGCCCATCCATGTTCGTATACTATATGAGTAAACATATAGTAATAACAGCTGCAATGACAAGAACGTATGGAGTGGACATTAGGAATTTGCCCTGCTCGGTTCCTTTAAGGCCTCCAAAAGGAATCAAAGGGTCTCCTTTCAGTTAATAGCAAACTCCTCATTAATATTTTATTGGATATATTCAATCTTCAATCATATCCTTTCATGTAAATACACACATAATAAATATTGCATATATTTATTTTACCTGATTTCTTACTTAAAAAATTCAATACCAATACATTATACTAAGCACAAAATAAAGTTATCTTAATCATTACATTTTATGATTATTATTGATGGCAATCTCATAGATATAGCTTTTTTATGTTATAGAAACATCAAAAACAAAGACATTTTTAATACCCAACAATTCTAAAATATTTAAATCTAAAAATAACATATGAACAAATACTTATGAGTATTAATACTATTTTAAAAATATATTTCATATACTAAAGTAATAAAAACAAAAAAATTTCTTCAACATCTTGACCTAAATAAAATTTTATTTTTCAGGGTATTGTTGGTTACTATGACAAAAAAGTGATTTTCCTCTCATCACTCCCTCCATGATTTTATCAATTATTCATAGTATAGATAGAGAAATGAAAAAATGCAAATAAATGTTATTTATCAATAATAATAAATTCTTGTTTATGTTTCCTTATTTTACTGATAAAATGTCTTCATGTTTAGTAAATATGTATTTTATTTAATAAAGACATGTATCATGTTTTTTTTAAAATAATCAGTTTTGTCCTCCAACAATAAAAATATTTACCATGGAATTATAAAGTTCTCAAATTTTACTTTTGAATAATGCATAGTTAATATATTAATACAATTCCTAATACCTAAATGATATTACAATTCAGTAGATAAATTTTCAATAAAAATATTCTAGTTTATATCTCCTTTTGACCATGATCATCTTAATAATATCATTGTAAATTCTTATTTGGAAATGTCAATAGTTTTAATAAATATAAGTAATTATCTTTATCATTGCTAATGATTAGAATTAGTAGAAAATGTTTTCTCTCATTCTGCATATAAAAATTAATGAAAAATAAATTCCTTACATCTTATTTGCATTTGTTGTAGACAAAACATTTTGCTAATGTGAAATTTTTTTTATAAAAAACATATCTATCAACTTAAATGGAGTTTTATTCCTTCATTTATCATAATTTATCATCTGTTCCTATAGTATACTAATGAGGATACTTTTGTTCTTTATTCCATAATGAAATTAATAAATAAACTTCTTAAGATATATGCTAAGCTTTTTAAAGTTGTACTTATTACTTTTAAAGTGAAAACAATAAGATTTCATAAATTTATACCTAACTTTTTAAGACAAAAAGGAATACAGATACATTCTTTGAAAATTTTTCTTGATTTTTTTTCTATCATCTGCTCAGCCAATATTTATAAAAAAAGTTTCACAATACATGATTGGTTACTACAGTCAGAAATCTTGCAAAAAATGAATATCAATTACTGTGTTTATACTTTTAACTAATATTATGAAACTAATTTTTTTTTTTAATTTTAATAATACCAAATTTAAATTTATGTTTCAATAATAAAATATTCTTTGTTTAAACTTAAATTTTGATACATAAACTTTATAATTTATATTATTATGATAATTATTGATTTTAGAAGATTTTTAATGAAATTGATGTAATTAAAATATAACATTTATTATTCACAAGCAATAAATTTTATTTAAAAATATACCAGAAAGTAAACTTAATATATAATTAAAAGAAAGTGTGTGTGCACATCTATTAACACACATCTCAATTTTCATTTACATTATAATTAATTACATGATTTTAAAACAATAAATAAACAGCAATTTTTTAATTTGACCATTAATAAGTATAAAAATATTAAGTTTTCATAATCATAACAACTGATTTAAAATTATCTTATATAATTTTAACAATTATTTACTTTTTAATTTAAAATAAATACCACAATTTATATTTTAAATTTATAATTTAAGTAAATTATAATAATTAAAAAAAAATTAAATTTAACACTAAAGAAACAATGTATTTTAACTTATCCTATAAATTAAATAACAGGCTTTTATTATATAATATTTAATTTTTTTTAATTAAAATTGGCCATTAATTTCTACAATTTAATGATGTAGCAAAACATAAATAATGCAATATATATATATATATATATATATAAATAAAATTTCCATTAATTAGAACAAAGTTGTAATCATAAGAATAATAAATATAATAGTAATAAACTATATAAGCAGTCTGCAGAAGTACTTTTGGTTAATTTCTTAAATCTGACTCAATTGCCATTAAATTAAAAAATAAAATAAAAATGAAGTGGAAACAAACATCATCAATTCAAATTCTGAGTCCCATATTTTAATGTTATCAGTTTGTCTATTTATTAAATACATTTTCTTTCTATTTATAAAAATTGCCTCCTTATTTTTTTTATTATGGTTTCTTTTTTCATGACTGTTTCAGTTTTCTTTGATCATGAAAAAACATGTAAATATAAATTTAAATTTGATATTGAAAGTGTGAAAATTCTTTATGAAGAGAGAAACTATAGTAAAAGAAAAATTAAGGAGGCAATTTTTATAAATAGGAATAAAATTCATTTAATAAATAGACAAGCTCCTAACATTAAAATTTGGGATTCATGGGATTTGAATTGATGATGTTTGCTTCCACTTTGTTTTTTGAATTTAACCTTTCATAGTTGTATTCTGCAGTTTTGTATGTTTTGGCCAATTTGTCCCCTGGTGAATTTTTCTGTAAGAATTATATGTTAAAATGCATGTAAACTGTATATTTTATTATATCAAAGTGTCACTAAACAAATTGCATAGAAGGCAGCAAAATTCAAAATTCCCACTCTAACAATAGACATAAGCCCCACCCACCCTGACATGTTCAGTCATTGTCTGTTGCCAAGGCTGTAAAACATTCAGTATTTTACAACATTGTAGTTCCAATGACCCAAAAATGTGTTTATTTATGAATTTAGTATGGTTTTAGATAATTTTTTTAAAAATAATTTACACTTTATTTATTTGATATCAGGAAATATAAATTATTAATAACTTATTTTGACTTGAAATACTTTATTTGCAAAACTATAATGTTATATTAGAATCTAATGTAAATATGTCCTGAAGAAAATTATAAGATTAGCTTTACATAAACAATCTAATTTATATATATGAGTGAGAAAATATCACAATTTTGCAATAAATATTCAAAAAATTTAAGCTTCTAAAGCATAATTCATTAGATATAAGAGAAATAAATAATTATCCATTTGGATGCTTAAAAATAATAAGAATTAAAAAAATATTTCATTGATTTTATAAATTGAAAATAATATTTATAGAAACAATGATGTGTAAAGTCTTTGTTTTGATTGCAATACATTTTTTAATATTTATAGAAACACAATGTGAACATTTAAAATTTATTTTAGCAGTAAACAAAAATATTTATCAAATGAAATCAAATTTATTATTTTCTGATAAGTAATAATCATTTTATCATATATTTTACATTGATGTGTGAGACAAAGCAAAGTGCCAGAAAATGTTAAAATATTTAAGTCTATGCAACACTAAGAAAGGGTTAATGGCAGTTGAAGCAGGTTTAAGAAATTAAATGGAAGTACTTCTACAGATTAAAAGACTGTTTATAATAGTTTATTACCATTTTATTTATTATTTTTTTATGATTATATCTACACATACACCTACTGAGATGAGTTTATATGTGAATACTATTGATAATATAGTAGATAATAATTATGTTTGTGTAATTCTAAGGCACAAAGAAACTGCTAAATTAGCATTTACTGAGATTAAAATACTTTTTCTAAGTATACCAGTTAATTCAACATACCATGTTTTTCTTCAAAGTACTACCATATTATTTCCAGAAAACACATTGAAAGTAAAAATTTCTCATATTCAGAACATGAATTGCATTTTATAAATCAATCTCACCATCTTTCTTTTCATAACTTATCTATTTTTTTAAAATGAGTTCCAAACACAAAGCAGTGTAGTTGTACCATGATCAAGACTTATTGTGGTAAATTGCACTTACAGATCACAAATGCAGAAGAAATAGTGTCAAGTCAGTGATGTTGCTTATGATAGAAAAAATGATGAATTAGATAGGTTTTTGTTGGTCATAATGGTTAAATCCATATTCCTATATCCAGTGTTCAACCATTGTAGCTAAAACATGCAGATTTCCCCAATTTAGTATCAGAATATTTCTTAACAAATTTATTTCCTGCTAATGGACAATGTCATTGGCAGATAAACAATGTTTCATTTTTAAACAACTGACAAAAAATTCACAGAATTCTTTGCAAGGCAGGATTCAATATTAGGATGAGTATGAGCTCCCATATGATCTTTTGTTTCCATTATGATTCTAAAGATAAAACTTTCATCTCTGTTAACTATATGGAGAGTTTTGTTTAGTTTTGAATTGTTTAATTCAATTATGTGCTAGTATGATATAGTGATCATGTGATGTTTAGCAGTAGGAGCATAAAGTGATTGCACTTTAGGTATGGTAATCAGATTGACAATATGCAGACACATTGTAATTAGTATATAAACTTGTGTATTGCAAGATCTTTAAGTAGTGTAATATTTTTTCCATTATTTGTTTCTTAATTCAGAAAACATGCTTGCTTTATTTTTCATTTAGAAAAATTGTTATTTTTTATGAATATATTACTTTATACTACAGTATACAATTCAGGAGAGGTATGAGAAGTAAAGAAAACCAATTTTTTTCTTATTGTGATATATATATATATATTTTCATTACCTTGCAATGACGTTTCGCCTGAAGGCTACCACTGTAATTATCCAATATTTGCGTCGTCGGAAGACACATCAACTTGTCACAACGAAGACACTGACATGACTAATTCTAGAATTATTTTTGTTACATTACTATTACGTCATAAGCCTGAAGGCATACGCGTAATTATCCGAATTTCGAGTTTTTTTTGTCTTGACCCGCGAGATTTAAAGTGTATTTTTCCTATTTGTTGCATCGTTTTATTGAGTGCAGCAGCGTTTTTTGCATACCATTTTAGAGCTTTAATTTTCAGTGATTTCAGAAAATTTTTAATAAATCATTATTCCTCAACATTGTAAGTAATTTACATGTTATTTCTTCTATGATATTAAGTGGATGTATTTTATATTTTATTAATTTCCCGGATTTTCTGAAAAAAATCCCATAAGAAAGGCACGGTTTGAAGGCTCCAGAATATCCTTCGTTCATTTTCAGTGTTTTAATAGTTCAGCATTTTTACCATTTTTAAAAGAAATCATTACTTTCCAACAATTGTAAGTAATTTATATGTTATTTCTTCTATGATATTAAGTGGATGTATTTTATATTTTATTAATTTTCCGGATTTTCTGAAAAAAACCCATAAGAAAGGCACGGTTTGAAGGCTCCAGAACGTTCATTTTCAGTGTTTTAATAGTTCAGCAATTTTTTATCATTTTTAAAAAAAATCATTACTTCTCAACAATTGTAAGTAATTTAGCTGTTACATAATGAAAGGCGGAAAATCGGAGGCCCTAACACAATTGTGGAAATAGACGAAACTCTATGTGGAGGCGTACCTACAAAGATGGTCATTTTGGTGCAATTCTACAACATATAAGCCAGCTCAGTCCACCGCAGTAACGTTATTTGGGTAAGTATGCATTTTGTTGTGATATTCATCTTTTATTTTCCTTATAAATTACAGTAGTAGACTCGCAGTTTTCACTTTATGGTAGGTTTTTTTAAGACGACAAAATTATTATTTGAATACTTGCAGAATTATTAATTCAGGACTCCACTTTAAGATAGGTTTTTTTAAAAAAAAATTAATATTTGTAGACTTGCAGTTTTCACTTTATGATAGGCTTTTTAAGACGACAAAATTATTATTTGAATACTTGAGAATTATTAATTCAGGACCTCACTTTAAGATAGTTTTTTAAAAAGAAAATTAATATTTGTAGACTTGCAGTTTTCACTTTATGATAGGCTTTTTAAGCGACAAAATTATTATTTGAATACTTGCAGAATTATTAATTCAGGACTCTCACTTTAAGATACGTTTTTTAAAAAAGAAAATTAATATTTGTAGACTTGCAGTTTTCACTTTATGATAGGCTTTTTAAGCGCAAAATTATTATTTGAATACTTGCAGAATTATTAATTCAGGACGCTCACTTTAAGATACGTTTTTTAAAAAAAAATTAATATTTGTAGACTCGCAGTTATTTGTAGATTTGCAGTTTTGCTTTATGATAATTTTTAAAATTTATATAGTACTTTTAAGATGACTTAATCTTTCATTTGTAAAATTAATATTAGTTATGAATCAATCTGTAAAGTTCTTACCTTTTTGTTAATTGTACCTTGTTCTCTCTCTATATAACTTAGTTGTAATCTCTCCTACATTAAACCTCTCCTGAATAATTATTAGTTCTTAATTTCACGTCTATGCGCAATATTTTATTTTCATTATTATATTTTATACTTTCAGATACTAAATTATATGTCGATAATTTCCCCCAGAATCGCAAATGCTTACGCTATCTCTTTTAATAAAAGAAAACCCTCCTTATTTTTCAGAGGGTAATTAACCTAGTAGTTTTTAAAACAAATTTATTATTCTTAGTATAGCGGGTGCCTGCCAGTCTGGGGAAATAAAATCAGAATTTGATAATTATTGTACAGTGTTATTTTCAAAAACTAAGTAAAAATCTATTTTCTTAGAAATGTGTTTTTTTTTTGGTTAATTAAATAATAGCCTAACTTTAAAATCTGCAAATAGATTTATCGAATTAAATAATATTAATTTCTTGAAATCAATAGCCACACTGACTTTATATATAATTATTATGATGTATATATTATTTTTAATCTTTTTTGATATCACTATTTTGTGTCTATTTATTAATTTTTTTTCATGATTTGTGGACTGCAGTTTTTACTTATTAATTTTGTAGTGATATTTATCTTACATTTTCATATTTTGTCCAATTTTAGTTAATTATTCATGATGTATATATTATTTTTAATCTTTTTTTGCCGATATACTATTTTGTGTCCTATTTATTAATTTTTTTTCATGATTTGTGGACTGAGTTTTTACTTATTAATTTTGAGTGATATTTATCTTACATTTTCATATTTTGCGTCAATTTTAGTTAATATTATGTATATATTATTTTTATTTTTAATCTTTTTTGGATATCACTATTTTGTGCTATTTATTAATTTTTTTTTCATGATTTGTGGACCGAGTTTTTACTTATTAATTTTGTAGTGATATTTATCTTACATTTTATATTTTGTCAATTTTAGTTAATATTCATATTATATATTATTTTTAATTTTTTTTGGATATACTATTTTGTGTCCTATTTATTAATTTTTTTTTCAATTTGTGGACTAGTTTTTACTTATTAATTTTGTAGTGATATTTATCTTACATTTTATATTTTTCAATTTTAGTTAATTATTCATGATGTATATATTATTTTTAATCTTTTTGCGATATCACTATTTTGTGTCCTATTTATTATTTTTTTTTTCATGATTTGTGGACTGCAGTTTTTACTTATTAATTTTGTAGTGATATTTATCTTACATTTTCATATTTTGCGTCCAATTTTAGTTAATTATTCATGATGTATATATTATTTTTAATCTTTTTTTGCCGCATATCACTCTATTTTGTGTCGTATTTATTAATTTTACCATTTTTTTTTTTTTTTCAGGATGGACGCCGCCGGCATTACTCTGTACCACGTGTTTGTTTCTCCGTTTTGACCTCATGAACCTGTACCACGTGCCTTCACCCAGCTCTTCGTTTCTATGACGACATTGCCCTGAGGGCATACTATTCTAATATACCGATCTTTGACGTAACGTCACCACGTGATATGCCACAAAATTTTTGCGATTACATGTGTCGGCAAATCACTAGGTGACGTTATCTTAAAAATCGGGTGGTTAGAGTAGTATGCCTTCAGGCAAATGACGTCATAGCAAGGTAAATACGTGACTACCATATATTGTGCCAGGCACGTTTGATGTGGCCAAGCACAAGATAATGTTAAACAAATTAATGGCTGAAAATACGTAAAAAAAGCCATTAAATGGGGGGAGGGTATACTATATATTATAATCAAACTTATTATAAATTAAGAGAGAGCTGTGGCTATAACATAAACTCTCACACATGTATGATTAAAGCCAATATTTAAAGGCTTAGAAATATGTATTTGTAATTTTGATTTTTGTTTTTTATTTTTTTAAAAAGAAAAAGAAACGCCAAAATGTATTTAGAATTTTAAATATTTTTGTTTGTTAAAGAAATGACATTTATTTAACAAATTGTGATTCTGTATTTATTTTTTTTGAATGTTTACAACCAATGTAAAAAGGAAAATTTGAAATATTACTATTTAAAAATAAGTTAAAAATAATTTCAAAATCGAGGTTTTAATGGTTGTTTTTCTCTTCAGTTGCATTTGAGCAAGAAAAGGGGGTCATTGTCTTAAATTTAAGAAAAGACTAAAGGCATTCTGATTTCCTATCCATTTTAAAATAATTTCAACTGGACAAAAAAAAAACTTGATTAAACTTGTGATAATGCTGGGAGAGAGGAATGTCCAATTTAAGTGAAATATATATTTTTTTAAACTTCAATTGTGATAATGTAATTACTAAAGAAAAATAAAAAAGATGTTATCATTTATTAAATTTTTTATTAGTGATATTGTGATATGAATGGAGATAAAAAAAAACTATTTGGAAATCAAATTCTTAAAGCACTTAGGTGATTGCATTGGAATGTTTCATGAATCGTTTAAACCAATTAGAAAAACAAAAAAAGATTTAATTAATTGATTTTTCTTTCTTGGAGGGGATACTTGAATTGAAGGGTATTGAAGAAACATAGTTCTGTTCTGAAGTTGTGAGAAGGCAGTTCATTTTTGTTTTCCAAAGGCAAATCTTATTAGAAGCCTAAGTCTAATTATTGTTAATCTAATGCTGTTAATGGAACCACGTGAAGTCTTGCAACCTTTTGAGCAAGCATGCTCATTCTGATTCACCCTAATCCATGGGATTTACTCTAATTAAAAATTTTTTTTGTCATTCTGAACCAATGGACACTAATTCATGCAGTCATTCAAATAACCATTCAAGCAGTTAACCAGTTGGTAGCCAATGGTTTAACATCAGACTACTAAGTGGTCTTGAGTAACATCAGTTATCTAGCCAACTATTGGAAAGCTAAATGAGCAGATGATTATTCCACCATATACTCAGTTGATGCAACATGCCATTGAAGCCTATAATTAACCCAGAATTCGTAAAACAAGAAAAGACTGTTTATAGGGTGTAATATCTGTTGTCCAGCCTAAAGATGCAAATTGAGCACTTTCCTGTATATAGAATGATTATGTGGTAGAAGCCCACTTCAGCACATCCATCCAGATCTGATCCTGCCATCCCAAAGTGATGATGATCAATTCTATGAACTTGTAATGCAGTCAAGTCCAGCCCTTGCCACAGTAGATGAATAGACTTTATCGGGTACACTATTTTTTTGTGTGTTTATTTTATTTTAAATTTAATATGCATTTCATAAATATATATCTCATGTACATACATACATAAACACATCTTTATGTAACTTGTTAATTTTTCCTTATTCGCTTAATGCACGTGTGCGAGTTTATAATCCACAGATCACTATCTCTCATGTATTATATATTTAATACATTTTTTTATTAAGAAAGAAAATTTCTTTTATTTAATCTAATTATTGCTTTGTTAAGTATTTCTTTATGGTTATAATTTTTTTTATTAAAATAATTTATGTAGTGTAATATTCGTTTGTATATTTAATCAATCTGGGGATATTAATTTTGTATTTATATTATAAATGGTATGGGATAAAGGGCTAATAAAATATTTATATTATAATTCTAAAGTGACTACCGCCATATATTTTTTATTCTCTTTTTGTCATTTACTTTCTCTAATTATATTATTAATTAATTGTATGAGTTTTCCTATCCCCATTCTTTTAACTGAGAATAGAGTACGCTGAGCTAGCAAATGGGAAATCATCTTACCGGGTCTTAAATCTTTATTTATCATGAGGATACTTGTTTATTAGTTTTGTTTGAATAATTATTTATATTCACATATGCCCCATGATATTTGAACTTGCATATCCTTTCAGAAGGAGAATTAATTTTTCTTCTGGGAGTGGTGTGAGGGGTTGGTTTAGAGTCATCCCCCAAAGATATGTAAGATTCAATCTTTTTATAAGTATCTTTTGTGTCCGTAATAATATTATGGTAAGTATTTAAATTTCTTCTTATTATGGCATGTCATCATATTTCTTTTCATGTTCAATTTGTGCACATGCTCATATTAATGGAGTAAGCCGTTGACTGGTACAATATATATATAATTTTTTTCAACAATATGTAATTAGATTTCCTTTGTTGTATATAGATTTATAATTTTAAATAGGGATTTTAAAAAGGTTAAAATAAACAGAAGAAAGGAGGGGGTATGTGTGCTCATTTATTTTTTTGAAGAAACGCATGTATATATTTGCTAGATAGAATAATAATAATAATAATAATAATAATAATAATAATAATAATAATAATAATAATAATAATAATAATAATAATAATAATAATAATAATAATAATAATAATAATAATAATAATAATAATAATAATAATAATAATAATAATAATAATAATAATAATAATAATAATAATAATGACACTCCATCAGCGGGTACAGGCATTATCATTGATAAAGCCTGCCCATTTAGTTCTTTCAAAATCCTACATATTGATGCGCACTTGCTGATAATTACACTTACTCATAAAGCCATTACCTTAAACATAGCAATTGTTTATATCCCTCCAGGTCCCACTATTATAAATAGAATAATACAAACACTTAACTCCAGGTTCACAAATGCTATGTATCCGATGATTATTTTGGGAGATTTCAACATGACATATCAGACCTTCACTGGCAAATGGTTACATCAGCTGTCCTTTCCGATGATGAGTGGAAGAGGCTTTCTGCCGGAGAAGGCCGTGTCATTTAACAATGGTAGACATTCATCACTTATAGATCTGGTTTTCTATTCGCCATCATTGCATAACATGATATGCATTCAATTAAAGAATTCTCCCCTCTCTGATCATGCAGCTGTTTTAGTGTCACTGGAAATTAATTTTGATAATAGAACAATAATTAATACAGGAAGAACCATCAGAGTTCTACTACCATCACGCACACCAGAATATCTTTTTTCAGAAGTATATATATATCTTCACAAGTTGAAGAAAATTACAATGGATCCAGTCCAAGCATGGTGTGCCTTTACTAGCCTGCTCTCATTTAACATTGATCATCTTACCAGGACAACAACATCCCCAACAAAACTACTAAAGCTTATGGATGAAACCCATAAAAAAATTATTGGCACTTCTCAATCAAATCTTGATCGTCCCTGTCTGATTGCTTTAAAGAAGACATATCAAGAGTTAACAAACCAGCTTAAAGAATATATCTCCATTAAAAAGAAAAGGTTATATTTAAATAAGCCACACATGTATACCAGAAACTTCATTAGATGGGCGCTAGGCCACCCCTCCCAGGTGCGAGTCCCAGCAGCTATTAAAGTTCAAACTGAAATTGTCTATGGAGATTTTATGTTGGAGTGGCTTTACATATTGTATAGAGAAAAATTCCAGAGGGTATCCTCACCAAGTCTAATGGCCTTTTCACAAGATAGATCAGAAAATGAATTTAAAATTTCTTTAAAAGATTTCATTAAAAAAATAGAAGCGATGCCAGATTCATGTCATCCTGGCATAGATGGAATTCCCAAGTTCGTATACAAACATATTGATAAAATCACTGCACAATATATGCTTAACCTAGTCTCCTACCTCACTAAAGACATCTATAAAATACAGGGCTTAAATCAAATTATGCTTGTGCCATTCATGAAAAAGAAACAATTAATCTCAAACACCACTAACCTACGTCCAATTTCAATGTGCTCCCTTGGCATAAAGATAATAGAATCAGTGATAAAAGATAAAATAGAGCCATTCATTTTGCCAAACCTATCAAAAATGCAATTTGCCAAAAAAGAATCCTCAACAGGACAGGCAGCCTTTTTATTCAAGTCAACTATAGAAACTGTTAGAGATAATAAAAAATACAGTCCAGTTGTTATTCAACTGGATATTGAAGCTGCTTTTGACATGATTTCCATCAGTACTCTTCTTAAAACTCTGCAGAAATACTCAGTTCCAAACGCCTATCTAAACTTGCTTGCTAACTTGCTTTTAAACCGTGAGATTTATGTTTCCCTAAATGGGAAAACTTCACCACCAATAGTGCCACATCAGTCCATCCCTCAGGGCTCACCTCTCAGTGCCTTATTGTTCACTGCCTATATCAACCCTCTTATAAAAATAATAGAAAATGAATTTTCAGGAGTCTACGTGCCTACAATCAATGACAACATCTCATGTATCGCATATATGGATGATATAGCAATATTTCTATCATCCCAAAAACAAATTCCCAAACTTCTTAAGATACTTAATAATTTCACAAAAGAATATAAGCTAACATTTAATATGGAGAAATCATGTGCATGGCAGATCTTCACCGGTAATAGCATTACTAAAGTTTTCAAAGGTAGACCAAGCGCATTCCTTGGGTTCAATTTTTATTTACGACATTCACCTATGAGATCGCTCATACAGAAAAATTTGATAGAGAAAGTGGAAAAAACTGTCAATTCACTCTCCAAAGCCTATCTCTCTCTATATACAAAAATGGCCTTGCTTAACATGTTAGTGATCACAAAAATCTCTTATTTTACTCCAACAATCATTTATACCAAAGCATTTACAAATAAGATAGACTCCTTATGCAGGAAATTATTCTGGGGAAAAAAGATTATCTCAATATCAATAAAACGCCTAAGAAAACCCCTTTCACAAAATGGCCTTGGCCTTCACTCAATACATGTCTTCAGAATACAAAAAACATTGAACATAATATCTACATGTGCAAAAAAATTCCCATATTTAGAAATTTCCGCCAAGATTACTCCTACAGATAGACCACCTCCTCTTCAAGGATATCTGAACACACTACTTACACCATTATTAACAATCCACACTCTTAACTTTAAACCACCACAAGCCAAATATAAATATTGGGAAGTTTACCAACTTCTACATCCAAATCAAGATGATGTACAAACACCACTTCATATTAATAATAAACAATTATGTCGCAAATTCAAACTATGGTCACTTGAACCAAAATATTTTGACTTTCTCCTAAAGATAAATCTGGACTCGCTTCCTACACAATACTTTTTGAGATATCAAAGAAACTATAAAGATATAGATGATATATGTAATCTTTGCCATAGGGACTCGGAGACACAAAACCACCTTTTCTTCTCATGCTCAAGTCTAGAAAACATTCGTGAAATCATTAGCACTTCACTCAAAGATAAAAAAATCAATATGATAACCCTTTTTGACTCTTTTAAAAGGGGTGTCTTTGCTGAAATAAGAATCTGCACATTTTTACTCTATGCCTTATGGTGTACAAGGTGTAATTTCATATACAATCATAATCCCAGAAGACATCCAAACACGTTCAGAAATAAGCTGAAAACCATACGTGAAAGAGACAGGAAGATTACAGAACAAACTAAGTACATTGACACCTGGAATATACAAGAACTTATATAAAAGCACACAAAAAAAACTATATTTAACATGGATCCTTGTGCCAGTTCTAAAGTCAACTGACACAAACTAGACGCATTCCTGCTTTAGTTTAATTGAAGTATATCTAATTGAATATAATCGTATGATTGAGTGAATATCATTGACTTTATTGAACTGTTTTTTTTTTCTCTTAGATACTTCTAGTTTGATAAAGCATACAGGTACTGATCAAATCATTGTACATATGCAGTTTTGTGAAAACAATTTATATATAAGAAATATGTTGTCAAATGTAACTTGTGTAACCTTTTAGAACACTAATAAAGTTTATCCTTTGAAACATAATAATAATAATAATAATAATAATAATAATAATAATAATAATAATAATAATAATAATAATAATAATAATAATGATGATGATGATAATAATAATAATAATAATAATAATAATAATAATAATAATAATAATAATAATAATAATAATAATAATAATAATAATAATAATAATAATAATAATAATAAGAATAATAATAATAATAATAATAATAATAATAATAATAATAATAATAATAATAATAATAATAATAATAATAATAATAATAATAATAATAATAATAAAAAAGTATAAATGCAGTTATGGAAATATACTTTATTTTTCAATTTCATTTTGGAAAAGTTAAATGAAAAAAAAATCAAAAATAACTTCATCAATATCTAAGGAATTTGATTAGTGAGCTTAATGTTTAGATTCAAAAGAATTTCAATGAAAACAAAAGAAGAACAAAATTAGATTCGGAGGTGCGAAAAGTTTTTGTTCAAAAAGAATCCAGATTTTTGAGTGGGAGAACTTGCTAAAAGGAATTCATTCTATTGCTGATTTTTGTAGAGAGTGCTGCAAGAGAGATTTTGTGGAGAGAAATGGAGAGTAAAATGGTGGGCAAGCTGGCTTAAGAAAGTGTAAGTGTCCCAGGCAGTGCAATCCCACCCCATGAAGGTCTGAAGGTGGCTGCAGGAAAAGTAACCAACAAAGATAGAAACTAATTGATCTGAAGTCTAAATAAAGAAACAAGGGAATGGAATCAACAAGCAAGAATATAGGATAGCCAAAATAATTAATCAAATTTAATCACCAGTACATGAGTGCTATAAAAAGGACTCAAAATGAATGAAATTTTTCACTTCTAATAATCCATCATTTCCCCCAGGAAAGAAAAGAAATGCAGGTATGTACCCATTCAACAACATGTAATTAGTGTTCCAGATAGCATCTGTCTCTTATAATTTTTCACAAACTTTCTTTACAAACTTCATTATTATGAACGATATGCATAAACTTTTAAAAAAAGAATCAAAGAAAAAGAAATGATTTTTCTTATTAGTATGAACTTATACATCTTTTATTCATGTGATTTTATAAATATATAAGCTGTGTGTGTATGCATGCATTTTATTTAAAAAGAAATAAAGAGCACAAAATATTTAATCATGGTAAAATAAAAATGTACAAAATTTAAAAATGAAATGAATGTTTATTGGTATTGTTTATTTAGGTCTGTTTTTATAAAAGTAGAAAAAAATTAGAATAGTATATCAAGCATATTAAAGTATAGTAATGTCTTTCCTTGTAGATTTCCATTGATTTGTCAATCACCCACCCTGAGTAGAGCTAGCCAAGGGTATTTCAATATTGGTATTCCAGCACTCCCAGCATAATTCTTATAGTAATATAGGATTGGTGCTTGAGATCATAAATTGATGCTCATAAATATGCTGGGTGATAAATGGAATAATTTTCGAAATGCTTTAAGAATAAATATATTTTTTAAAACATATGCATATACATGTATCGTTATATACATACATGCAATCTTACAAATGGTTTTATATATGCGTAAGATATATATGGAAAATGGCAAATTCCATTATAATGGTGACCCAACTAAAGAGCTTTCAAAGAGTGGAAAGTATGGTAGATGGAGTGTAGGGATAAGCATAAAAAAAAAAGTAAATACATGGATATATATTGAAATTTTTAAAAAAAAAATGAAAAAATTGGTCAAATGTTAAAATTTAGTTTATTGAATTTTAAAGAAAGAGAAATCTAAAAATAGACAATGGAGTGGATTGGTTAGTTAGGAAAGTTAAGTATGCAGCATGGTGCTTTGGGGGAGAGACATTAGGCCTGAAAGTTTTTTTTAAGTAATTTTTTATTTTTTAGGTTGTGGGTTCAATATTTATCGTAGTCATTATAGGAGCAGTTATATATATTGATGTATATAAAGTAATGGTTTATATGTGGGTTTTCTGGTTTGTAAGTATAGAGAATCAATAAGTTGTGGCTGTGAAGCTTTGGGAGGAAAGTGGTCTAAGTCTGACAGGGGAATATGGGGTTGCCTGCTGGATCGAGAATGTGGTGTGTTGCATTCTGTGCATAGCAGCTTTTTATTCCCGACATGGTTGGAAAATTCCAAATAAGAATCAGGAATTTGTCCTAGTTACCCATACCAATAAGACTCGGAAGCAGCAGAGTGTGGTTAGGAGATGTCGGCATTTGTCCTAGTTACCCACACCCATAAGACTCGGAAGCAGCAGAGTGTGTTTAGGAAATGGATTCTGATTTAGTCGGTTAACCAAGTAGGTCAGGTAGAGTTGGCTGTGTTTGTTCGTAGCATGTCACATGCTCATGAGTTGTGGTCAGACCCAGAGTATATCGTTAGGCTAATGGTTGCTTACTCTTATGTTTTATAGCTATGGAGTGAAACTTGAATAAAATTGTTTTTAGGACATACGTATAGTTTTATTTGTTTAGACATAAGCCATTCAAACATGTAGACCATATTTAAAGGCTTCCGGGAAGGGGTATTGAAACAAGGCTGAGTTCGATCCCTGTTTCAAAAAGTAAAATTTCCTTTATGCGTCGGTATATAGCCTGATTAATTAAATTTATTTCTTCTTCATATTTATATTTCCTTTGTTATATATAAATTTATAATTCTAAATAGGGATTTTATTAAAAAAAAGTTAAAATAAACAGAAGAGGGGGGGGGTATGTGTGCTTGTTTGTTTTTTGAGAACGCATGTATATATTTTGCTAAATAGAATAATATATAAATATATATAAATGCAGATATGAAATATACTTTATTTTTCAAGATGGAAACTTTTCAATTTCACTTTGGAAAAGTTAAATGAAAAAAAAATATCAAAAATAACTTGATCGATATCTAAGGAATTTGATTAATGAGATTAAAGTTTAGATTCAAAAGAATTTCAATGAAAAACAAAAGAAGAACAAAATTAATTCGGAGGTGCAAAAAGTTTTTGTTCAAAAAGAATCCACATTTTTTTTTTCATATGTCATAGCATAGGCCGGGACGCGAACCCACAACCGTCTGCAACCAACTACTTGCTTGCATGGCGGCTGCGATAAATCCACATTTTTGAGTGGGAGAACTTGCTAAAAAGAAGTCATTCTATTACTGATTTTCATAAGGAGTGCTGAGAGAGAGATTTGTGGAAAGAAATGGAGGGTAAAATGGTGGGCAAGCTGGCTTAAGAAAGTGTAAGCATCCGAGGCAGTGCAATTCTGCCCCATGAAGGTCCGAAGGTGGCTGCAGGAAAAGTAACCACAGAAGATAGAAACAAACTGATCCAAAGTCAAAATAAAAAAAAAGAAATGGAATCAACAAGCAAGAATATAGGACAGCTGGAATAAATAATTCAATTTCCACATAAGTGATATAAAAAGGAGTCAAAACGAAATGAAATTTTTCACTTTTAATAATCCATCATTTTCCCCACGGAAGAAAAAAAATGCAGGTATGTACCCATTCAACAATATGTAATTAGTGTTCCAGATAGCATCTGTTTCTTATAATTTTCACAAACTTTCTTTACAAACTTCATTATCATGAACGATATACATAAACTTTAAAAAAAAAAGAAAGAATCAAAGAAAAGAAATGATTTTTCTTACTAGTATGAACTGATATATGTTTTATTCATGTGATTTTATAAATATCTAAGCTGTGTGTGTATGCATGCATTTTTCTTAAAATAAAGAGCACAAAATATTTAATCATGGTAAAATAAAAATGTACAAAATTTAAAAATGAAATCAATGTTTATTAGTATTGTTTATTTAGGTCTGTTTTTATAAAAGTAGAAAGAATTTAGAATAGTATATCAAGCATGTTAAAGTATAGTAACCTCCTTCTTCGTAGATTTCCATTGATTTGTCAATCACCTGCCCTGAGTAGAACTAGCCAATGGCATTTCCATATTGGTATTTCAGCTCTCCCAGCATAATTCTTATAGTAATATAGGATTGGCACATGAGGTCATAAATTGATGCTCATAAATATGCTGGGCGATAAATGGAATAATTTTCAAAATACTTTTAAGAATAAATACTTTTTTTAAACATACGCATATACGTGTATCATTATATACATACACACAATCTTACAAATTGTTTTATGTATGTGTAAGATATATATGGAAAGCGGTACATCACGTTACAATATATATATACACCACGTGTTCTATAGATAAATCCACATTGAATCCAAGAATGTATTTATATTTTCCTTCTCTTATAAGTGGAATTGGAAAAAGTACTTGGTCTAAATCTTCCATAATGTTGCACTTAGCTGTTGTGGCTATCTTGTGGGTTGTAATATTGTGATGCACAACACTAAGTTCAATAATCCATTTCACATTATCTATCATGAAATGAAAACACTGAGAGTATCATAGCCATTTGTTCAGAAGGCATATATGTGAGTACAGAAGAGTGTGGACACATTCCAGTGTTTCAGACACATGATATAAAAGAAAGAGTACAATTTACTATATTAATCAAATACATTTTGGGCATTAACAGTGTTGCATTTTCTCCCAATTTCAAATATTTTTTTTGTTACACAACATGATAATGGGATTAATGTTTGGTACTAAGGAAATAATTTGGATTTGCTGCTAATAATGTTTCCAGTTAATTAAAAACTGTTTCATTTGTCGAAAGTTCTATTTATCTTGTAACAGTTGGGAATCACCATATAAAATTATGATATTTAAACCATTTGAGATGTAAGGTGTAAAAAGCAGTTTTTGAAGGGTCTTTCTGCTATTTTAATAGATCAGTGTAATAATTATTTTTGTGCTGTTTTACTTGGTAATGGTCAAATGTTCATACTACCTATTGCATCACACATCAGGTTTCTTCTGTATATTTAATAATAAATGCTTATTGAAAAAAAGGGTTGAAATGCAAGCACAGAGTGTCAAGTGTTTATGTGTAGGGGATAATTATTTTATTGCAGTGCTGGTGGGATAATTATATTTTTCCATCTTTACACAGTGCACATTATACTCTATTTCTTTTGATCTCATTATTTAGGGGTTTATATTGCTGGAAGATTAACACATAACCAAATTACTTTATATCCGCTTAATGATATATTTTTGATACTACAGCCATTACATTTATGGATATTATAAAAAGGTAACTTGTGGTTTAATGGATTTTAGTTTATAAGTGTGGAAAAGAATGGACACAAAAAAATTGTCAAGGCAGCTTTTTTTCATCACAGTGTTTTATATAGAGAATTGTGATATATCCTTAACTTCTAAAAGAACAGTCAGCAGCTCTCCCATTTATTACATATTTTGCCTGCTCTTATATGTATATATATACATTGTAACCACCTATGTTACACAACACACATCAACATAGTTGTATGTGCGCACACACACACACACATATATATATATATAAAGTAAGGAAAAAGTAGAAATAAACCCAGACATAAATTTTGGTAGATATTTTCTACATTTTCTGGAATAAAAATAAAAAATAAAGGGTTAAATTACTCTCAATTTAAAACAGAATTTTTTATTAATTAAAACATTTAAAAAGGTCTAAATAAAAAATTATTATTATTATTATTATTGTTGTTGTTGTTGTTGTTGTTGTTGTGGATTATTATTATTATTATTATTATTATTATTATTATTATTATTATTATTATTATTATTATTATTATTATTATTATTATTATTATTATTATTATTATTATTATTATTATTATTATTATTATTATTATTATTATTATTATTATTATTATTTTATTATTATTATTATTATTATTATTATTATTATTATTATTATTATTATTATTATTATTATTATTATTATTATTATTATTATTATTATTATTATTATTATTATGTTTCAAAGGATAAACTTTATTAGTATTCTAAAAGATTATACAAGTTACATTTGACAACATAGTTCTTAAATATAAATTGGTTTCACAAAACTACATATGTACAATGATTTGATCAGTGATTGTATGCGTTATCAAACTAGAAGTATTTAAGAAAAAACAGTTCAACAAAGTCAATGATGATCACTCAATCATACAATTATATACAATTAGATATACTTCAATTAAATTAAAGCAGTAGTGCATCTAATTTGTGTCAGTTGACTTCAGAACTGGCACAAGAATCCATGTTATAGTTTTTTTGTTAGTGCTTTTATATAAGTTCTTGTATATTCCAGGTGTCAATGTACTTAGATTGATCTGTAATCTTCATGTCTCTTTCACGTATGGTTTGCAGCTTATTTCTGAAGATGTTTGGATGTCTTCTGGGGTTATAATTGTATATGAAATTACACCTTGTACACCATAAGGCATAGAGTAAAAATGTGCAGATTCTTATTTAAGCAAAGATACCCCTTTTAAAAGAATCAAAAAGGGTTTTCATATTGATTTTTTTATCCTTGAGTGAAGTGCTAATAATTTCACGAATGTTTTCTAGACTTGGGCATGAGAAAAAAAAGGTGGTTTTGTGTCTCCGAGTCCCTATGGCAAAGATTACATATATCATCTATATCTTTATAGTTTCTTTGATATTTCAAAAATGTTGCGTAGGTAGCAAATCCAGATTTATCTTTAGGAGAAAGTCAAAATATTTTGGTTCAAGTGACCATAGTTTGAATTTGCGACATAATTGTTTATTATTAATATGAAGTGGAGTTTGTACATCATCTTGACCTGGATGTAGAAGTTGATAAACTTCCCAATATTTATATTTGGCTTGTGGTGGTTTAAAGTTAAGAGTGTGGATTGTTAATAATGTTGTTGTTGTTGTTGTTGTTATTATTATTATTATTATTATTATTATTATTATTATTATTATTATTATTATTATTATTATATTATTATTATTATATATATATTATTATTATTTATTATTATTATTATTATTATTATTATTATTATTATTTATTATTATTATTATTATTATTATTATTATTATTATTATTATTTATTATTATTATTATTTTATTATTATTATTATTATTATTATTATTATTATTATTATTATTATTATTATTATTATTATTATTATTATTATTATTATTATTATTATTATTATTATTATTATTATTATTATTATTATTATTATTATTATTATTATTATTATTATTATTATTATTATTATTAAGTTTCAACAATAGTAAACTTTATTGATCCTTTTAGTTACATAGTATTACAATGCCATAGCAAAATACATGTTGAATCTTATTATTGTCAGTTCAATTTCAAGTGCTACAATATTCATTTTTTTATAAGTACATATCTATATGGGTAATTTTACCTGATTGTATCTACTTTAGGAATGTTAATTAATCACATTACTATCCAATAGGAGTGATTTCTGTATAAGTTCTTCATAAGTTGAGTTGCAGTCCCCAACCAGAACAGTGGGGCTTGCATTCATGGCAAGAATTGAATTTATATTATAAATTATAAATTCTATCTTTTGCTTTTCTACTGGCATATATACAAGCACTATATTCATTGTAATTATTTTTGAGTCAGTGTTATTATTAGAAGGTTTGAATCAATGTAAAGTATTTTGAAATTTTCCAAAGGACAATCTTGAGAAATTACTATTCCAGTTCCTGCAGATGGGAAGGATGAATCTCTGGAACATGCAGAGAAGCCCTGGCCCCTCAGGCAGGTAGCTGAATTTATTGCCGAGCCTGCATATATCTGTTTCTAATAATCCTGTTTATTATTATTATTATTATTATTATTATTATTATTATTATTATTATTATTATTATTATTATTATTATTATTATTATTATTATTATTATTATTATTATTATTATTATTATTATTATTATTATTATTATTATTATTATTATTATTATTATTATTATTATCTAAAAACAAACATACTTCTAATAATTGTAAAAATTTCTATTATGTATTTTTGAAATTTTTAAATTAATTCTCTATGTAAGTAAAAACATGTACTTAAAACAGACAAACCTCTATATATATTTATTGCCACTCAGTGCAAGCCAAAGTAATCAATGGATGCCAGAAGGCTTGTGCATAAATTCCCCGTCTAGTGCCTACTCATCCAATATCCCCATACTAGTTTCTGGCTTGTGGCCTTCGTCAGTGAGGAGCCTTGGATCTGAAAGCACTGCACCTAGATCTTAGGATCTAATGCAACTCTCCAGCAAACACCTTTTATCTTTATTTAACTACTAAACTATGAGACTTAAATTGAAAACACTATAATATGTTCAATCCAAGCTCATCAGTCTATACAGTCATATAGGTCTGAACTCAGTTCAGTACCCATACATTTTGGTGTCTTTGGTTCTTCAATAACCATAGACACCACTATCCTATTAGGCAGGATTGATTTTAAGCCAATAAACATCACATGATCACCATTTCTTACGCTTGCTCTTAACTGTTATTAAAACAGGCAAAACTCTCTACGCATATTGCCACTCAGTACAAGCCGGAATAATCAATGGATGCCAGAATGCTTTGCATAAAATCCCCATCTAATACCTACTCATCTAATATCCCTAGACAAGTTTCTGACTTGTGGCCTTCATCAATGCGGAGCCTTGAATCTGAGATCACTGCACCTAGATCTTAGGATCTAATGCAACCCTCCAGAAGCTACCTTTTATATCTACTTAACTACTAAACTATGAGACTTAAATTGAACACACTATAATATCTTCAATTCAAGCTCATCAGTTTATATAATCATATATGTCTGAACTCAGTTCAGTACCCATACATTTTGGTGTCTTTAATAACCATAGCCACCACTATCCTTTTAGGCATGATTGTAGTAGCTTATAGTGTCTCAATTGAGTTAGTCCTCTTGGTATTCTTGGTGCATTGTATACTTAAGTACAGTGGCTGAATTCTTTATCTATCTCAAAATTGTGGATTGCTATTCATTCTGTTAACTGTCAGATCTCTAAAAAAATTGATGAGTACATAATTTTAGGTATAAACTTTGTTTTGATTACACATGTAGATTATATAAAATATTGTTAGAAAGGTGTTTCATTTCTATTTTTCTTTTTCTTCAGAGTAGAGCAATGTAACCATCTGGGTTACATGGCACACATCAACATAGTTGGGTGTGCACATATATATAAAGTAAAGGAAAAGAAATAAACACAGACATAAATTTAGTAGATATTTCCTACATTTTCTGGAATAAAATTAATAAATAAAGGGTTAAATAACTCTCAATTTAAAACAGAATTTTATCATTAATTAAAAAAATAGGTCTAAATAAATTATTATTATTTTGATTTTAAAATTTAAAAACAAACATATTTCTAATAATTGTAAAAATTTCTATTATGTATTTAATTGTCTAACTAAGTTAAAACATGTAGATCATACCTTGATAAAACTTTAAATTTGCTTTTGAAAGGATTAGTGATATTTTTAAAAAAATAAAAGTTAGATAGAAAAAACTTTTTTCCAATTAATTTGTTGTTATCACCTCAGGTGACTTTATAAAATATGCTGATAAAATATCAGTTCAGTCTGGATTGTAGTTTTTGTAAGAGCTGGCAAGAAGTGCCAGTTTGGTTTGCAGTTTTTGTGAGAATCCGAATAGCTAGAAGAGTTATAAAGAGATCCTATGAAGATCTAAGGGAGTACCAGTCCAATAGCTGCCACATAGTTTACTGCAGAGTTTTGATTCAAGAGGCCAGGGTCACTTCTAATGGATCAATTAGCTGCTTAAATATTTTCTAGAAGAGAGCTTGCCATTCATGAACAGAAGGAAGCTCATTGCATGCCAACAAATCACCTGAATTGTACCTCTTCCCGATGTGGACAATTTCTTGGACTATATTGTTCTGATGATGATGACAAACAATCACAAAACACCAAGCTTATCAAAAGAAAGCTTGAAGAATTGGTATATGTATGCTATTTCAACTATATGCAGAGATAAGCACAGATAAATGTATATACAATAGTAAGTAGTGTTATGGATAACGTGAACATTATAAATAAGTGTTTTTTTAAATAATTCATTTTTGAAATGACATTCTACAATGACATATATAAAACGATTTTATTTAAAATCATTTATAGAGAAAACAAAAAGATATTTTAAAATTTCTATATTTAATTTAGAAATCGTTATAATTAATTAACAATAATCAGTTAAAGGCTGAATGTACTTTTAAAAAAACCAAAAGTAGAAACTTGATGAAAAAACAAATCTTTTTAAAGGTAATCTTTTAAAAAAATATTACATAATAAAATATACCTGCTGGAGGATTTAACTTTTATCAGTGGTCAAAAAAAATTGACTTTATTTTGTTTATGGAAAAGAAAACATTTTATGAGAGTATTTGTAATTAATGATATCATCTATAATTTTATTTGTACGCATTATATGCATGCATTTATTTGAAAAATATATTTAAATAACTTTTATTATTGTGTCAAATTGAATATATAATATAAATAATAGCATGCACATACATTTCTATGTACACACATATATGTTAACAGATATCTGTATCATTAAAATATAGTATTTTAATCATTTATTGTATTTTATATAATGAGTCAAAGATGTTCAGAAATTATTATGCCACACCATATGTCTCTGTGCATACAAATATCATTGAAATGTCAAATAGAACTTATATGCAAATTTTAATCATTTTTGGCAATTCAAATGTATTCATTGTAAACCAATGTATTGCACATCTGTGCAAATTATATATATATATATATGAAATAATGCTTAAAGCTAAAGGTTATAGAATGTAACCATTAGATACCAGTCAACACCTAAACATGCCTACATAGATAGTAATCAATATTTCTCACTGTTGTCAAGGCAACCTCTCTGCTTTTAATAGCAAGAATGAATATCCACTCTTACTAATAGTCCAATGAATATATATGGACACTTAAAGATTGCAACTTGACTACAGAAAATGAAATATTGACACAATAAAGTTTTAATAAACTTCTTTTAAACATGAAATAAACATGTCCATGTAAGGAAGACTAATAAATAGTCAATTATACTTCATTTAAACTTCATTCTGTCAATATTTCATTCTCCGTAATCTTTAAGTGTCCATATATATTCATTGGACCATTTGTAAGAGTGGATTTCCATTCTTGCTATTAAAAGGAGAGAGGTTACCTTGACAACAGTGAGAAATATTGATTACTATCTATGTTGGCATATTTTGGTGTTGACTGGTATCTAATGGTTACATTCTATCCCTTTTAGCTTTAAGCATTATTTCACTTATTATTTAAATAATACATGAGAAATTTAAAAGTATTGCAGTTTGTAATGTTATAATTGACTATTTATTAGTCATCATTACATGGGCATGTTATTTCATGTTTAAAAGAGGTTTATTTAAACTTCATTGTGTCACTATTTCATTCTCTGTAGTCAAGTTGCAATATTTAAGTGTCCATATATATTCATTGGACCATTAGTAGGAGTGAATATCCATTCTTGCTATTAAAAGGAGAGAGGTTGCCTTGACAACAGTGAGAAATATTGATTACTATCTATGTAGGCATGTTTAGATATTGACTGGTATCTAATATATATATATATATATATATGAACCCATTAAAAATATTGACTGGTATCTGCCTACTCTATATATATATATATGAACCCATTAAAAATATTGTAAACCATAGTAATAAATTGAAATGTGTATAGTAAATTTGTAAATTACAAATGTGATAAATTCTTTTATTGTATGTTAATCAAAATCAGAAGACTTCTATTGTAGAGCCATATCGAATAGACACTTGAAATCATTTTTTTATTGTTGATAAACTTATTCAATTGTTAAAATTGTATTCCATCACCTCTTGATCAAATAACACTAATAGATCTTATGTTCTTTTGAGCTAGATTCATGCAATAATGGTTGATATATAAATGGGGATGTATATTAGTGCTTAAGGGGCATCCAGAAGATCATGTCTCATAGCAAAATATTTGATTTAACAACCAATAGCTTGACTAACCAGCTTAGTTACATTTTAAATGAACCAATGGATCACTGGACTAGTAGATAATTAAATCACAACTATACTATTAAATATTTTATTTGCTAAAATAATTATCATTAGTTTTATTCTGTTACTTTAGAAATGTAAAACATTTTATTCTTAGTTCAATTTAATATATATATTAAAGACAAAATGATTTTTTTTCTTTCTTTCTTTTCCAAGACAAAAAAAAATGTTTCTTGTATAATTTTCTGCTAATTAAATTTCAGTGCAATTGGTGGAGCAATTCTGTTTTTAGAGACCTTTGAACTTTCAAATGATCTTGGATTATTGGAAGAACTGATGCTTGGGTAATAGTCTGGGATATATAAAAAGAAATCTTTCTACAAAAGGGGGGACTTCATTTAACTTCACTGAACTTCATTTTGCTTTCTGATTTCATCATTTCTCTCCCAATAAAAGTTTTTATTAGTACAATTTTGTTTTACAAGCTGATTCTTCCAAGACCCAAGTTTGAAAGTAATTTTCTGGAAATGAAAACGTAAAATGACAGTAAAATAAGGTACATTTTGCCTTGCTTTTAACTAACTAGTTTAAATTCTAAAGCCATGGTTTGAGATATGTATGTGTGCTATATTACAAAACTATTTAACTTTAATTTCTAATATTAAAGAAGTAATGGAAATGTGTGTTTATATTTCAAAATTATTTGACTTAAATCCTAATTCTAATATTAAAGAAATATCTGGAATGGATGGATGTTGTCATATTGGAAATTTTTTGTTGAGCTTGTTCATTGGACATGTAAGAGACCCTTTATTAGTAATTTTTGCTGACTTTAAAGGAATGAAGTTTAAATGGAAGGATGTGTGCGTATTTATTCTAACCTGCTTTATTATTATTATTGTTAAAACATTTACCTAACCATTTGTATCTAAAAATAAGAACAAATGCATAACGTATAATTTAATAGATTAATTATTAACTTATCTCTAAATATTCTGAAATAAATGGGTAGAAGAACATAAAACTGAATATGAATTTCTTTTATTTATTGTTCTCATTTGCAGTTGAATTTTCTTATTAAAATATGTTATCAACAAACTTACACAAACTTAAGTGGATTTGATAAACTGATTAGTTATGTGCTTTGTGAATGACCTTTGAAAACTCAGAACGAATGCTTAAATATATCTAATGAATTAAATAATAAATTATCGCTCTACTTATGCCGTAATAAATGTTTATTGCCATAATGAAGAATTATCATATGTAATATTGCCAGCGGTTTATTAGCTATTGCTAAAAATGTTGAATGCTGCTAAATTGGATTCAAATTAATATTACTTGTCTTCCTGCAGTAATTTTTTATGTGTTTGTCCATATGTATGATATCCATGATCATCATCATTTAGTATATGACCAAACTATGTCATATACAGACTATGAATGAACTATTATTATTTTGTTAGCATTTAATAGATAGATAGTTGTAAAAATTTGTCTTATGACTTTATTTTTATTATTATTATTTTGTTTCTCTTCAAGAACATCTCACCAAAAGTATAATATGGAAAAATATTATATTGGGTAATTAATATCATTTTAATATAGTTTTACTGTGTGCTTATAATTTTGCATGCACATGTTAGCGATAGAAATGTCCATTCGCTGTTAAAGGGTGAACAGTTCATTTTTGAAAAGAGCCCATTATATCAAATTTATTGTTTATCTTTGCATTGCCAAGAAGTTATAAATAGTATTTCTTAATAATCATTTTACTCCAATTTTAAAGGTTTATTGTATATCCCAAACCAATCTTTTATTTAAATTTTTTTATTGATGCTGAATGCATTTTAAAAGAATTATTTTGTTTTTGCTTGCTAGAAGTTATTTTTCCTTGCTTTCTTCAACAATAATTAGTATATTTCCAAGCTAAAACATTATACTTGTCAGAAATGAGAGATTTATTCATTATTATCTTTACAATTTATTAATTGATATCATTACAGTAGTTCTTTATCTACAGGAATTTGAAATTGTTTGTGCATTATTATGCATATTTATACATGTCTATTATTGAATCCAGCTATAATAATGTTTGAATTGAAAGTAAAAATAATTTAATGCCCGTTGGTTTCAGACAATGAAAATGTGCAAAGAGAAGTGGAAAGTTAGAGATTTATTTAAGTGTACATTTATTATTTCCTTATTATGCTTAGATTGAAATGTATTTAGTGGCTATGCAGAATAAAATTATTTATGTCATATAGTATATTGTCGGGATGGAGAAGCTCTCCCTTAATTTATTCGAGTATTTGACATGAGTGGACTATATGGTATATTATCTGTGATTGAGAAAGCTCTCTTTTAGCTTGTTGAAGTATTTATTAGGAGTAAATTATATCCTCCAGATTTAGTAGTTGTATTTTATGAATTATAGTATGAGAAGCCAAGTAGTATATTTACCTTATTTTGGTGATGAGACTGTGTCCACACCAGTTTGTTTTAAGTCTCAGAAGTTAGACTTGGGAGCTATTGCATATTGTTAGTTAAATGATTAGAGTTGTGAAGGTCTTTTATCCCTCATGTGCCCTATGGAATGTTTTCAATCATTCATTCATAGCCAAGTGTAAGATAATTTGCTGATAAAAAAGGAAAATAAAGGTAGAATTGACTTTTTTCTCACAGAACAGCTGAAGCAGAATTAGTATTGAAGCTTGGTTAGCCATTGTCATCATCTGTATTATGATATTCCTCCCAATTTCATAAGTAAACCAATCAGATCTAGTAACATTAATTATTTTATAACAAATAGCATAATTCAGATACATGCATAAATTATTAATTTAAAAGGTATGGAGAAATCCATTATTAAAGTGTAACTCTAATTATTGTTTCAAATCATTTTATATTAATTATTTAGATTTCATACCATCAACTCTCATAATGTTCCATCCTCATTTGAATGAGCAAGCAAGAGAAGACAAAGTATAGCTAATTAATAGAATTATTCATTTAATTTGTAAAGTATATTTTGACCTCTTACTCTTATTTTACTCTTATTCTTAGATTTAAACCTCTCTCATTTTATTTGATGCGCATTTGAAGCAAAATTCCAAGAACTTTAGTTTTACTTTATAATCTTAATGCCAGTGTTTAACTGAGTTTTATTTTTTATGAGCATATTAGAAGTGATTGGTAGCTTGAATGTATTGAAAATAAAATATCAAATGTAGAATAATTTTATATTTAATTATCTTGGTGTAGTATTATAATGTTTCTGTGTCATATGTTTATCAGAATTGACTGATAGATTGAGCCAACTTTGCAAGTAAAATGTCAGAAGTTTAGTTGTGTTATCATTTGAGTACTAGCATTATAATGTTTCTTTCATAAGTCTATTAGAATGCACTGATGGCTGGCATATGTTAAAATAAAATATAGAAAGTTATCTTTATGTTATTTGCTCTTATGTAGACCATTGAACCATTGATGTTAGAACATCCAAAACATGTATATGTGTAAATTATAAATCCAAATGTTTGTTTGGATTATCCTGTAAATAAATGTTTTATTTATTTAAAGTTGTGTTCAGAATTCTTTTTTGACATGCATTCGTATTTCATATTTCCACACATGCACACCACACATTTACATATCTAATATGATATGATTGCACTATTCCATAATTTAATGATGTATATGTCCAGATCTGATGATGTTGCTTCTCTTGATCCAGAAACTGTATGAAATGTTTGATTATTGAATGATTCTCTGAAAATTTTGTCATTTAGTTATTATTTAGATGATGAATTGAAAGCAAAATGCACCCTATTTCTTTCATTATCTAACTACTATTATTTTGTTAGGATATTGCTTAATTTGTTAGTAATTGTTGGAAAATATAGATTTAATATTAAGCCATGCAATAAATTAATTCCCTGAGATATTCACTTATTATTTAAAGTAGACATTAATTCAGTTACTTAATTTAAATTATTGTGCAATTAAAAGTTAAATAATGTCATATTTTATTTTAAATTTGACGCTAACTTACCATACAGCATAGTTAATCAGCATTACATCTTTATTTATTGATTCAATTTTCTAGACACAGTAGAGGTTGTTTAATGCATGTGGATGATGGGAGGAGCTGAGGCATAGACTATAACATGTCAATTTAAATGGTAGAACTTTACCAATTTTAATTCTTTATTTATTTTAGAACTTAATATATGTTTTGTTTTTATTAATCATAATGTTTCCTCCCACATCTAATATACATTTTACACCCTATAGGCCTCTGTAATGTGTGTGTGTGTTATCAGGATACACTTTTGGCATCATTATATAATGCTTAACCTATTTATAATGAAGGATTATTTTATTGGGTTTTAGTATTAGTATATGATAGACAGCTCAACTGGTCTTATCATGAAATGATTAGACATCCAGTCAACCAAAGAGGACAGAAACTAAACAATGACACCAATTGTGAAGTCTAATTGTTGTCCAAAATTTCTATATATACAGTTTATTTCATTAATCAATAAGTATTTGTAAATTTATAATAGAACTTGACTATACAATTAAAATAAATTATTTTCTTTAATATCTCACTTTTTAAATTAAAAATCAGAGGGGTAATATGTAATGTTGAAAGTGGAACACTGATAATGTTGTCAACCAGCTGTACTTTATACATGATATAGTAGTTTGTAATGGGTTTTCAAAATTGTTTTAAAGTTAATAATAATAATAATTTGTTAATGGAAAATGCAATAAATTAAAGTTTTCTTTATTGTATATTCATGTGTGAAACGAGATGTATATAAATCATTTAGTTAAATTCAATAAACAAATAAAGAAATAAGTAAAATTTATAAAACATTATCAATATAAGTATTAATAAATGAATTGAATTCTACTAAGGTATTTGTGTTTAAAAAAGCCACATAATATCTTAAAATTCACTATTTTTTTAAAAAATGTACAACAAATATAAAAGTGAAACCCTAAATTCTATAAATTTGATACACAATAGTGATAAAAAACATTAGTAATCTACTAGATATTATTACCAAAAATGAACAATATGAAAAAAGAAGGTTGATGAATTCTTTAAAAGTTTGTGCTCATCTTAATAATCTTGTGTAAAACCAAGAAAGCCACTGCTGATTTAACTTGTAAAAAGTTTTAAATATTGTGAAATTGCTATAAATAAACTATGGTTTCCAAAATAATTGTTTGAAGTCCTATGGTCAGCAGTGGTAACAAAAATGCAGCAGTACATTAAACAATAAATTATTTTTAAAGTAAGTTACTTTCCTAGTTACCCTAGATCATTACAAACAAAAAGCTAGTTAGCTTTTAAAGTTTATGATTCACATATAAAATTAGAACTTAAAAAAAAATATAATTTGCATGTAACAAGGAAAATTTGTGTAGATCTATAATAAGTCCTCATGTCTGTATCATAATACTTATCTCATTCGTACATGAATATACAATACCAGTAGAAAATAACACTGTTATAAATAATTTAATAAACATCACCTCTAAATGATTTTAGAGAAAAACATAACTGGAAAGTCATTAATATTGATATCTGGAAAAATTTCCTTGATAAAGAAGTCGTATCCAATTTTTGCAAAGTATAGAGTGAAATTGTAGTAGAAAATGAAGTTACCTCAATAAAAGTTGTTTGCTTCATTGTTTGCTTTGTCCAACTGGTGCCCACTTGTCATATACTGTACTTTTATTCTTCACACCAGATATGGTGATTATTCTGGCAAGAAAATTACCAGAAGAAGCATTTTAATTTTGTTAGATGCCTTATGATAGGTTAAAAGTTTTGTTGAGTGAAGTATGAATCTTATAGTGATCAATAATGGTTGATATAAATATATTTACAATGGTAAGATTGTTCATTTTAAATTTAAACAAAACAAAATAGAAAAAGCTTTAATAAGTTATTCTTATCCATTTTATTGTATTTTATTTATTTTATATTATAACACCAATCATTTTAAAAAGCAAACTTTTCTCAGAAAAAATGCATTTAAAAAACATACAAAATGTATACAAAGAAAACTTGTTTATTATGTTAATTAAATAGTAAGCTGAGAATGCTTTCAAGTAGCTGGTAGTCATATTTAAAGCAATTGTTACCCATGAAACTGTGACATTTATAAAAAAATAAATGAAAATGGGGGTTTATATAAAATTTAAATATAAAATATAAATAAGTTAAGTAAGCTACGTTTTTGATGTGGGGATGAAGGATTCATTTTTGTTCATTGTGTATAGTTTGTTGGCAATGTACCAGACTTCTAAAATTTTGTTTACCATTGTTTCTTTGAGAAGAGACAATTCTGGCAGATATAGTGTCGAAGCTGTGGACATATTTAGATTCATGTTTGAGGAAAAGAAATACAATCTTGGTTTTGGCTTTAGCACAATTGTACTGTTATGCCTACTATTCATTAATTGTAGAGAAATTGGCATGTGATTCTCTGTAATAGACTGTATTATATTTTCTGATGCTGCATATAATTTATATACAATTTGGGAAACCTCTTCTTCATATTATTAATCAGGCAATTCAAGGTAGAAGAGGTATAAACACCAATCCTGTCTGTTCAGCACAGATTTCAGTTATAATGTGGACAGTCCCAGGTATACATGGAAATTATATCCAAGATCTTTCATCAGGTTAAATAGATCTACTTCTTATTTTAGAATAAAACATTTGAAGTATTTGAATAAAAGCTGCCCCTTTGTATCCGATGTTACTTACATCATTAACATATGTTTTAATATTAGTTTTTCAATCATATTTAAATTTGAAAAAGATTATAATACTCCTTCTTCATGATGCAAAGTATTGTAAATGACTATATTTATTACAAACTTAATCAAAAGGGGTTCAAATGGCAAAATTGTCCACCATTACAGTCTATAACTGAAATATATATTTATATGAGAGGTTAGGTGATGAAATTAAAAAAAGATACCAAGGTTTTCAATGAGATGTGTAATAACCTTCATATTACACCAAATTCTGCTTACTCTACTACCAAGCTATTATAAATAAGCTATTTAGTGAAGGTATACAATGGGAAAAAAATTGTGGTATAATTCACATTTTATGGTTTTCTAGCCATTCAATGTGTTAACAAAGAAATGCTGGGTTTAATTAGTAGAATAACATACTGGATTTCTACCAACATTGAGAACATTTTGAGGCTAAATAATTTAAGAGCATTAGGTGTTAAGGATTCAGGGCATATAACCTGTCACACTTGAATCTGTTAAAGTAACATATTGTAATTTAATTGAGTACATTTGCACTGATAGTATAAATGAGAAATGTTTATGCCATTGAGATTATCTTTGTTTTCTATAGTCCATTTTAATGAAGATTCAAGTATATTTCTTGCCCTAGCATTGTCTCCACCTGTGCTGTTCTTTTACCTTTCACAAATGTCTGACCTCTCTTTAAATGGGTCACTTGAGTTACTTGTTGAGCTATATGCTTGACCTCAATGGTTGCTGTATAATCTGTTCCAAACTTAATTCTAAATCATTGGCAATTTTAGTGAATTGTTTACATATTAACAAAGAGACTTGAGATCACTAAATTATTAGTTGAGACACATTCAATGCTGACAGAAAATGAGTAATATTTCTTAAGTAACCATGTGAAATTTCTTGATAAAGAAAATAATGATAACATTAGTTCAAATAGGACATTTTAAAAAATAATTCCATAAACTGTTACAGATGGCTTGTCTCTATAACTTTTATGATTCTATCTGCATATATAAGTCAGTGACTAGGCAAATTTTTATTAGGATATATATATATGTTGATACGAAGACTTTCACAGGTTGCATATATAAAAGGCATATTTTGCGGGTTCATCCATGTTAAAATATTTTAAATATTGATATACTGACATTTCAACTTTGTCACACAAGTCATCCATTGGGTGATAAAAGGTAGAAAGACGGTTGTAGAGGCGCTACAATCACTGGTTTGAAAAAAAAAAAACATTAAAGTTCACCAATAGCAAAAATGTTAAGATTGTTTTTTTTTTTTAAATCTTTCCAAATAGGAGGAAGTTTGCATGTATGTGATAATCTATACCAGTGCAAAATTAGAGAAGTCATTGAGATACTTAAAAGGCCAGATTGTATCAATAAGCAAGAAAGGCCAGATTGTATCAATAAGCGAGATGATACACGCAAACTTCCTCCTATTTGGAAAGATTTTTTTTAAAAATAATCTTAATTTAACATTTTTGCTATTGGTGGAACTTTTAACTTTTTTATTTTCAAATTAGTGATTATAGTGCCTCTACAACCATCTTTTTACCTTTTATCACCCAATGGATGACTTGTGTGACCAAGTCAAAATGTCGGTATGTCAATATTTAAAATATTTTAACACGGATGAACCCACAACATATGTCTTTTATATATATATATATATTATATATATATATAAAGGTTTTGAACTTTGACATAAATTCCATCCAGCTATTTATTCCATCTTATACAAATGATACGCATGACCACATATATGTGACAAAATAAAGGATCTCAAATATACATATTTCATTCTAAATCAGCACTTTTCAGTTGGTCAAGATCACCATCTCTAACACATATATAAAATCAGTGCTCAGTTTATATTATCATAGTAAATCTTCAAGCATTAATAGACAAGGCTCAAACTTTTCCATCCTCTAAATTTCAGCCACGTATATCATTGAAACTTTGAGGATAAGTTTGAAGATTTATTACCTTAATAAAAACTGAGCACTCATTGTATACTTGAGTGTCAGATGGTGATCTGGACCAATTGATGAGTGATGGTTCAGATGAAATATTTATATTACATCTCACATCTTTTTCACATTTATGTGGTCATGTGCATTAGTTATATAAGATGGAGTGAATAGATGTAGAATGTATCAAAATCTAAGTTCAAGCACTTTCTAATTACTTTATTTTTAATATAGACAATATCATTAACATCATCATTGTCAACCATTATCAATCCACTGCATGATGAAGGTCTCTCCAATTTTAATCCAACTTCTCTGATCTATAGCCTCTCTTTTCTACACCACCCTTTCACAGTTTCTTATTTCATTCATCATCTAACATGTAGTCTTTATCTGGAACTTTCAGAATTTTTTAAAAGTTTTAGATTTCAATTGTCCATCTATTATCATCTCATATAGCAATATGTCCAGTCCAACTCCTCTTGATTCTTTTAGTGATGTCAGTAACACCTGCTTGTTCTCACCCATAAATTATTGCATTTTTGATCTCTTTTTGTTACTTCTAACATGCATCTCTCCATACTTCTTTGAGTCGAATGAAGTCTTTATACTGCTCTTCTATTAGGTTTCCATGTCTCAGACTCATAAGTAAAAACTGGTAAAATACATTCATTATATATCTTTCTTTTTCAAACTCATAGGCATATTTTTTTTGGTATTAAGTTATTTTCTACCAAAAGTACTCCAATCAAGTTTAACTCAATGATTAATTTTATTCATTATGTTTCCATCTGTAGTAATAATCTGACCAAGGTATTTATAATTGATAACTTCATCTAAGTGATCATGATCAATCTTTATTTTCATCTTCTGAGAAAATCCATGGAACATAACATTAGTCTTTTAACATTTACATTTAGTCCTGATTTCTTACTTTTGTCTGATACCTTTTGCACCATTTTCTGAAGCTCTGAAGCATTATTTGCAAAAACAACTACATCATCTACAAGATCTAATTGATTAAAATAATATCCATTTAATTTTACTTTTTTAGTTGCCCATTTTAATCCACAAAACACTACTTGTAGTTGTTTGGTTAAAAGATTTGCAGATTTCGAGTCACCTTGTTTTATATTCTTCTCCATGTTAACTTTCTTAGTATCAATAGAAAAAGAAAAACTTTATACTCTAAATTTTTTTTTGAGAAAAATGTTAAAGGAAATGGATATGGAAGTATCCAAATGAAGGTACAGCAGAATTGGATTATATTTCACTAACAGAAAGCACATATTTCAAGATTGAAATGTTTTTAATAAATTCAACACAGGAAGTGATCATCGACTAGTGGGTTGTAAGATACATGTTAATGCACAACTAAAGACACAAACATTATTAAGAAAAACAATATTCACAGTTGATAGTTGTGATTTTTAGAAACATTCTAATGAATTTAAATTAGAACTTGCAAAGTGGTTTTATGTATTAGTAGATTTTCAATGTTATAACATTTAAATGAAATTAACAAAAAAGTAAATAATATATTTTAAAAAACATGCAACAAAAATAGCTGGTAGAAAAAAGAAACAATTGACCAATAAAATTTCTACTGAGATTAGAGAATTTAAATAGAAAATAAGTAATATGATGATATATAACAATGATGCATTAAAAGATTAAATATCTCGAACTTTGTAAAATGGTGTGAAAAAGAGTTAATAATGATATAAAAAATATAATTGTGAACTACCACAGAAAGCTGCAGAAAAGAATACAGATCTCAAGAGTATAAAATTTGACATTGGTAGAAAACGTATGTCTGCAATAAGAAAAAAAAGATGGAACTTTTACCAAAAAGTAAATTGACATCATGAATGGGTAGAAGAGTTCTATCAATAATTATATAATAATAAAAAAGAAGTACCTCCTATATTCATTACACCTTCTGAATTGCCCAGAATTTTAAATGAAGAAGTCTAGACATGCAACAAAATTTAGAAAGAGAGGACAATCTCCAGGTAATGATGGAAATATATATTAAAAGAAGCAGATGAAGAAATGGAAAGATTTTTGGCAAAGTTATATACCAAATGTCCAAATAATAAATTAGAATAATGCAGTATTAATATTAATAATTAAAAAGGTGTTATAAAAAAGATTAGAAATTACACACCTATCATCCTTTTAATAGTTTTATACAATTTTTTTACTAAGGTAATTATAACTTGTCTACAGAGAACATTGGATTTCAACCAACAAAGAGAACACCCTGGATTTAAAAGTGGTTTTAATACAGTAAAACATATCCAAGTAATGAGAGAAGTTCTAGAAAGAACCAATAAATATCAATTGCCATATCTTTGGATTTTTAGATTATAAAAAGGCATTTGATTCTATAAGAATTGTCAGTAAAGTATTGGAGCATCAAGGTATAGACCAAGGATATTCTCATATTCTGGACAATAGACAATATATTAAAACAGTAAAAACTCTCCATACATATTGCCACTCAGTGCCTGCCAGAGTAATTAATGGATTCCAGAAGGCTTGTGAATAAAATTCCAATATAGTGTCTACTAATCCAATATCTCCAGACTAGTTTCTGAGCTTGTGGCCTTCGTCAGTGAGGAGCCTTGGATCTGAGGGCACTGCACCTAGATCTTAGGATCCAATGCAATCCTCCAGCAGCCACCTTTTATCTCTACTTAACTACAAAACTATGGGTCTTAAATTGAAAACACTATAATATTTTCAATCCAAACTCATTAGCTTATATAGTCATATAAGTCTGAACTCAGATAAGTACCTATACATTTTGGTGTAATCAGTTCTTTAATAACCAAAGCCACCACTATCCTATTAGGCAATACATATGTAGAGTTTTACCTGTTTTAATAACAGTTTCAAGCAAGCATAAGAAATGGCAATCTTGTGATGTTTAATAGACAATATACATGTATATATGGTATTTAAATATTATATATATTGTACCGGACCATACTCCCTGTGGAATTCTTTTCCTAATCTTGCACTGAGCATGAAGTGACCAAGATTCAACAGGTAAAGAAATGGATACCAATTTAGCTGATTGTCTGTACTCATGTATATTGGTACTTCCAGCTAAATTGATAGAAAGAGTGGATTGACAGGACTCTTCCAGTTAAAAACACCCTTTAGTTGATATCTTATTTGAATGCCCGAATATTTAGAACAATGGCAAGTACACACCTTTGAAAAATCTATTTACAAAATAGACTTTTGCGCGCCACTTCTAGAAAAGAATCAAAAAATGAATTTGTCACCCTTCTAGAAGGATGTGCAATACATATGTTCAGCGGAGCATAAGAATAAGATTTAACACCCTGATAGAGCGATATCCCTTGTGGCTAGCTCAGTCACTCTACATCTAGGGTCTTCAAATGGGTAAGTTAAATGACTATTACAGGTACGTGGTTGATAAGGAAAGAATACATTTTTATCAATATAAATAATAATACGAAAACGAAACAAGTATAATATTATGATTAAATATTTATTTAATCCCAAATACCCATCACCGTTTCATACTAATGATGATATAATAAAAAAAAAATACTAAATAATTAATGATCACAAACCCATATATATATTCGAGGCGTTGAAATAGATAAAATACAAATAAGAAAAATAATAACTCTCTAAAGCTATTTACAATGTTTATAAGTAATGGAAGTGGTCTGAGCTCTTTTTACCCAGTAGAAATAAATTTTACTTTGTGTGATTTGATATACAGATATGAGATTTTCGGTCATACAGGCATACGCTTTTACTGATGACTTTAAAACCTTTTTATTGATAGCAAATATAATAATAATAAAAAAAAAAAACTATGCCTACATATTTTTGCACTATGAAATATTTCACTAATTTCATATTTTCAGCAAGTCAAAAGGTTGCATTGGCTCAGATACTATATCGTACTCACCATAAGGTACTGTATCTATTTCCCTTTTGCTATAGATAAATTCCTATACATGTATATACGTGCATCACAATTATACACTTACTATTATTTTAAATATAAAGTTATTACAGTACTTGCTTACAGGGAATCTATAATAGATCAATCCCTTCTTACACGCATCATGAGGTGCAGCAGTGACAAAAAAAATAACTTAAAAAGGATATACGGTTAAATACATTTTTTAGATATTCAGCATGAGATATCGTATTTACCGAATATAATAAGCGTATGTACGCTTATATATACATGTATATTTATATATGATGAATTTCAGGAATCACAAGAGGAAAACGAATAGCAAAAAAAAAAAAAAAAAAGAATCTCGTTTATCTTTGTTGACAATACTAGAATTTGAAATAGAAAATTTGACTCAAAAGATTTAAGTAAAAGCTTTATCATTTATGCCCGTAATAACCGTAAATTCAATATTCATATGCGAGAGACAACTCTCTCTTTTTTTTAAATGATTATTAATAATAATAATAATAATAATAATAATAATAATAATAATATATTTAACCGGAAATATCAGAGTTAATTATGACAATATTAATAAAATATCTTAAAAACAAACTTATGTCGGCGTCTTCATTCTTCTCCTCTGGGCTCTGAGTGGGCTTCAATTCATCTTATTCGGCATTGGCAGGCCGGCTTTTGTCATCATTGTGACCCGCTGGAACTGGCGTGATCACATTTTGGTGCTTGAAACAGAGAAAAGACGGGTTCATCAGCTGGTTGTCTACCCCACGGTCATTTTACTGGACTCACTGGTAGATTGCTTCATATTTTCCTCTGTTTGTATATGATAATAATTTTTATCAAATGTTCATTTGCTATATTGGCTAGTTTATTAAATTCTTAAGAAATAAAGAGTTCTTAAAAGAACTGTATAATGGATTTTTTAGAAAATGTCAGCAGCAGTCTAGTCCATAAATTTATCTCTAAGTTGCTAGATGATTGAAAATATCTGGAGCCAAAGTAGTGAATGACTTGAATGCCAAAGAAAGAATGAATCTCACAGCACTGACTAAACTATATCAATCCCACTAGCCCTCTGAGAAGTATGAATCAGCCAATCTTTCCAATTTATCTTATCATTTAGATTATAACATTCCTTACAATTTTTCCGATTAAATTCTACATTTTAAGTTTGATATAATGGTTTCCATCTTGAATGCCCAGACCACTTGATTACAGCTATTATAGTTCAAAAGAATTTTTATTTTATATATAAAACAAAAAAAAAGATAACATATTAATTATAGGATTATCAACATTTTGCTTTTGATCAGATTTTTGCAAAAGCAATTAACATTTTTTTTCTTACAGAATAAAATTAGTTTTTAGAGAAGTAATTAAAAAAAAAATGTACAATTACATTGGAACAATTGCTTTTCTCTATTTGAATTTTTTAGAGAAAAGCCAAATACATAAAATGACATATCATAAAAAATATACAAAAGGGAAATATAAAACAAAAAAAATACCTGAGTTTATTTTACAATATTTTCTATGTCAATTTCATATTATTTAAATTGGTGGGTGTGGGTATTTTAATGCTCAGACCAGACCTTCATTATTAATATAGCACATTTATATATTTTTTGTGCTTAATATCTACAAATTCATAAATGTATCTGCTATAAAATTCTTTACAGCAGATTTTGTGCATGGACATTTGATAATGCCTGGCACAATATATATATATATATATATATTATATATATATATATATATATATATATATATATATAAAATTGAATATTTATAAATACAGTAATCAGATATATTTTAAAATTTTTATCCACTTAGTAGCACTTTCAACTACTCTTGTAGTATTTGTCAACTAACACTTTGAAAGGCTAATCTTTGCACAATCCATGATCTTAACATTTGCTGCCTGCCTTGTTATTTTTTTCAATTTGTATTTGTATATTAGCATAGCTTCTTTTATTTATTTTTGTTATTTTTTTCAATTTGCAATATTTTAACATTGTTGTACTTGAAGTTAAAACCATAAATACATGAATTATTATGGTCGTGAAGAACGAATGCTGAAACATTGTTATCTACTTTGCAAGTTTGATTCAATTTCTAAAGTCTTTTTAATAACAGCAAGTACTCTTTAGTTCTTTTTTCCAATGTACATCTCGATTCACCTATATATCCACTATCACACCTACATATCCATTTATAAATGATACAATTTTTATTATAAATGAGGTTTTATCTTTAGAATTATTGATTAATTTGTTTAATGTAGGAAGTGTGTAAAATGCAATATCACACATACCTTTATAAATCTTCCTTATAAAATGTACTTGATCATTCTAAATGTATGGTATTGATATTCACATTTTTTATTAGCAGGAGGATCAATGTCATTATTAAAATTTTTATTCTTATATCTCGTATTAAAATCCTTAATAACATTATATATATATGGTTATAATTGTAACCAATATTTAACAATTCATTCAAATATATTTCAATATTTTTGCCTTTATCTGATAAATATTTGCAAAGACTGTTATTTCTAAATAAGAAAGTCTTCAAACCTGCCATTTTATGTGACATTGGCATTCTTGATTTATATGAAATATAACCCCTTTTTACTATTGGTTTAATAGTCATACAGTAATCCAACATACATTAATTTCTAGTTATTTTAAAATGAAGAAATTGAACGCACATTAAATGTTCAACTGTTTTTATCCATTTTAAGCCATTTAAATTATTTAATTCTTTGAACAACTCTTTAATTGTATTTGGCCTGCTACATACAAAAACATCGTCAACATATCGATAATTATCAACATATTATAATAACAACATATTATCAATATAACATATTTTCCGATACATTGATGATGATTTTGAATGTGGCAGGCCAAATACAATTAAGAGTTGTTCAAAGAATTAAATAATTTAAATGGCTTGAAATGGATAAAAACAGATGAACATTTAATGTGCGTTCAATTTCTTGATCTTACAATAACTAGAAATCAATGTATGCTGGATTACTATATGACCATTAAACCAATAGTAAAAAGTGGTTATATCCCATATAAATCAAGAATGCCAATGTCACATTAAATGGCAGGTTTGAAGTCTTTCTTATTTAGAAATAATAGATTTTGCAAATATTTATGGGATAAAGGCAAAAATATAGAAAGATATTCAAATAAATTGTTAAATGTTGGTTACAATTATAATCATATATATAATGTTATTAAGGATTTTAATATGAGATATAAGAATAAAAATTTTAATCATAATATTGATCCTCCTGCTAATAAAAAATATGGATATCAATACCATACATTTAGAATAATCAAGTACATTTTATAAGAAAGATTTATAAAGATATGTGTGATATTGCATTTTCCACACTTCCTACATTAAACAAATTCATCAATAATTCTAAAGATAAAACCTCATTTATAATAAAAATTGTATCATTTATAAATGGATATGTAGGTGTGATAATGGATATATAGGTGAATCGAGATGTACATTGGAAAAAAGAACTAAAGAGCACTTGCTGTTGTTAAAAAGACTTTAGAAATTGAATCAAACTTGCAAAGTAGATAATAATGCTTCAGCATTCGTTTTTCATGACCATAATAATTCATGTATTTATGGTTTTAACTTCAATTACAACAATATTAAAATATTGCAAATTGAAAAAAATAACAAAAAAACTAAAAAAAACTATGCTAATATACAAATACAAACATGACGTAATTAACAGGCAGGCAGCAAATATTAAGATCATGGAATTGTGGGAAGGTTAGCTTTTCAAAGTGTTAGTTGACAAAGACTACAAGGATAATCAAAAGAGCTACTAAGTGGATAAAATTTTTAAAATATATTTGTTTACTGTATTTATAAATATTCAATTATATAATTATGTATATTGCTTTGGTGAAGTACACACATCATATATATTATAACGTTTTTCATCTTGCTAGGCCTCTATATGCATTACAAATGCGCAAGTTGATCAAGTTATGTCAAAAAAAAAAAGAAAGTTGTATTTCTATTTCTAAAAACAACTATGTTTCATGATCAACTCGGCCTAGAATTGTTATGATTGGTGCTATTGATGAAATCAGCTTTAATTTATTTGATCTGGGTGCCAGGATTCATAAGAATCCACTAAAATCTGTCACCAGCATGTCTCACAAGTTAAAAAGAAAAAATGCTTTTAAAGAATCAGTATTAGATTTTACCGTAATAAAAATTATTTTTTTAAAATATTATTTTTCCTAGAACTTGTTAAACATATTGGCAAAGGTAAATGATATTTTTAAATCTCACTACACTAATATTAATAAATTTAATAATAGACATTGATAACTATTATTAATAACATACAAGGAAAATTGATATTAGAAATATTTTTATTCTAACAGATTAAAATGTTTAAAGGAAATTATTAATCAAATAAATTGGAGAGAACACACACTAATCCAGATGTGAAACATTAATAAAAAAATAACAGATAAATAATTAATTAAAAAGTTCTGGGGTAAACAAGAGTCTCTTGAACAATAACATGAAAGTCTATATCAGGATCCTATTATAAGCTTATTTTTACGAGTTGTTTGCAAAATTTGTCAACAATTTAGTCACACTTGTGAATAATAAAGTCATAGCTTACCGGTAAGTTTAGTGAAAAAGTTGTAGCTTACTATGCATAGTTTTTTGGGTTATAATGAGCTCCGGCCATTTATTATTTGATCTTGTAGTCTATTCTGAAGGCTAGTCACAGAAGCTTTTCTAGTGTCCATCTTTTTAACGATGTCAGCTAAAGCTCCAGTCTACTCCCACATGAAGGATTATTTCATCATGAAGTGGTCTTGGATTTAATAATCCAAGACCAGCCAAAGGAAAAAACAAACAAACAAGACGTTCATCAAACTGGTCTCTGCTTTTTATACTAGAGGCCCAGTTTTCAGACTTCTGCACATCCTTTTGTTTATCAAAAAATATACGCTGATAATTAATCTGGTAATTCCTTATAAAATTTACATTACAAAGTTCTCTTTTTTTAGCAAATCCTTTGCCCATCTTTAATTAGCTAAAATATTTTTCTTTTAGCTTATCTTTTTACTTTTGGAATTCTTTTGTTCTCTCCAATTCTACTTTTATTTCTAATTCCATAAAAAAAAATGAAAGAACAATTTAACTTTCACTGTATGTTTTATTTTTTTAAAAAATAAATTATACTAAAAAAAAAATCTAAATTTACTTTCATTATTTTTTTAGCTATTACCAAATGCCAATATATTTGTACCTTATATAAATAAACGGTACAATATACACACTTATGATATAGTTGCCATACTTTTAATCTATTCATGATTAAGTATTGCTTTGTTGTATTATAGCAGCACATGACTCAGTTGGTCTAATCATAAAGTGATTATACATGTGATCTACTGATGTGGACAAGACATATATTGTATGGTGTAGCAGTTGTTGTTAAAAATTATTATATGTAAAGTTTACTTCTTTAATCAAGATTATAAAATTAAATATAAAAAGGGTATGATAGATGTAATATTTTTATTTATTATCACTTATTATATAAAATATGAATGTAAATGAATTGCTAAAAAAATATTGAAGTGTTAAAAAAGTGCAGGATAAGGGTAAAATCTCATTTAACTTTTTAGGATATTCAATACATTAACCACTGTTAATGTTTTGTGGACATTTTATACTACCAAGTTTATATTACAATCATTTACATTCTGTACCCTTAAAATGATGATTATGAAAAATTTTCAAGCTGATTGTGCTTTAGTATTTACAAAAATTGTCAAACAAATAAATATGTCTAATTCCATATGCAGAAAATTTATTTCTCAAGAGCCTTACATCTTGAAACAATAATAATCAGAAAATATACCAATAAATGGATATAATACAATTCAGGACCAAGAAAAGAGAGAAAACATTCTTTTGTGATTTCTGAAGAAGTAACCCCACTTTAATGTTATTCAATCCTAACATCTACCAAAAGTTGTGTTGATTATATCAACTATTGAAAAAAAGATTCACATTAAGCATGTCATTATTGGCCATGATGCATTTAAGAAATACATGATCATTAGTTATTTAATCTACAAATGTGTAACAATAGTTTTAAAAAAAACCTATTGCATTTTTCAAAAATGTGCAGGAAAAGGGTAAAATATTATCTCAACATGCTAGATATTATATAAATTAAAGGGGTAATATGGAGAGGGTATTATTGTTAACAATGCTTTATGGAAATTTTAATCTTCCAAATTTTATATTACAATTATTGAAACCCCTAGTTTTCTAACTTTATTAAAACCATGATTATGAAATCTTTTTAGTCAGCCTGAGCTCTGTTAGTTGTGGCAGTTGGTTTCAATCAATTTGTAATTAGTATTTCCAAAAATATACCAACTAGAGAATATGCCTCACTATCTCAGTGAGTTATAATGTCAAACAATAATAATCAGAAAATAAATAAAATAAATATATATTGTATAAAAGAATGGTCAAAACAAATAGAAGAAAACCCCCACTTTCAGTTAATCAATGAGTTAGACAATTTCAATTATGATCAACACAAGTATATCCAAACAGACTAGTTGGGTATATATAAAAATTAAATCTATTCATTATTAAAAACAAACGAATAAAATTACTATTGTCATTATTTGACATGTTACTTTTGCGACTATCATTAGTCATTTAATCTATGAGCATGAAGGATTTGTTAGAAAAAACTATTGAAATGTTTAAAAAACTGCAGTGGAACGTTATTGTCTTATTTAAATATAGTTAGTTGTTGCATAATTTGAAAATTGACTATGAAAGAAGTTTTTCTATTAATATTTTTGGAAATTTTAAACTCCCATATTTTTATTTCTATTATGCATACTATTGTACATGATAACTTCATTGAAAACATCATTATGGGAAATTTTTACACATAGTAGTCTGTATTAATTGTGACATTTCATTTTTTGTCCATTTAAAACTGCTATTTAATAAAATCGACACACTAGAAAATAAGCTTGATATTATGCAATCAGCAAACCTATATCTCCTTTGTTCTATACCATCAAATAATAATAATAATAATAATAATAATAATAATAATAATAATAATAATAATATCTCTGCTAAGAATAATAATAATAATAATAATAATAATAATAATAATAATAATAATAATAATAATAATAATAATAATAATAATAATAATAATAATAATAATAATAATAATAATAATAATAATAATAATAATAATAATAATAATAATAATAATAATAATAATAAATAGATACCATAATTGCAAACATTAATTCAAGGTTAGCTACAACTTCAAACCCAACCATCTTAATTGGAGATTTTAATTTAAAATATCAGGAATTTACCCAACGTTGGCTTCACAGAATAAACATACCACTAATGAGTGGCCAAGGTTTTTTGCCAGATGATGCCATCTCTTTCCACAATAATCGCTTCTCTTCACTTATTGATCTGTGCTTTTATTCTCCAATGCTTCACCACCTTATTGAAATAAAACTAACTCCTTCAACCTTTTCTGATCACTCAGCTCAAATAGTCACAATTGACTGTGCCCAAATTCAAATATCACCCTTTCCACTTACAAGAACAATAAGAGTTTTACTCCCAGAAACAACCCCTGAATTTCTGTTCTCTGAGACCTACATAATGCTAAACAAAATCAAAGATATGACTTTGAATCCAGTCCAGAAATATCTAGCATTTATGGGAATGTTGTCCTTTAACATCAACCATATAACAAAAAAACAACCTCCACCATCAAGACTTTTGTCTCTGGCAGATCAGTTATGCCAGAGAATAATCATGATTAACCCATCCATCACACTGCACCCAGCAGTATATATTCAAGCTTACACATGCATACAATAAAGCATGTGAAGAACTCAAAAGCTATCAGAAGATAAAAAAAAGCAAGGTATGCCTAACCAGGCCACACACTTGGACAAGAGATTATATAAGATGGGCGCTGGGGAACCAACCAGATGTAAAAGTGCCAATGGCACTATATACAAATAGTGGAACATATGCAGGACACAATATGATTATGCCAATTTTTGAATATTTTAAAGAGAAATTACAAGAAAGACAACCATATAAAATACCACATAATCTGTTTGGCCCACCAGAGACAAAAACCCCATTCACAAAAGATCTATTCACAACAAAACTAAATACTATTCGAAACACTTGCCAACCAGGTAGTCCTGGAGTTCCATTGTTTGTATTAAAGCATCTAAGCAAATTCACAACAGAATATTTGTGTCAGTTATCAAACCATCTAGCACAACAAATTCAACCCATGGAGGGTGTCTATCCAATAGCCATAGTACCCTATAATAAAAAGAAAGCAATTATTCCACCTATTACAGACCTCAGACCAATATCTATGGGACCTTTGCCGATCAAAATTATGGAGAAAATTATTAAAGATGAAATTGAACCGTATATAATGCCACCTATCTCCGAAGCACAATATGCAAAGAAAAACTCTTCAACAACAGAAGCAGCTTTATTCTTCAAAGCAATTCTAGAAACAGTAAAACAGCGGAAAAAATACGGACCCGTTGTTGTGTAGCTTGATATAGAAGCTGCATTTGACTCAGTCAATATATACACACTTCTAAAAATGCTAAAAGACACAGAAATTCCTAGAACACATCTATATATAATTGCTAACCTGCTTCTGAACAGAGAGATCCATAGAACTTTAAATGGAAGAAACTCACCATCTTTCACACCCACCAAATCTATATCCCAAGGATCCCCTCTTAGTTCACTATTGTTTATATTTTACATCAATCCCCTTATTAAAAGCATACAAAATGCATTTACTGGGATCGAGATACCAGACACAACACAGCACACTACATGCATCACCTATATGGATGATGTTACCATATTCCTAACATCAAAAAAACAAATACCGCAATTCCAAAAGATATTACAAGAATATTCACAAAAATATGAATTATCATTTAATCCAGCAAAAACCACAGCTTGGTCTATATACACTGGTAAACCATGTACATCAATTTACAAATCAAAACCAAACTCTTTCCTTGGGTTCCCATTTCATATGGGAATTACAGGAATGAGATGTCATATCCAAAATAAACTTAAAGAAGAAGCCACAAAAATTATAAACTCCTTGTCCAAGGTATATCTTTCATTATATTCCAAAGTACAGTTAATTAACCAGCTTATCACAACCAAAATAACTTACTATGTACCGGTTATTTCATTCTCAAAGGGGTTCATTTCAAAAATTAAAACCATATATAATAAACTACTTTGGGCCAGAAAAACAGTAGCAATTTCCACAAAAAACTTAGCCAACCTCTAATAAAAAATGGACTTGGCTTGCACAACATCAATGTTTTTCATATACAGAAGTTAAGGAACTCAATAATCACAATACTTGCCAAATACCCCAAAATTAACCACTTGCTAGAAGTTACTCCAACAGATAGACCACCTCCAAAAGGTTCCTTTTTCACCAACATTATATACCAATGCAAAACCACAGACAAGATTCCAGAACAGTATTTGCATAAGTATTCATACTGGGATATTTATGGTTTAATAAACAGAGAAGCAGATACTAATGTTATACAGCCTATGCTAGAAATTAACAACAAGAGACTACTCTAGGAATATAAAAAATGGGCTCTAGAGCCCAAATTACTTTGATTTTTTCATGAAAATCAATCTCATTGCCTTGCCAACAACCCACTTTCTTTATCATAAAAGAATGTATATATCTATTGCCCCCTTCTGTGGACTCTGCCATCGAGCAGAAGAGACACTGGACCACTTTATTTATCAATGTGTAGCACTTAACCAAACACGACAGATGATGTGTAACACCTACAGAAAACCGGGTACAATCATTAATCACATAATAGCTGCTTTTCAGGGAAGATCAATACCTAGCATTAGGGCAGCCACTTTTGTTCTATATGCATATTGGTGCACCTGATGCACTTTCTTAATTGGCAATAACACCAGACGACACCCAGCTACATTTAGCAACAAACTGCTACACATTCGAAATAGAGATAAAATAATAACCAACCCCCACTTATATGCAGCAACATGGTCATTGTTAAAATAACCATCAATGCTGTGAATGCTGCAAAGAAAAACTATCATACAACTAACATTCAAAGTGACATGCGAACAAAACTAAATAAGCTCCTCAAACGTTAGAACTCTGATTATTTTTGCTTTTTTAATTTTTATATTGTTATAGTCCATTAACCACAAAGTGTAACCACTAAATTCATTTATATGTGTTTACCCTAGTATTATTCATTGTATGTTAAATTTCAAATTTTTCTAGATGTAAACTTATGTAAACCATTGAGATCAATAAAGCCTTTATTGAAATGTAATAAAATAATAATAATAATAATAATAATAATAATAATAATAATAATAATAATAATAATAATAATAATAATAATAATAATAATAATAATAATAATAATAATAATAATAATAATAATAATAATAATAATAATAATAATAATAATAATAATAATAATAATAATAATAATAATAATAATAATAATAATAATAATAATAATAATAATAATAATAATAATAATAATAATAATAATAATAATAATAAATAACACAAAAGAGAAAAATTCCACAGTGATTGATCAAGGAGTTTGGCCTCTTCAAAGATATTCAATCTAGTATATCTATATGTAGATAACATGAGGTCTGTTTTGAATTTAAATTTATATACCATTGGAAAAATAATGATTCACATTAACATTGACATAATTGGCCATGTTCCTTTTGGAAAATTGATTAACACTAAACATTTAGTTTGTGAATATGGAGGAATTGATAAAAGGATTACTGAAATGTTAAAAAAAGTGTACAAAAAAAGGGAAACTGTCATTTAATTATCGGTGACTTTCGGATAAAATCAAAGTTGAATGGCAAATAGTTATTACTGTTAACAATCTTTTGTTAGAAGTAAAATCACCTGAATTTTTTATTACTATTATTGACACTCTGGAACATGGTAAAAACATGATCATGGGAATATTGCAAGCCATTTGTTCTGTATTAATCGTGGTAGTTGGTTTAAGTCAATTTGAAACTGATATTAGAGAATATGTTTAATTGGAAACTTGTACAATTTCTTTCACATCTATTGAGATCCAACTTCAAAAAATAATTTTCATAATGAATATTATCTACAGTGGCTTGAAAATAAACTTTGGATTCACACAAATTTTACTCAATTGATTTCTTTTATTTTTATATAGAATATCCAAGTAATTTTATAAATATATAACTGGCAATGAAAAATGTTTTCTTTATAAAATTTTGTTTTTGTCTTTTTAGCCGATTTTTACAACAGTTTTAACACTGGACGATCAACATTGAATGGGAATTAGAGCTCTCTGAATACTTGAATGTTTTTTGTTCTGTTTTATTTTTATTAGTTTTGTAATCCAGAAACTCCAGTACAAATATTTTTTTTTTTTTGTATGAATAATTTCATGGTTCTTTTTATAATTAAATTTTGTACAAGTCTTAAAGTTAAATATAATCCATAAAAGGGTAATTTTATAATTTTTTATGTGAGCATTAAAATTATCTATTGTGCAGCTTTATAATTGCACAGGTTAAATTTAAAAAGTTTGTCTTCTATATGAGTTATTGTATGGATTTTTTAAAATACCTTTGTAATGGATTTATAAATGCACAATCTGCAGTGAAAAGATTTTTTTCTTATTTTACTTCTTGCATTGACTTTCAAATTGCAATTTCTGACAATATCATAACAATATATATATATGAAAAACAAAAAAACACAAGTTAAAAAACTTGCTAACGCTTGTATTTATGATAACAGATGGCATTCTACCAAAAACACCGTCAAACGTAGTTTTCTGTTTACATAAACGTCAGAGCGAGTATTCACTATCTCTAACTTTAATTCCACTTTCAGATCATGATTTCAAGCTATTTGCTATCGTCAGTGAAAGACAGGAATAAGAAACTAGATCTAAACACAAACTCTGAGCATTTATGAAACAGTTTCTATTCAGCTTGCAAGCGTGAATCTTTTAGACACGTTAATGTCTTCAAACTCAGCATAGCAAGCCAGATAGCTACATGGGCCATGTAGCTATCTGGCTTGCTATGCTGAGTTTGAAGACATTAACGTGTCTAAAAGATAGCTATCTGGCTTGCTATGCTGAGTTTGAAGACATTAACGTGTCTAAAAGATTCACGCTTGCAAGGTGAATAGAAACTGTTTCATAAATGCTCAGGGTTTGTGTTTAGATCTAGTTTCTTATTCCTGTCTTTCACTGATGATAGCAAATAGCTTGAAATCATGATCTGAAAGTGGAATTAAAGTTAGGGATAGTGAATACTCGCTCTGACGTTTATGTAAACAGAAAACTACGCTTGACGGTGTTTTTGGTAGAATGTCATCTGTTATCATATATATTGTAACGGTCAGGTTTGTACATTTGCTCAACAGACTGAGAGTCCAAGCCAGAGAACCAAAAGCTGACCAAGTCGGGATAGTAATACCCTACATCTGATCATACCTCAACTCTCTCACTCGTGCTTCCAAGTCAACCCATCGCGAATGACATGCCTGAGGTTACACTCGATATCTCTTTGATCATGTTCCAGCAATAGCAAAGCAGTAAAACATGAGACATTCCCCCCTTATTACATATTCTATTATAAAACTTAACTAGTGATTCATAAGATAATGAGCAAGTAATGAGACTGAGACAAATTTATATTTCATAAATTTAATATAACATTTAATGAATATTGACACATAGCAAGTTGTGTATAGCTAGCTCACATGCAGGTGAGGGAACACTAGGGTTATAAAACAAGATTACAAAGCCATGAATGGATTCTCTAGGTTATCAAATAATAATACAAAGCAATGAGTGGATTCTCAGGGTTATCAAATAATACAAAGCAATGAGTGGATTCTCAGGGTTATACAATAATATCTCAAAGCAATGTGTGAATGCTCAGGGTTATAAAAAAATATTACAAAGCATGACTTTTTTAATAAGCTTATGTCATCTTTCATGTTCTAATTCATGCTACGTTTTATATTTGAAATCGGTTATAGTTAGCTAGAGTGATAGATTTATTGATGAATGATAGAGATTATATTGTTTATATCATTGTTACTAAGTTTGAGTTTATATTATAATTACTAAGTTTAAGATTATATTATAAATATTCAAAATCATATTATAGAGACATTTGCGTGATATATAATTGTTATACGGATAAACACATTAAATCAGACTCTAGTTCCGATCAAAGCCGAAGTTAATTTCTAGGGAAGTTGAACTGAGACGTGATGGCAGTGGAACGTTAGATTCTAGTGCGTTAGAAACTAGAGTATCAGATAAGTGCGACTCGAATGCATTCTTAATGGGGTTTATTACCTAGTAAACGGTTCCCTAACCGATCGGCTTGCTATAATGGAAGAGGCCTTTTAATTAAGTGAACAGAAGAATGGCTTATGAGCCTTTTGGAAACGCTTTGGTTCCGTTAAGTACGAGTAACTCACATTTGCCTAAACTTTCGAGGCGTGACTTGATGAAATACGAAGAATTGTCGCAGTTGCCTAAACTTTCGAGGCGTGACTGGACGTTGAACAATCTTGAGATGGGCCATTATAGACATAGCAAGTAGATATGCATATTTATGCAAATTAGCAATACATTCGCAACGCTAAATTAATATTTTTATAAATTAATTACGCCAAAATCTTAGCTTCTTCAGTGCTACTACCACCGGTCAAGTTCATAAACGAGATTATTAAATTATAAAATAATGGCGATAATGAGAATCTGATTTAAGGTTTTTCTGCATAGCTACTTATAGAACTGGGAACATTAGTTATATGTAGTATAACTATATCTAATAAACTGATTTTTAAATAATAAAATATGGGTTATAAAATAGCTCACGCAAATTATTGATTTTTAAATAAATTACTCATCTTAAATAATTCGTTAAAATAGATCTTACTAATAATGCAAAATGTTTTGAATAGCGAATGCAAACCTACGTTAATTTTAACCTAGAAAAATAAATAGCTTGCGTAAAATATACTTTTTCAAATAACTGGCAAAATACATATTTTAAATCACTTACGCAAATATAATTCTTAAATAATCTGGGCAAAATATGCATTTTAAATAATATACGCAAAATATACATTTAAATAACTTTAGCAAAAGATTTTCATTTTAAGGAACTTTAGCAAAACATTTTCACTTTAGATAACTTGAGAAAAGATGCGTTTTAAATAATATACGCTAAATATACATTTTAAATAACTTTAGCAAAAGATTTTAAATAACTTGTTCGGGCATTATAAATACCGATTCACTCTAGCACAAATATAATTCAGAAAAGAGTCCTGACTATATTCTTCATATCACAATACTCTGATATGATAAAAGAGATTGCTCACTCCCCTCCCCCCGATAATTTATTAACACACAAGACTCCGTTCTGCATGATTCAATAAACATGAACTTAAAACTATAGATAGATGACATAAGAATAAATTGCATAAACAATCAATAAGATTTATAATTTAGAAATGAATTTCTTGTATGGTTTTATAGAAACTAGATGTTTAGGATTATTTAAAATTATTAATGATCAACGACTACTTAAAATTATTAATGATCAAGGACTACTTTAAAATTATTAATGATCAAGGACTACTTAAAATTATTAATGGTCAAGCAAGAAGTTGAAGAGTGTTCTAAGATTTAAACAGATTTAAGATAAACATTTTAATTGAACATTTAGAAAATATAATTATGGGATTTAGTTAGCTAGCTTTCATTTAGGGTACGTTTTAGTTATGAGATTTAATATGTCAGAAAGGATTTACCGGCAAAGTCTCTTTTAAGGCATTGTTTCTACGTGCTTCTCACTATATTCAGTCAGGCTGGGCTTCTCTTAGGTTTTAGTCTGGATGTAACTTCCGCAAATTTATTTCTGTGGCAAATACACGCCATCTGAGTACAACAAATATATACTATTATCAAAGATAATAGGTGAAACAGGTGTAACCGTTTCAATATATATTGCTTTGAATATGTGTTTCTTTTTTCAATATGAGCAATTTCCTAAATTGTAAAATAACTTTACTATTCTTAAAATCATATTTGTGGTTGCTATGACAATTTCTATTGGTGGTTCTCTTCCTTCTGCATTTTTACAACAGTACGATATCAAATGTTAACAAAAAATTTATAGACATGTTTGTCCAAGCCCTCTGAACAATTTGTTTATTGTGTTGGATAAATAGCAGGTTGGACTTCATCAGTTTTAGTTCCACCTCAAGAGTAGGCCCAACATTTCTTAAATTGGAAGCAAATTCTCCATAGTTAGGAGTAATGATCTATCAATATTCATATTAAATGATAGTATATTTACCAAGGGAAATAATATCTCACCAAGTAATATATTATTATTATTAAATAAAATACACAATATATCTTTACAAGATAATAAATTATTAGAAGTAATATAAATAATAGTAAGGAATTAAAACATGAAAGGATATCATTGTTATTAGATAAAAAAGTAGATATTTTCATCAAAAGAGTAAAAAGTTTTTCCAAGCACTCTCATTTATTGATTCAGAAGAAAAATAAATAATTCTACAATAATTACTACAACTACTATAAAAACTGTTGAAAAGGTTACAATTTTTATAACCGAAAAATCAGTTTTAAAATTTCTTAATCGTATTGAGATGAAACTGCCATTTGTTTATCAAACCTTTTTTGTTTTTATTTGCTAGTTTCATAATTGTAAATTGTATACAATATTTATGTCATCGAACTTCCGGAGTTTAATGATTGTCCAAAACACACCACTTTTAAGTGCTTTGTGGTAAAAATAAATAAATAAATAAAAGATGAGTCTCAGAATAATAAAGAAGTAAAAGTTAGCGATAAGCAGTATTTCATCAAAAATGTTGTGAAAGATACTGAAGCAGAAAAGACATACCATATAAAAATTGGAAAAAAATGCTGAAGGATTACAATGATGGTATCTCTCAAAACAACTCTTAAATTATGTCAAAATATAATAAAGATATTACTCTCTGATTTTGTTTAAACAGGCAAATTAACTTTAGAATCATGAAGTTATCTTTAAAGTTATCAAAAGGAGAAGTACAATTAAAGTATGAAATCTGATTTATCTTTTGCAGATCCTATTGAGAAGGAATAAAACATGAATCAATTATTTTTTACATCTTACCATTTTTAATATAAATTTTAATATACAAAATAATTTAGACAAAAGCTAAAGAAAGTTGCACTATATGTCTTTCTCTGTGCTGTTTCATTCTTAGTGAAATAATAGACGAATTTAATAAATAATGAGTTTATCCTATTTTAAAGACAATGGAGCAATTCTAAATCATTCATTTAAGTTGTTAACCAATTAACTGAAAGTTCTTCTGCATATTGAAAGTCTTTATATAATAGTCAATTACCATTATATTTATTACTTGTACTATTACAGTAGTTTTTAATTAACAGACAGTTTATTTGCATATATTGTAATGGTAAGATTTATATATTCACACAAAAAAATCCAGAGTTTTGGCAAATTATCCCAAAGCTGAATCTAGATGAGGGGTTGAGACCTCGAATTAGATCACACCTCACTTTCTTCAACAACACTCCATGATTTAATATTTTTTGGGTGACAGATCAGAGGTTACACTCGGTCTCTTTTAATTTGCATGCTGGCAGTAGCAGAGGATAGAACTGAATAAATTATTAATAAATTAACTAAATACAAACATATGTGGCTGGCTAGATAATGCATATATTAATAACTAACAGTAAATTATAACAGATTTGGATAAGATTTAAAATGGACCATGAATAACACTCTGCACATTTATAAGTTTTAAAATATTTAATTATTAAAATATAAGCTGATTAATACAATGGAAGTACATTGGGATTTACACTCACAGGTGTTTTATAATGATGAGCAGGATCAAATGCAAGATCTCATATTACCTGCACTCTAAATCATTTAATTTCAAGTTTATTACAATTATTATCATCTACGATTTCTAATTATGCCTTAATTATGCTATGGCATTCCTATGATGTTTGCTAAAAGCTAAATCTTACAAGAATGATAACATTAAATATAACTTACATTAAAATTACATAATGCAAATAAATGTGCTCCCTATGCAGATTGTTTAATATAAACTAGATCTGATGTTCAGGTCAAGGCTGACCTGAATAATATTATAGAGAGTGAATTCACGATTTGCAGTAAAGTTTTAGAGATTATGGTTTTACATCAATTAAATAAGAGTTGTGACCCAAATGTGTGGTTACTCATGGGATTCAGTACCAAGCATTTGGTTGGTGTGGGCCATACAACTTATCCTAAAATATAAGAATATTTAGTTCAGGTGATCAGAGCAGCTTAATATATGGCTGTCATACAAGCAGTTGTCCCGGATTTGCGGGTTCGCTTCCGGGCCGATGCTTTGACACATGAAAAAAAAGTCAAGTGTTGTTATAACTAAACTTTAATAAATAAATACATTGTTTATATAAATGTAACTAAAGAACTGTTATGTGTATTATATTTTTTATATCTTTCCCCTCCCCCTCCCCCCGATCTATTAATGTAAAAATAAATACTTCAAATTATTTTTTGTTAAAAAAATGACAACATATTAAAAAATATATTTTACTGGTTTTTCAGTCACTGGAATGTGACTTAACATTGTTTTGTTATACTAATGTAAAAAATAAGTGATTAATTATTTTTTAACATATATTTTATTATTTTTAATTTAAAAATAGGCAGTTGTGTAACATTTACAATGAACTTTTACAATAGTTTGATCAAATTAAACAAAAATCAGAAAAAAAAATTTGGTATTTATTTTTAATTGTTTTTCTGTAAGAATAAAAAAGTTATGAGTTATGATTGCTAAATTAATTCACAGAAACTTATTTTATTAGTCACAGGAAATTACCACTGTGAACATTGAAAGTTTTTCTATTTTTAGAGTGTATATGTATTATTTTTTATGTCTTTACCTTAAGAAATACATTTGCTATCACAGTCGCTAAATGCAAATGTTTTAAAATTTGTTATTTGTAATAATATTCGGTAATAGTATGAATGCTGAACCCCACCACTTGATGGCATCATTTTTCACAAAATGCACATCAATATATTTCTGCTGACACTACAATAGGTGTTTTTTGAGCCATAACAGGCTACCTGAGGGTGATGTATTCTATGATTATATAACAAAATACTACACCCATTGCATTGTGACAGTATTCATCATGTGAGCATTCTTGAACTCTTGCTACAGTCTGATTTAATGGTGGCCATATTTGAAAGAGATGAAACTCTGCAAAAATTCATTGTCGGAAATTTTTTAGAAAGCATAGTGGAATTAGTATTCCATATTAAGAATTGTCATGTTCTCACAAATGCTTCCCTATGCTTTTGAACTGCACTCAACTTGAAAATATTCCGATTTCACATGAAAATATCCGTTTATGCGTGAATCCATGCGAAAACTGTAAGGGAAGTTGGTTTGAGGGCTCCAAAAATCCCATTACTTACAGCTTGAGACTTGCCTGTTATTTTATTTGTGTGTTACTTTTGGCTTTTGTTTTTATGCATCTGAAAATGGTGTTTTTTGTTACTTCTTTTGGTTCACAACTTGTCTAAAGTTTCATTTATTTTTGATTCAATAAATTATTTTATGGGAAGCTGCTGTTTTTTGTTATTGTTCACATGATTAGAAAGTAGGTAGGTAATATTTGATAAGTTTCATTAACAATTAATTAAAGTAGGTAATATTTTATTATACCAAAATAAAAAAAGAAGTGTTTAAGAGTTTATTCAAAAGGCCCCACCCAAATATATATAAAATAATAATAAAGAACTGTGTGGTAACATAATAAAATGTTCAAAAAAAAAATCCAAAAAAAAAGTCGATAATTAAAAATCAAAACAAGCCCCCCCCCCACCGCTTAAAAAAAAAGTGTTCTTTAAAAGCGAACTGTTTATGACTTTTTTAAAATTAAAGGCCCAAAAATTAAGGAAGAACTTTTTACTATCATATAATATAGCTTTCTGTAGCTAAAGATTTGGAAGAAAAAATAGAAAAGCCTTGTAATAAATTAACAAAAAAAAGATGACAATTCAAAATCAAAACAACTCCTCTCCCTCCACCCTCTAAAAAAACCAAGTGTTGGTTTATTCAAAAGTAACGAATTGTTAAAGTCTTTCAGCAAATCAAAATATCAAACAAAAAAAAGAAGATAAGTTCAAAGCAAACAACCAACCCCCCCTCCACCATCTAAAAACAACAAAGTGTTTGTTACCGTATTTTTGTGTAAACAAACCAACGGAGCGTTAATCGATAATTTCAAAGCAAGCCAACACCCCTAACACCATCTGAAAACAATGTGTTTGTTTTTAAAAAAAACGAACCAAAAAAAAAAAAAAAACCGGGTGAATAAAAAAAAATTTGGTTTATCTTAAGTAATATTATGTAAAGAAAACGACGAACAGTTAGTCGATAATTTAAAAAGAAAACCAACACCCCTAGACCATCTAAAAAAGTATTTGTTTATTAAAAAACGAAAAAAAAACCCAGGTGGAATAAATAAAAACTTTGGTGGTTTACCGTAATATTATGTAAACCAAACAGATGGGCCTACGCCGAAAAAAAATGAAAAACCGGTTGAAAAAAAAAAACAACAACAAAAAACTCTTTTACCGTAATATTATGTAAACAAACAGATGGCCCTTGAATTGGTATATTGATGTGCATTGGGTGAAAAAGAGTGCCATTAAATGGTAGGGTTCAGTATTCATACTATTACCTAATATTCTTTAAAATGCATCATTGTTTATGTTGATCTGTATTATTTCATGTTAATAATATTTTATTTTCATCGTGTATTTAGATTTTTCATATTTCATTATCAAAATAATTTGTTAAAATGCCATATATATATATACACATATAGGCATTTTTCACAGTAAACAAAAAAAATCATATATGATTTCTATTTTGTTTAAAATCTAAAACTGTTTAAAAATTTTGTACTGTTAATTTGCCTGTGTTATTACTATAACTATTATTATTGATGTTCTACAGCTTGAAAACAAAAAAATTCCTTAAAAAAATATAATAATAGAATCGAATTATCATCATTGTGAAATATACAAATCTTTATATAATAACACACATTTATTTAGAAGTGTAGATGTATTAACACAATATACACTTACTATATATATATATAAGGAAATAATAATAATAACAACAACACTATAAACTATACTTAGTTCCTAATTGTAATGAATAAATATGTCTATAATTTATTAATAAAAAATTAATGGGAATCATTGAACTCTCTTATGGGTTAAATTAGTTTCATTGATTGCTGTATTTAAATGTATAAATGGAAAGTCTCTTGAATAAAGACTTTTTCTATTCGTGTCTCTTTGTTATTGTTATTATTATTATTATTATTATTATTATTATTATTATTATTATTATTATTATTATTATTATTATTATTATTATTATTATTATTATTATTATTATTATTATTATTATTATTATTATTATTATTATTATTATTATTATTATTATTATTATTATTATTATTATTATTATTATTATTATTATTATTATTATTATTATTATTATTATTATTATTATTATTATTATTATTATTATTATTATTATTATTATTATTATTATTATTATTATTATTATTATTATTATGTTTCAAAGGATAAACTTTATTAGTATTCAAAAAGGTTACACAAGTTATATTTGACAACATAGTTCTTATATATAAATTGGTTCACAAAACTACATATGTACAATGATTTGATCAGTGATTGTATGCGTTAGCAAACAAGACATATTTAAGAAAAAAAAGTTCAACAAAGTCAAAGATGATCACTCAATAATACGATTATATACAATTAGATATACTTCAATTAAACTAAAACAGGAATGCATCCAATTTGTGTCAGTTGATTTCAAAACTGGCACAAGGGTCCATGTTAGATATGGTTTTTCTGTTAGTACTTTTATATATGTTCTTGCATATTCCAGGTGTCAATGTACTTAGTATGATCTGTAATCTTCATGTCTCTTTCACATATGGTTTGCAGTTTATTTCTGAACATGTTTGGATGTCTTCTGGGGTTATAATTATATATGAAATTACACCTTGTACACCATAAGGCATAGAGTATAAATGTGCAGATTCTTATTTCAGCAAAGATACCCCTTTTAAAAGAGTCAAAAAGAGTTTTCATATTGATCATTTTACCCTTGAGTGAAGTGCTAATTATTTCACGAATGTTTTTCACGAATGTTTTCTAGACTTTGGGCATGAGAAAAAAATGGTGGTTTTGTGTCTCCGAGTCCCTATAGCAAAGATTACACATATAATCTATATCTTTGTAGTTTCTTTGATATTTCAAAAAATGTTGCGTAGGTAGCGAGTCAAGATTTATCTTTAGGAGAAAGTCAAAATATTTTGGTTCAAGTGACCACAGTTTGAATTTGCAACATAATTGTTTATTAGTGATATGGAGTTTGTACATCATCTTGACTTGGATGTAGAAGTTGATGAACTTCCCAATATTTATATTTGGCTTGTGGTGGTTTGAAGTTGAGATTGTGGATTGTTAGTAATGGTGTAAGTAGTGTGTTCAGATATCCCTGGAGAGGAGGTGGTCTATCTGTAGAGGTAATCTTGGCAGAAATTTCTAAATATGGGAATTTTTGTGCACATGTAGATATTATATTCAATTTTTTTTGTATCCTGAAGACATGTATTGAATGGAGGCCAAGGCCATTTTGTGAAAGGGGTTTTTTTAGACATTTTACTGATATTGAGATAATATTTTTCCCCCAGAATAGTTTCCTGAATAAGGAGTCTATTTTATTTGTAAATGCCTTGGTATAAATGATTGTTGAAGTAAAATAAGAGATTTTTGTAATCACTAGCATGTTAAGCAAAGCCATTTTTATATATATAGAGAGGTAGGCTTTGGAGAGTGAATTGACAATCTTTTCCACTTTCTCTATTAAATTTTTCTGTATGAGCGATCTCATAGGTGAATGGCATAAATAGAAGTTGAACCCAAGAAATGCACTTGGTCTACCTTTGAAAACTTTAGTAATGCTATTACCGGTGAAGATCTGCCATGCACACGATTTCTCCATATTAAATGTTAGTTTATATTCTTTTGTAAAATTGATAAGTATCTTAAGAAGTTTGGGAATTTGCTTTTGGGATGATAGAAATACTGCTATATCATCCATATATGTGATGCATGAGATGTTGTCATTGATGGTAGGCACGTAGACTCCTGAAAATTCATTTTCTATTATTTTTATAAGAGGGTTGATATAGGCAGTAAACAATAAGGCGCTGAGAGGTGAGCCCTGAGGAATGGACTGATGCGGCACTATTGGAGGTGAAGTTTTCCCATTTAGGGAAACATAAATCTCATGGTTTAAAAGTAAGTTAGCAAGCAAGTTTAGATAGGTGTTGGGGACTGAGTATTTTTGCAGAGTTTTAAGGAGAGTACTGATGGAAATCATGTCAAATGTGGCTTCAATATCTAGTTGAATGACAATTGGACTGTATTTTTTATTATCTCTAACAGTTTCTATAGTTGACTTGAATAGAAAGGTTGCCTGTCCTGTTGAGGATTTTTTTTTGGCAAATTGCATTTTTGATAGGTTTGGCAAAATGAATGGCTCTATTTTATCTTTTATCACTGATTCTATTATCTTTATGCCAAGGGAGCACATTGTAATTGGATGTAGGTTTGTAGTGTTTGAGATTAACTGTTTCTTTTTCATGAATGGCACAAGCATAATTTGATTTAAGCTCTGTATTTTATAGATGTCTTTAGTGAGGTAAGAGACTAGGTTAAGCATATATTGTGCTGCGATTTTATCAATATGTTTGTATACAAACTTGGGAATTCCATCTATGCCGGGATGACATGAGTCTGGCATCACTTCTATTTTTTGAATGAAATCTTTTAAAGAAATATTAAATTCATTTTCTAATTTATCTTGTGAAAAGGCCATTAGACTTGGTGAGGAGACTCTCTGGAGTTTTTCTCTATACAATATGTAAAGCCGCTCCAACATAAAATCTCCATAAACAATTTCAGTTTGAATTTTAATAGCTGTTGGGACTCGAACCTGAGAGGGGTGACCTAGCACCCATCTAATGAAGTTTCTGGTATACATGTGTGGCTTATTTAAATATAACCTTTTCTTTTTAATGGAGATATATTCTCTAAGCTGGTTTGTTAGCAAATGATATGTTTTCTTTAAAGCTATCAGACAGGGACGATCGAGATTTGATTGGGAAGTGCCAATAATTTTTTTATAGGTATCATCCATAAGCTTTAGTAGTTTTGTTGGGGGTGTTGTTGTTCTGGTAAGATGATCAATGTTAAATGAAAGCAGATTAGTAAAAGCACACCATGCTTGGACTGGATCCATTGTAATATTCTTCAACTTGTGAAGATATATGTATACTTCTGAAAAAAGATATTCTGGTGTGCATGATGGTAGTAGAACTCTGATGGTTCTTCCTGTATTAATTGTTGTTCTATTATCAAAATTAATATCCAGTGACACTAAAACAGCTGCATGATCAGAGAGGGGGGAATTCTTCAATTGAATACATATCATGTTGTGTAATGATGGCGAATAGAAAACCAGATCTATAAGTGATGAATGTCTACCATTGTTAAATGACATGGCCTTCTCTGGCAGAAAGCCTCTTCCACTCATCATCGGAAAAGACAGCTGATGTAACCATTTTCCAGTGAAGGTCTGGTATGTCATGTTGAAATCTCCCAAAATAATTATTGGATACACAGCTTTTGTGTACCTGGAGTTAAGTGTTTGAATAATTCTGTTTACAATAGTGGGACCTGGAGGGATTTAGACAATTGCAATGTTTAAGGTGATGGCTTTATGAGTAAATGTAATTATTAACAAGTGCCCATCAATATGTAGAATTTTGAAAGAACTAAATGGACATACTTTATCAATGATAATGCCTGTACCCGCTGATGGAGTGTCAGATGTATTTGAGAAGGCTGTGTAGCCCTTGGAATTTAGCTTATCTGTAGGGTTGATTAGTGAGCCACTGTAGATTTTTGTTTTGATAATGCCCATGATCTGCAGTTTAACAATGTCATACCATTCAGTGAGGAGATCAATTTTTTGTGGAAAGTTTAACCCTCTAACATTAAAAACTCCTATTTTAATATCCATTATCTGTATGTGTGTGCATGTATATATCAAAATCTAAGCCTAGAAAAGGAAAGTTTTAATCTATGATAAATTTAAATATTTTAATAAAGGAAGCTATAGTATATTTTAATGGATCAATAAATATGCAGTGTTCAATTATTGTCTTTAGATTTGGGAGAAATATCACTGGATCTCATTTTCCTATCTGTGAAGGGATTTTCAAGTGAAACTTTATTTATGTTTGTAATATTATCAGATTCTTCTTCCATTGGACTATTTTCCGAAGAGTATGTGGCAATTAGAAAGGCATTGTAACTTTGCATGATGTTAGCTTTTTTTCTAGAGATTGGAGGAGGGGAATCATTATCACTACTTTCATATTCTAGAGCTTTGAGTTTCTTCAGATATTATTCAATTTTTTTTTACTGGCCGATCCAGTTTTCTAGTAATTTGTGAAGTTTCTGGAACTGTCTGGGATGATAAAACCACAAGTGATTCCATTATTTCGAGGGATGTTTTATTAAGAGGGGGTGAGGTTTCCGGATTAGCAGGGGAGGAAACTTCAATGCTGTTGAGTCTTGTAGTATGCAAAATCATCTTTCCACTATTGCTGATGTCAATATCATTTTCCCCTCAATATTATGGTCTGTCGATGGTACATCTTCATCTGCAGTCACTACTTGATTACTATGGAAATCTTTTTTTGGGCATTGATGTAAGGGGGATGCTCTCATATTACAATTATTACAATATAAAGCCAGACAGTTGCTAATAAGGTGACCATGTTCTTTACAATGAAAGCACTTCAGTTTGAGACCATTTATAACAAGAAATAATGTCACTTCTTGATCTGCTACTTGTGTTGGAATATTTTCGGGATTTATGTTCTCTCCCAATTTTACTTTAAATCTATAATTGTTAGTTAGTATCAGGATGGGTGTATTTTTCATATATAAAGGTTGAAAATCTATCACCTTTCCAAATGGTTTCATTTGTTTAGTGAAATCTGTGTCTGAGTAACCTAGGTAAGTATTTTTAATTAAGCCAGTAATAAAGTTTTCTCTGTTGGGGTTGACTATAACTAATGCATATTGTCCCAGAGATTTAATTTCTTGTCGGAATGTTTCTTTGCCTTCTTTGTTTACAAATTCAATAGCCAAATAATGCAGATTCTGATGATCTGCCACATGAACTATCAAATTCCATAGGTTTTTCTTATTAATGTCTTTGAATAGAAGCTCCTTAGGGAACCTGTAGAGTGAACAGTTTCTATCTAATTGCTATGACAACTAAGCATTCTGTGAAAAAACGTTTAAATGAAGTGAAAAGATCCCTAGGGATGGTTTGATTAAAGACTTCAGAGATTTTTTAAGGCTATCATTAGACCAGGGCTCTTTTGTAGTGTTAACATTGGTTTGAATAGTTATTGGGGTACAATCTAGTTTCATCAGATCTCCTGCTGTAGAATGATGAAATCTAGGTGTTAGTTGCATTTTCTTTGAGAAAAACAATCGTGGATTATTTTCACTTTCTTTTATAACCGTTGATGGTGATTTTGCAATCTGTGCATAGGAACTTTTAAATGTGTCTGAGCTGGCAGACATCATGGCTGGATGCTGAACATCTAAGTCCATTACGCATTCAATCCGAGTTGCCCTTTGTATTTTTTTTTTTAAATTTATCTATTAGTTTTCTATCTTATAGTTATTGGGGAAATAAAACTCTTACCTGTTATCGGTATATTTTATGATATTCTAATAAAATGATGAGCACGATCTGATATGAGGTGATAAACTAGAGGCGACCTCTGGTGACTATTATTATTATTATTATTATTATTATTATTATTATTATTATTATTATTATTATTATTATTATTATTATTATTATTATTATTATTATTATTATTATTATTATTATTATTATTATTATTATTATTATTATTATTATTATTATTATTATTATTATTATTATTATTATTATTATTATTATTATTATTATTATTATTATTATTATTATTATTATTATTATTATTATTATTATTATTATTATTATTATTATTATTATTATTATTATTATTATTATTATTATTATTGATGAAGCCTTCTTCTAATGCAATGTTATGTCTATTCATGGCAAATGGTTTAGATCTTTTGTTTCTGTTAAAGATATCTAATGATGTATCTTATATCAGTTAAATATTAAAGGATAAAAAAATAAAAAAGTATACTGTCATAATTATGTGGCTTATCAGTTAATACATTGTCTCTTAATAGTTCAGTTTTCAACAAATGTAAAATGAATCCTCATTCATTTAACCCACCTTATTCTTAGTTTCATAAAACAATTGCAATTTTATTATTAACCAGCCAAGGAAGCATTTTTCAAATGTATCTGTATGTTTTTGATAGTAGTTTTTTTTACTTCAGTTTTTTCTAAGATATGTTATTATTTCCATGTTTTTATAATGCTAAATAAATTTCTAAAGAAAAGAGTGACATTTTAAATTATTTTTTAAACATAATCTTTACCTTTTACAGACTATAATCTTTTTATGCCATCTTATATTTTTTTCTTATTATTCAATAAATATATTCTTGCCATTATCGGGAACTAATGGAATTCTAATTATTGATATGCCTGTGTTCAGCCATTTTGTATGTTTTTAATAAATATTTCTTCAAAATTTTGGAGAATCAACTTTAATCACAAAGTTGTCAATCAATTCCATTATTGAATTATTGCTAATATATTCTTTTATTTGATGTTATAAAAATAATATTTTTAAATAGTTTTTCTCTTAAAGAAGTAAATTTTTTTAAAATCATAAAGAATAAAATCATTTGGAAAATTCAAGTAAGAAATCTGGGAAACTCAGATAAATAATTCATTTAGTTATTTACAAATTTTTAAATCATATTCATTAGACACATTTTAGTAAACTTTATAAAATGTTTTGTTAGAATTATGCAAATGGGTATCTAGTTTTTATTTTAAAACGTTCTCATTGAGTTAGGATCATGTATTACATCTAATATGTTTATAAGAATTAAGGCATGTTTATGAATCACACACTGCACTCAAGATAGACATATTCACATTCAGTGTGACACAGACTTCCTAGAACCTATCAGCAGAACTGAACCAGAACTTGTAGGAAGCCATAGGGAGTGCCATGTGAAAACAATAGACATAGCTTAGAAAGAATTGTTGACTTGCTTAGGTATTCACTCATATAAACATCTTCATCTTATCTGGAATATAATAAGAGCTGAGGAGCTGACATAGGAAATCCTCTTCTCTTTAGAAATCATAATTTTCAAAATAAGTTTTGAGTTGTTAGAAAAAAACAAGAATTCTCTAATCTTCAGTTGGCATGTGAACAGATCACAGAAGTGGAAAGGTCAAAATAAATGTGATGCAAGCAGAAGAGAGAACAAGAAAAAAGAAATAAATCGAAATTGCACACTGAAGAAAACCTAAACAAAATAGAGATAGAGACAACTTGTAAAAAATATATTTTATCTCTGTGTGAAGATTCTCTCATTCTCAATGACCTGAACAATCCTTGTCATTGGTAGCAAGATTCTTGTAACAGCAAAATTTAAATCAAATATAGTTCAGGAAAATATAAATTTAAATAACTCCTTTTGCTCTAATAAAAAGAATGATTTACAAAATAAACCATCTAAAATGGTAGTTCTCAGAGTGATCAAGGATAATTATCAGGTTGTGATGACAGTGAAGGCTCTCATCTTGGAGCTCCACTAGTTCCTATAATAGTTTTGAAGTTTTTTGCACAGAAGAACTTTGTAATCATGATGATGATCCTTGCTTTGAATTTTCAGAGGCATTTTTAATTGTAAATGTTGAAGAAGGTACTTCTTTAATTCAGAGCAAGTCTTAGAAGTGCTCTGAAAATAAAATAAGTTCACTTTGAAGTAATTCAAATTAGCAATACATTGAGATTTAGTTATGAGATATTTTATGGAATTCATATTCGTCAGATGAAGATGATGATGAAAGTGTGATCTCCAAAGAAAAAAATCAATGACTCCATGCCAAACAATCTTTGTTGCATTCCAAAATAAAAGAACCTTGTAAAAGCCTCCATCAATGCTTTGATCTTATGCTTTGCACCCACTGCTGTGTTCATTTAAAAAGTCAAAATTATTCTACATATCCAGTTTTCTAATAAAATTATATGGGTCAAACATATTTGCTGTATAATATCAGATTATTCAAATGTTAAATTTATATTTTAAAATTACTATAATTCTGGAAAAATTAAAATTTTTAGATAAGTAAATTTATATTTGTATTAGGTCTTCAGATGTAATTTATTCCTGTTAAAATTAATGGCTATTTTTTATTAGTAGTTTTAAAAAGTAAATTTCGAAAATTAGTTTTGAATATAGATTATCATAATGAGAAACTGATAATTAATGATTATGAAATAAATATAAAAAAAGTCATACAAAATGTACTTTTATTTTATTTATTTATATTTTCTAAAATATTTTATTAATTTTTATATTTATTGCAATATTCCAGTTATCAACTTGTGCCTTTTTTGTCTTGCATTGGTGGTCGAGAGGTCAGCGCAACTGCCTTGCACTTGCAGGCAGTTGCCCGGGTTGCGGGTTCGCGTCCCGGCCGATGCTACGACACTTAAAAAAAAAAAAAAACTTGTGCCTTTTTGTGACAATAACTTTTTAGCACGTCATTTTCTTTTTTGTTTGTTTCTATTTTTTAAGCCCTATATCTGGGCTCAGAATAAATCTTTTATTTTTTCCCTCTCTCTGAATTATAGTGCTTCCAAATATGACTCAACAATTAGTGATTAGTTTATCTAAATGATGTGTACAATTTAGCATTAACGCAAATTCGTTACGATTGTCCAAATTTTAATTATGATTCGAAATTATCAGTATATTTTGAAAATCTATGAATGATAAATTTATTTTTTAATTTTTATATGAACGTTATTGAAAGTTATATATATATCAAATTATAAAGTTATTTTATTGTTATTATATTAATATTGTTTGAGAATTTTCAATTATTTACTATTAAAATATTAATCAGAACATATTAATATAATTTATTAATTGAACCAATAGTTTTTAAAAGCCATTGCAGATATTAAAATATTATCTTGAGCAAAAAGTATTTATACATTTATGAAAAGCGTTCAAATTAATATTAATAACATTTTAAAAAATAAATTTCGAAAATTAGTTTAGAATACAGATTATCATAATGAACAACAGATAATTTGTAATTAACTATTTTATTACATTTTAATGTTTTATTTTTTGAAATTTCGTATGCACACTTATTATGTAGAATCCAAACAAGAGTATGTTTTTACACAGATTATTTGCATTAATACATTTAGTTAAGGTGATAATGAGAATTAAATGATAAGAAAATTTTAGTTTTGTGATATCAAGTTGATTGTCATCATAGGAGAATCTTTTTATATAAAATGTATGATTCTTAGATCTGAATCTCACTAAAAATTGGTTATTTTTGTTTCAGTTAAAGGAGCACAAAAATTATTGAGATAAATTTATATAAAAATAACAATTGGAAAAAATACAATTGTAATTGTCAAATTTATCCTACTATCATTTTATGTGTTGTTGTAATAACATTAAAGTATTCTGTAACTACATTGAATTGTAATGTGTTTGGAAAGTGTATCATGTATTAAAAATACATTCTCTACCATATTATTTATATAAGCAAATTCAGTAAATAACTTGAGAATTATAAAATATTGTCTAACATAAAAAAGTCGCAGTCTTAATACAAATTTCATTGGTCTGCTCTCATAATAGTGATGCAGCCCTAATCCCAATTGGCACACATTACAGTGGTAGTTCCAAGTTTGAAACTGTAAATTACAGTAGTTTGAAACCACTAGTACTTGAACTCAGATCAAATTGCCACTCAGTTAGTTGATTCAAATTAGGAATCAAAGGTAAAAGGTTAGTTTTATGTATAAAGTTATTGGTTAAAAATGCAATTGGTTGTAGGTGAATTTGGCATCATTGTGGTAAATAATTGGTCCTTATACATCCAACGTATAGAGAAATATCTCTTTGTAAATAAAATCAAAAATGATAAGTACAAAATTACGTCAGTTTTATGTTTCTCTGAGAAAAGAGTAATTGAAATTGCGAATAGGCTTACTACACCTTTCTCTTTGAAAGAAATCTTATATAATCAATTTACAGAACAGTTGCCTAATTATATTAATCCACTCCCATCTAGACATGTCTCTAGATTACATTTTCATGACCACTACCAGGGTAAGTTGAAAAGTATTAAAGTTTTCAATTGGCCAATACGGACTTTAGCAAATAATTGCGTATATGATTTATTTTTGGGGAGAGGCATAAATAGTAACAACATACATCAACTATTACTGTCAGTCATGAATTTAGACTACAGTGAGGCCATAAAATGTAGTAAATCTTACAAACTCATCCTGGAGCATGCAGATTTTGATTAGAGTGGAAAAATGCAAACAGAAGTTTGTAAAACATTTAACTCAATTGAAAAAAGTCACAAATAGTAAAAAAAAAAATGGTAACAGCAAAAAATCATTTATATGCTTTTGCATGCAGAAAAACTGGCCACAAACCCAGTAACTTTTATTATAGGTTAGAATTCTGTAAACGATGCAACAAAAAAGGCTCATGGAAGTTAAGTGCAAAAAAGAGTTCAGAATATCCAGCAATGATTCTAATAGTAGTAATTGTATAATACCGGGTCAGAAAAGGCAGTTTACTAATATTAAAAATATTACAACAATGGATAATGAAAATATAATAATCAAAATTAAAATATGTGGTTAGCCTATAGCCATGGAGGTCGACAATGGTATTGGCATATTACTGATAGCAGTCCAAAATTGGTATACTGTACTTCCAAGTGTAATAAAAGTCCTATTATACAAAACATTGATCTAAAAGTGTCAGATGTGAATAGTAATGCCATTAGAATGAAGCTCGTAGTTGAAACACCAGTATATGGAAGTAAAGAGAAAATTATGGTACTACCACTGTATATAGTGCATAACCCTATCAACCTCCTAATCTGATGTGAATGGTTCACAAAGTTAGGTATCAAACTTACATTTGTAAAAAAAATGTCAAGCCTAAAGGAGAAATGAAAAATACATTTCTGAATTTGTTTAATGGGGAACTGGGCATAATTAAAACTATGCCTGTATAGTTAAAAAAAAACACAGAAGGATGACCTATAATTTGCAAGCTGAAAAAAGTATCATTAACCCAAAAAGAAAAAAGTAGAGAAAGAAATGATGATCTAGTTTAAAAGGCATTTTAGAAGCCACTGAAATATCTAGTTGGCTATGTCCATGGTTAATATAACCAAACCAAAAAATCAAATTCATTTGTTTGTGGATTACAGAGTATCAGTGAATAAAGCAATAAGCAAAAATGCATACCCTATACCAAATGCCAGAGAAATTATAGCATCACTGCAGAGATTAAATTTCTTTGTAAAATTAGACCCCAATGCCACTTTCCACCAGATACCAGTCACTGAAAAAGCAGCTAAAACACTAACTTTAACCATTCCCATAGGGTTTTACAAATAAAACAGACTGCCATTTGGGATAGTGTCAGCTTCTAGCATTTTTCAGTTGAAAATTGAAACTTCATCCATAATCTGGTGGATGTTATACCATATTTTGATGACATCTTAGTAATGCTGACCACTGAAAATGAACTGAAAAGCTGCTTATTCAAAACTAGCAAAGAGCTGGATGAATTTGCAGCTAAAAGATCTTAATTCTCAATGCCAGAAATAGATTGAAAAGTTAGAAATGACACAGAAAGAAGAAGAGTAAACAATAAAAAACATAAAAATGATTTTGTTAAAAATAAACAAGAAAATGTATGGGTGCTGAATTGAGTTCAGACCCATATGACTATATAAGCTATTGAGCTTAGATTGAAAATATTATTGTGTTTTCAATTTCGTTCTCATAGTTTTGTAGTAAAGTAGAGTTAAAAGGTGGCTGCTGGAGGGTTGCATTAGATCCTAAGATCTAGGTGCAGTGCTCTCAGATCCAAGGTTCCTCACTGATGATGGGCCACATGCCAGAAACTAGTCTGGGGATATTGGATGAGTAGGCACTAGATAGGGATTTTATGCACAAGCCTTCTGGCATCCATTGATTACTCTGTTTGGCACAGGGTGGCACTACTGTATGGAGAGTTTTGCCTTTGTTAAGAAAAGCAACTAATACAGAATCTAAAAACCACAAAGAGGACAAAGTAATAATGGTTCCTAGTTTAACAGAATCTGTACCAGTTAAAAAAATTTAAAAAAACCCCAAGAAATTGAAGATACAGTAGTTTTCTCCTACTCTAGTTTACCACATGGGCTTATAAAATTCTTTGATGCCACATGATGAATAATATGATGATCTAGCATTAAGAGTTATATGGCAGAGATGTGTAAAATAGGCCATTAGTTTTGCAAATTGCTACTTTATCAGTACACTTGTGCCAAACTAGCCATAATTATTAAAGTAATTACAGTAATTCAACAAAAAATGTTGCCTTTAATAAATGTTTTTAGTCTTTTCATTATTCTTTTTTTAAAAACTTATTTGACATTTACAAGTGACGTACAAGTTAGATATCAAATCCTATTGAAATAAAAAAGACTAAAGTGCCAGAACAGTGAATTCCAGAATTGATCTTGGGTTTTTGCAATTCATCAGAATCTATCATGTGACCTCCTTATGTGCCATAATAAATCGTGGGATCTTCCAATCTCAATTCAGGCTTTATGTCTGCAAACCAGTATAGGCTTTTACTGAAATGATATCAAAACAATAAATTTTGTCATTACTTTCAATTGCATAAAGAGATATTATTTCACACATGCCAGTAAAAGACAACTTTAATTTCATACTATGAAGATTTTCCAAATAAATATATTACTCAGAGTTATTCTAAAAAATGCAAAGGTCATTCAAATTAATTCATTCAAAATTTCAAATAACATGATCATATAAATCACGTTGCTTTATACAAAAATATCTTTCTTTGAAATATTTTCAATCGGATCTATTAATTTATTAATCACTAGTCACTTATTGAGAAAAAAATTGCACTTTATGTATATTAGTTGTTGCTTCTTTGTTAGGTGTTCATAAAAATATTTAAAAGCCTCCCAAAATTATTTAAAACAAATGAAAAGTGTAGTTGTTGAAACAAATGTAGCAAAACTTTATAAAGTTCTAATTCAACTTAATGCAAAAGAAGAATTAAGCATGGCAAGAAAAAAACTGGTTTACATGCCTTCCGATAGGGCTGCTGTTCTAGCTTTACCAATTGGTCAAGTTGCCAGCAGAAACCATAACTGCTGCTTATGAAGAAATTGAGAAAGAGAAAGGACGAGTATGGTAAAGAAATAAGATTTGGCGTTTGATTAAAATTATCTTATCATTAATTAATTCAACTAAATCTGAAAATGAGTAGGAAATATCAATGAATATTAACAGTTGACTTTACGATACAATTTTATTAACGCATACGATATTATTTAAGATATTATAATAACTGATCTATTAAAAACAGGTAAGTAATGAATTCTACTAATGTCCTTATTGCTATAAATTACTGTTTACATAACCAAACGTTTATACACATCAAAAGTTAATAATGAACTATACACGAAAGATCAAAAATTATTATTTCTGCTGTGATGAAAAAAATGTTTAATTAACATTTCATAAATGATTATATAATTAGCTAAGAAATTCAAAGATACATATGTTAGAATCTTACTTTCATATGAAATATTTTATGTCGAATGTTGCTTGCAGCTGAAAGTGGAATATCTAAAAAGACAAAAAAGTAAAAGTTCAGCAAAATTGTATTGAAATGGTTGGGAATGAAAGCTTAGCAAATATATCTTTTTTATTAAATTAAAACAGAAGGCCTTAAAGCAAATAAATAAGTTGTTTATTTGCTTTTCGACCGAGTTCACCAATTTATTATTAATATCAACATCATTCTGTTTATATGATATCATATGATTATCCATACGCTATCAAGAGCTAATGCTGTTAATCTAGGGTCATTTTCTTTCTTAGAGTGACTAGAGTCTTAATACTAATTTCATCTGAGAAGACTAGTAATTATTATTGCATTTATTAACTTGTTTAATAACATTAAAAAATTCCCATTACAATTATTAAAACTAAATAACAGAAGAATTTTCTAAATTTCTGGTCTCCCAAAATTTGGACATCTGATTTATTAAAGTTAAAAGCTACTTTCTGAATAATCAGTAAAACATTAATTCAGATTACTTTTTATGCTATTTTTTTTTTAAAAACAATCATTATTCTTGGCTTCAAAATATTTAGAGTTATGTATTTTACTCTGCAGTTGAATATATAGTGTTAGTTGTGATTGCAGTTAATATTAACATTTATGGTATAATCTTTTGAAGCTAAATTCCCAGCTATATTGATCACAATTCAGAATTGCATTTTATTCCAGAACAAGCATTATTTAAAAATAATATACAATTCTTTATTTTTAAATTTTATTTAACCTCTTCCAGGTTATTTGTCTATCTCTGTCAAAGTAGTTTCTAACTGAATATTTTCTGATATCTCAGCTAGTTAAATATTGCATATATCAGTGATCCCCAACCTTTTTGCACTTAAGAGCACATTCTATACTACTGGCCAGGTGGCGGGCACCATTTATTTTTTCAATGTAAATTTATAGTTGGATAATGTTAATAATACCATAATGTACAAAAAAATATTTATTTCAAAAATAAAATTTTAACATTTAATTACAATATAACACAATAATTTATAAGAAATTTTAAAAATTAAATTTATTTTTAGCAGATAAATAATTTTTTATCATGTTCGGATAGCGGTGGGCATGTAAAATGGTCTGTGGGTGCCCACGGGCATAGGGTTGGGGACCCCTGATATATATATATTCCCAGTGAAAATACATTTTTTTTACATTTTATTACGGTTGAATATAATTTTAGCAAATGAAAATAGGAGGAAATTAAATATTTAATTTTACATGGGATAAAGTACACTTATATTAATGTTATCTAGTGGACTTTAATGGTATGTAATTTGGCTTAAGCAAACTAATTAATGAATTAATTTTCTTCACATAAATGCATTAAACCTGTAAATAATAACTTTTCTTTTCCTTTCATGCTATGCTTCTTACCAAAATAAAGATGGGTCTTACTGACTTTGATACATCATTATTAAGACTTAAGAGCATGTAAATTTCTTCAAGCAAGAAACTTGTTCTATAAATGTCAAATATTAACCTTTGAAACAATTGAAAGAAAATTAATATTAAATATAAAAATACTTTACAATAACTCAACATGAAATCCTCTACAAAAGTATATAAACATTTAATAATTAAAATTATTAATAAGCAACTGCACCATAATACAATTACACATTCTGGAACTAAAAGCTCATGGATTGTGTATTAAATTTATAGCTTCCTATTCACTGTCTATAATGTTTAATTAATATTTAGTCTAATATTACTTTATTCTATAATGTTTAAATGTTATAGAATATTTCATACTAAATAAAGAAAATAAATATGAACTTCAGCTTTCCTCCTCTTTTTCTTTTGAAAATGAATATATTCCACATAATTTTAACCAAGTACAAAATATCTTTTGAGGAAAAGCAGCGAAAAACATTAAATATATTCAAACAGTATTAGATGTACTCTGAAATACCTCATTTTTCCATGGATCTTCTTTTCAATTATTTTTGTAGTTGTCTGAATATTTCTTTTTGGAAGATTTTGCAGGTAATACTTTATTGAACCTATTGGCTTCAGGTTCTTTTTTTGTTATAGATTTCCAATCATTATTTTGTCCATTTATTTTTAATTGTTTTTTTAACTCAAGTTTATCAGATTAACAAATATTATTGAAATGACTATGATTTTAAAGGGATTAGTACAAAATACATAATTAATAGTAGATTCGAAGATAATATCTTCATCTACAATCTGTTTAGTGAATTTTATTACTTGGTTGTCTCAGTAATAATCAGCATTAACCATAGTTTACACATGATTCTGGAAAACTATACTGACAACTGAAATAATCTCTATAGAATTGTTTAGAATTCTATTGGCCAACTCATTCTTTATTATTTTTAGAAAGCCTGCTGATAATGTTCAATCCAATCATATGATTCTATCAGAAATTACTTCATTAAGCCTTGACTAATTAATTTTCATTTTTTAGAAAAAAATTTTTTTTAGAATAACTTATTCTATTTATATATCTAAAAACAAGTTCTTATTTTATCAGAAATTAAGATTTTAATCTTTATTTGTTTTTCAAAAAAATATTCTATTTATATACTAGTTCAAAAATAGATTTTTAATATCTTCATATATAAAGAAGTTAAATTTTCTTGTTTTTTTTAATTTTTTAAATTAAAATATTCCTTTTATATCTCAAATATATCACAAGAATTTTTTTTACTGCTAATAAAAACTAGACATTCATGCGATTTTGTCACAATATCTCAAAATTTGTTATAAGATCATTTTATGCATGTAAATCTTTTAATAAATATATATTAATTAAATTATTCTTTTATAAAATGGTTATTATACAGATAACATAAAATATATATTTTTTTCATCCTATTGCTTCAGTAAATAAAAATAAAATTATTTTCATTATATTGCCATTAATTTTATTTCATTTATATTTTTAAATAAAATATACATTTTACTAACATTTTTTGTCTTGGAAAAATTACTTTCTGAATTATCAAATGGACCTCATTCTTCCACCTGCTTTATTATATTCACCTGAATATTGCTGCAGTTTGTAAGTAATCATCTGATATTCAGGATGCTCAAACGTCTATTTTTCTGAATTCTTTTTAATTTCACTAATATTCTATTTTTTATTTATTTATTTTCAACAATATCTTGTCACTGACTATTCTCTTATTCTTTTGACAGTTATACTATTTATATTTGCCTTAACTCTCATTTTGTTTTGAAAGTTAGAAGAATTGAAGTTCTTTCTTTCTAATCATCCTTGTATTTGTTCACTTATATCTAAAAAAATTAGCAATTTTCTTACATTTTCTTAGTTCTTGTAACTCCTCACTTAAACATCTTGTTTGGCAAAATATCCTTAGTAATTCTTACTGTTTGGCCATTATCAGAGTGCAAGTAATAAAGGCTTTCAAACAATATATAGCCTGTTGAATAAAAAGCTAATAAGTCATCTCCCCTGTATATACTGTGTATATCCTTGGTGCTATCTAATGTTTTATATAATTATTACAATCTTCAATCCAATGTTAATATAATAGGTATTTATATCTTTGTAATTTTTAAGTTTGTGTGACATTGATTTTGAAGTGAACTTGCTGATTTGAGTAGATATGCATAGTCCAGTACTATTTTGTTATGCTATTATATATAGTTAAATCAAAAGTAGTTAATCTCTGAAAGAATTCATCTCTATACAATCTGTAAATGAAATTATTTTAAGAAATCATTTAACATCTTTTTAGTATTATTCATATATAAAAAATCTAAGTAACAGTCATAAGCTTTTCTTCTGAACTGTCTTATATTTTATCATTTAATTTTTTTTTTTCATTTATTTCTTATAGTCATATTTAATCATTGGGCCATTTTTATTAAACTTTTTTAAAATTATTTTCAGGCACTTTGTCAGATGAAATTTCTCACCTACTACTTCTGTCATCACTCTTTTAACATTACTATTAATTTCTTGTGTTACTGTTTCTTCTGTCTGTCAATTCCTGTTGTCCATTGTCTCTTTTATTTGGGATATTCTTTCAACTTCCTCACATACAAATTCCTGCATATGCAACACAACATCTATTATTTTCTTGTCACTCTCCTTTTTATGTTCCTTCATTATTAGCTTATGTTCTTCTAAAATATCATGGCTTATCTTTGAATGCTACTGTCCTTTTTATGATTTCTTATCCCCATTTTCAGCCAATATCTTTTTGATTGTCTTCTATTTTTTAGCAGCATTTGTTATGCACTTTTTTGATTATCTTCTCTTTGTTAATTGTTTTCTGTCATTTTTCCTTGAAGCATTGCATCTGTTTGATGATCTCTTTTATCAGTTTTTCTTAGCATTGGCTACCACATATGAACTGTTATCATTTTTATTTGCTAGATTCCTCCATGCTTTAGATTTTATGCTTATTAACATATATCTTTGCATTAATTTGCTTATGTGACAAAAGTGTACAGTTTTACATCAGTATTTTATAAATGAAGGCTCACACCACTTCTTCCATGCAATCTTTCACTGTTACTTATTATTGATGATCTGCATTTCTTTGAATTTCAGACTCTATATGTTCCTATCAAGAGTAGTTTTTTTCTCTATATCATTTCTCATTTGTATACTGTTTATATATTGGTGATAAATTTTCTCATTAATACTTATTTAAATTATACATAGATTCTTAAAATAATGTTGCTATATAAAACTATGGGTATTGATTAATTTAAAGAGATCTGGGTAGCATTTAACAATTAGAAAAATGAATTGTGACCTGCAATACTTAGACGAACATAAAATCCAATCACTGAACAACAAATGGCTAATGTTACATGATTAAACAATGAAGCTTCGTTCATATGAAAATTTAATAAGTAGAAGTTGATTTTAACAAATATATAAACATTGGAGCTATCTTGAATAATAAGACTTGTCCAAGTAAGTTTCAAAACATAAAATATATAAAACTTTTAATTGGATTGTCACATTACCTATGATAGAAACATTCTATAAGAGTTGCATGAAAATGTTGACACTTCAATCAAAAGACATTATCACAGCCAAAACTAGTATTGGAAAAACATCTAACCAAATACAAATGCAAAAACCTTCATTCAATATAATTTGGACTAGATCAATACCAATACATATATGAAATAAGTGTTCAGCTTATATAAAAATAGCAATTGCTTAAACTTTAATGAACAAGGTTCAATTTCTCACATTTCCAACAATTCAACCATCCAAGTCATTAAAAACAACATAGACATACCCATGTAGATCTTATATCAATCTAATGTTTCATATTATTTGTCTATTATGTATCAATTTATAATAATAAGAGAAGGATGGGCAAGACATATTTTAACCTTGTATTTACTATAGTAACCATTCAGTGTACTGAACAAAAAGGTTAATTATATATATAGAGAGAGTTAGATAGATAAGTAGTTATATGTATATTCTTTTTATATATTTCATAGTAAAAATAAAGAATCTGGTTTAGTTCCTATTGACCACCAGATCTTGATATTATTTGAGCTCATTATTAAGATACTTTTTCTGAATGTTATACTAAGGTGTTAAAAATATCACCTCCAAAAACAGAGTAGTCCTCAACAAAAGCATCTCTGCTTTTTTGTAATTAGTCAAAGTGAACAGAATCCAGCATCAGATACTATTGTTATTATAATTATTTATATACTATCATCAGCAGTTGTCATCATTATTTAAATCTCAACCTTCAGTTTTTATCATTAGTTTAAAAGAAGTACGTTATAAGATCTGAGATTAATCATCAAAATTCAATCATTTTACACATACTTAAGTACTAAAAATGCTGATTACCATCAATGATTTGGGCTACCAATTTTTATGCAATACTCACTATTAGACTAACTATTAAATATCAAATTATGTGTCTACCTCATAAATTACTGCTTTACGTCTTAACCACTCCTTTTAATGAAATATTTTATTTTTGTATTCATAAAAAATATTTTTTTTTTTTACTTTTCAGAGATAAATATTATAATACCTTCTTGCTTTTTATTTTTTGAAGAATGAAATATTCTGTTTATAGTCCAATTTATTTTTTTTCATTCTTTTTTACAACTGACCTATATAAAAATGAACTATACAAAAATATTAGTACACCCTTTTATAGCTACATCTAATACAAATCAGACATTCATATTATTGCTAAAGTGTCTGTGAATTGGCTACATGATCATTTATGATTTCTTTTTTAATAAATATAACTTAATTAAATTCCAATTTAACATATATATTTTAATCCATCTGACATGACAAGAAATAAAAGTTTTTATTATATATATTTACCTGACCTGAATAGTTTGCTTATGAAATAAGATCTTACCTTACTTATCTTCTGCCACAAGAGCTTTCATCAATTATAGTATAATATTCTTGAGTGAATCATTATTTCTTATTAAAAGCAGATTTCTGCGAGTATATAAATTACAATTGAACCCTAAATGTTTGATGAAGGTGGATCCATAAAAAGTTCATTATAAATGATTAAATAAATGACATAGTTGATTATTGTTTCAGATAGAAAAGTTTTTAAGTGGAAAAATTTCAGCTAATTTTATTAGTTTACTAATCCAATTTTTCCACTGTGTTTTTTCAGAAGTTATTGGGAATTTTCATCATATTTTGAAAGAATCAATGGGAGGTTTATTTATAGTTATAACATTTTACATTTACAATTAAAATTTTATTCTATATTATACATTGATAATTTTTATGTTATTTATTACAAAGACAAGTTTACAAATGATGGAAATTATGGAAAGTAAAATTAAAATTTGAAAAATAAAAAATAAAACACTAAAGTTAATATATAATAATAATGAATTGTAATTTTCATCTATTTATAAAAATTATTGATTAAAATATTTATCTGAATTTCATTTAAAAATGAAAATGAATTTTAGTGAGAGATAAGAAATCAACAAAATAATGTTATTAATTGTAACACTTATCACAAATTACTTAATAGATTTTAGCAAATAAATAAACTCTTTAAATTAAGTAAGTAACCAAGTTTTTAAAAATTTGTCGTCTTATAGCCAAATATTTTCTAATAAAATCTAATTGCAATCAAACATTTTGTAGGTTTAAAATAAATATTTTACAAATATGTGGCATAAATAAGCATAAATAATAGTTTGCTAAAAATTATAACTAGATTACTTAAAATTACATGCTTTCACCACCAAAAAAGAAAAAAAAACGATCTTAAAAACCTGATGCCAACTAGTTTAACAAACCGTGGGTTTGTCCATTCTTTACAATATGAGGCAAACAGCGAGGCATTATCCAGAATATTTTAATTTGGAAATTTATATAATATATGTAAAATTCTGACAATTTCCACTACAAAACAATATGAACTGGAAAACTAACATTATAGGTAACTGTTAAATAATAAAGAAAAACTAAAGTGGTATAGTGATCTTAGACATACTGGTAGTCCATGATGAAGACAAGATATAGTTCAAGTTCATATTGAAATAAAACATACTTGTGGGTAAAAAAAATGGAATCTTGTGTTCAAATAATATTCTCAAACAATGGAAGTAAGCTTTAATTTTCTTTTATACTACAAGTCTTTTCTTTTTATAATTATAATTAATATTCGAAAAAAATACATTAAAAACTTTTTTAAAAACATTATTAGCACCAAAATTCTAGATATATTTTGCAATATAATATTACTTTAAACAATTACCAACTACTTCTATTTTTAAATATAAATTATAAATTGAGATACTCAATATATCTCAATTCATATAACAACACAAGTAGTTATTGAGCTAGTTTATATACTACATTATTGTACGTTATGTGTTATTATTTTAAATTTATTTAAATATTGTCATGGTCAAATGTAAATTAAATATGAACCCTAGAATAATTTTAATCATCAGAACTTCATAAGAAGTTAGAGCCACAGAAGTATTACAACTGAAATCTAGAATACCTCACAATCGAGTCTGAATACTCTACTACTACTACAACACAAAATTACACAGAACAAGATTTATTTATGTATATTCATTGTATATACATGTGTCTGTATGTATATTATTGTCATGGCAATCATTTTAGATTTTTTTTAAACGAGTAGCAATACATATAAATTTGTTTAATATTACACAAAAAAACCTAGGATTCTTCTAGCATACTCTGCTTCTCCCCACAATATATCAATAAGGTGAGGAAATTTTGTGAATATGACATGAACATGTATATGTACACTAGAAATGATTTATTTTCTTTGAATTTCAAATCATCTCATATAATTACAAAATATGCTTATGGATGCTGCTGATCATAGGTTATTTGAGCCATGTTATCTTTGAGGTTGTTGTTATTTTTTGTCTTATAAGACTGATACAATTCATGATATTATAAAATGCAAGAGAATGAAGTAAAATCTTTTTTTTTTTGTTTTGCTATGATCAAAAATAAACTGAATAATTTTCGAATATTTAATATTAATTAAAAGAAAGTGAAATTGAGTAATTGATCAGAGAACAGGATAATTGTCAAATCTTGGCTTTTATTTATAATATTTGTTGCTGGTTAACTATGAGGGGCATCTCTCTAAAGGTCAAGAACACATTTTACTTTCAATCAATCAAAACTGTTTTAGAATATTGTCAGTTCATTGTAGCTAATCAGTCACAAGCTGTGTTGGTGCACTTTTCTCTATACTCTTTACATATTTCTAAAATAGTAGAGTGGTGAACCTCTTGGAGATTTGTTCCATCTTTCCTAATGGTATTCCTAACTACTACCTGCCATTGTCCAGTTCTTTGCTGTTGCTATATCTCTATAATACTTGCTGAAAAATTGTCCATGAAGACATGATCAATGGATAGTAGAATTAATCTGCACCAAAGAGGAGAATCACACACACACATACATATATATATATATTCTTATGATTTGAGAAAGAGGACGCTCTGAGGAAGGTACTTGTATTGTACTGAAACATCAGCATTTAGCTTTTTCATTACACGGAATATCCTGCAAATAGTAATAATAATATGACATTTTTTATCCATGAAAATATTAGAATTAAATATATATATATATATATATATATATATAGTATATATATATATATATATATAGTAACAGTTTGAATTTTAGAGGGGGGGAAGGCTGTTGTAATGGATATCATTTTAACGTTAAAATAAAATTTAATATAAATTAAATTAAATCTAAAATAACATAGAAATAATGTAAAGTAATATAAATAATGAGCATAAGCACATATATAATGACTCTGAGAGATCAGCACAGCTACTTAATTAGAGTAAGTATTATTATAATGTCATCAGCACTATAAATAAGTATAAGTATATCATCCATCATCATAGAGGATCAACAATCAATCTTGTGACTGGATTTAAATTGGTCTAATATAGATCAGGCTAATTATTTATTCTTTGCCAGCTTGGACAGATTATCTGTTGTATGCACAAACTTAAGTGCGAATCCATCAGAATATATGACAATAAAACAATAATGCTGGGATATTAAAATGTGCTGATCATCATCAATGCTTTGGCCATTTAGTACCATTGATATACTAGATAACTATGAACTTAAATTTTAATAATTCTAATTGATTTTAAGGAATATTTCTTTCATCAAACCAAGATTCATCATCATCAGTGGAAGGCCCATAAACTAATATAACAATTTTTAGGTATAACAGACTGGTATACATGAATCTAGCTCAGAGAACACAAGCTCTATAACTGTTACTGTGGACAAAAACTATTTATGATTGAGTAACTTCACTGGAATAATTTTAACAATAAAATATTAGTTTATTAACAACAATAACAAAATAAAATTAAGGTCTGCAGAATAGGATTATGCCCATATAAATTAAGCCTTTGGACTTCAATTAATATACAATAAAAATTAATCATATTGTGATTTCCATATACGTTCCAATAGATTTACATAAAACAACTATATATCAGCACACAGATGGGCAGTATAATGATATATGAACATATATAAATTGTCATATAATAATAACAAAAAATGATTATTTTTTGCATATATGTGTCTACCTGACACACTAAGATATATGAACACACGTGCAGTATAATTTAGAAACATTTAAATAGTCATAGAATAAGAAAAAATGGTTAATTTTTACATGTGGGAGTCTACCTTTCATGCATAGATATGTGCACACAGAAGTGCAGTATAATTTATGAACATATCTGAATTGTCATAAACCTATAAATGATATTCATTTTTATAATACATAACTGATAATAGATTTAACGTGATGTTTACATCATATGATATTTTAATTTATTAAAATAATAAAATTATTAAAAATATCTCACAATTAATTCCCTGATAAAAGTCAATATATAATAAAAATAATAATAATCAGTTATTAAATTCTTTGACTTTTTCTTTTTCTGATAAAATAATATCACATTTTTGACTGGTTACTGTTGATTAATTATAAATGTCTTTAAGAAAAAATTACTACAGCAAATTTCTTTGTTTTTCAATCTATAAATAATTTTGGAAACTATGAAACAATTCTTTACTTTTTGATTTTTAATTCAAGCAAAAATTATTTTTTAGTATTCTTAAGTTATAGATTTAAATGCCATTTTTAATGAATTATTTAAAATAACTCACCAGCTGAAGTTTATATAAAACCCATGTGGTAAATTTATCTGTGGTTCTCTGTTTATAGATTAGCAGTATACATTTAACTAATTCTTCAGCAAGCTGATGGCGTCTCTGGTTTAGATAGTCCCTTCTTAACAGCAGACTGGTCATCATTGGGAACAGTGTTGGATTTCAATCATATCCATTTAATCTAAGATTGGTTATACTTAAGACAAATATGGCATTTCAGCCCACCTTATGACTATGGAACTGGGAGAAACCCTTTTCCTCCATGTGAATCCGAATTCCATCATAATGAACTAGTAGCAGCTACTGTACTTGCCTTTCTTGCTTCAGCTATGTCTTCATAGTCATTTCTGACCAACTTTTAAGAACAACTTAATAACAATATGAGAACCCTGTTTTAATCTATTTTCCAACCTTTTTATAGTGTAGGTTGGGTGGGACAAAATATATTAACAAAAATATTTTTTTCTATCTTGATTGAAAAAAAAGTTAATGAACCTTTTCAATTTACTAAAAAAATTTTCCCTATCTTGATTGACAAACAACTTTGTGGAATTTTAGTAAAATGTTATCTAAGCATTACTTAAAAAACAGGATTTTTAAAATAGATAGTGAAAATTTAAATTACATAAAAACATGCTTATTTTAATTTCAAAATCAAAATGTACTAAAAATATTGATTAGACCTTTATAAATGTTTAATTTATCCATAAAAAAATCAAATTCCAAATTATTTAATTTTTAACTGTTATTCCAGTGAAAAAAATATGATTTATTATTGGATGATGTCTAGTCTTTGAATGACTAATAAAAATTATTAATATAGTTCTATTAAGTGCTTTGTGCCAAAATGATGAGGTAGCAAGTTTGACACTTATCAATTCAATTCTTGTTATTTGCTACCTATTTATACTAAACAATGATAAGATATGTATAAGATATTATGGTCTGGGCTAACTGATTAGTGCTGTTTCAGCATGAAATGCACACTTTGGGAATAATACATATCTTTCATATGACTGTGATCACATGTTTATGATTACATCTCTCCACAAGGTGTTAAAAGTGGATAGAAAATAATCCATACCTTGTGAAAATAGTATTGTGAAAATTACATTACATAAATATTAATAATTATTGGTTAATCTCTAATCTAATGAATGACTAAAAATATTAATATACTTTCATTAAGTGATTTGTGTTAAAGTTGTGAGACAGTAAATTTGACACTTATCAATTGAACTATAGTAATTTACTGTTCACATATATACCAATCAATGATAAAGATATGTTTAACAGATTGTGCACTGGGCCAACTGATGAGTGCTGATTTAGTGCAAAATGTGCATCTTGGTAATCAGATGTCTTTTTCACATCATATATTTATGATTATATCTCTCTATAAGGTGTTAAAAGCATGCAAAAAGCAGTCCTTCTGCCTTGAGTGAAAACGTTGTCAGGGAAAATTATATTACAGAAATATTATTAATAATGTTTACTTTTAGTTTTACTTTTTTTACTTTCATCTAATAACTTTTGTAACTTTTCAGTTCTGAAATATTATCTGCAACAATAACCATATTATTAACAAGCTGAATTAAATAAATTCCATGTCATATACATTTATCAATGTCCCCATGTAATCTAATCACAATTGGTGTTTTGATATATATTATTTGGAATGTGATACTATATTCTAAAGCGATATATTGATGGTATACAACTGTAATCAATCTACAACTATTTATAAAATTAAATGCCTTTTTATAATCTACAAATTTAAAATATAATGGTAATTCATATTCATTGGATTCTTTTTTAATAATTTTCTCAATATGTGGATATGATTCATGTGCTAAAACCATTTTTCTATCCAGCTGGTTTTGTGGTTAGTTTGAATCCAAAATTTTGAGACAATTTACTATATTGCTAAAAATATTTTTTGAGCTGTTGGAACATTAATCAGTCTGTAATTTCTATTTTATTTATCACTTTTTGATAAGATCCATTTATTACTACGTTCTTTACATCTTTGTCAAGTAGATATTTATGTATATAGTTTTGCTAACACTTTTTAAATTTCTTCAGTTGGTTCTTTTAAGGAATTAATTATATTTCCCTCATTTCCTGGGCCTTTCCCTTTTTCAAAGATTTAATTGCATGTACGCCCTCATTATTTAATATGTTTAGCAATTAAGATGTAGTAATTGTAATAATATTTTATTTTGCTTATTATGTAATTCTTTATAGAACAATTTCATATTCCACGATATTGTCTCTCTTTTCAATAATTGTTCCGTTTTTTCCCAATAGGTAAAGGCTGTTTTTTAAATTTTTTATTTTATTTTATACCTTTCCTTGCCAGTTACCCGCTGAAGTTTTTATATTATTATAAACTCTTTTTAACACTATTTTACAGAATTCCAGATAGACAATTCGTTTTATGAAATCATTTTAAAATATTTTCATATTCGTTATTTCCTACATAATTCGTTTTGCATCAGTTAAGTATTTAATAAACTTCTGTTTTTGCGGTCCAGCTATTGGGGGGGGGGGGCGTTCTTCTAAGAATACCACATACCTTGTTAAGTAATTGTAATTAAACTTGAAACATCCACAAATTTACATAGCACAAAATATATTCTCAGTTTCACACAAGTTTAAATAATACAATAATACTGCAAAAAGAGCCAAAAACTGAGAAATAAATAGATTTTGAGATTCAGTAATAAACTATCAAAGCACTTGCGCGGAAATGTATATGCTTGGGAAAAAACAGGACAATTTTTATTTTCTGTCGGAATAACTTCAATTGATACTCATTATGATTTAGGTAATCAAACATTCTTCTACATAATTTAACAGGTATTCGTTTATATATATGACTATAGCATTAGAATTTAAATGTTTTTAAATAAATAGGAAATGATATTGCAGAAAAAACCGATAATAAACGTAAAGAAGCCGGCTTGTGGAAATTCGAAGTGGAAGAAGAGGTAGCAATAAGTAGACATGGGGAAAATGGATTTAAATATAATTGAAAATATTAAGTAATTGATGTTTTATCTATGTGTTAACGAGCATTATTAACTATTACGTATTTCAATTTTCTTCAGAATTTTTATCACATTTTTAAAAAAATAAGTAAAATAAATAGCAAATTGAAATAAATAGTTTATGATTTTTTGTCTTTCGCTGTTATTACATTTTTCATGACTGTATTTAATGACTGAGTTGCAGACTCTGAACAACAAAATCTATATCGCTGCCTCGGTCAGTCTTTTCAAATATCCAAGCTTCCAATGAATTCGAGCAATAAACTATCTGTTATACTAAAGCTACAACTAATTTAGAATAACAATTTTTTGACTTATACCACACATATAAACACTTACTTGCACTGTTTCAGAAGTGAAAGCAATTCAAGTGATTTTGTCTTCAAAGTAGCTCCATGGAGAGGGTAAATAATGAAATAACTTGTGATAGATGGCATTTTAAAAGTTTAACAACACTTTAATTATTATAACTCCACATAGAAAGACACTTTATATAATGATTTACCATAACAATCAACATAGATTTGTACCCACTGCATCGATAAACAAGTAACTATTTATTACAATGATTTTTTATTGTGAAAATATTCCACCATTTATTACATGGTAGCCAATTTGCAATATTACTGCTACTATTGAATGCTGTTGTCATAAAAGCAGATTTTTTTTATTAATAAAAATATGAGATGAGATTTGTGAAGAAAAATGCATTCTATGTAGTCAAAAAATAATCTGACGGTATATAACAAGTAATAAATCATATGAAAATCATATTATAAATATGCCACCTACTTTTAAACTATTGTATTTATATGAGGCAATCAATAATAGTAAACAGTCTAAGCAAAAATATTACAGATTTCTTCAGTCCATAATTGAAATAAATATGCATCTCATAAATTAATAATTTTCATTAAATATTATTTGGAAAAATTTGCACTTCGCTGAAATTGACTTCCCACCATTGCATTAAATTGGTCATGAGTGTTCCTTTCTACCACAACATTAAACAACACTGGATAGTATGGCTTTGATAGTAGAGATTACATTGAAATGTAGTTGCTTTTATCATAAGTTTGACATGTGGGTTTCTGAGTGGGTAGTTGGTAGTGGGTGGTTGATACTAATGCTTTTTCAAAGTGAAATTCACTCAGTTGCAATTGAATTATTTTGTTATTTGTGAAAGAAATAAAAGTTATCAATATCTTTCTTTCAAATATGAAACTTTTACAAAGTGTTTAAACTATCCTTCACGTCATTGATTTTCTTATGGTATGCGTGGATGATGTATGCTCGACGGTATGATTTATTGATATTCACTTGGTAGATGAGCACATGTTATTAATTATATTAATGTGGAATATAAATTTTGGATGAATACAATTTAAAATAATAAATTAATCATATTAACTATATTTGAAATAAATTAAATTGATCCTAAATGTTCAAAGTGCCACTATGTGGTAAAGGAAAGAATAAAATGATTTTGTGGTAGATGGTACTTGAAGTGTTTAATACAGTTCAATTAATATATCTTCACATCATCATCATTTTCAATCATCATCGAACTACTACAGAATGAAAGTATCTCCAATTTATCCACTTCAATCTCTAGTCTCTCTTCTACACATTACCTCAACATACTTCCTTATTTTATCCAGCCATCTCATATGTGGTCTCTTTCTAGGTTCATACCATCTCCTGGAATCCACTTTAACATTTTAACTATCCATTTTCTATCATACGTATTAGCAATATATCTATCCCACATCCATTTGTCTTAATTTTTTCTACGGTATCAGAAGCACCTATTTGTTCTCTCATCCATGCATTTAATTTTCAATCACTTCTTACCACTTTTACATACATATCTTTACAATTCACTGAGTTATCAAAAGTCTCTGTATTTCTCTTCTGTTAAATATTCAATTCCCAGATCCATATGTTAAAACTGGTAAATGCATTTATTTTAAAGTTTCTTTTTCAAACAATAGAGATATTGCCATTTACTATTAAGACATTTCTATTCAAAACACTCCAACCAAGTTTAATTTTATAATTAATTTCTTTCATTATTTTTCAATTTGTAATAATAATATGACGAAGGAATTTGTAGATGTTAATTTCTTCTACCTCATCATTATTAGTGTTTATTTTCTTCTTTTGAGAAAATCCATTGAACATTATTTTAGTCTTTTTTAACATTATCTTTTAGTCCTACTTTTTCAGGGACATGTGATAACTCTTACAACTTTCCTGAAGATATAAAACATTTTCAAAAACAATCTGCAAACTCTAGATGATTTATATAATCTTCATTTATTTTTATTCCCTTAACTTTCCATTTTAATCCACAAAACACTTCTGGCAAAACTACTGAAAAATATTTGGAGATATGGAGCCACTCTGTTGTATGCTCTTGCCAATGTTAATTTTTCTAGTATCATTATGTAATCTAATTATTGTTGTTGCATTTTTATAATATTCTTCAGATTATAAAAATATTCTGAATATATACATTGATGATCCAATAACTTTAATCATTGAAAAAATTCTTATAGAATCATATGCATTTCATAATCTAGAAATCCAAAGGCAACTCATATTTATTGGTTTTTTTGATAACTTCTTCCAATACTTGGATAGAATCCATAGAACTAAAAACTCTTTTAAACCCAGATTGTTTTTTTGGGGGGATGGTTAAGATTCAAATTTCATTCTAGATGAGTTGTAATTGTCTTGGTAAAAATTTTGTATAGAACTGATAAAAGACCGATGTGACATCACCATGTATTATGACTAATTATCTTATGATTCATCATAGTTTTATCATTAAATTATATCCACCACTTCATTATATAGTAACAATTTATTACAATTGTTTTAATAAGAAACATTCATAATTTATTGTATATTATTGCAATTTTGAAATACTATTCATATCATAAAAAATATATTGTCTGAACATAACTATTTCAATGTACTACCCCCTATTAATGGAATTTGTTCTTTAAAACATAAAGTGAATCCTATTTATATTTGTATTTCCACATTCTTAGAAGATTAGCCAAACTGGTCAATGATCTTAATGAAGACAAATATTCAAATGCTCACAAATCTTAGCAATTTTCCATTCCATTCACGTAGAGTTAATTTTTACTCATTTTGAAACTACTGTAAATAAATATCCAAACATCAGATATATTTCTACTATTTAATATATTACTAGAAATATGCGTGAATTATAAATATATTGATATAATGAATGTTTACAATTCCTAGTGATTCAAAAATTATATAATATTAGCAATGTATTAATTGATATATAAATAGGTATGTACATTTATATACAAAGTGTTTGTTGGGGATGATATAAGGACTGGTGTGATGAAGTAAAAATAGTGGCCTAGAGTTTTAGGAGAGAATATTCAGAAAAATAAAAGTAATTGGAAAATGAGGATTAATAAAGGCATAAAAGAGAAAAAAATATGTAGGGAATATAATTATGCTATTAAAAACAAAGTAAGTGAAAAAGATGTAAATATTAAATGGGAAAACTATTTGATTAAAGATAAGTTGGCTAAATTAGATAATTATATAGAGAGAATGAAATAAATAGTAAATTATTGAATGATAATTAATAAAAGTGGAAGAGACGGGAGTAAAAATTTTTGGAAATATATTTAAAAAAAGATGTAGGAGAAAGATAAATAGTAATACTAGAATGTTTGTACCTCTAGAAAATAATTAGAGACAAATTTAAATAAATATATAATGAGAAAATGTTAGCTGTCAAAGACCAATGGATAACAAATGTAAAAGCACATCGTAATATAAATATTAGTTTTATAGAAAATGAATTGAATGAAGCAGAGAAGTTCAAAAGTAAAAAGACGAGGTTTAGATGGATGGGCAGAAGAGATAGTGAGAAATATGTAGGGAAAAATTAAATCTATTATCATGTTTTAATAAGATGGCACAGAAGACAGAATTTCCAGATAGCAATAATACAAAAGTGAGGCTACTATTTAAAGGAAAGTGTAAGGACCATAGAAAAATAAACAATTTAGATTAGTAGCGGTAACATGGATGTTGTATAAAGTTTTTTTCACATATGGTAGCTTAAAGGGTGGAAAAATAGTTGGAAGAAAATATTATATTGGGAGAAATACTAGGAGGTTTTAGAATGTATAGGCATATAGGAGAGTGTTTATTTGTAGTTACACAATTTATAGATATGAGTAGGAATACGTGTACGCAGTTATATATGGTCATTATAGATATAGAGATGGAATATGATAGAATAAATAGATATAGATTAAAGGTAAGTTTAGTAAATTTGGAAATGAATGGAGCTTAAGTGGATCTTATTAAGAGATTGTATGAAAATAATTACTATATGTATGTTAGGAAATATAAAATCAGTTAGAATTAAAATGGGATGGGATTAAAAGAAGTATGCCCTATGTCATCTATTTTGTTTTTGTTATATTTGAGAGAAACTTTGGAAGGGCAATAGAAAGATTATGAAGAGGTATAGAGATACCATTAATAAATGGTAAGAAAGTGTATACATTATGGGGAATTTTATTTGTTGATATTATTTGTGCACAGAATATAGGAAGTTATGCTGAAGATTGCACAAGGGTGTGTAAAGAGATTGGATCAAATTTAGTAAAGAAAAATCAAAAGTAAAAATGATAAATGTTGGAGAAAAAGAAGAGAAAGAATTTTTTTGGAGGATATAAGGTTAAATGTGGTGAATAAGTAAAACTATTTGTGAAGTGTCTTAAGTAATCAGTGGAATTGCTTGGATAAATGAGAGAAAATATTGATAAATGAAACACAGAAAAGAAAGGGACTGATAAAGAAATTAAGTTAATTCATATAATAAATATGATGTAGCAAGGATTGTATGAAAGGGATAGTCAGTAGCAGGGTCAACTTATGGTCACGATGTGTTGTGTGTTAGTAAAGGGGCATTATATTACTTAGAAAAAGAACAAAGAGAAGTAGGAAGGCATGCATTAAATGGAGATATATGGATGACAAAGGAGGCAATTCATGGAGAAATGGGATGGTCAAGTTTTTATATGAGGAATTGAAAAAGGAAAATGAAAATGTTTGGTAGATTGCAATTTATTGAAATTAAGAAAATAAAGAAAATAGTAATTAATTGTGTTAGGATTAATGGATAGGCATCACGATGGGTGAGAAAGATAGTATGGTATGCAGAAGATTTGTATAAAGATTTTATGTCAGTATGCTTATACAAAAGGTGGGATGATTGTGCTAAGATGATTTTTAAGTGCTATAGTAGCAAAGAATGGAATAGAAGAATAGACTCCTTAATAAAAAACATAGAACGGGAGAGATGGAAAACTAATATAGAGAGTAAAAAATAATCTAAATTTATATAGAAGTAAACAAAATATTGGATGTGAGTTAATTTACATAATGACAAGAAAGCTTGTTTACTGTTTAAGGCTTGATCAGGATCGTTAACAACAAGGAAATATACACAAAAATGAAGAATTGTGACTGATTTAGGCTGTAAGTTATGTAAGAATGGCATGAAAAATATTAAGCATTTGCTAATTAAATGTAAATGCCTACATTCGGAAAGAGTACAACTAATGAAGTTGTGGGATCATAAATATAAACTAAGTCATTATATAGAAAGTGGGTTCTTGGGTATTCATGCTGGGGTTTGTATAATGATAATGGGGTTTTAGATATAAATGACATGTAGTAGACAAAGTAAAGTTGTGGAAATGGGATAGAGCAGAATTAAAAAGTATATGAGAAAAACTTAGAGTGAGAAATGGAACACATATTTTGGGCATACTGATTAAGACATTCCTGACTTCGATAAAGAAGTAGCCATTTCACATAACATATCTTATGTAATAACATAGTTTATCTGTTTACCACAAATATTTAAGGTTCTAGTGTATCTAAATCACAGATTACCACGTGGGATAATCTAACAGTTATATTTTACCTGACATGCTAATACAAAATTGGATTTTAAATTGGGCAAAACTGTTACTGTAACAATTAAAATTATGTATCAGATCTACCGATCTGAGACCATGAACCACAGTAACATTTTCACAGTTTTGTCATGATTTAGTGATTACAGGATTATCGCTCAAAAGAAAATACATGATACATTTACTAGCATGATTCATAAATTCAATCTTACTAGAACTATAAAATGTTTGTGAAGAATTACTAAATTATGTCATTCAAATATATATATTGGTTCCAAGATAGGTAGTTTGGAGAAATAACTATTTACCTTTCCCTGGGAAACAGTGTGTGTGTATTGCAAAAAGATTTCAGGTTTAACAGACGAATTAGAAATTTAAAACAATTGAACATCTGCACATCAATAATAGTCAGAACTTTATACATAAAATTTCAGTTTATTTGATTTTGGAAATGAATGTTATAGCAATTGTTTATACACTGAAATTAATCAAAAAAATCTTCAATATTCTTATTTTTTAATAGGTGAAACCAATTAGTATACCCATTTCAATCTGATTGAAATTAACATTTTTATTACAAAGCTGTCTTGTCACCAAATTATAAAAACAACTTTATAAAATAATATAAAGTAGCATAAACCGTAAATTAATGATAAATTGTGTAGATTGCGTGTGTGGGCTTGCATAGCAAGATATATATGCATAGCATGGAGTTATTGAAGTGTGAAGGTATTTTATGATTATATCGTAAGCAAAATCTTATTAATAAATAGCCAACATTTTTATAAAAATAATAATGCTATACATGTATACAAAGCATACATATACCTATTTGTGCATGTTTGTTTAAAATTCTGCATTTATAAACACTTGCTAAACATTATTTTATTATATTTATTTACTGGATTATTATATTTGATAGAAATGCATTTTGAAAGTGGTGACAACCCTAACAAACAGCAATTGCCAACATTTAATTTAATCGGTAAATTAATTTTTGAGGGGGGGTGTATGTGACGAATTAAGCATACAACATCAGATGTTTAACAGTTAAAAATAGGGCCAAATATACATGGCCACATTAAATCGTGGCCATTATCTTTAGCTAATAATAGCTACTCGTAATTTGACTGGGGAACTGAGTCAGCTAAAATCCTACAGCTGATAACAAAATTTACTATACATGTTTGAAAACCGGAAATAAATTAAACTTTATAGTAAATTTTTATCCAGGTTATATAAACAATATTTATTATTTAAGAATATATTAATAAACTTTCATCAATGAATTCTAGCGCAAAGATCAATATGCCTCATTAAACAATTTTTTTTATTTTTATAAATCATAATTCACAATATTAATGAGACATTGTAATGATTAACCATAAACATGTATGGGAATTTCACGACTATTATTTTCATTTTTATGCAACTTTAGTGGCTTTATTTTATTTATTTCTAATATGCTTTAAATATTACTTTAGTTATACGTTTGCCTTTTTCTTATTAGTGTATTGATATGAACTAGAACTTTTTATGGTCAAGATTTCCTATGCTTACACCAGCTATTAAAACATTAGCAAACTCTTCATACAGAAGAATAACTCAGTCAAGCCTTAGTAATCAAGAGATGCAAGAAGTTGTGTGCCTAAAATCTCTACCTAATGCCTACTCATCCTATGATCTAGGTGCAGTGCTCTCATATCCAAGAATCATCACTGATGAAAGCCACTAACTAGAAACAATCTGGTATAATTGAGTGAGTAGGCTCTAGATAGGCATTTTATGCACAAAATTTCTTGCACCCGTTGATTATTCAGGTTTGCACTGGGTGTCACTATTTTATGGAGAGTTTTTGACTATTAATATGAACTCCAACATCTCATTATTATTTTACCATAATTACAGGACTTTATCATTTTATTACTATTTTATTTATAGTATTGTATTTTGTAAGCTCTATTGAATTAAAAAAATGTGAATAACTTTCTGATAGGTGTAGTATTCTTTCTTTTATATCTGATTATTATTCATCTTATGCTAATATTAAATTGATAGATTTTCCGAATTTTATCTCTTTATTCTCTAAAATACACATTCATAGATCTGCAACAGAGTAAAACGTTATTTTCGCAGTCAGATAAATTAATTTAATTTATTAAAGAAACATATTGTTGTGAAAATATATTATTCGATTGCACATTAAATCTACCTAAGCATTTTTCTAATATAAATATAAATTACTTTCTCTCTAGGAAGCTCCAGAGCTTTTATATTTTTTGGTATAATTATCTATAAAATTTTATATTATTTGTTTAATAATATTATTCAACTGTACAGTTTAGTCCAAAGAATAAACATATTCATTGTGGTATACATTTCATTTCTTTTTAAATATGAGACTTTCGGTCCTTACCCAGCTTAGGTATTTCTAAGATTAGTTTCATTGGAGTATTTCGGTATCTCAATGCCTTATTATTAATCATGAATTTTAAATTTCATTTAATGATAAAATGTCAGATTAATAATTGAGTTGGCACAATTTTAATTAAACTAAAATTTCTTTATTACGTCATTTATTTGTATTTTGGTCCATCATACATATAGATATACATATTAAAGAAAAAAATATTTGTGTTTTATATTTAGTTATTGATTTAAATAAATAAACATATATATATTTAAAACTTATTTTAGTTATTGATGTTGCTTTAAAAACTATAATTATTTTTCTCCTGCACTTTTTATTATCCTAAAACTTTGAATTAATTAGATTAGATTCTTTCTTACTTTCTTAGATTAGATTCTTAATACGAAAACAGTCAAATCATCTGAGTTAAAGCATTTCACCTTTTTGTCCTTCACTCAAATTTATAAAATAATTTATATAATACAGGGTATATGAGCACAGACTTTCACACCACCCACCTCTCTCCACTCTATCTAATAACACTGATACACCTAAACACATACATGCTGAAAAGATAAATAATCACCAATATACGTATTTCATGCTAAACTAGCAATCATCAGTTGGTCCAGACTATCATCTTTACACACATATATAGTATAAGTGCTCAGATATATATTAAGATAGACTATCCTCATAGTTTAATGGACAGGCTTCAATCCACTCCACACTCCAACTCTTCAACTGTCCACCCAATTGAAAATCTGATGATGGAATGCTCAAAGGCCACCCTGAGGCCGAGATTATTGTCACACCCATGTTGATCTAAGGTCAATCTGAACCCCACATGTACAGGACATAATCCATTTAATACATATGCAAGGATGGGCAGACATCTCTATAATGTAATAACTGAAACACAGGCTTGTTATATACATATATACTAAAAAAATATTTGAAAGTTTGGGTAATATCTCTCATGATATTTATATGAGACCTAATCTTTTATTTTTAAAATTAGTTTTAAAAAAATTTACTGGCAGTGACGGTCAAAACTATAAATTATAATAATTTTGTATGAAATATAATACAACATTAAAAATCAACGAAATAAGATTTTACTAATATTTTATAATTAACATTAAAAAGTTATTTTGTTTTATCAATATTAAACACATTTCTTTAAAATTAAAAATACTTATGAAATAATATTGCTTATATTTATAACTCAAATAAAAGTAACTATCTCCCACTGAGTTATATTAAATCAAAAACAACAAAACAGAGGATGGTACCTCTCTCTTTTGAAATTCTGTTGTTATATAAGCTTAGTATTTAACGAAGTTTTGAAATTATATGGTGAATTTCGTCCATTGTTTTAATTTATGTATAGACTAAATAATCTAAAATTATCATTAAAATATACAAAGGAAGAAGAACCAATTTATTTACAACACTACATGAATTAAAACAATAGACAAAATTCACCCCATTTTTGTAAAATTCAGTCAAAGACTTATTTCTTATCGCATATACATATATTGCTTTGTCTATGCTGTTAATTTATATATTTTTGTTTTTCATTAAGAATTATATGCTGGAATGCTGTATTGTTGCAGTTGATTGGTGTATTTATAATGGGATTTCAGCTAATGTTTGCAATCGTTTTTCTTATATGCGATATATATATATATATGGAGAGAGAGACAGAGACGAAATTAATCTCATGGCACGCACTATAGTAATGTGTAACACCATATTTATATAAAGTTTAAAGGGGAAAGTAGAATGAACACAGACAAAATTTACTATATGTATTTATTTAAAATATGTACTCTGGAATAATAGAATAATAATTAAATAATAATTTTGATATTTTAAACTGTTATAATTTTTTTAATGTAATAGTAAAAATAGTAGGTCTATTGAATGTAAGTACTTTTATTAAACTTATTTGGCTTTTCTAAACGTAGAATATTTCAATGAAACAAAGAAAGGGAAATAATTTTAGAAAACGTATTTTATTTACATTAAACCTATAATATGTCTTAATTAAAAACAAATTAACAATTAATTTTAATGAATGCATATTGAAAATCAGGAGAATGTAATTAAATTATGAATCAAGATGTGAATTCGTTTACATAATTATCCTGATTTTATATTTTTTTGTAGATTTATAAAAACTGAGTGCAGATGAGGTGATTAATACTAATGCAGAAGACTGCGGCCAATTTCACATTAGTCAAGTTTAAATTCATATAAAAATAAAAAAAATGTTTTTTCTGTGGTTCACAAGCTTTATAGTATACACTACATCTCTTGTATGTCTGAATTTCTTCAAATTATAGAAGTTTACAGGGGCTAAGGATATCTAATATTTTCAATACATAATCTATACTTAACATGGCAGTAAAAACATAGGATATTGCTTTATTTGAGACATAACAATAAAAATCCAGTTCAATTTGAGATCCCAGGCCTATACCAAGTCCAGATTACCATATCTTGAAACTCTAATGCTAAATTTTTATATGTACACACCTTTCTATATGCAAGACAAGCAGAAATGAAAGAAGTAATGGTTGGTGGTATATATATATTATAACGATCCAAAAGAAAGTGATGATCGAATCTAACTGCAATCTGCACTACAAAGGGCGCCATCTAGGCATTTGAGCCTAGAAAAATTTATAAAGTAGGCAGATATGCACTGCTAAGATTCCACTTTATTTAAATATTTGAACCATTAGCCCATTGTCACTAGCTCAGGGAGTAGCAGAGATAATAAAATATAACTTTATATCTTAAATATAAAAAAATAAAAGCCACTGCCAGAAATTAACACATAAAAATATTTATTTACGCACATATAAATTTTGAATCATTTTAAAGTTTGAGGAATAGATTTAACATTTAGATGTTTATATTAACTTTTAATTTTACATTTAAATAGATTGCAATGAGTTTAATATTTTATTTAGAGGGTCGAGTATGAATAGACTACATAGATCTGCATTTGAAAAGAAAATATTCTATCCCTTATTTAACCTTAGGCCAAAAGTTCGCAGTCAAACCGGCGTCAATCCATCTGATACATTTATGTATTCAATGTAGCATGAAATACAACAGCACAAATATATTATACTGTCAGGAATAGACATCTGAACAGTATAGTTAGAGAAGACATTGACTCTTGACCAATACAGGAATGTTACATCTGTATGGCAAGAAGAACAATAAAATAAAAACTCCATAGGAAGGGACCGCGGTCCTTTTTGCTGACTTACAATCCCATCCATAGGCAAAGGGTTGATGCGGTGTATACAGTGATTCTGCACGTAACGAAACTCATACGACATCTACTAATTACACAAATATATCCAATCCATTGACCTAATTCAACTATGAAACGAATAACCTAAGATTACCCTCCCTTAATATAACTTTACAAAACTATATAGCCATTCACGCCTGACTTAAATTAACATTTAGATACATTCGCACAGATGAATTTTATAAAATTTGTTTTATAATGTTGAGTATAGATCGGCTGCATAGATTCCATGGCCAAAAACATTCCAAAATAAACATAACTGATCAAAATACAAAGTCATCGATAACGTCAATTGCAGAGGGAATACAAGAAAACCCAATAGAATTCATCATAAGATGTCGCAGTGACATCGATGACCTATATATTCCAATCGAACATGAAAAACACAACATAATTAACCGCTAATGAATCCATGCAACGTCCATACCCAACTTAAATTTCATCATTTAAAATTTAAACAATAAATATTAATACAAATAAAATTAATAAAATGGAAATGATTTTTTTCTTTTAGCAAGCAAATTTGTAAAACTTAAACATTTATAATTAATTTGAAACATAAGTCAGATATATATAATTTAAATATTAATTGTCAATTTGAAAATCAGATAAGAGTTTCTTTTTTTAAATTTAGGTTAGCTGAATCTTAAAAGTTTGAATGAAAGTTTTTAATTATTTTTTTTAAATTGTAAAGTTCATAGCTCATGGTAGAAGAGTCCAGGTTCCTGTTTTTAATTCCCATGACATCTCCATTGGAAGACCGCTCTGATGTTCTGGAGGTAGCATTAGCTGGTTCCATTCTGGTATCACAGTCTTTTCATTTTTTAAAATAAGTGAGAGAGAACGACAAGTGCGTCTTATTGTTTGTCTCACCAAAACAAGCTGGAAAACTGTATTTCTCTTTTTATAGGATCCACACAGATTCAACCAACACAACATCACTAATCCATCCTTTTCATTCGGGTCCAGGCTGAGGCTTGGTGCTTCTATTGGTCAAGCTAATTTCTCTTTATTCTCTTATCTAATTTTCATCTGATTTTTTAATTACACAAGAGCCCCAAGGCTAGCTTGCTTTTCAATTAATAAACAATCATTTCCATTTACAGATTACAGGAATTAATTAATACCTGTTTTTATTTTTACTTACGTTATTTCTTTATTAAAATATTTTTATATTTAAATCTTGTATTTTTTTTATAAAAAAATACGTTCAAATACTTTTTTTTTTATCTATAAAAAAATATTGTTAAAGTTTTGCATCTGCGCAAATATATATATGTTTAATAAACATTTTAGCTTTTAGTTTTTTAATAGATTTTATTTTTAATACATTTACTTTTATTTGCGAACTTTAAGATTTTATTTTAAATTAATGTAATGGCATATTTATATACCATTACAATATATATATAACTCACCCATGATATCTATATATATATATATATAACACTCACCCATGATATCTATTATGTGAGGAAGGAAGGTTTGAAGCACAAATGAAAAACAAAGACTGGTAACACATTCTTTTAAACATTAACTTTGTAAATAATGTACCGGTCAACAATGTATGTTCATCCAACAAGATTTAGAATCGAATCCAATCATGCCTGAGATACACAGGTCAGGAGCAATCATGAATTCTAACCTATTTACCCATTCCCTAAATCTATTACACTACAGACAACACCTATGGTGATACCATATAAATTCATTCTATCCCAGCCCCGAGTTACAACGTTTTGCATGAGAACTCAACTGGTGATGATGATGAAGGATTGAGTGAACCCAAGATATAAGTTAAAAACATACATAAATATATTAAGGAGATTCGAACAACTAGATTAAGTTTAAAAATATAAATATTTATTTTGACAAAATTCAAGATGATTTCATATATGTATAATCAACTTCACACAATTTAAAAGATTATTTTAGTTATAAATCTTTGACAAACTTGATTCACTTATTTTTATTTTAACAGATATAAATTTAGTGCGGCATTTCAATGCATAACATATATTTAAAAATCGGATTTATTTAATATTACAAAAATAGATTTATCTGGATAGTTGGTGGCTGTTTTATAATTTTAGAAAACACAAATAAAGATATGATAATAATAAAGTTTTGCTGTTTATACGAATTCATAGAATGCTCTTGGCATTTGATACATAACTTTATTTTCATTTATAGAATTTATTTACAACAACTAAATAAGTATATACTCTGATTAAAAACATTTATTTATTAAACATTTTTGACATTTAACTATCAAATATTGTGAAAGTCTATCAATATGGGGAATAGCTTATTCAATAAAGGGTAAGGCCTCTTCATGAGAAGTTGGATCTAAAACTCTTACAAAAATATTTACAAAGAGAAAAAACGTTTCATTATTACATGCCATTATGATTTATTTTGTCAAATAGGCTAGAAATGAAACATAGGAAATTGCTGTGCTAGCATTTTGTCAGGGAGAGAGAAAATGGCACATTCGGCCAAGAAAACATCTTTGATTATTACACCAGCTTCATGCTTAGTGGTAACAAAAGAAAAAGGTAGGTAGGTAGGAAGTTTCTATAGGCCAGATCACTGCAGAGCCATGCAGAGCTTCAACTACACTAACCTGCATGTTCCAGGAGTAGACTTAGACCCCTGTTACCAATGAGAACAATAACAAAGATGAAAGGCTTTGGATCCCTAGCATAAGATATGGGTGAATCAAAGCAATATATAAATATATACTTGGAGAAGAATGACAAATGAAGATGATTGTGAATCACTGGAATGAGGTACAGGTGAATCAGATGAAGCCCCCATGTGGCTTATTAATAATATGATGTATGCTAGCAACGCTATTATAAGAATATATAATCATTGGATTTAAATACTAAAATAAAGCCTTACATTGTTTAACAAATATGTAATGATATGCTAAAATAATGACCCATGTAAGATAGAGTCATTAATCAAAAGTTAAAGCCATAATTAATGAAGTGTGCATTGCTCCCCTTTCTTGAATCAATACTATTTTGTTTCATATAAAAAAAAATTCACGCATTTAAAAGTGCAAATAACAAAATAGAATAAGGTCTCCAGCCTTTTTGGCGATGATCAATAAAGAAATCAATAAAATTAATGGACACCAATATCCACTTTAAATTGAAAAGTATTTATACATTTTGTATAAATTTATGATAAAATATTTTTTTAAAGGCATGTATTTATTTAAAAGACAAACTCAAACTTACGAGCTGTTTAGAAATAAATAACAAGAACACATTAGTCGTCCCCCCTTTTATTCCACAATGGGATATAGAAGAAGTTTGTAAGACTGGGTTTGATTGACATTTACAAATAACATTAAGTGAAAAATATAAAAATATTATTAAAAATAAATTATAACTGCATTAAATTATAAAGATAATAAGAAGCTGAGATAGATGAAAAATTTTATAGTACTATTAATTTAGATAGTAGAGAATTGGCATAAAGAAAATAATTATTAATTTAAACATACTCGCAATGAGTGAGTTAAAAGAGATTAAATATACAGAAAACATTAATTTTAAAGAGATAGAATTCATGTAAGACCATTGTAATGGCTTCGAACTTGCTACTTCATGACTCTATGGGATGAAGTAGGGACAAATCTTCTGTGGCAGGTGGCATTCTTCGATTTAAAACATGTTTCTTGGCCTCAGCAGTTCTTTGACAGCATGGGCACTCTTGAGCATTAGGAGCTGCATCTCTGCACGATATCCAAACTCAGGTGGTTCAAACTGAATTCAAACTCGATTCACCAGCTCAGATTAGTAGAAATCTAAATTGACGGCACAGTGCTATGCACCAAGAAACTAGCTCAATGGTTGGTGATGACTAGAGACCCTTGAACTGATACTAATATCGGATAATTAATTAACTTAAGATACTTTTAAGTCAAATCATACATATATGTTCGGGTTGCCAACACAGACAGCGAGTATTAACATTAAAATAATTATAAAAGAATTAAGAACTAAGAAACCAAGTGTGTTTAGAAAATATTTAATAATAATAATCTGTTTTGTTTGAATTTTAAATAATGATTATATTAATCACCTCTAGCCTTTAACATAGTTTATAAATATAATAAGAGTGGTGGTCCTTATTATATGCCAGCAAGTATTACACAATATTTGAAAGTTTATATGTGTATGCTCCCAACAAGAAAATAAAGGCAGATAAAGGTATTCGGTTGTAAAGGAAATTATTACTCTAATTTTATTATGACAGAATGTGAGATTTATTTTCACATTTGCAAATCCATTCATGAAGAGCAAGATAAGTATTTTAGGGCATAACTTTAACCTCCACTAGAAAACTAATTTAATTAAATATAACTGAGAATTTGTTTGACTTTAATTGAAATCACTTCATCATGAATTACGAGCATCAGAGCGGGCTTTACTGGAACAGAGGTAACGGTGCTGATGAATTATGAGCTATAAAATGAAAGATAACCGCTGGTCGGTAGTTTAAGTCTCATGGTGGCTTGTCTTTCACAAGTCTTACTGCCCTTTTGAGATGTGGAACATGAGTGAAAACAGGCCAAGTCATAACTACGAACCCTTGGTGTTCCATTTATAACATGAACAGGGGAGGAAGTGCTTTCTTCCTCGATTATTTGAAATAACAGAAATATTACTACCGACAAGCATAACAGAGTGGGAAATTGCCCTACATTAACAATGTTCAAAGATGATGACTTGATAGTCATCGTTTGAATACTAAAACCCATATAGAATGCTCTACATGATGACTTGATCAATTTAATTAAAGTCAAAAGAGCTTTTAACTAACATTATTTTAAAGCATTTGTAAATCATATTAATTTATGCCCCAATCATCGTGCCCTTCCTGAATCTTAATAGAAAATAACAAAGTTGAATTAGAATATATTTATTTGATTCCTTTATCGGCTCTTTGCAAAAAACATTTTAAGATTATATATGAATAAATAAATAAATATTAGTGAAATGAGAAAATAGAGGTGGCATAGATTAAAAACAAAGCTAATAATTTATTATCAGCCAATAATTAAAAATAACAACATTAATAAATTTACTCAATAAATATACATAATAAAATAAATGAACTGCCATCGTAAGAAGGGAAAATTAAAGACTAGAGATTGAGAGAATTTATGTAAGTTAAATAGCATAAATAAAAGGTTTTACATAGAGTATTATTACATTATAAATGAGAAGAGCTCTTAAAGGGAGTGTAAAGTAAAGCTTGGAACTGGCCAGAAAGTTTAAGGTTCATTTAGAAATATATTACCCATTTCTTCTGGGCTGGGCTCCTTAGATTACATGTCCGAGTTGGTAAAACATAGGCACCATTTGATTGATTACTTGAACAGCATTTTATTTGATTTTGGCAGCCTGATTTGTCCGGAAAGAATTTAGCAGCTTCATTGAAGATCCTCAAAGGGCTTCAGGAACCGTAGCCAGATTCCTGATGTTCTAGCCCTTCACCATAATTGAAACACTATTTAAAATGCACTGAGTTTACTGCACTTCTCTACAACAAAGATGGCTTCCCCTCTCCAAACTTTTCAGAGCTATATATACTGTTCTCTGATGCTTTCAGGCTAGTGCTTCTTTTATTATAGTTGTTTTTAGATACATTCCTTCGATAAGGCTTTCAAACTCATTAACTTGAATTCATTTTCTAATTAGAAAATGAATTCTTAAAATCAGAAAATGATTTTAATTAGGAAATCTTTTTTTCTAATTAATAAAACTTTAACTATTGTTTTTGGAAAGGGAAAATCTGAAAGCTTATCGAAAGAATGTAGCTTTTAATCAATAAAACTTTAACAAATTATTTAAAAATAAAATCAAACATTCCCGACGCAATGAAACTTTTACACAATTATATATATTTAAATATTTACAAATATATATGCACAATCCATGCAGTTATAATATATAAATTCATGAATAATTCTATCATGAATTTATTAATAGAATTGATCAATCTAAATCTGAAACTAATTAATTTTAATAAGCATTTATGAAATAAGTTACTCTTTATGGAAATTAGTGTGGATTGAATGTATAAAGTCCCACTGCATTGGAAATTTAAAGTTAGTACTAGGGTTTGAAGTGGGTTTATGGCTAGATGTCATGAAGCTAGGATCGAACTCAGATCCGACTGCTTCATTTCTTTTCACTTCAAAAAAAAAAAATGAAAAAAAAATCTCTTTACTTATACGTGATACAGTTGCATAAGTGTACTCGACTAGTTGGTAGACTCTGGGAGAACAGCATGAGTGTGAATAAATATCATTTGTACAAACTACAAAATTATACATGTCTCATTGTGATCATTTTTTTAATATTATCTAGCTTATATAAATAGGTCCGTTAATCAAGTCTCATTTTCCCTATGGTCGTGTCAGTTGGTCGTCTCTATATATATCTGTTATTTAATGATTGTACTATTGTTTCCCTGGATCAGGTGGTCCATATGAGTTGAACTTTTGATGGTGGTCATAGTCTTGGTCTTTTCTGGTTGGCGTCAAGTTCCCGTAGTCTATTGCTGTCAGTAATTCTATGGCCTTTTCTGTGACTGAATGCACAAAAAAAATTTTTTTAACATTATCTAAATGAGTGAGGGGGTTCCCTCCTGGGTCTTCTTTGAAAATTTGAGTCTGTATTGAGGATCTAGGAAATTGCATCTGTAAATTCCTCATATTAAGTTGAGGATTCATTATCCGTCCCATTTCTACTTTTGGTTTTATTTTACTAGTGGTCTGAACATCTTTTTTCCTTTCTGTATTTATATCAGCTTCTTCGACCATTTCTTGATTTGACTCATCTTCTCCACTGTCATCTTCTTTGCTGTCGTCTTCTTTTGGTGTGGTCTGATCATCTTCATCATCTATTTTTGGGGCTTCATAAGGTTTTATTTCTTGCTGATGCTTTACAATCTCTGGGTTTGGGTTGGTTTGGATGCCTTGTTCTTCCTCAAGCCTTAAAATCCTTTCCATCATCATCAGCATCAACTTCCTGTCTTCTCTCATTTCTCTGAGGATTGTATGTAAAGTGTCTCTTTCCATTTTTGAAAATAAGTAAATAATATAAATTAACAATGTGAATCACAAACTTTCGGCACTCTTTCTCTGAATACTTAGACAATAACTTTTTTCTTTAGTACATTTAATTAGGTCTCTGACTACTGGTCCCATTGTCCCTATCTTCATTAGCTGCTGCATATTATTTCCCCAATCTATGTAATCTGCCTTTTGTAGTTTAGTTTTAGTTTGCCTATGTTTTTTTGGTTAGCTCTTTCTATTAATTCTTTGAATGAGACATGCATTTTATTTAAAACTATTAGATATGAGAAAAACAAACATTACTCACTTTCCCTCTGTTCAACTGTTCTCCCGTGTCTGAAAAAAAAACTATACAAATGATTAGTGATATACAAATATTCATATATATATTAGCAGGTTGCACAAGGAATTCTCTGTATTGGACACATTTGGTTTTTATTATTTAGACAACTGACCCACTACTGTGCGGACAATCAAATTTGCTGACAAATTTATTTATATGGGTGCCAGTGAGCAAAATGAGATCAATAGGGCCTGTGAAATAACCCATCGACCCCCAAACTACATATGACTGACTTAATTTTTGATAAAACAATTCGATTGATGAATATTTATTATTTGTTAACAACAGACGCGTTCCTGACATGAGTTTAAATATAGGAGTTCACTACTTCATTTTTACTAAGCATGAGGTTTTCACACACAAAAAACATGTCAAAATTAATATTACACAAGAACTTTTATTTGTTGATATCATTTTTAATCTTGCTAGCATGAAAGCGTGTAAACCATTTAAGCATTTTGCCAACTGCATCTGGCTGCTTGGTGTACACAAAAGGTCTTCACCTGCTTTGAGGTTACTCTAGAAATTATTGTCATTAAAGTGTATTGTTGCACTGCATCAGACTGCTTGACAGATAATTCTCAGTTTGAAGGTCTTGGCCTTGCTTTGAGGCTACTAAAAATATGGAGCGAATTTTGAAATTTAAAACTTTTAACATGATATCATATTGGGTATTTTTAATTATAAGACTGAGATAAACTAATTAATTTTGACACAGACAAATGTTTCATTTATGACACAGACAAAATATTTCATTTATTTTACCCCTTGCTTTGATCTATAGACTCTTACTACTTTTTTAATGATAATTTTCTTACTGTCATGAACGCATATAACACAAACATATAATATATATATACTGATATAGTACACGTATAATTAATTATACATATATTTAAATAATTATTCTAACTAATGAATCTTTTGCTGAATGAACATTTAAAAAAGATAATCTTGAAAACATATAATTATAAGATGGTTGTCATCTGATCCTTCGAGTCAGCCACTAGAGGTGGGATTTCTAGCTAAATTTCTAAAAATATGCCATTTCTGCGGCCGCACCCAAGCCTTTAAGCATTCTTTCTAAAATAAATCCTGGAAAGATTGTTAACTCGGAGTTTAACTTGGTGTTAAGTCTTCTTTCTATGATAAAATCTAGAAAGAATGTTAACTCGGCTTAGCGGCTAACGGTGTGGCTTTTTCCGATGCTAAAAGCAGAGGAAAATACCGTAGTTGTTTGTGTCACACACTATATTGTAATGCTGTGTTATGTATTTGATGTAACAATATCATACAAGGGTGTATTAATTTGATTGTGTCAAAATTATTTAAATTTTCATTGGTACCTTTTTTTTAAGACGAATTGATGTACTGTTACATTTTAACAATTTTAACAGTATCGTGATTGTTCCTCATAAATTTATATTCCTCCTAAATTTTTGATTATGGTGGGTTAGGGTAATATTTTAAAGATCACGCTTTGAGTCACGTTTCAGTGAGAAATTTTCCGAGACAAAAAGTATGGCAAATTTGAAAACAGAAAATATGAAAAGATGGGAATTGCCAGACACAGAAGCCGTCAGTGCTGTAACATTTCTACAGCAGAAAAACATCCTGCTGAAAGAAAAAAAGATGTTTGTGTGGCGAATGTATGAGATGAGGTCCATAAAGATCTTTGGACTTTCATTTGTATGTCTTGTTCTTACGGAAAGAAATGTGCACTTCGAAAAGGCAGCTGGTTTGAGGGATTTCAAATGCCGTTCTACGTTTGCTGCATTACCAGAGCCATGACAAGTTGACTGTACAGCAACCTAATTGTTGTTAACCAAAAAATGCAAATTATTATTTAAAAATACACAAAAACACCCCTCCCACTAATTGTTGTCAATCAAATGTAAACAAATTAAAGTAATGAAAATTATTATTTAAAGATCCATAAAAAAAAAAAAAACCATTGTTTCTTTAATTTTGTCACTTAAATTTTTAAAAACAATATTACTATTTAAACAAAACCCAAATTACTATTTAAACGTACACCAAAAAAGATCCTTTCTTGTCAATAATAATCAAATTAAGAACTATTATTGTCCCATTGTCAAAAATATTAGGTTTTTGGGAAACCAAAACAATAATTTATAAACGAAAAAAAAGTCAATCGGTTGTCAATCAAATGTAATAAATAAAAGTAACTTCAATTTTGATTTAAACATACACACACAAAAAAAAACCCTTTCTCCAAATAATTGCTGTCAGCAATCAAATGTAAAATAAAAAGGAAGGTAAATTAGTATTTAATCATCATCCAAAAACACCCACCCCTCTCACTAATTATTGTCAGCAATCAAATGTACACCACCACTAAAAGTAACGTAAACTACTATTCTTTAAACGGTTACACCCTTTTCCCCAATAATTGTTGTCTACAATCATACATACAAAAAAACACCCCTCCCAATAATTAGTGTCAAACAAATGTAAACCAATCAAAGTAAGACGGTAACTTATTATTTAAATGTAACCCAAATTACTATTTGAAACTACACTGAAAAACAATCTTTTGTCAATAAAAATTAAACAAACAACAACTATTATTGTCCCATTGTTAAAAATATTTATTTGTAGAAACAAAAATCATAATTTATAAATGAAAGGAAGTCATATCGGTCATTAATCAAATGTAAACCGATAAAAGTAACATTTTTAATTTTTATTTAAACATACACACACACATGTGAAAAAAAAACCACTTCTCCCGATAATTGTCATCGGCAATCAAACGTAAACCTATCAAAGTAACGTAAATTATTATTTAATTGTACACAAAAACACCCCTCCCACTAATTGTTCTCGGCAATCAAATGAAAACCTATCAAAGTAATGTCAATTATTATTTAAAGATCCATCCAAAAAAAACCCGTTCTCTCTTAAATTTTGGCAATCCAAAAAAAACAACTATTATTATACCATCATCAAAAATATTATTTGGGAAAAATAATTCAGAAACGAAAGAAAGTAAACTTTGTAAACAAACAAACAAACAAACAAAAAAAATCAATATTAATAGAGAATTGCTAGCCTGGAAATGTTATATTAATGTGTTTTTGATTAGAAATTGCGCCTCTAGCGACTGACACGAAGGATCAGATGACAACCGAAAGAAGATTACAAAATGACATTTTAATTTATTAAATCATTTCAGTTATGTGTTATAAATTGCATAACTTTTCTTCAAATATATATAACATTCTACAAAAATATCACTTTCTACTGAAACATTTACTTTATTGAAATCTCAATTGACTGAGTAACTATAATCATAATTACTATCTACAGGGTGTGTGGAGTCCCAACAATTGGGCAGCCAAAAACATAACGATGCACCAGTCGAAAAACGTCCACCACCTACACTGCAAGTCTGATCCAAACTCAGGTGGTTCAAACTGAATTCAAACTCGACTCACCAGCTCAAATTAGTAGAAATCTAAATTGACGGCACAGTACTATGTGCCAAGAAACTAGCTCAACAGTTGGTGATGACTAGAGACCCTTGAACTGACACTAATATCGGATAATTAATTAACTTAAGATACTTTTAAGTTGAATCATATGTATATGTTTAGGTTGCCAACACAGACAGCGAGTATTAACATTAAAATAATTATAAAAGAATTAAGAACTAAGAAACCAAGTGTGTTTAGAAAATATTTAATAATAATAATTTGTTTTGTTTGAATTTTAAATAATGATTATATTAATCACCTCTAGCCTTTAACATAGTTTATAATTATAATAAAAGTGGTGGTCCTTATTATATGCCAACAAGTATTACGCAATATTTGAAAGTTTATATGTCTATGCTCCCATCAAGAAAATAAAGGCAGATAAAGGTATTCGGTTGTAAAGGAAATTATTTCTCTAATTTTATTACGACAGAATGTGAGATTTATTTTCACATTTGCAAATCAATTCACGAAGAGCAAGATAAGTATTTTAGGGCATAACTTTAACCTCCACTAGAAAACTTATTTAATTAAATATAACTGAGAATTTGTTTAACCTCCACTAGAAAACTTATTTAATTAAATATAACTGAGAATTTGTTTAACTTTAATTGAAATCACTTCATCATGAATTACGAGCATCAGAGCAGGCTTTACTGGAACAGAGAGGTAATGGTACTGACGAATTATGAGCTATAAAATGAAAGATAATCACTGGTCTGTAGTTTAAGTCTCATGGCGGCTTGTCTTTCACAAGTCTTACTGCTCTTTTGAGATGTGGAACACGAGGGAAACCAGGCCGAGTTGTAACTACGAACCCTTGGTGTTCCAATTATAACATGAACAGGGGAGGAAGTGCTTTCTTCCTCGATTATTTGAAATAACAGAAATATTACTACTGACAAGCATAACAGAGTGGAAAATTGCCCTACATCAACAATGTTCAAAGATGATGACTTGAAAGTCATCGTTTGAATACTAAAACCCATATAGAATGCTCTACATGATGACTTGATCAATTTAATTAAAGTCAAACGAGCTTTTAACTAATATTATTTTAAAGAATTTGTAAATCATATTAATTATGCCCCAATCATCGTGCCCTATCTGAATCGTAATAGAAAATAATAAAGTTGAATTAGGATATATTTATTTGATTCCTTTATCGGCCCTTTGCAAAAAACATTTTAAGATTATATATGAATAAATAAATAAATATTAGTGAAATGAGAAAATAGCGGTGGCATAGATTAAAAACAGAGCTAATAATTTATTATTAGCCAATAATTAAAAATAACAACATTAATAAATTTACTCAATAAATATACATAATAAAATAAATGAACTGCCATCGTAAGAAGGGAAAGTTAAAGACTAGAGATTGAGAGAATTTATGTAAGTTAAATAGCATAAATAAAAGGTTTTACACAGAGTATTTTTATATTGTAAATGAGAAGAGCTCTTAAAGGGAGTGTAAAGTAAATCTTGGAACTGGCCAGAAAGTTTAAGGTTCATTTAGAAATATATTACCCATTTCTTCCAGGCTGGGCTCCTTAGGTTACACGTCCGAGTTGGTAAAATGTAGGCACCATTTGATTGATTACTTGAACAGCATTTTATTTGATTTTGGCAGCCTGATTTGTCCAGAAAGAATTTAGCAGCTTCATTGAAGATTCTCAAAGGGATTCAGTAACCATAGCCAAATTCCTGATGTTCTAGCCCTTCACCATAATCGAAACACTATTTAAAATGCACCAAGTTTAGTGCACTTCTCTACAACAAAGATGGCTCCCCCTCTCCAAACTTTTCAAAGCTATATATACTGTCCTCTGATGCCTTCAGGCTAGTGCTTCTTTTATTATAGTTGTTTTTAGATACATTCCTTTGATAAGGCTTTCAAACTCATTAACTTGAATTCATTTTCTAATTAGAAAATGAATTCTTAAAATCAGAAAATGATTTTAATTAGGAAATCCTTATCTTTTTTTCTAATTAATAAAACTTTGACTATTGTTTTTGGAAAGGGAAAATCTGAAAGCTTATCGAAAGAATGTACTTTTAATCAATAAAACTTTAACAAATTATTTAAAAATAAAATCAAACATTCCCAACATAATGAAACTTTTAAACAATTATATATATTTAAATATTTACAAATATATACGCACAATCCACACAGTTATAATATATAAATTTATGAATAATTCTATCATGAATTTATTAATAGAATTGATCAATTTAAATCTGAAACTAATTACTTTTAATATGCATTTATGAAATAAGTTATTCTTTATGGAAATTAGCATGGATTGAACATATAAAGTCCCACTGCATCGGAAATTTAAGGTTAGTACTAGGGTTTGAAGTGGGCTTATGGCTAGATGTCATGAAGCTAGGATCGAACTCAGATCCGACTAGACAGAGGGAAAGGCAGCTTAAGCCCTTCTACTTAAAAACTATTTAAAAAACTAAACAGATGTGGAATCAGCTAGTGACTATTATCCAAACTCTCCCGCAATAGATTTTTGGCCCTATTTATACCAGTTTTGAGTTATTCAAAGAACGTTTTTAATTAAACTTCTTAACTCTAATTGATTCTTTAATTTACAGAAATATTTTCTCTATTGTTATGGGATATGCAATCACCAGATAACTTTCCAAAAATAAATTTGAATCAATTGCCAGATTGGAAATAGATTTGATAAATTATTAACAGCTAACTTAAAATCAATTAGCTTTGTTTTAAATTTTACTTTCATTAACTTTAATTTAATATTCATTAAGGTTATAGCTTCAAGCACATACGTATAAAATGCGATAGTAGGGACCTCTACAGGTCTTAAAACCACAAGCTTACTCATTGGAAGAAAAGAGAGGAACTTTAATTTAAAAATTCCTTTTAAAACCATGAAACAAACTAATGTTTCCACCCCTTTAATTACTCTTGGACAATCAACGATTGCATCCTCCATATTGAATTTTTGTGTAGAATTATATGAAGAAAAATAATTACAAAGTATTAAAAATATAATTAAGAAAAAAAAATACAAAATTATTTACAATATTTTTTTGTGCTTTTATATATATAAAAGTTCTGTTAATATATATATATTTGAGTCGCATCTAGAGACATTAATATCAAAATAATTAAAGAATTTTTATTTAAAATTTACATTTATAACTTTTATAGACGCTTCTCAGAAATATACATATAGTTTATAAACATATGACAAAAAAGAACAGGATGAAACATGGGTTGTGGTAGAACAGTGAAACTCGATCTTGAACTAAGGTTGACTGTTTCAATAATGAACATTTATTTGTCATTACAATTCTGATTCACTTCAAATAATGTTGGAGTCACCTAAATAAATTATTTTGCTAACTAAAAAGTATTGTGGGGAAAAAATAAAAGTACCCAGATTGACTTTAATAAATAAAAAATAAACCTTAAAAAGTATTTTCTTAAAATTTTATTGTTATTTGGAGAAGAATTGTTTCAGAAATACAAAAAATATAATGTATTTACCTATGAGTTATGTAAACATCATATTGTTGAAAGTGATTTTAAATCCAAATTAAAATATAGTAATTGAAAAGATTTTATTTTTATATTAGAACAAGTGTTTCTACATATATTACAAATGTGAGTACTGTTCTATTAGAGTGTTGAAACTGCTTGATAGAGTTGTTTCTAGGAAAACGCACAAAGCCCACCACATTATTTGTGAAATAATAATAAGAATAATAATTGTACTGCAATTCATTTATTTTCCTTGATAAATTACTGTAATTCTTTGTAAAATTTATTTTTGTCTCTGGATATAATTAAAATAAATTTTTTATACTTAGACATGTAATTCATTGATTGATTTCCTTAATAAATTACTGTCAAATTTTTCGATTAACAATTTTTCAATGATTAATTTAAACCTTTAACAAGTGCCTACAAATTTTATCTTAGTCCTGCAATGTAGGGGGAGGGGGAGATTTATGGCTTTTCACATCTACAAGAATTAAAACTTAGCAATTAACAGGTGTTATTATAAATATTCTATTCTAGTAGAATTCTCTGTGTACACCAGTATTTCCCACTGGAAAAACCCCCCTCCCTGCAAACTTTAAAAAGTCTATTATCATTTCTTGACAGATAACTAACTACATCGTGGTGGAAGAAATGATAATGCTTTAATTACTGAACTGTATTTTTTTTTCATTTTTGAAAAGAAAATTAATCTTTATTTATTTCAATAACTATCTTTGAAAAAATATGTGACTAAGGTATGGTGGATAACATTAATAACACATCTATTAATAACAATTAATAATTTTCCAACTCGATTGCTTTTTTTTTTTATAATTAAGAAATGTATTCTTTTTACAATTTCTTTTTGTCTCTGGATATAACTATGAGAAATTTTACAGTCAGACATTTTAATTCTCGTAGGTGTTCTTGAGACCCATGACTTTTTCGGGAGAACAGTGAAATTGTGTTTTCCCCTAACCTTTTCTAATTATTTACACCTTATATGTTGGGTTTGGAGCGAGGTAATAGGCTTATAATTATTACTTTTTAATACTATAAGTTGTACCATAATTATTTTTGGATGCAGATTGCAATAGTTCTGCAACTTTAAATCCACCTGCCCTGAAATAGTATGATAGTCAAGTGTTAACAGTGCTTAAAAGATAGTATTGTGTGCGCTAGCACAAACTGCACAAGTCAAAGCAAGCCATTAGTTATAACAGAAAAAAAAAGTCGTGGCTATTTGGTTTGACTTCAGCCCACTAAATGGCATATTTATATGTGTTTGGATGGGATCAACAGCATCAAGAAGTTTCAACACGCTAATAGAACAGTACCCAAATATGTTTAACATTTAATCATAATTTATTAAAATAGAATATAGTATTTAGATTAAAAAATTATTATTGACAAATCAAATATTATTGTGATATTTTATTGAACAATGTGTGTATATATCTACGTATGTACGCATACATTTAAAATCATTTACTATTAATTTATTATTGGCTTATTTATAATTGGGATATTTTATATTATTAAGAATGCTCATTTGAGGATAAGCATATATGTTTAAATAACACTTATTACAATTGATATATTTGTTAATTATAGAAAATAGTATCAGTATTGTTTGTTACGCTTCAATCAATGGAAATGACTTAAATTTGTGCTTCAAAATCAGAATGATTTATTTGTATTATAGAGAATTTAAACTCCGTTCATTTTTACGATTTTTCTTTTTAATTAATACATATTTTCGTCATTATTTTAAGTTATATAAGTGAAGTTATTTAATATTAGAATAGATTAATTGTTATATATGTGTATTTTTTTTTGTTCACAATCCTTAAGTTACTTATAGGCCCAAAAGCATTTAAGGCAATGGTGTTATATATATATATATATATATATAATATTCAAATCAATATATATATTAAAATACAGTAAAATTCACATAAATTATAGTTATTTTATTACAAGAATTGTGGGAGAAGTAAACTAAATTAAACTATGGGTATTGCGAAATGAAGTCTTGTTTTGATTATGTAATGTTATATAATTGATAAAGACTACAAGATGTATAGTCGAAAGTACTTCTAATAAAATAACTGTAATTTATATGAATTTTACTGTATTTTAATATATATATTGATTTGAATATTACATATATTTAGAAAAAAATAAAGACATCAAATTTAATTTATTATATATATATATTATACCGGACAAAAGCTTTAGACTCACATAAACTGACCGCCAGGGCGCCACTAGTCCGAAATTTGGAACTAGACATTTATTTTTAAGGGGTTACAGGATATGCGAATCGAATGCGCCGGACTAGCTCAATCAAGCAAATGAGATCTATGTTTTGTTCAGTGAGTTGGAAAGGTAGCAACAGAAAACAAAATCAACTAAGTAAATGAATAAATAAATAATTTTATTAAAAGTATGATTAAATAAACATAAATCTAAATAATAATCATTAAAGCACACTTAAAATATGTACTACACGTACATTCGTCAAAATTGAACTAAAATATTTATATGGCTTTGAGAGCGATTTCCTGTGCGTGAAAGAGTGCAAAATACTGGCAGTAGAAGAAGTATTAGTAAGTATACAGTGATCTCACGCCAGACAGGGGAAGTTAGCTTCCTGCTTATAACCCATAGGGAAAGAGATTTATGTCGAAACAGAAGAAATACGAAGGTAGCTTCCAAAACATTAATAATAATAATAAAAAGAGTGTTGAAAGTTATTACTTTCAATCGATTGACCTCCCTCTGAGTGAGACAGGCTAGGAGCTCACGATCTACCTATTGAGAGGGTTATAACGATTGTACGTGCCCCTAATAAACGAATTGGAAGCTTGAAGAAATAAAACTAAGAACTATTATATTTCTTAATAGTCTATTATAAATAAAGTTTCACGACATAAGTAGAACTAATAATAAAATGGGTCACGAGCCAGAAGTCAATTAAAATAGTCTGTAATATCCAAACAGCTTTCTATAATAAAAGGGATGTGAGATTATAAATAAATTACTATCTTACTTACTCATTAAAAAAAAAAAATTTCAAGCACACAGAAATCGAATTACATAAGATACAACTTGAAAAACATTTATATTTAAAAACAAAAGGGAACAAATCTAAGACAACATTATTTAAATTGCAAAAACGTAAGGTACCTTAATAATTTATTTCAATGCTAGTGCACTAGACTTCTTAGGTTAGTCCGTTGCTCTGGATTCACTGATGGTAGGCTTGGGTAAGTTGGTTAGTGGTTTCTTTGGAGCCGGTTCTTATGGAATTGTAGGCAGTTAATGGAGACACAGGACGTCCGAACCTGTCCTGGCGAGAAGCTTAGCACATCATGGTAAAGAAAATATTCTTGCTGTAGGTTTAATGTTCATTCTAGGTAGAATAATTACTGGATCAGCTTTCAGAATATGCAGGAATCATTCTTTCCAAGTATTTTGGCAGGAATCGTGCAATTCTCCTGTCAGAGTTGGTGTCTGTCTCTTTGCGCTGGTGCAAGTATTCTAGCTGATGCCAGTATTGAAAGTTAGTCCAAGATAATCCAATGGCATGATTCAGCCTGTTATGTCTGAATCATATCTCCTAAACCAATTACCAAACTTTTTTCTTTTTAATTAAAATTTAAAAATACTCGATCTAGATAACAATAGTTATCTAATTAACAAAATAAATTGCCCTTTACAGATCTAGGAATTAACTAATGAAAAATTCTTTTCTTTTTGTTTTCTTTCTTTTTTAATTAGCCTTATCAATCTAAATCCCCAAATCTGAAAAGCAATCTATTTGTACACTTTACTTTTACATAAATTTAACAAAAAAAAAAAAAAAAAATCTTAGTTTTCTTTTATTTTCAAAATTAAAATTAAAAACCAAATATAACTATGGTATTAAAATATAATTCCCACGCACATACATATATATTTGTACAAGCATTAAAAAAAAAACTTTTAATCAAGTTTTACAAATGAAACCTTATATAAAAATTTATTTTATTTTCTTCACCCCTATAAAACTATAATTTTTGTAATGGTGTCTTAAACATCCATTACAATATATATATATATATTATAACGGAATGGGGTGGGTGATAAGTGGATGAGTTTGAACTGGGTTTAACCTGGGCTGAGGGAAAAACAATCATCACTCTCAGTCCATTTAAAATGAAATATTTACAAAAAATATTAATATATGAGTAATATTTAAAGATATAAAAGCATGAGAACTCTCTGAGAGCATTGAGAGATCAATGAGATCAGCCAGCTAACTCAGAAAAGCAGCTAAAAAAACTATCAATTATATATCAACCAGCATTATCAATAAGTCAAAATAAGTATAATTCAAGAGAAATAACCATCCATCATCATCATTGATGGGAATAAACAAATTAGTACAATAAACCAGAATAAAATCAACAGACCATCTTGTGGCTGGATTTGAACAATAAACAACCTAAATCAACAGTCAACCTTGTGACTGGATCAGAAAATGGGTCTTCTTTACACCAGGCTAACTATTGAGCCTTTGCCAGCTTGGGCAATTATTTAAACATAACTTGGATGCACCAGCTTAGTGCCCATCCATCAGAATACATAAGAATCAAATATAATGCTGGGACATTAAAATATGATGATCATCATCAATGCTCAGGCCACTTGTACTGGCCAACTATAAACTTAAATTTTTAATAAAAAATTATAGTGCATGGGCTTTAAAGAGTAGCCTCTTTTGCGCCAACCAGGATAATGATTGATCATCTCTGGATGCCCCAAAGCACTAAATACACATCCCCATTTATATATTCATCCTGTGCTCGAATATAGCTCAGAGAACACAAGATCTATTACTGTATGTGACCAAGAGATGATGGAATACAATTTTAACAATTAAATACAAGTTTATTATTAACAAAAAAATAAAAATAAATGATATTTAAGGTTTTATAGGATAAGGCTCTGATTTTCAAAAGTATACAAAATTATATACACAACTAAAGTTATTACATGGTTTTACAATATTTCTCAATTAGATTCTATAAATGCATATATATATATGTATATAAAATGCCAGTCTGTGTACGGATATATATATATATATATATATATCCGTACACAGACTGGCGTTTTATAACATATGATGAGGACATTTTAATTAAACATAAAATAATTATTACATTTGTGATTTGCATAATTACTATTCAAAATCTAGATTGTTACATTAAATTACAAAATTACAATTGACAATTCATGTTATTACTATGGTTTACATATATATGCACACAGATGCGTGATTTCTATTATACAATTAATATTCAATAATAACAAAAAATGATTAAAATTTTAAATATATGAGTGTGCGTATGTGCGCACACTGACATTTACATCATATTTTAATTTAGCAATAATTATATTTTCATAATTAATTTCTTTGGAAATAGGCATAAATTTCATACCTATATGTGTGTATAAACAAAATATAGATATAATTTAAGATTAGTTTCAATTTATAAATTCTCAAAAGTATAGTCAATTTTTGACAAGTATTTGTTGATTAATTATCAACGTTTTTAAATTAAATTATTGAATCATCGATTCTTTACTTTTTTTTTTTAATATAAATTTTTCAAAATAATGTCCAAGAGGATTATTGTTCAAAAACATCTCTTTTGCCTTTAATGATCAATGAATTATTCTTGACTCTTAATTAAAATTCAAGCAAAATTATTTCAAATTCTTTTAAAATATATAAAGTTTTAACCGACTTTAAAATAATATTGTTCTATATATGTCTTTTTAAATGAATTCTTTTAAAATAACTCACCAGCTATATATACGTTTAAGTGTGTTTCTCTGCATACCTTTGATGCAGCATACGTGTAATTAATTCTTCAGCAAGCTGGAAGACTTTTCTTGGTGAGTTTGATTTTTAGTGACTGTCATAATCAGGAAAAAGGTAATCCATGTAAAATGTTGGTCTCCCTTTCTGTCTAGGATTGTTCCAGGCAAGCAGTGATCTTGGTTAGATAGATTTTAGGCCAGCAAGCAACTGTCAATTTCAGCATTTAAGGCTATGAATTTCTACACAAGAAGTGAGTCATTTTTCTCCATGTAAATTTCAAACTCCTGCAAGGAAATATTAGCAGCTCCTGAATCTACTGTCATGCCTTCAGCTACTTCAGTTTATTGTAACTATTCTGCCAACTCTCTATTACAGCCAACAATGTACTGCAGCTATGTATTTTGGTCAGCTAACTGCTGCCACTTACTCAAAAAAATTTAGTAGCCAAGCTGTTCTGTTCAGCTCTTACAAAAAACCACAATCCAGACTGGAGCTAATTTGTTATCAGCCCTTTTATAGACTCATCTAAGGTGATAGCAGCAGCTTGATTAAAAACAGGGTTTCTATTTTTATCTCACTAGTCCCTTTGAAAACATATACATGTTTTTACTTAGGGGATTTCTAATAGATAAAAATTTTAGTTAATTAATTAAAATTCAAAAATAGGGTGTTTTTAAATTTCAAAATCAGAGTAATAATTAATAATAATGCAATATTTATATTTATTCAGACCTTTTTAAAATATTAATTTTATAATGAAATTTTACTTTAAACCCAGAGTTATTTAACCCTTTAATTATTATTATTTTATTTTAGGAAATATAAAAAAAATCTACAAAATTTATTCTATGTTTATTTCTACTTTTCCTTTACTTTATATATATATATATATATACATACACACACACTATATTATTATTGGTGTACTATGTAACCCAACCGGTTACAATATATACATATTTCACTTGAGGATTATTTCTTTTAAAACCATTATGTTGTCTTTCTTATATACTTTCTCACTAAACATAATCAATTTAATAGACCACTATATATTTTAATCATATATTTATTTTCATCTAATCAATTTTCATTCAAAATTGAACTGTGTGAAGATGCTAGATTAATTCAAAATGTCATGTGATTTACATATCATCAGAGCTCACCCTTTAATGACCAACCTCAACCCTAAAAAATGTTTTTATACTTTCTAATTTTATTTGATGCCCATTTTCCTCCCACTTTATTGAGCCTTGTAGTAAATTCATAATTTCTCTTTATTTTTTTGTATATTATTTCTACAATATTTGATCACATGAATACTTTCTTCACATTTCATAACATGCCCTGTTTTTAAAAAATGGCAAAATAGTCCTGACTCAAAATGTTATCTATTTATTGTTCTATTGTGCTCCTTCAATCTTTCTATCTTACTTTGTCCTATATATACCATCATACATTCATTACACATAATTTTATAAACTATTCCTATCTTGTCATTCCTATTTTTTTCTCATTTTTGCATTGCTCACTAACCTTTTTAATAATTTACTATTTTATTCTATACCTCTATTCTCATTCATTTTTCCTTTTCTATCATTCAAAATTTTGTATATCTCTTTTAAATATGGAATAGCAACCCATTTCCTATTCCTTTTTCACTGTTATTACTAAACTTTCTTATATCAACTTCTATTTTTCAATATATTTATTATAACCCTACCATTATATCCATATTTAGTGTATTCTTTCAGCATCTGCAAATTTTGCTCCTTTGCCTTTTTTTATTCAAAGTAAGCCTATCATTTTGCTTTTTTATTCTTTACAGTACCCACATTATTTGACTCCAATGATGATAAGATCTCCAATGTATCATTCCGCTGACATTTTTATTCTTTCTACAATGCTGTACCTTAATCTCTTCATTTCCAAATTTTTTCACTAATAAATCTAAATATTTTACTCCTTCTTCATTATTTTCTCTTGAAATTTTTATACTAATATGCTTTCATTATGCTTCTTCTATTTCTTACTAATATTACATCATCTACATACCTATAATATTTTATATATTCTCCATTCTCAAAATATTGATTAACTATTCCCTGCTTGATCCACTCTACCATACATGATTCTATAATCCCACTTATCAAACATTACATTATCCATCCTTTCTCTATATTCCAATATTTATTATTACATTTTACATACAATGTTCCACTAATTATTATTATTATCTTTATCCATTGCTTAGAAATTTTCACTTCATTTTTGATCCTTTCTTGCCACAATTTCAATACTTTCCTACCTAGGTACAGTTTGATATATTTTCTTTATATTAAAGATGCTATATTACCATTCCTCCCTAATGTAACCATTTTTAACCATACTGTTACTTCCCCAGAATTTTTTATGCAGTACTTTCCATATTATCTGCATTTTTTTTATATATAACATCACATATATCTTTTAATACATATCCATTGAAACCACCTTAATTAAACAGGCATATTTTTTTTGTGTGCTTTTATTTTTTGAAACACTATAGGATGTTCAAATGCTGCTAGATATAACACTTCTTATATTCATTACAATTAATCAATTTAGTTTTTTTCATTCTTTAAAAATATTTTTATATATTGAAACTTAATTAAATAACTCGGATTCTTTTCTATTTACACAGTCTTTTTTCACCAAGTACTTTCTAATTTTATCTTCATAAACTTCTTTATTTAAAATTACAAATCAAGATCCTTTACTTTCAACAGTAATAACTTTGTCTTCTTATTTTTCTCTATAATTTCCTTTATTGTTTGTTTATCTTTCCACTCATTCTTCTTTATATATTCATTTTTCCTGTTAATTACATTATTAATTTTTGACTGCATATTAATTTTTCTTTCTTAATATTTGCTGCTTCAATACTAACCAATGTTTTATTATAAATATCCATATCCTTAAATGATATATATTTCGATCATTTAAATTCTCATCTGATTATTTGAAAATTTACTTTTTGATATATTTACCAATTTATTATTCTTACTATCATTTCTATGATATTCATTTTGATTCTTTTCATTTTTATTATTTCTCTCATCATATATTTTTTTATTCTTATATTTTATCAATTTTTATTTCTTATCATACTTAATTTTAAGACTGTTCTTTAGGTATTCATTATGGTCTTTTAACCATTTGTCAATATAATAAAACAATTCCCACAATACTTTTATTTTTGCCTTATTTCTTTTATAAATTTTTATTAAGTTATTTATTTCCCAGTATTTTTTTAAATAAACCATTCCAATATTTCTGTTTGTATTTTATAAATTAATTTTTTATTCAAAATAATTTTTTACTACAAATTTTAAATCTGCACAATATTGGCATAAGCCTCTCCATTTTACACTTATTTTAAAACGTTAACTGCCATTTTATTTTTTCAATACTTCTATTATTATTACCCACCTCTTCAAAAAAATTAAGTTATTTTTCCCATTGATTTATATAAAAACTTCCACTTATCTTTAGTACTCTTCATTCTCACATCCATTCCTTTACTTCTTTTTTATAGTATATTACCAGATATTTCAATCACATTCTGAATCTATATAACAATTTTCATAATCTTCATTATAAATATTTCACTTGATAGTTATTCCTTTTAAAACCATTACATTGCCTTTCTTATATACTTTCTCACTGAAGTGAATATATAAACATAATCAAGTTAATAGACAACTATATGTTTTACTCACATATTTATTTTCATCTAATTAACTTTCATTCAAAATTGAACCTTGTCAAGATGTTACATTATTTAAAATGCCACAATATTTACAGATCATCTTAGCACATCCTCTATTGACCAACCTCAACCCTAAAAATGTTTTATACTTTCCAATTTTTATTTAATGCTCATTTTTCTATCAACTTCATTTAGCCTTTTATTAAATTCATACATTTCTCTTTATTTTCTTACACATACATTGTCTCATGCACTCTCCTTTTTTTATAATTTCTACAATATTTGACCACTTCAATACTTTCTTCACCATTCATAACATGTCCTTTTCTAAGAAATGGCAAAATGATCCTGAGTTAAAATCTCTCCTATTTATTGCTCTGTTATGCTCCTTCCTCATTTCTATCTTACTCTTCACTGACCGACCTATATATACCATCCTACATCTCTTACATTTAATTTTATAAACTATTCCTATCTTATCACTCCTATCATTTCTCATTTTTGCAGTAATCATTAACTTTTTAATGATTTATTATTTTCCCACCCTATACCCATATTCTCTTCATTTTTTCTTTTCGTATCATTCAAATATTATATACCTCCTTCGAATATGAAATAAAAGTCCATTTATTTTTCCTTCTTTTATTTTTATTAATAACTATCTTATATCTACTTCTATTCCTCAATATATTTCTTACAACCATACCATTATATCTATATTCAATGTATTCCATTTGGATCTTCAACTTCTGCTCTTTTGCTGCCTTTTTACTCAATGTAATAAATACATTCAATATGGCTATTTATTAAAAAGATTAAAATTCTTGATACACATTAACCTTGATTGTTTACTATTCTAAGAAGAGATTTTCTAATTCAATTATTATAAATAGAAAAAAACACATGTAAACATACTTTTGTCTATAGATCCATTAAGTATTATATATATGGAAACACTTTCTCTCTGCCTGATTATTAAAACCCAATGTCAGATATACCACACACAATATACAATTTATCAAAAAATTGCACATCTGATAGAACTATTATAAAGATTATGTGATAATTGATAGTTTCCTGGAAACAACATTGAAAACTGAATATATTGCATTATTACAGATAAAACCAAATCTTGTGACACCAGTGACATGTTTTATATGTTTATTTCTTTGCATATGTAAAGATGCACAAATGAAAGAAATTATTGCTAGTCATATATGTACTGTCCATGTATCATATCTGTTTCACATATGAAAGGTATGGAGTACAAACTTCTTTAAATAGATGAATATAAAAGATAATTTTACACAATGTAGTTATGTTTCCAGTAGTATTTTGTGAACTCATTTTTTTTTCTTTCGTCTTCTTAGTTATAAATAATTATTTTTTATTGTAAACTCAATTATGGATAAGTGTGTCTCATAAACAATTTCACATTGGATGTTGTTAGAACATCATGAAACATTACCAACATATAATTTAACATTGCATAGACTCTGATTGGCTGAAGGCTTGCTAAAAAGTAGGTAAGCTAAATAGCATCGATATAAAAAAATTACAATTTTTTTAAAATTGTAATTGTTTTTTACTGTTTAAAAAGCTGACTACAGTAGATTTATCATTCCTATAAAACAGGAAAAAAAACATAAATCACAAAAACAACGCAATAACATTCAATAGATTACTCTGGAAAGTGTATTTTATACATTTATGAGGTGATTTAAATTGGTAAAATAAAAATTAATTACTTGCGTATATTATAAGTATATGCTAATGTGAATGTCATAAAAAAGTTTTACTTTGGTGATATATGATATGAGGGGGGGGGGCGGAGAATTGGCTTGAAAAATACAAAATTGTTTGTGCAAAATTTAAAAAAAATGTATGTATGGCACTGATTTTATTTATAATACTATCTGGAAACTTCTTCATGACATTATATATATATATAATCACGCACACAGCATAATACACTTGGAAAGATTGTTTTCATCAGATTTCTTTTATTCGTATGTTTGAGGAATGTGTAATGGATTGGAAGTTTAAAATATATGTCTAATATAAAGTTAAATTAAATATGTCTAATATACGTATACATATTAATGACGTTACATTATTCCATAAATTAAATTTTATCATATAGACTAGTGATAGACTTTCCTAAAATAATTTTAAACCATAAAGCCTATTAATACTGTTTATTTTATATTTATTATTTATACAATTTTAATGCACAAATCAGCGCATAACAGCAGAGCTTCTTCAAATTAAATCACAATTTATTATAAACTTAATATAAATTATAATACATAATAAATAATGCCCGAGCGCTTTCAAGAGAACTTAGCTCTCATAATCATGGGTAACAAAGAGTAAGCGTAACAAGGTTGCTATGTGTAAATATATGCAGATATATGTAAATTAATTGAACTATATGCGTAAATCTAATTAGCCTCCTTAGAAATTTTATAACACATATCTAGCCTCCTTCACCTTTCTCTTAACATCATTTCTTTCCCTACAAACTATTCTTGGATTTTCAGGTTCACATGAATGACCAGTTAATTTCTGATGCATTGCGAATATTGAGTTGCAAGCTGGGCCTGCTTGGGCCTTGTTGTAAGAATATCTGTGCTGGGACAATCTTGTTGAGAGAGTTGCTTTCGTTTCTCCATAGTATGATGCCATGCAGTTATTTTCTGGGCATGAGATATTATAGACAGCCTGAGAAATGTTGTTGGGTGTTACAATATCTTTTGCATTGTTGATAATTCTATTGGTATTAGGGTGTGTGTGAAAACATAGTTGAAATTCTCTATTAAACACTGAGTAAAGTTTTCTATGGGCATTTGCAAAGTATGGCAACAATATTCTATTTTTCTGCTGCTTAATTGCATTGTTATTTAATTTACTGTAAAATTGTCTAATTTTCCTATCAATGCTATTTTGTTTGAAACCGATATTTAATAAATCGTTTCTATATAAAATCAAATTTGCCCTTTTGCCTGCTTCAAATCTGCAAAGGTGCTCATTCCTATGTAAGAAAGACATCAATCCTGCGAATTTATTATTGTTAATTGTATTAATTACTATGAAATCCACGCTCATCCTATGAATAACATTTTTAAAGTTGTTTTATAAAGGCAGTCTTAGGATAATCCTTCGATCTCGCTATTGATTATTTTCTTACTTAATTAGCAGCTTTTCCAAATATGATTGAATTAGAACAATTATAACTTGGTTTTTTAACCCTTCAACCAAAAGATCAGATCTATTTTAATCAGCAATATTTTATTTGTTTATTAAAATATTAAAATTAATTAAAATAAGTGGGCTAATTCGTCTAAAAAATGTAATAGTATATTTTCCCCTTCAGTATAATTGCTATGCCAAAGGATTTGAATGGAGAATTTGAAAAAAAAAAACCTCATCATTTGAAGGAATGAAGTGGTCTTGTTTAGTTTTTCTCTTGATGGTAGTCGTCACAGGACATTCTAGTAATTAACCTTACAATTAATTATTACAAATATTTAATTGGTTAAAGATTTGACATGAATGCGATATAATATCAAATACAATCAGTCCATTTTCTTCTTTTTTTTTTTGATTTTAATTATAAAATTTGAAGTGAACATAGATTTGAAACAAAGATCGTAACGTTTACAAAATAAATACTGGAGATAATCTTCAATAAATAGTTTTGATGAGGATATTTTATATATTATATTGCGATTCAAACGTGGGCTCATGTAAAAGCAAATATTTTCAGGTTAGTCACAAATTTTATATGCTTTGCTTAATTTGAAAACTTCAAAATGTTTTCCGTATTATAAAAGTATATTTTCAATGCTCCTTTGTTGATTAAAAAATAAACAATTAGGGATTTTATTTTATGACAGATGCACATTATACAGACGGTACGCACATATGTAAACTTACTTTTTATTTTAAGTACCAGCCTTTTAACTTATCTTGTACTGTTATATATATATTCGTTTTAACACATATACAGATATATCCTACCGTGGTTGCTTTTCATCTATTTCAACATTGTGTTGACGTCAGAATGCTTTCCATACGATTGTAGCAAACGTCAGCCCACCCTTATATTTATAATATTTAAGCACATAATAATCATAAACATGAAATATATTTTCAAGTTTCTTATTTCTATTATTCCATCTTTCAGTTTCCCTCAATTATGTCTATTTTATACATCAGCCCTGAAGTCATAACAACCTTTCATCTTTATGTTCTTTATTCGCGAAAATCTTAAATTTAATTCACACACATATATATATATATTTAATAGCTGAAATACACAGGCTTATATATACCTGTGTCTATATATGTAATAGACAGGGTATGAGCACAGACTTTCACATGACCCACCGCTCTCCACACTATCTCATAACACTGATACACCTGAACACACATATGTCGAAATGATAAATAATCACCAATATTCGTATTTCATGCTAAACCAGCAATCATCAGTTGATCCAGATTACCATCTCTACACATATATGCTACAAGTGCTCAGATATATATTAAGATAGCAAATACTCCTACTTTAATGGACAGGCTTCAATCTACTCCACATTCCAACTCTTCCACGGTCCATCCAATTGAAAATCTGATGATGGAACGCTCAAAGGCCACCCTGAGGCCAAGATTATTATCACACCTATGTTGACCTAAGGTCAATCTGACCCCTAATGTACAGGACATAATCCATTAAATACATATACAAGGGATAGGCAGACATCTCTAATAATCTCGGCCTCAGGGTGGCCTTTGAGCATTCCATCATCAGATTTTCAATTGGATGGACAGTGGAAGAGTTGGAGTGTGGAGTAGATTGAAGCCTGTCCATTAAAGTAGGAGTATTTGCTATCTTAATATATATCTGAGCACTTGTAGCATATATGTGTAGAGATGGTAATCTGGACCAACTGATGATTGCTGGTTTAGCATGAAATACGTATATTGGTGATTATTTATATTTTCGACATATGTGTGTTCAGGTGTATCAGTGTTATGAGATAGTGTGGAGAGTGGTGGGTCATGTGAAAGTCTGTGCTCATACCCTGTCTATTATATATATATATATATTTGTAATTTTGAGTCTATATAAATATATATCTCATACCAGTTTTAATTTTTTTATTATTATTATTATTATTATTATTATTATTATTATTATTATTAAATCTGCTTAAAACACTTTAGTCGTTAATATATTATATAATGTTTTTTAACTATATTTAGGCATATCTGTAAGCAGTATTTAATTAAAAAAATGGCTTAGTTGTCCATTATTGTTTTACCTATTCAGAAAGTGTACACTATATATTTCTTAATTACCTAGTAGCCCACTGTATTGATATCAATCGCTTTAATGCTGGCATTATATCCTCTTCTGATGCCATATAATATCTTCCGATCAAAAATGCATTTGTAGAAACTTTACTGAGGATATTTCAAATGCAAACATGGAATTTTATAATACCATAATAGATGGTGTCATCTCGAACATCTCTGTACAATGTCATGAAATATGGCTTAGACAGCGGCTGGCTATGATGACTTTATTAAAAACATTATAAGCTCTTTTTCAAAAGCAATTATATTTTCTCCACCACCTTCGAATATTCAGATTAGATGATTTTTTTTTTTTTTTTTACATTTTATAGAAAATGTTAAAAAATTTAGTAATTAATGTTTTAAAAGATGGCAATACCACCATCTTCATAGCAAAACATTATTAAATTTAAAACAAATATTTTTTTTCTAATTTGTGTATAAGATAGATGTAGGAAAGAATTATTAGTGCAAAATTAATAAATAAAAATAGTTGTATAATTTAGCTTGGATTTGATGATGGTATTAATTTGAAAAAAAAAAACATGAACCAATAATTTGATTGCTTGCTAAGTGATGTAAAAGAAATGTTTTATCATTTCAAAAATGAAACTTTGATTACTTTTTTTAGCTAAACCAATAATATTCAAATTTGATTCCCCTCATGACATTCTGTGCAGTTTATTCATTTGTTATTTTCCTTGTATCAAAAGTACCAAGTTGAAGAAAGTCACACAGGTGGCGATTAATAGTGTTTCAACAACCACTCCAAGCTCCTGCAAAGAATAAAATTTTAGTCGCAAAAATAATAGTTGAAGCTGAGACAAGTGCCCTATTAAGTGGGTAAGTGACTTTTCATTAAATCCTAAGTCATGAAAGGGGATAAAAAACCAAAATCTGCTAAAAGCAAGAATATAAATCTTTCCGATAATATTTCTAATATGGCCGATATGTGCTCGAATAATAGTAATGACAAAATAGACAAAAATTCTGAAAAAGCTGAAAAAAGTTCTCACAAAGTTAGAAATTTACCCAATTCACAATTCCCTAACTCTAATGATAATTACTCTAACATCTCTGATTCACAAAGTATAAAACCTCATGAAAAGCAAAAGAAATCTGAGAAAAAAAATCCTAGTCTATCGTTAGAAATCAATAAAGTCGTTATAGAAGACAACATTACTAATTCAAAAGTTATTAAAAATGAGACAGAAGCACCTAAATTAATGATTTCTGAAACGTTGAATAAATCTTCTAATTATCACAGCAACTATACTACCACATATAAAAATAATAGCAACCTAAATAAACTAAAAACATTTAGTACAATTCGTTTTAAACAACCGTTTGAGGGCGGGTACTAGCGATAACATCGTTATGAAAAATCCTAAAGATGGAAAATTGCTTCTTAGTCAATCTGTGTATTCTAAATACAATAAAATCAAAGAAAGTGCTTTTCCACACCAAGAGCAAAATGAAAATATAGATATAAGTTATAATAGTAAGAATAAAAGTAAAGCCTATGCCAATGTCCTTAAAAAAAAGTGATAAGCTAAGGGAAAATGGAAACACAATAAATAACAACCAAAACTCCATACTGAATTTTCTTGATATGGAAAGTGATAATATATCACAACAAATAAAAGCTCACAATGAAGAAAATACAATACAACTTACTGAAGAAGAATATCAAAGAATAAATAATCAATTTAATAACTCAATCCCTGATCTCTTACTAAATTCTTTTACAAACTATATCAATGACAAAACCCTAATTTTGGCCATAACAAATCATAATGGAGGATTATTTAAATTCCCTATTGAGAAATTTTACAACATGATCTTTGAAAATGATATGTGGATGGGAATTAATAAGATCTTTTCCCATCCAAATGATACATATATAATTACTGAGTTTACTTCGTCTACTAGAAATTGTTTCAAAAATAACATTAGACTCTTGGATGGGAAGATCATCTGCACAATTGATAAAAAAAGAGCAATCACCCTCAATGGAACCATCAAGAATTGTTTGATGAACTTTGATCAAGCAGAACTGGATAAAATGCTTAGGAAATATGGGAAAACAACTGGACTAACATACAGATATGACCATCAAACTAATGGCCGCATTCTGACCAACACAGGTACTTTCACTATCACATTAAAGAAAGGGGTGCACCCCAATGATATACACACAGTGGTCTACTCCAGAGGTTCACCAATGATTCTAACATTCCGTGGAGTTCCACCACAATGTTTTTTTTGCTTGGAACAAAATCACCTTATTAAAGACTGCAAAGCTCGCATATGTAATGGATGTGGCTTGAAACGGAATAGGATTCACAAATGCAATAAGAAGGCAGGGAAGTCAACAATGGTCTCAACACTGGACTCTAAAATAGTTGATGAAAACAATCTGGACAACTTGACACAATTAGACTCAAATCATGAAGAACTCAATCAATCTGATCCAACACTGATAATGTTAGAAAATTCCCGATTCACACTCTCATATATAAAGTGTTGGATCACACCCCCTTAAATATGCCAATCAACTCTAATACCACTGAGCCACAACACTTCATTAGTGGGGTAGGACAAAACCAACCTCATAATTGGATTGAGAATGAGACAAACAGACCCGAGATGATCATTGATGAGAGTGGATCAGACTCTGATGCAACAGTCATTGGTGACCAAAAAGAATGTGTGCATAAAGACCCTAGCCCTATAACAACTCAACAAAATAGAAAGATATTACCAAAGGAGAACAAGAAAAAAAGGAAATCAAGACAACAAACCAGATCCAGTTCTGATGAAGATATTACATCAAATTCAAATGATAATTCTGAGAAACTAAATAAACAATACCATGATGATATTGAGATAAATCAGTGGTATGATAAGAATAACAAGAGAAGGAAAGGCAATATTCAATCCTCTATCAAGATCTCATCCAGTACCTCGAAGACAGTGGTACAGAGCATGAATCTGGATGACAGTAACAGTCAAGAAAAACTATTACTAACTTCTTTCATAGGTCTTAGTGACACTGAAATCTCCCAGTCAGACTGGGATGCTTCTGAGATGGAGAATCAGTCTGTGCAATATGAAGATACACGGGACTAAGTGCAGTAATGAAGTAGTCTGGGCAGAAATAGATGAATAATGGAATGGCAGATACCAGCTAATGATAATGGCAGGGTCAATCAGGGACAAATCACCTCATACAAATTATATGAAGTTTGAACTCAGTTGACAGGGCACTTGCTATTCAAAATTGGATAGTCAGATGCCAGCCAAATGTCGTATGCATGGCAGAGACCAAATTACATCTAAATTCATGTTGTAAAATTGATCAGATTCTCCAAAATCTGGGCTTCTTCAAATACTCAATTTCAATGGTACCAGCAGGATGCATAGCTATTTTAATCAATTACAAGAAAGATCCTCCTACTAGCTTCAAAATTCTGCATCTAGATTCAAATTGCCTAATTGCTAACCTAAAATATAACCACTTTCAAATCAACCTAATCTACCTCTACATTAAAAATAACCACAATCTAATCATGAAAGTAATTACCACCATCAACTCAGTCATGGCCTCAAATCCATTCTCAGTCATCCTAATGGGTGATTTGAATGTGACATATAGTTCTTTCAATAAAAAATATATTCACCTCTTTAATCATATACTGATGAGTGGAGAAGGATTCTTCCCTATAGATGCGTTCTCCTTCTACACTAAAAATGCCAGATCCTTGATTGACCTTGTCTACTATTCCCTGAGTATTCACTTCAAAATCAATGCAAAACTTCGACCAGTGATTTTTTCTGACCACTTGGCCCTAGAGTTATCTCTCGAAACAAACATTGGATATCCAATAGTTGAAGAGAATAACAACACTATTCGAATGTTGCTAAAACAGACCACCCCTGAATGGCTCTTTTCCGAGGCTTACATCTACTTTAAAAAAATTGATATCCTAAGGCTACCAGTGGAGGAGGCATGGTTCTCCTTCATCGGCATCCTCCAATCCATAATAAATGAGGTTTCCTTTAACAAGAAAGGCCCTAACTGCTTATTAGCTGATCTTGATGCTATTGACCAAAGACTAAAAGAACTTTCACTCGATAATCAATTTGTACCTCTTGCCCTTGCCCTGAAATGCCAATACCAGGATAAGCAGAGATCGCTGGGTGAATATATGTCAATCAAGCAAGCCAAGAAATTCCTGCCAGATCAACAATGCTAGTCCAAGAGTTACTTCCGGTGGGCATTGGGAACAGGTAGCAGGAAACTTGTTCCACTGTCATTAACGATAGATAACATTCTTGTGGGCCCAGAAATGATCTGTGCAATTAGAGAACACTTTAGGGCAACACTTCAATTTGATCAGACTGGGAATGTCAATGGACTATTTGGCTTAGATGAGAACCTGACTCATGATATCACTGAGGAAAAGATCCGCATCAAACTAAAAAGCCTCCCAGAGAGGGTGCACCCAGGAGAATACACGGCATACCAAAGTTCATCCTCCTACATCTAGAGAAATATTCAGTGCCAATAATCAAAGCCATGATAAACCATTTAGCAGAGGGAAGATGAGAGATTAACAACTTGTATCCAATATCTCTCGTACCTTTCCTAAAGAAAAAAGATGGAAAATATGACTTGAATAATTTGAGGCCTATCTCAATGATTCCCCTTTTAATTAAAATCATAGAACAATTAATTAAGGATCAAATTCAAGTGAAAATTTATAAATACATTTCTACCAATCAATATGCAAAAAAGGGGAATCATCAATTAATGCCATTGGCCAAATGAAACTCCTTATCGATGTTATTAGAGCCTGGAAGATGTCAAAACCAATCGCTGTCCAACTCAACATCTCGGCAGCATTCGACTCAGTCAGGCCAGACATTCTGATTGATGTTCTCCAGGAATATGGGGTCCCATGTGTTTATCTGAGGATTATTGCAAATCTATTAGCCAACAGAATCATCCACATCACAATGAATGGGAAAATTGCACCTGGGTTTGAAACCATCTCAATTCCTCAAGGATCTCCACTTAGCGCACTATATTTTATAGCCTATATCAACCCGCTATTGATGGAGATTGAGAGATTACTGCCTGGAGTGTATGTACCTGCCATGGAAAGGGAGATGTTTTAAACATCTCAGTTATATGGATGCTATAATCATCTGCCTGCCTTCCAAGAAATATATCACTAAACTAGAGCAAATACTAGTGTGGTACTCAGACAAATATAAACTCAAATTCAATGAAAAGAAATTGGCCTCCTGGAGCTTGCTAACTGGCAGAAAAATTGCTTCAAATTTTACAGCTGACCCACAGAAATTCCTAGGCTTTAATTTTTCAAAATCCAATAGTGCTATGAGGAGAGAAATTGAAGAATCCCTATTAACAGAAATTTGCCATACAACTACCTCCCTTTCTAAGATATATGTTTCACTTCATGGGAAGGTAAAACTTTTAAACTCATTGATATTCCCAAAAATTAACTATTTTCTATCTGGTATCTGCCCCTCCAAAAAATTTATCAAAAAAATAAACTCGCTATGCATAAAACTATTCTGGGGCTGAAAGGTTGCTGCATCAGCCTCTGAAAACTTCAAATGCCTAGAAGGTTTAATGGCCTTTCATTACATTGTATCAAAACCATGATATTCCAGAGAGACTATAACCTACTATTCTGGCTTCAAAACCAATATTCAAGTATATCATATCAAGAAACTGTCACACCAACTGATAGACCACCGCCCACTAATAAAAGTTGGTGGAATTTGTTATTTGATAATATTCAGAAAGTTATTGATCTGAATGAAAATCCAATTATATCAAAAATTAAATACTGGAATGCATATAAAATAATACATGGGGAAAATAACATAAACAAAGGATCTCTCGGGATCACCAATCAGCAACTGATTTCAAGATCAAAATTTTGGTTCATTGAGGCAAAATTTCAAGATTTCTTAATTAAAATCAACCTGGACTCCCTCCCTACAAACTCATTTTTGGAATACAGGAGAAATTTCAAGAAGATCAATCCTGTGTGCCAGGTATGTGAGAGAGAAGAGGAATCAATTGATCATATTTTTCTTAAATGTCCCATTATGTCCAATTATAGATCGATATCTCATAAATGGTACAGCAGTACAAGTGCAAACTACAAATCAATTAAAGATTATATACTATTTACGGACATAAGACTGGCAATTTTCGGGAATTATGCCCTGTGGTGTGTCAGATGTAAAGTCACAATTGAAGGAATGAGAGACCCATATGGGACTAAATTTAAGAATGTCATGGAGAAAATCATGAAAAAGGACCAACTAATTGCTCCAAGCTATATCACAAGAGCAACATGGCAGAAGGTTGGATCTACTTTACTTCAAATAGATATGTAATTGATATCATTTTTGTATTTGTAACATTCAATATAGCTAAAGAATAAAATTTTTCTTAAAAAAAAAAAGTACCAAGTTAAAAGTCAACGTTTTTTATTTGACAGTTTAAGAAAACAATTCATTAATGTGTGCCTTCAAGTTGTATTATAATAGGTAAATATAGAAATAACAAATGAATGAAACCGGTATAGACAGACTTTAGGATATATAGTTTTTGGCATCAGAAATTTGTCTTAGATCATCTCACCATATCTTTCTAAATAAGTTTTACATATTAAGAAAAATAATTGAATTTAATAAAGAAAAAAATGAATATTTGCTTTGGATGTAATACTATCGAAAGATTTTTACCTTCTTTGATGAAACAAAATCAACTTGTTAAGTTCCCTTTTGATGAATAGAAAAGTAAATCTACTTATTTGTCATTCCTGGGTAATATCACTAGTTTTCTGCATAATTCAAAATCCAAACAACTGAAAGGATATTCTTTTTTAATCCTACCCTGGTTAATATGCTACATCGTGTCTGCAGAATATACTTAGCAAGATTGGTTTTTAAAAAATGAAAAATTATCTTCAATTATTAAAGTAAATAATTAATACCTCATTCATATTTCTATGATTGATTTATTTTTATTTTTTACAAAAAGAAAAGAATTTTGTCTCAATGTAATAAAAACTGGACACTAAACAAATTTTATATAATGAAATATATCAAATAAATTTCAATCAATCGTGACTGTGCACATTATTTTCTAAAAGTTTTTAAATTTTGCAGTTAGCCATTAAAACATCATTACAATATATATATATATATATATGCTCTTATAATTTATTAGCTGAATCAAAATTATTAAGTATATATATATATATTGTTTGATGATAGATGGTTTGGATTCATGAGAATTAATAAACATTTCTTCCCAATTTGAAGGTCCATTACAGACACTTTAATATATGACTTACCTAGATAGAAATTGTATTTATTATTATAATCTGTTTTATCTGACGGTAATAGATTTATATATTCGGGGGTTATTCTGCAAATTTATTTTAATATAGAAGTGAAAGAAACAGTAACACCTATCATTCAAAAAACTTATTTAAAGATATTTTTTAAGATTTGAAACTGTTACGCTAAAATTTAAAGATCAATCTATGACCTTTATCTTCCTTGATATGGCATTACTTAATCCATTATTATATAGGTGTATTCTCCAAAGATTAGATGTGGAAAATAAATCAAAGCACACTTTCTTAGCAAATATTTTATCATGAACTTGAGCATGAATAGGGCCTTTTTATGTTAAAAAAGATTATCTCATACACCTTCACTTTATTTAAAGAATATGACTATAACGGTCCGAAAGAAGGTGAGTCGTACCGTAATCTTCACTACAAGGGCGCCATCTATGCATTTGAACCTAGAAAATTTACAGAGTAGGCAGATATGCGCTGTTAAACTTTTACATATGTATTTTTCTCTGACCATTAGCCCATGTCACTATCTCAGTGGAGATGCAGAGATAATAATATATATAACTTTGTTTAATTTGTATCTTAAATATAAAAAAAATAAAAGCCACTGCCAGTAATTAACTCACAAACATTTACTTACAGACATATATAATATTTAAAATTATTTTAGTATCATTTTATGTTTTAAAATTTAACTTACATTTTTAACTTTAATTTTAGATTTTAATTTACATTTTAACTTTTATAAGTTTGCACAGATGAGTTTAATATTTTTATTTAGAGTGTCAAGTATGAATAGACTATATAGATTGCATTTGGTAAAAAAAATGTTCTATCCCTTATTTAACCTTAGGCCAAAAGTTCTCAGCCAAACCAACATCGATTCATCTGATATATCGATGTATTCAATGCAGTATGAATACAACAGCACAAATATCATACTGTCAAGAATGTACATCTGAACAGTATGGTTAAGAGAAGAAATTGTTTCTCATCCAGAACAGGAATGTGACATCTGTCTGGCAAGAAGAACAATAAAAAAAATCTCCATAGGAAGGGACTGCGTTTCAGTCTTACTATCCCCTTCCATAGGCAAAATGGGAGTGTGCGGCATATAATGCGATTCTGCATGTAGCGAACCTTGTACTACATCTACTAACTACACCAATATATCCAATCCACTGACCTAATTTAACTACGAAACGAATAACCTAAGATTACCCTCCCTAATAAAACTAATATAACTTTACAAATCTATATAGCCATTCATGCCCAACTTAAGTTTAACATTTATATATAAGCTATTTAAAAGAAGAAAAGAAATCATAATAAAATTTAAAAGGAACAAAAAAAATGGAAATGATTTAAATTAAAAAAAAATACATTCAATAAAATAATAAATAATTTAGTCAGATAGGAAATTCTTCTATTTAGAATATTGAAAAGTTTAGCATTTAGAGTACTTTTTGTTTAGAAATGTTCATTAATTATATATTTCTTACTGTTTTGAAAAATGTCCGCAGTCTCTAATTTCTTGTAATTGAAGGTGTTAATTCCCACAAAGTCATGAGGAGATCGGTGTGCAGTTAACCAGTGGTCCTTTATGGTTGATGGTATTCTTCCAGGCCTTGATGTCCTGTCATCCACAATATCGGAAAAATGATGTTTCATTTTTTGAACAACTGAAGGAATTGAAAGTGCATCTTTCAATCCCTTTTCCTCCAACCCTCTCTGACTTAACACATATCTGTCCTCTTTTAATAATAATTTTCTATTTCCAATCCTTTCCTTTTATATTATTTTGTGGATTAACTCAACATTACGTCATGATGATGATATCCCTTTTGTTGAGGTCCAATTCCTGAGGGATTTCTTTTTATTTGCTATTAGTTTCTATTGTTTTCTCCTATCTGACCGATGTTTTACATTTTGAAATGCCCAAGGGCTAGTTCACTTGGACTAATTAAAATAATCATTTCCATTTTTCAATAACATTAATTAATTTGTTTTCCAAACTTAAAGATATATTTTTATCTTTAAATCTTTACTGAAAATTTAGTTTTAAAATACTTTTTTGCCTTCTTAATAAAGTTTTTGTTTAATAATTTTTCATCTGTGTGATTTTATATATATTATAAAGTTTAGATGACTTTTAAATTTCATTTTTTTTAAAAAAACAAATTTTTATTTGCGAACATATTTTGATTTCATGTTTATTAAAAAAAATAATGTAATGGCATATGTGCCCATTACAATGACTAAGGATAAAATACAAAGAAAGGCTACAATTAGGTATGCCTTTAATTTGCTTCAGACAAATTTAAAAAGCAATCTAAAAGTTATTTCTCATATCAGTCTCTATCTTTTTTTAATTTTTGTTTTCAAGAATAGAAATACTCTTATTTGTTTACAAATAGCTATTTTTATTTTTTAATGATATTTTATGGTATAGCATAATACTAAAGTAAACATACAATATCATTAATTATTTGCAGTACTTTGTATTATCATTTATTATGTGACAATAATGTAGAGCCACAATATCCATTACATTTTGCCACACACCCTCTATAAATCATTCATTATATATGATAGCTCATGTTTTATTGATTATGTTTAATCAGAATACATATTTATTAAATTAAAAGTTTTTAATACTTTGACACCCATACACACAATATATATTGTACATAAGTGAAACTTCACTTGGCTCCAGCAAGTGCCAGAGTTTATCTTAGCTTAACTTTTTGTTTGAAATTTTCTGATTTTTTTAAAAAAAAATAATCATGATAAAAATAGAAGTTAATTAGTTAATGAATAGAATAAAATAATCTTATGTGCTATTGTAATAATTATTAAATGATTATAGGATTATGTAAGTTTACTTAAAGGGAATGTCAGAAATAGTTGTGAACTGATAAACAATATTAAATGTATTTTAAAGTAACTATTGTTTAATTCATTTTAGTGTCTAAACAATAATAAATAAATATTGTAAATAAATTGGAATAAATAGTATTAAATTAGTTTTAAAAAAATAATCAGTAAATTTTATTTAAAACAGTATAATAATATTTAAAAGGTGTAATTTAGATTAGCAATTAAATTATAAAGTTATTTTGAATTTAATATTTATTAATATTTTTATTTTGTAGTTTCAAAAATAACTTCTAGGTAATTAGTGAGAGTTCATGTTTATAGGTCACCTGTGTGTGTGCATATGTGTGCATGGAGGAAGATATGTGAACCTAGGAATAAATAATAATTTAATTTCAACATTGATTAAAAACAAATGAATGAATAAAATTATTAAAATTGAATATTTAAAAGTTTGATAAATAAAACTAGCTTTAATTTTTATATTTATTGCTATTTTATTTTATATAATATTACTTAAAAATATTACATAATAAAAGTTAATAATAAACTTTTGACTTTGCAGCTGTTAAGTCACGTGATTTTCATATAATTAGATCAGTTACATCAGTAATCAATTTCACAGCTGTCTGTTAAAAATGTTCAAGTTTAATTTAAACATAATTGGTATTGGATGAATAATCAACATAAAATAATTGAGGGAGGTGTGAAATTATCAGATATAAATAGGGGTCCAGGATTCATTTGGTGTGTTGTTGCTGGTGTTGTTGTTTTGTGCATGGCTGGATCCTGAACTTCTCTTTTCTTTAATAAAAAAAAGTTGTAATTTTCTTTAAAAATTTATTATTTGTTTAAAAGTAAAAGTATGTTTTTAAAACAATTATTTCAAATTGTTTTATTGTCATGGATGGGTAAAAAGAAGGTAACTATTTTCTGATATCCACTTTTAGTTAGAATATAAAACTATAGTGACAAAATGTTTAGAGGAAGTTTCACGTTTCTCATCTTATTTACATATTATCTATTTTTATTTATTTATTGGAAAGTGAAATTAAAATATAAACCATTAATTATGTATATGGCTAAACACTCTGTTGTACTGAACTATTTTAGCTGGAGGATAATCAGTATTTATCCAATTAAATTAAAAATATATGCACGAGGAAAACTGAAAGACATTCATATTTTAAATGCATTATAGTAAAAAATGTGTCAGTTTCTTCATAATTAAAATTGACTTTAAATTTGATAATTCATTATTGAAACCTGATATTTACATTAAAAATTGCTTTTGCTATAATAATAATGCTTATTTCTAAAATAAATTAAAAAAAAAAATACTATACTAAGTTAAAGAAAAATGAACTTTATCTGCCAAGTGTTTTGTAATTGAATATTGACTTTTCCTAATATCCAATTTTAAAATTTATTCAATATGAGATAGTAATTATCTAATTCTAGAAAGTGTTGGACCAAATATTTTAAGCTATAGTTAATTAAGGATGAATTTATAAATGATAAGGACTAAAAGTTATTACTTATACCGTGAGCTGAAATGGAAATAATTTGTTTTAGCTAAATGCGAACAGATGAAAATATGTATTTTAATATAATAATTCTTATTTTGTGCTGAGCAATGGAAAGAGAAAGTTATTTGGAAACAAATTTCAAAATATACTACAATTATTAATAATGAACTTGTATCTGTTAAATACGTAATAAATTGTTATATTTTCCATTACTTATGAATGACTTTGTGACAGTTAGTCCTAGTTCATAAACTGAGGAACATTTCTAATTGTAAAATAATTCTACTCTTGTGTTTAAAAGAGTAAAAGGAAATTTGTTTGAAAAACACATCTTGAAATATTGTATAAAAATAATTTTTAAAAAAAGCTGTATTTAAAAAAATGTGTTTGCCTAAAAGAGAATAATGAAATTGAAATAAAGTTATATATTATTATGTGTTTGAACCTGGGATTCTATAATAATGTAATCGGCTGAAGAATTTATTTTTCCAATGCCGGCCTATTCTTATTATTTAAATATTTAGAATTATCTTTAAAGAAAGATAAGTGAAAATATTTTTAAAGAACTATTGAATATTTTTATTTTGGAAATCATTGCCATATTTATAAATGTTTTGACTGAAGCTTCGAATTCAGATAGGTAAATTAGCCTTATTAAATTATCTACATATCTTAAACGGAAAACCATTATGGAGCTGAACTATGAACTTAAGTTACTGTATTATTATTTTTTATTGTCTGTTTTTATTGGTTTAAAAAAAAGAAACCATAAAAATATTTATGCTATATATTTTGTGTAACACTATTTGCATAAATATATCAGGTAAACTAGAGTTATAGTTTTAAAGCTTAATGGGTTTATTAGAATGAACAAATATTTTGCCATTCTCAGGTAAATTTTAATATTATATTTATTAAGCATTTCACAAGTTAATTCTATTTGATAATTTCATTCACAGAGAATTAAATATCACAGTCTTAGTTATTATATGTGGGATGTTTTCCTCAGTTTTATTTTAAACCAGCCAAAGAAGTTTATCAGAGTTTCCATTCATTTGTTTTATGAATGCTATATTATTAATAACTGCATATATATTTTTTATTTTTTATATGCATCGAGAAATAAATATTCTTGCATTTAATTTGCAATCTTTTAAAAGTCCACTAGTCATTATATTTTAGTATTGAATATTTTATTATGTGTGCATTGTGCCTTGCCTAAAATTTTATATGCATTTAATTTTAAAGTATTTCTCATGGTAGTCCTTTGACACATTTTTGCTTTGTTGGTTCTTACATTGAACATACATTTTATATTTTTAAATTTCTTAGGAATAACTTAGTTAATTCTGGTGAAGTCTATATCTTGTCATTAGTTAGTAATTGTTAGCCTCATAGAGTTAGGCTTAGTTAATAATTTTGACTATGCTTAATGGAGTAGACAAGGTCCTCCATCCTTATTGTATTGTATTTCCATGAATTGATAGTGCTTGTGCCCATAGAGGGTTATTATATTGTATTTTTCAGTGATGATTATCACATTTATAAGTATTGGAATCCCATGAGAGAGGATCATACTTTCCTGGTGTGTCTTTCCTGTTCTTGATGCACTGTAGACAAGATCCAGGCATCTTAGTTTCTGCCTCAAAGTTAGGTGTTTTTGAAAGCCACCACATTCTTTTCCAGCTCCAAGGAGCCTATTTGTTCTTATATTTTAGCCTATTATTCATGATTACTTAATGCTAGTTCCACCACAGTAGGTGATGTTGCATTTGTTTTAGATTTGTGGTGACAAGATATGTTTGTTTGAGGAACTTTGTTTCTTCAGGTAGTGATAGCTATTTTTAATGCTTATGGGTATATCAATGTTTGAATGTGTGTTGATATGATAGTTTTATCATTCCCAAGCCAACCAACAATAAGTTCTATTTATTTTAAAGTATGTTAAATTATGCATATGGTACAAGTGGCAATTCACACATACTAAATTTAATATTTTCGTCCAGAGTTTCACCGCTGGATTTGTAAGCTTATTACATCTTTAATTTTAAAACATTGAGGGTAATAGTTTTATGTGGACTAAATTTATTTAAAAGTGTATAACTGACCTCTGATGAATGAATGCCCCATGCATCTAATTTAATTTAATTTTAAAATTAGCTTAAACTGATTTAAAAATATATCGCTAGCTATAATATTAATTATGCAAATATATGCTGAATATGCTTTTCCAGCTTGGCGTTTTTTGAGCTTAGGGTTTTAAATATAAACCTAGTTGTGTGTTATTCTGATTACTAGATAACACCATAGTATTATGAATTATTCCAATTAAAAGTAGAATGGTGCTTTTTAAATTCAGACATTGTAATTAAAGTTTAAAGATTTTGAAATCTCTAATTGTTTAAAAGAGATTAAAATTTAGTATTGAATAGCCTTTCCCTGCTATTATGTGTAATTATTATTTTATTAGTTTATTTGTTAGAATAAACCATTTGAAAAGGTTTATGAGGGATAATCAATAACAGTAACTAGATAAATTGTGTATTATTGTAAACCAAATAAAGTTTTAAAAAGTCAAAATACTTGTAATAGATTCCAGCGCTATATTGGCAATGCCTGTAATCCATTTGAATTATAAATATTTTCTTATTGTTCTCAATAAACCAAATTATTATTATTTCCAAAGTTTTGTTTCTGTTTGTTTTACTTTTATATGAAAATATTACTGTCTTGGGTTTCAAGTTCACAAAATCTTGAGTTACCAAAGTTTATTAAATTTTCAATTCAAAAGTTCACAAATATATCATAAAGTTTATTAAGTATATTTTGATACTGGTTTTATAATATAAAGCCATGCTAATTAAGTGATTCTCAGATTGAATCACAATAACATTTTGTCCTAAGCTTGTGCCCCATTAATGGAGAAGTGGGCTTGGATTGTTGGAGATAATAATAATAAACATTATATCAGATACTTAGTTAAATACTCATTTAAAAGTTTATTTTTAACTTATCATTATATCTTCTCAGACTGAAGGTTATGCAATATGAGATTAAAAATATAAGTGCTTCAGAAGAATATTTATTATTTACTATTATTTTAAAAAGCTGCAAATTATCTGACATTAACTGCACATTGTCTATCATCATCTTTATTTTAGAATTTTATAATCCATCTGCATTTGAGATTTTAAGTAGGTTGTCTGTGAGTATGGGGAAAGGCATAAAAAGTACCCTTGCTCTTTTCCTTGCTCGAGTAATATCTTGGGTAATAGGCCTTTTATTATTGTAAATTTAAATTGATTTATTAAATTAATATTTGTTTATTTATTGTTCCATGTTTGAACAATAAGGTAGTTATTTTATGGTCGGCCATGATATCACTCATTTGTTTATTTATCTTAGCAATTCTTTAGTAGGCAACTTAATTTAATCTTTTATTCTGCACAAGAGTTTTAGTTTAAAAACCCCTGATATTGTTTGCTTCTTGCCTTATTAGTTTTACATTTAATATGATAATCCTTCCAATCAAAGTATCATTTATTCTTATTCAGAGAGGGTGATTTGATGGTAGGCTGATTCCAGTAACTATTGTCTAATGATTTTAAAATTTATCTTTGTATTGCGTATTGGTAAATCATTAATATGCCATAATAGTTATATTTGCCTTAGTATTGGATTTGGTTTCTATCCAATCATTCATCTCTGGATCATCATCACTTTCTTTAAATTTATTGTAACCCCACTGAGCCGAGTCATTAAGAGTCTCTCTACTAAGTATGATTTCATAATTATTTCCTCTTCTTTTCTCATCCCATCTCATAATCATTTAATCATTTCTTCTTTTCTTCTCCCATTTCATAATCATTTCATTTCCTCTTCTTTTCTCATCCCATCTCTTAATCTTTGTTTCTTCTTTTTTCTTCTTCCATCATCTTCTCTTCTAAACTTTTCTCTCTCTCTCTCATCTTCCTCTTCTATATTTTCTTCTCCAACTTTTCATTATCATCTCATCAACTTCTTCATCACTTCCATTCTTTTATCCTCTTAATTTCCTTTTCCATTCTAATAGTCTTCCATCTCTTCATTATTTTATTTTCATCTTCTCCACCATTTAATCATCTCTCTCTTTTATCATCTTCCCTTTTACCTTCATCATCATATCTTTCTCTCTCTCTCCCACTATCATCTTTCTTTCTAATCCTATTCCTATTTTACCATCATCTCTATCTCTCTCATTTCTCATCTCAACTTTTCTTATCATCATCATTATCAAATTTCATCATATCTCTTTCATTATCATTTTTCTCTCTTTTCCTTCAAATTTCTTCTCCATCTTTTCTTTTTCCTTATCTTTCTTTTTTCTTCCACCCCCCTCTTCTCTTTCTCTCATCTCTTTTTAGTTACAATATATATAAATAGAAAAGATTTGAACTTAGTTTTATGCTCCTTACAGCTAACATTTCCATCCCACACCACTGATACACATGACCACATATATATGAAAAAGATCAATGATCTCCAATATGTGTATTTCATGCTGAACTAGCCCTAATTAGTGGTTCAAGTCACCATCTTCTGCACACACATATATAATCAGTTTTCAGTTTATATTAAGATGGAAAATCTACAAACTTTAATGGACAGGCTTCAATCTTCCCCATTCTCCAAATCTTCAACAATTCATATCATTGAAAATCTGATGATAAAATGATCAAATCCATTGTTGATGCTAATATTATTGTCATACCCATATTTTTAGGTCACTCTGACCACTCACATATATAACCTTAATATGTCCATTTAAATACACAGAAGAGGGATAGGCAGAATACAAGCTGAATATGTAATATTTAAATACAAGTATATTGTCTAGTACTGAAATTCATGTAAAAATGAGTGCTGGTTCAGCACAAAATACATATACTGCAGATAAATTTATTTTTTACCATGTATATAGTCATGGGTACCTGTTGTATAGGATGGAGTGGATAGTTGTAGGGAATTTAAAAATCTGAGTTTAAATCTCTTGTAATTACATTAATTTCGATATAGACAATATACATTTATTTGAGTATTGCATATTCAGATTGTATCCTGTGTATCCTTTTTCTATGTATTTGAATGGACATATTAAGATCCTATATGTGAGGGGTCTGAATGAATTAATGTCAACATGACTATGACAATAAGATTGGTATCAAAAAGGACTTTGAGCATTCCATTATCAGATTTTCAATGATATGGATGGCTGAAGAGGTGGAGGGTGGGAAAAAATGAAGCCTGTCCATTAACATTTTAAGATTTGCAATCGTAATATAAACTGAGTGCTGATTTTACATGTGTGTGAGAGATTATGATATGGACAAAGTGATGAGTACTGATTCAGCATGAAATATGTATATTGAAAATCATGTATCTTTTTCACATATATGTGGTTATGTCTATCAGTTGTATGGGATAAAGGGGATAGATATTAGGAGTTTGAAAATCTGAGTTCAAATCCCTTCTAATTACATTATTATAAACAATATACATGTAATTGTTTATTTAAACGTTCTTAATTTTTGGAAAACTTTTAGCATAAACTTAAAAAGCATTTATGCGAAATATAGTACCTCATAATTGTAAAAGACAATAAAGGAAGAAGAAATATATGCACTTTCAATATATTCTTAAAAGCACATGGTACTCCAACAATGAAAAAGAGCCATTTCTGTTGTAAAACCTATTAAATTTGCATAGTTTAACCTTGTAATCATCGTATTTTCTGAGTATCACTATTCCATTCCCTTCAAAAATATTGTAGTAATTCTGTGTTATAAAAATATAATAGCTAAATGGCAGATGTTTCAGTGCAATAACAAGTATGTCTCAGACTTTTTTTGTCAAATCCCAGAAATTATTGAGATATGTAATGTTACATAAAAACTTTAATATACTTTATCTGAAAATGTAATTTTAAAATGAATACATACAAAAGTATTTAGATAAAAGCTTTAATTTAACCTTCAATTAGCTTGGTATGCCTAGCATGACTAGTAAGTAGCCAAAAGCATGCTAGACATATCATGCTAATTGTGGGTTAAATTAAATCTTTTCTCTAAATACTTTTGTAAGAATTTAGTTGGTAGGGTTATAATTGACTGTTTATTATTCTGCATTCAGAACAGGTTGTATTTACTTGTTTAAGAAAGTCTATTAAAACTTTTTGTGTCAATAATGTCAATCTCTGTGAACAAGATACAATCTTTAGTGACTATATCATTATATTGAACCATTGCTGTTAAAAATAGGTTGCCATGACAGCAGTTTTATATTGTTGATTGCTATTGATATTGGGATTGTCTAAGTATTAGCTGGTTTTAATATGCACCTGGGTCTCATTTTACACTTTGAAGTTACGTGATTCATGTTTCTTCGAAAGTCAAACTCTGATAATGTGCTATTACTTTAAATAATAAATTTCGTGCACTTACATCATATTGAAAGTAATAGCACATTATTGGAATTCGACTTTCATCTTAGTAATTTCAATATTTTCAGTGCTTTATAATAGTAAGATTTTATGCAATAATGAAATTAAAATCATGATTTCCACATTTTATGTATACACACATTAAATTTTACAAGATTATAATGTAAATTTGTTCAAACATTGTGCAAGTTAATTTCTAATCAGTTGGCAAATTATTTTCTTATTAATGACACTAATCATGAACGTGCTCTTAAATTCCAACGAGAGCTAAATAGTTGTATGTCTGGATATCGCAAGCTTCATAAACAATTAATAAAACCATCGTCTCAAAGATTAATTACTAATTACATTGTCATCAGAAAACCATTAACACAACATGAGAGTGAAGTTGGTGCTAGTTGTATTTCCTCTTGTGAAGAATCTGATTTTTTACCAATTTGCAAACGAACCTATTTATCGGCAAATAGTGATAATAATTAAAACGTGTATAAAAATGTAAATTACAGTACTGTACTGTAAATTATGCATAAAAATATATTGTCTTGAATAAAATTAAATATTATAGTTAAAAAAAGTTTGTCTTGTATCAATTTTTTTCAAATTTGAAATTTTTTATTAGTCATATTTTATTTCCTTATTTTTTTTGCGCGAATTTTAAAGTAATTTTATGTTGGTGCTTTGCTTTTATGAGATTTTTGAAAAATTACAGTCCATATCCCCCCCTCCCCCTTTTCAAGGTAAGTTACATTTCTTTTGCGCATGTTTTTTGAGGAACCTATCTATGGCGTAAAACGAGACCCAGGTGTATATATATATTGAAACAGACATGTTTTACGTATATATTTACGAGATCCCCCCCCCCCCCAAATTAAAATGACACAAGTTAAAAACAAATAAAACTATCTCTATTTTAGTTGATAACATTTTAAGGCGAAAAAGGAAAGAAAAGGTAACTAAATTTGACAGCAATTAAAATAATAGCTTGTTAACTACTGTTTCCAAATTTAAAATGATTCAATTAAAAAGAAAAAGAAAAATCAAACACATTATATTTGCAATTAAAGAAAGTATAAATCTTTCTTTATTAAAACTCATAAGTTCAAGTTAAAAATCAATTAAATAAAAATCTTTAAACATTAAAACTCAGTTTGAAAAATATTTTATGAAGCAGAATGGTTGTAGTAATAATTTCATTAAGGTGTCAAATCACCGTGCCACAGGCAAAAAAATGATTAAGATTTTGAAAAACACATGTCGACAGATAAAGAATTTAATTAAAAGCAATTACTAATTAAAAAGTCTGTTTCTGATAAAAGGTGAAATGCCCAATGATCGAGAAAATTAAAACATGGTCGAGAATGGAAAAGCCTTGCCACCAATGGGATCAGTGCAAAAGCATGTAAGATGAATCTATAGACAATGAGACAGAAGTATAAATAAGGCTCGAAAATAATAAGAAATACAGACATTAATTATTAAATCAGTCAATTTCAGAAAATGAATTCGTGACAAGCAAAAGTTGGTTATAGTTTTCAGAATTAACTCGAGACCAGTTCCAGTAAAACGCAAGGAGCAAAAAACATGCTGTAGGAAAATTAGATGGAACTGTTAAGTGTCCTAATGAAGAATCAGCTTAACATGTCTAGCTAAACAGCTCTGTCTCTCTGTCCACAACCTTGTAAAAGTTTCCAAGCCTTGCCTAGAAGTTCTCAATGTGTTTCTCAGGTACAAAACAGACCGCTTATTTGAGAATTTCCCGCAATAAAGGAAAACATGAATTCTGTAGATAAGTAATTATTTAAAATTGTATTCGAAATAAAAAGAAATGCTTCAATTATAATAAAATGCAAATTAAAATTATAGCCATTAGTTTTCTATAAAACAAAAATGGGGAAATTTATATTATTAATTTTAAAGAGAAGTATTTAAACATGCCTGAAAATTTGCAATAAGTGGTTCAAAGAATTATAAATATGTGTTTTTCCTGGGTTTTTAAATAAGGCAAATTATTAGTTAATGCATTTGGATTAGTAGATAAAAGAAAAGCATTTTTCTTTTTTGTTAAATATTATTTAAGCTTATAAAAAAAAAAAGAAATGTTTTAACAATCAATCATTAATTTCTGTAGAAAGTTGACTATATTAGTTTTAAACACACGTATATATACTTGAATTATGTATTTCATTTTAAATGTACTAGTTATATGGAAATATCAATTGTGTTATAAAGTTAAAGATATGTGAAATAAAAAAAATAAACAAAATGAAAGGTTTATTGTTCGAGTCTATTTACAAAAGAGACATACTCTGCTATATATATGTGATTCCCATAAACGTATTTTATTACCAAAAGGGTACTTTTAACAGACCAGGAATAAATAGTTAAAAACACTTATGCATTACTTATATGTATACCTACCTGAAATGCTTTTATAAACATGGAATGACAATTGTAATACCTATATATTACTCGTATACTTACTTACAAACACCTGGATTAATGAAATAAAATAATAAATGCTTCTCTGATTATGTGTCTACTATATAAATATCTGATAAATATCAGAATAAAGTGAACTATTAAACATGCTTCTATATGTGTTTACAAATACCTGGATTAATGAAATAACATAATAAAATGCTTCTATGATTATGTGTCTACTATATGAAACCCTGATAAATATCAGAATAAAGTGAATTGTTAAATATGCTTCTATATGCAATTACAAACACCAGAATTAATGAAATGAGCTGAACAAAATGTTTCTAGACTTCTTCTCATCATATGAACTGAAAATGAGTTTTTGCCTGAATATAAAAATTGTGAGAAACAAACTTTTAATGAACTATATTAGAAGGACTTACTAAAAACTTATTGTTAAATAAAATTATTGTTATCCAAAATTAATCTAGTTGTTCAATTTTGCCTCATATCACTTGTCATTCATTGCACTTGTTCACAAGAATCTCATGCATCCTGAGCTATGTTCAGCATAACCAGACCTGGGTAAGTAAGGTTGTAATAAGCTGGAACTCTAGTGGTGCCATTTGGGAAGCCAAACAAACAAATTTTCTAGTTTTATCCAGTTTCTTTAATGCTACATCCTCTGGTGAGCAAGAAATATTGTTGTAGAAGGAGGTTAGATAAACGTTGGATAAAACCAATCTTTATTCCCTTTCCTACAATATCCTCATCAGGAAATAGTTACAACCGATTTATATAGGTTGACAGGCGGTCAGGTTACAATATACATATGGAAATATTTAATGTTTGGAAATATCTATTTATAATTTATTAATTAGAAAGGACTTTCTCTAGAACAGTAGTTTATGAAAGCCAACTGACCAAGGTCTAAAGTTAAAGAAAAACAGTCATACTGACAGTTTTACTTTAAGTCTTGGTCTGGAGCAGTTGGGTTTTGATAGCTACTCTTCTAGGTAAAATGCTTTTTAATTAAATAATTATAAACAGATAATTTCCCATATTAAATATTTCCATTTAAAACAACCACTGAAAAAATATATTACATACATATATATAACATAGAAAAGTTAATAAACTAATATAGCACCCACAATATGTTGTCAAATCACTTCTATAGGATTATAGGATAATAAACTAATATAGTACCCACAATCTGTTGTCAAATCACCTTCTATAGGATTATAGGATTAAGCTTGTATTGATAACAAGTATTCTATTGGCTCAATAAACTTTGATTGTTGTGCTATCAATTTTATTTGGAATCCAGTTAACCATTCATACATTATGGTTTTATATATATATATATATATTGTAACAGTCAAGTTTGTACATTCGCGTAACAGAATTCAGAATCCAAGCAAAAGAGACCGAAGCTGACCAGACTAGGACTGTAACATCCCGAGTCTGACTGCACTTCAACTCGTAAGCCAGGATTCCAAGACTCAAGACCCTACGAATGACCACCTTGAAATTACACGTAGTATACCTCTTTCCACACGGCCGACATAGGTCACGGAGAAGCAATAAGACTCTGATGAATAAAAGAAAGGTTCTTAATTGACTAAAATATCACTAAATTTAATTTAACTTAATGCATAGTTTTCACATATATAGACTATAAATAGTAATTAGAATTGGATTGAATTAGATTAATAATGAAACAGAGAACGAAATACATTAAATTAATTATATATTTATTTACAATTGGCATGAAATTGATAAGTTTTACACATTTCAGCATCGAATGTACAAACATTGGGTGGATAAGAGAACACATTCTCTTTTTATATACAATTCAAAATCACTTTACATAAGTAATCATTAAATTTCATAGAGGGGTTTAACATATGCCCATCTTATGAATTGTTTACAATTGATACATAATTAATCACTACGTTATGTCTATAAATCTCGATAAGCCAAATCCTATTACATTTGTGGCTGGTATATAAATAATTATATTAAACTTTGATCATGAATTCATTTACTAAAATATACACTATAATTTAATAACGAGCGCATAAACCAGCTCAAGTAATGATCGATCGAACATGGCTTTCGAGAGAAAATTTTCAGAATGCTGAAAGCGTTATGTTAAGGTGGGAGAGTTGGCTGCATAAGATTTTACCAATGCGCTATGGCACAGGTAAACAATAATAGGAAAAGTCGCTCTGCGGATGAATGAAATAACTTCAGGGTTCTTGCGACAAACGCCGGTACCCTGTAAACCGATCGCAATGCTGCGTGGAAAGGAACATGGTGTTCAGGAATGGCGGGGGACTTACGTGCTAACCTGGCCTTGGCTCAGGCTTCGCTACTGCTCTACCCTATAAGAGAAGATGTGCTGGCAATGCCGTGGCTCCATCTTAAGATATGTATATTACGTATAGCAGCAAAACGAGAATATTTTTATAAAATAATATCACATCCGCCAAGCAAAGAATAGTATATTTCATACTATGAAATACGAGTTAATAGCATATTAGCTCTATCAAATTGGGACCAACTCTTGCGTAGCCTGATAATAAATGTCTATGCTACTAAAGGGAATATTATTACATCTGTACTTTGACATGTTCGATCTATTAAGTTACTTATAGATAATAAATATTTAAGGAGGGAAAGTATATTTCTATGGAATTAAGAATTTAAATGTCAAATATACTTATAAATATGATCAAGGCTAAATTTAATTCTAAATAAAACTATATCAAGTTAAGTTTTTTTAAATGGTTGATTATAAAAGAGCCACATTTCACATATTAAATCATTTAAATAATAAAAAAAATAGGATTTCGAAACAGCGTAGAAAGTTGATGCTATAAATAAATTACGTGAAGATTTTCAAATAATATCTTCTTAAAACATGAAAATAAGTGCCTACTGTTTCGAAATATTGGCATATAAAATATAATAAGCATTTAAAATAAGCAAAGAAATATAGACACAACCGCAGTGATATAACTTTAAATTAGACACTTATAATGTACTTTAAATGAAAGGAAAATATAAATAAGTCAGATTATTTAAACTTTAACACATTAAATTTTGATAGCAAGTGACATATTTAAAATATTAAATGGATTTTAAGTTTTGATTACATTTTAGCTTTATCATTATTTTAAAAAGAAAGTTAGCTAACTTATATAGATATATTTACATAAAGAATTACACAGAATTACACAGAGCTCTGCGGTTTGAAAAATAAAATGGTACCGGTATTTTATCTGGACTGCAAATTCTTGCTGTAGGTTTGGTTTAGTTTGACTGGGTGGCATCATCTTTCCCATTATGTTAGGCTCGTCTCTTCTATCGGCATGATGGTGGTTTAGGCATTTCGACGAGAGAAACCCCGTTCTCCCGCAGAGTAACAGCAACAAGATGCCCGCTTTTAGCCGGACATGTTAAACATTAACAATTGTGAAGACTGGCTGCAATTCTCACTAACAATATGGCTGTCTATCTCTTGTTAAAAAAATACAGAGTATTTATATGTTTTCCTTATCGGAATCTCTCGCCTCAAGACCCACTAAACTCAGGAATTTAATTAAATATTTTTCAATTTATAATCCAGATCTTAGATAACTTATGTTAGAAACATTCCATAAGCTATTATTATAATTAAGATTTTTCGTTGCAAACAATTGTCCAATTTAGATTTTAAAATAACTTAATCTTATCTAAGGGGATTTTAATTAGTAAATTTTGAACTAGTTTTACTTTTTACGAATTCCAGGTGTGGTCGTTAATGACACTTGTTTACAATCAAAAATCTTTTAATTACTTGACCAGCTTTATTTTTAATCTTACATATAATAGAAACTGTTTCTATTTAAAAACAACCTTTTAACATTTTTTTAAAACGAAAACATTTTTAACATATTTATTAAAAATAATTTACAAACATATTTTGATATAGCTTTTAAATATATTTTCGAGAAACTTTTCCCTGAAATATATTTAAAACAAGAAATCTTTTAACAATTTTAAAGAAACATTTAATAGTATTTTTAGATAACGGCTTTTACATATTTTAAATCATGTCTTTCTTCTATATAGCACAGATTATATATCCACATACGAAATTACACTATTAAACAACAAAATTAATAATTTACTCTTAACTTAAATAATATAATAAACATTTTTAGAAATATTAAATAACTTTAGGACGCTATAATTTTACTAATCCTATCTAATTATAGCGTTGGTTCGCACGTAAATATATAAATACTGTTTAGACAGACATGAACGAATTTTATATTTATTAACATTTAAATAGGTTCGAACTTAGCACATATGAGAGTGTCATTAGGTTTGATGGTGAAACGATAGGGGCTTGGAAAGTTATCGTTTCAATATATATATAATGGACATTCCTGTATTTTTTTTAATTATGTTTATATATATTATAACCAGACAATAAATCAATTATGGATATGGATCATAAAAATTTAAGTAATAGAAAAAATATTGCAATGTCAATTTATAATTAGTTTATTGCTTGATTACATCATAGATGAGATTTATCTTAAATACATATGCAGGAGAAATTGGTAAATGATCAATGTTTATTTGTAAATATAAATCATTTATTTATTCCATTTGTTCATGTCCAATTAAAAAGCAGATGTTTAAATTCCTGTGAATGATATGATAATGTATAGCCTAATAAATAAATAGTAACTGCCATCAAGTTATTTATGTGAAGTGGATGATGTCAACGTTGTGAGTAAAGAAAGTTTGACATTTATAAAAAAATTGTAACCTTTGGCTTTGGGCAAAATAGTTAATTTCATGGTAGATGCATCATTCACTGAAAAAAAATTTCGCACGGAAAAAATTAGTAAATTTAACAGATTCATAACTGACATCAGTTTAGATTATTATAGCTGATGATCAGAAAGCTTGTAGTAAATCTATAATATTTAAAAATTAATGCTTAGCTATGCCTAGATATTTGAATACGGTTTAAAGTCTATCAACTAATGGATTTAGACATGACTTGACTGTTAAGATTAGATGAGCTTCCTGAGTAGGGAAATTAAGTGTTAAAATCGGTAGTTAATAATCATTTAACAGAATAATGTATTTAATTTAAAGAAATGCATGTGTAAGTTTCAATCATAAATTTAACTTGCAAGTAATTATAAAATTAAGTAGTCAATGTATTTTATTAGTTTAATTTTATCGTAGAAAAAATAAATTTAAGATTATTGAATAGGTTTATTACTAGCAGTAATCTTCAAAGTTCAGCTGGAATGATTATAGATTTGTGTGGAAGCTTGCGTGCCCATTAAATGTAATTTTATTTATTGGGAATATTATACATGTTCATGTGTCATATTTGGTATCATTTAAAAGCAAATTGAAAGGGAAAAAATGTTAATTAATTTTAAAGAAATATTTGAAAATACTCAGTCATAAAATTTGATTTAATTTAAATCATTTATTTTATACTGTATTATATTTTACTTTCATTTTGCTACATTTTTTATCTTGATTTTTTTTATATATACAATTTAAATCATGGCAAAATCTCAAGAAAATCACATGATCATTGGGGCAGTGTGAATAATTAATATCGAAATTATGAATAATAGTCAATAGGAAATTAATACAAGAGTGGAGCAAGTGAAGGTGGTATGTGTGAGGATGATTGACAACCAGAGGTTATAAAAGTCATGCACCCTTTTAAGAGGGTTGTTGTTGATGGGTTACTCTTCTTCATTGTGTTTTGGTGATTGTTCTGTTTCTTCTCTAAAAGTTCTGCTAAAGTTTTTTTTTTCCATATGTCATAGCATTTTCCGGAGGCGAACCCGCAACAACCATCTGCAAACAACTGTTTGCTTGCAAAAAGCTGCACTGACCTCTTGGCTAACAATGCTTGACAAGTTCTGCTAAAGTTTTGTATTAGAAAAGTAAAATTTCAATATGTTTTGGCAGAATGTCGATGCCAATCTTTAAATCAGGTGATCATTTTTAACCTCAAAGTTGACCAAGGATTGGGTCCCAATGATAAAGAATTTATGCACAACGTGTTGCAGGTTGATGCATCTGGAATTAGCTCTCTGGCTTTCCTAGATTGAAATATCACAGATATTTTTTTCCATATAATTTTGCTAGAAGTGTTATTTCATATGAATTGCTTGAGTGGATGTTTTGGAAGAAAATAAGAAAGAAAGGAATTAATTTCTAGAGCTACCTATAATCTTGCAATTATGCTAGAATTACTTTAAAAGTAGTGACTTAAAAACTTCCAAACGCTTTTATTTCTGTAGAAACTATTTATTTGTACGAAAAACCTTGAAGTATTGATGAATAGCTGGTTCATAGTTAGAAAAAGGAAAGTTTTAATAAACAAAATTGCTTGATTTAATCATAAACTTCCATATGATGATGAGTAAATTTGGAACTGAATATATTTGAAATTAAATATCAGAATTATAAATATTCTGAAATGATAAAATTTATTCAACTGCTACCAAAAATCCATAAATAATTTTTACAAGTCGGATTGTGTATTAGAAGTTTTCAACAGATAGGATAAAAGAAGTAATGCAGTTACCTCCTAGTAATATTAAAGATTGTCTAAATTAAAAGAATTGGACTAAAAAAAAATTCCAATCCTTGGAATTAATCTCATATTGATAGAAATGTGGACTAATCTGTTTGTGTGCGCATATACGATTCACAGAAAATGGAAATGGGTTTGGCCCCGTATGCTGGATATTCATCATGTGTGTGCGTGGATATAATATGTGCGGAACTGACTTAATATAATCGTTCAGATGATGCTGATAGTGCGAAGTCATCTCAGAGAATACATCTATGGATCGTGAATTAGAGACTGTTGCTGAGGACTTTTAAGTATAAAATTTCTTTTATTATTATTATCATTCATTTATTCTATATGTGTTATTGAAAAGCCTATTTTTATTATATTATTTAGATTATATTACTTGATACACTCTGTATGGAAGTTAGTTCATAGTAGAGTGGAATATGTCTTAGAATATCGTTACAGTCGAATTTCAATGCTACGACAATATTAACAACTTATATACGTGAGAGATTTTGAAGTATTTATTTCAGAGGTTCTCCTACGTATTGATGCTTAAACCAATAAACATCACATGATCACCATTTTTATGCTTGCTTATAACTGTTATTAAAACAGGCAAAACTCTCTATGCCTATTGCCACTCAGTGCATCCATTGATTACTCTGGCTTGCACTGAGTGGCAATACTTATAGAGAGTTTTGCCTCTTTTAATATATTGATGCTTATTATTGAATTTTAACATTAATGATGCTATATCATATTAATTATGTAGTATTAAGATTTCAAATATCACTATGCCCTGGATTGTGAGAAATATAATGATAAATGTTAGATGTTGTGAAAATGATGCACATTTCTTATTTTATTTTTATTATTTAATGCTAAGATAATTTTATTCTAAGTCATATTTGACAATTATCATATTATCGGTTTGATAAATAAATATTACATCGTTTAGCGAGATTTCAAACCCAGTTTTCTCCAGAATTAGTGATATTTATAAATGATCATTATATGTCCATGGCACCCTAGGTTATTGCTACCTTGAGAGTTGCGATTGAGCAGAACTCTCTCACGATTTCTCATATTAGGTATTTTTAGCTTGTTTATTAGGAGATTGAAGATTACTCTCCATCTCCATAGTTGATATATTTCATGGGAGACATGATTCATATTATAGTTGTAGTAGTGATCGGTGCATTCCCGCATTTTATATGTGTAGCGACTTGATCCTAACATATGTTATTGCCCTCAGATAGGAGGAGAACCCTTCGAGTTATGCAATCACAGATTTATTGCTTTGTAGTTCTTTTTCCCTCATGAATATATCTTCATATAATATTTTCATTGTGTAAAAGGTTGTTAACTTAAGTGGTTGGTCATTGTTTGAATTTCATATTTGAAGTGCATCACCTACTTCATGGACACTTTTTAATTTTTAAGTGTGATTTGGTTGAGCTTTGCTCGCAGTCATTTATAAAACCGGTAAATATTCTACATTTAAAATTAGTGTTCATAACTTAAACAGGCACTGTGCATCATGACCACCTGAGCACTGAAGCAAGTCACCGCTGGAGTGGTAAGATTAGTAGTGTTCATTACTCATTGTTGAAACATAGAAAGCATTGAGCGTCTGCAAATGTATGTGTCATCACTGAAAGAATTGAAGGTTTTGCTTACAGCTAGAAAGTTAAAAGTGTAAAGCGAACATACTAGGGATGATTAATATGAGTGTAATTAAAAGCTATAAATTCATATCGCAGCCATTGGTTAATTTAGTTTGATTACTAAGGGTTGATAAACTAATATCTAATGTGTGGCTTATAAAGCTAAAGTTAAGTCCGTAGCATCAAACGGCACATATTTCTGTCGAAAGATAGAATAAAGTTTAAAATTTTATAAAATAAATTGTTTATTTTATATACCGATGTATAAAATAATTGTTCATGCTCACAGTGAAGAGAAAATGTATAAATAGAATCGGTTCAATTATTTTTTTTTTTTCAGAGAAAAATTTAACTAAAATATATTCACACAAATAAGCAGCTTGATATAAAAAGTATTATGATTTGTTCCTAGTACTCTATTATCTAGTTATTCAACTTGTCTTCGGGCTTCTAAAAAATTAGATATTTGGTTATGCAATTAATAAAGATTTTTGTTTACCTCTTATTTCATTTTTTATTATATTTATAACAATGAAGATTTATTATCAGATAGACAATTTATATTTTAGTTATCAAATGACTAACATACTTTTATGCAAATGTGTTAGATATTTTAATCCAAACTACTATTTAGTATTTTTTCCAATTAAAGAACCTTATATATACATAATCAAAATTCAAAGGCAGTATGAAGTGTTTTAAAAAGGAAAACCAATTGCAGAGGTTAAAATCTAGCCTGACAAATAATACGCTATATCAGGCTTCAGCACCCTAAAGCACACGTGCCAAGTGTGGTATGCAGAACGATTATCAATGGCACTCTTATTGAATTGAAATAATAAAAAGTTACATTTTACTTGCATATGGGATTCACGTGGAAATGGAAACCATTTTTCAGTTTAATTTAGAAAGTTTAATTTAGAAATTATTTTGTACAATAGACTTACATTCGATCTTTGCTATTTTCAATGAAGATAAAAGCTAAATGGGATGTAAATACTTTTTTTCCAGAGAGAATTAATTTTGCCTGATTTTTTTTTCTGGGTCAATTGACCTTTGATACTTTTGTAAGCAATTGCGTGTTTAGAGTAACTTTATATTCAGACAGAATATTATATTGATTAATTCACTTGAAAACGAAACTTCTATTCTTAATTATGTAATATTAAATTTTAAGTTTTGATGCATTTCCTTGAGGAAAAAGATAATAATCACTGATAGTAGGGTTAATGTGTGAATGAAGTCCACAATTAAGTGTGTTTTGATAATATCGTCAGATCTCAATTTTTTTTCTTCTGTTAAATGTCTATTGGGTAATTAAAATAAATTTCTCATAGAGAAAAATTCCAAAAGTCCATACTTTTAAAAAAAAGAAAAATATATTTAAAAGTTCCAATTTCGAGTTGATTTTTTATATCACAAAACTTAGTTTCTTGATTAAAAAAATACTTGTTTTCTTTTGACAGAGTTCATGAATCAGCTTCTTAAATTAAACCATGGAAAGCTAAATGTGCTTTGGCTATTCTGAATCAATACACATTTTTTAAGCAGCAACATGATGAATCTTCTCCATTCCAAAGAAAATTTTAAGCATCTCTTTTGAAAGCAATATAATTTAACAAAATATATCTTTTTATATATGATCCTACATATTTTAAAATATTGAATAATCAATAATAAAAAATCTGGTTATAATGGGCTTCAAAATTTACATTAATATATAATTTTGCAGCCCATTATAACCAAATCAAATTTGATACTATACATATAATAACATTGGTAGAATCATTTCAACATGCAGAATAGGATTGTAATATAGGTTTAACATGACACTACTAAAAGGTTGCCACACCTGTTCCAGATCATCTGAAATTTGTTAATTAAGATTTCCATGTGCTCTTGCAATTTTTTTAATATAAAATTTTAACACTAAAATAGTCACATAATGATACCTAATAGTAGAAGAAATGCATACAAATGAAATACTCCTGGGTTTCATTTTATGGGGATTTTTTAATGTGATTTTGAAGTTATGCAATTCATGTTTCTTCTTATTATCTTTTTTATGCGATAAAGAAGTTCATATTTCAATATATCAAGAAATATAAATTATTAATAACTTATTTTGACTTGAAATCCTTTTTTTCTCAAAAATATAACATTATATTAGGAGTTAACTTGAATATGGCCTGAAGCTATTTGGACAACTTAGCTTCTATGTAAACAATCTACTTATACTTACTAGTATAAAAATATCACAATAAATATTCAAAAATTTTAAACTTTTAAAACATATTTCATTAGGTATAACAGAAATAAATAAATATTCTTTTAGATTTTTAAAAATAATCAGAAATAAAGATTTTGTTGATTTTCTAAACAGAAAATAATCTTTCTAGAAATGATAATGTATAATCTTTTTGTTTGGATTGCGATCTCATTTTTTTATAGAAACAAAATGTGAACATCTAAAATTTATTTCAGTAAGAAATAAAAATATCTATTAAATGAAGTCAAATTTATTATTTTCTGATAAGTAATAATCATTTAATCATATATTTTACATTGATGTGTGAGACAAAGAAAAACATTGTAAAATGCTGAAATCTGAGTTTGCTGCAATAAACAAACTCTTAAATTCCAATGAGAGCTAAATAGTAGTTGTATGTCTGTGTTATGTATGTGCATGTTTATATTTTCTTTTATTCACATATACACATGGAGAAACTTTTAGACAAAAAAAGCTACAAGTAAAAATATTTAAGAACTTTTAACAATAGTTAGACATAGCAGTCTGGATATCACCAGCTTTATAAACAATTAGTAAAATCATCATCTCAAAATTTATTCACTGATCACATTGTTGACAGAAAACCATTAACACAGCACACAACTAAAGGTGGCACTAGTTGTACTTCCTTGTGTGATGAACCTGATTTTTTACCAGTTCACAAATGAATGTATATTGTCAAATAGTGATAATGATTAAATATGTATGAAAAAAGTAAAATTACATACTGTAGTTAATAAAAAAAGTTTGTCTTGTATCAATTTTTTCAAATATTTGAAATTTTTTATTAGTGATACTTTATTTTCTTATTTTTTTATGCAAATTTTAAAGTAATTTTCCTTGTTACTTTTTTTGGATATATCCCCCATTTTTCAAGGTAAGGTAAGTCTATTTTTGTGCAATTAATGCAGATTTTCTGTACCCTATCTACTGCATCAAATGAGACCCAGGTGTATATACATTATTATAAACTCAATATTAAGACAAAGTAAAGCATATAAGGAAAACTCAAATAGGCACTTAAAGTTTAATTTTGGTATTCAAATGAGGTATTCAGATCATAAGAATGTTTATGGTTCAACTAAATCAATCACTTGTGCAATGGATCCAAAGTTTAATTAAAATAAAGAAAAGTACATTTTGGAAGAGGAGCAGTTTTTAATATCTGTAGTAGTAACATTTCTTTCCTTTTTTTACCAAGACAGTTCATGCAATTTTAAAATAGGCACTTATGCATATTTTCTTTTCAGCATGGCAAAACACCATAGATTTTATACATAACACTTATTTGTGGATTTCAGGCATTTGAAATCAGCTGACTACAGAAGTTCTGTTAATGTAGACATCTAGATATGTTTTGAAAAAGCTTTAAGAAACTACTTTACAGACTCATGCAGGCTGACTTCAGGTAGGCATTATGTGTGACAATCTGTCTTGTGGAGGTCCATGAATCATCATCACCAGATTGTTGACTGCAGGGTCATGTGCTATTTAGTTGATGGTTTTTCTGACCCATCTATTGTAATAATATTTAGAAAATGACTGACAATTGTTTTTACAAGTATTTATACCAAATTTTGTAAACCTCCCATCAAGTAAACTACAAAAGATCTACAAAAGAATTTCCAATTTTAATTTTAACTTTAATTTGTTACTATGGTTACAAATTTATTTAATTATATTTTCATAGTATCAGATAAAAATGTATGCTTTTGTATATATATATTGAAACAGTAAGATTCGTATTCGAATCTTAAGTTTCACCTTTTTCTGTTGTCTCTCACTGAGCGGTCTATCCCACCCAAATTTAAACTTTTTGGTATCGAATTGTGTGTGTAGCAATATTAAAAAATGTATAAATATATGTAGAATTCAGCATAAACATGCACACATTTCGATCTCAAATTAAAGGCAATAAATAGGGATAAAATAATATAATTTAGATTTCTTTTAGTTATATAATTTTGTATAATTTTAATCATTTATTTTGGATTATAAAGTTCGTATTTATTGCTTTGTTTAAATTTCGTTTAATAATAATTCTAAAAAAAATCTGATGTAATATTTAATTAAAAGTTAAAATAATCTTATGTTCCCTTTTTGTCTTTGAAATTTAAAAGCATCGGTCAGTGATAGATAATAGATTAATTAAAGAAAAATTTCCCAAAATGTAATTAGTAAATGTAAAACGTAAACAATAGAATGGCAGCTTTCTTTATAATTAAAACCAACAAAATGCATTGATTATCCTCAGGGCAGATTAAGTAGAACCTAAAAATACCTTAACAAAAATGTGAAAGATCAAGATAAAAAAAGAGGCCATCTTAGACTTGCTGGAGACATTCACTTAAACTTTAGCTTTGCTCTCGATCACTGAGAGTCTCCAAAATATAAAAATAAATTGTTCCTGCCAAGGTATGACCGAGTAAAAGCACCTAGATTATTCTCCATCGGGAGATGGCCTATCGGATGCCGAACTTTCCATTGCCCATCATAAATTCACCATGAAGATCTGCTGCCTGAAATAAATGAGAAAGCTGCTGCTGCTGTGAAAGTAAATGAAATATCTAAATACAAGAAAGAATTGCCACTCATGAACTTTTTGCTACTAAACTAATGGAATCAGAAAACTTCTTATAAAACAGGTACCTGTCTGTGTTCAAACTCTAGAGTACTCTAATAACATGCTATAGCTCTTCTTCATATTACTTATCTAAATTATAAAATGTAAAAACTATCATTTGTATAACTAAAATTGAATAATTAACTTAATGTGTAAATTTCTCTAATAATCTAGCTTACCTCATTCTATCTTTCTTGGGTGCGTATTTCTAAAATCTACATTTTTATCTATATTTATTATTTAATTATTGCATGCTCATAATTGTCTCAATTTTCAAAGTTTAAATCTATGATCGCTTGAAACAATGAATGCATGTCAAATTTTCATTAATATTTACTTTCCTAAATAACTTAACTTTCATATAAATCGACACGCATTCAATGCATCATTTATTGTAATGCAGGGTCTACTACTTCGCAAATGGCTGGCATATTAGTTGTAATAACTCCCAGTTTATATATGTTTTGTATTTATTAAATCTTAATGAATAATTCTAGAAAATTACATTTCTTTGAGAGTCGCCAACGTTCTTTAGTAAATGTTGATAATGTAGGGCCGAGTTAGAAATCTATTTAAAATCTCATCATAATCGTTTATACATTATACATGTGTTACGTTTTAGAGATGCGATGACCCATTCTGCCGTGAAATTTCCAGATTCTTCAAAGTTGAAATTAACCCCAGTCGTCCTACACAAGCGGACCTAATAAATGCTCCCGTAGGACTTGACGACGTCATGCAGCCAGCTGGCAAACTGCGACACGGACCGCTTGTCCCTGGTTATGCTTATGTGACACCTTACTTCGTCGGGCCGATGGCAGAGACCAGCCCGACATTCTTATAAACTCATTCATGGCATTGCAGTTTCGATATACTGCCATTCCATATCGCCTTTCTAAAGTGTACCACGTGTTCCTTTACTTAATTTTATTATTCTATATATCACTCCGCCTCTGCATTATCTTCATAATTCACTCTCAAATAAATGTTTGCCCTTAGTGATAAATAAATATTTTAATTAAATAAATATATGTCTGCCGCTACTCTTAAATCTTACTTTAGACTCTTGCATTGCAAAGGTATAAATCCCTCAAGGCATGCACATTAGAAATGCTTACTCGAGAATTTTAGGTAGCTAGATTACGCCTTCAAATAAATGAATTTCTTTTGTAAACAAATAAATAAATGTATTCTTTAAAATATAATGAGGTCGCAAATCCCGCTACTGAAGCTTTTAATCCATAAAATATTATTAGTAAATGATTTTCTTATTAAAATGTGTTAATAAATAATTTTAAACTATACGTCTGCAGTTACGTTTCATTTATTCGATACACATTCTATATAATATTTCCTCGATTATGTAAATATGGAATGTTTAATTAATATTAGTTTGATTATTGGCTAACTCGAAAATAAAATCATGAATCTCTTGCATATCCCTGACCACCATGCCTAAAGAAATATTTACTAATGTCGCATCAGATGCGTTGTTGTGGATTGTATTGTGGAACCGATAAACTATGTTGGAACTCAGTACCACGGGTGGCTTTGCTACCTCGATGGTGCTGCTGTTCTGTGTGGTGGTCGAATTCTGCACTATGTTTACGAGTCACACGTTTTCTGACTGTTACATAGTAAATTTTTTTTTTAGCGTTTGGCGCTTTCCAACGTGGAGCTTTCGATACAAAAAACCCATATATACCCTGAGCAAAATATAATGCATATAAATTTCTTTTAGCGTTCGTTACTCGAGTTAGCTAATTATTCTATATATATACGATTTTGTTTTGATAAAAATAATGAAAAAAAAATAAATCGAGTGAAATAATGTGGGTCAAGTGAATGAAAGGACAGCAGGCATAATAACAAATTTAAGGAAAGCAGGGATGTGTGTGTAATTTAAGAAGGAATGAAAATACTCGGATCTAATGAAATATTTTATATATATATGTCAAAAAAAAAAAGTAATCAGTCGCTAAATGAGAAAGCAAGTAGCATTGAATTTTTTTTATTAAAGCACCGTTATATATATAGCATAGACAGCAGAAGCTTGTTATATATGTTAACAGTAAATATTTTGTTAAAGTACAAATATATATATCATAGACAGCAGTGGCTTATTATACGCGTTACCAGTAGTTCGCTATAATATATATGTTAAATATGTTAAACGCAGCAATATAGAGATAGGGCAATGTAGAGTAGGTGAGGGCAGCGAAAGAGTGTTATAGGGCCAATATACCGGTGGGGAGTAGTCAAATGCTAGTAGTATAAAATAAATAAATCATATTAAGAAAATGGAATCAGAAAATATTGATATAGAGCAAGTAGATTTATCTGAAGCTTTGGAGTCGACACCCGAGCGAAGGGAAGCTCCGCAACAATACAGAGGATCAATGGACTTTAATTTCAAGTTCATTGAGGAAATACTCAGACAGAATATGCAAGAAATGAAGAAAATGTATGAGGAGGAAATGAGAAAAAGAAGAGATGAAGAATCAAAACAGAGACAGGAAGAAGAAAAGATAAGAGTTAGAGAATATCAGGAATTTAAAGACATTATGTGGAGAGAGTTAGAAGCCATAAAGGAACATTTTGGAATATCCCCAGTTAGTAAAAAGGAAGAAGAGATTAAAGATATGGAAAAGGAAAGGAAGTCAGAGAGATCAGATGAACCGATGATAGTAGAAGGGCAAGCAGGTAGTGTAGTAAATATGAAAAAGTGTGATGAGCAAAGAAACCTCATTCCAGCCAATGAAGGCCCCACTAGAACCAGAGAAGGAAGTCAGCATTAAAGAAGAGATGAAGATGGACACTGGACACCAAAGCTATTTAGCAAAGATGATCCACATCAAAATCTTTAGAGGGGAGATAGGAGAAAATCCTCAAGCCCACTTAGAGAGCTTACAAAAGTTCTTCCAAGTTCATAAGACAGGGCCAGATGAGCAGATAGCGATAGCCAGTTACCATCTACAGGGATCTGCCAAGGACTGGTGGAATATGGTGAGATGGAAGCCTAAAACCATAGAAAAATACAAAGATGCATTAATGAAGCATTACTGGAGCAATGAGCGTCAAAGCGGTATCTACAATACGCTCTGCCAGGAAAAATATGGGACGATACCCCAAGAGATGCACACACAGTTTTTCCTCCGCCAAGCAAACCGGTTTAAATCCCTTACAATGTTCGCCTTTTCGGATTCACACATCATAGGGACCATCCAGCATAGTATGCCGCTAACCATCCAACAATTAATGGCAGGCAGTCAGATCAAAGACATAGAAGAAATGATTGAATTTCTCACTACATTGGATTTTAACTATTGGGCCAAAGAACCACCCGATAAAAGGCAAAGATTAGAAAACCCAAGGCCGCAGTCATCGATGACGAGAGATCGGTATTATCCACCTGACCCGGGGTTGTAAAAATATTAGACTATTAGGACGGTTATTAAACATATATGAAAATATTAAAATGAACTTGATATAATGAACTTGGTTGAATGGATTGTACTTTAGTCAAATAGGGTTTTAGATAGAAATTTTATTATATATATATATATTATTGTTTTAATTACTATTACTCTTAAAAAATTTTTTTTATATTATACTAACTAATCCTATTCTAAGAATTTTTTTTATATATATACATTCAGTTTAACTAATTATTACTATGATTTTAACCAGACACGGCCAAATTAGGCCATTTTAATTAAACTATAAATTCTAGATCCGGGTATATAAATTGTTCGTTGCTTCATGTAATCTCTGCTTTCTATATTTCAATATATCTGTAAAAACAATAATAATGTTTTCGTATTTAAATTATGTAATGTAAAAAAATTTTTTTTCTCTTTCTTGCCTCCTTTTGTCCTTCCTTAATTGTTCACGGGAAGTACGGGGAAATGAAACAGTAAGATTCGTATTCGAATCTTAAGTTTCACCTTTTTCTGTCGTCTCTCACTGACCGGTCTATCCTGCCCAAATTTAAACTTTTTGGTATCGAATTGTGTGTGTAGCAATATTAAAAATGTATAAATATATGTAGAATTCAGCATAAACATGCACACATTTCGATCTCAAATTAAAGGCAATAAATAGGGATAAAATATAAATAATATAATTTAGATTTCTTTTAGTTATATAATTTTGTATAATTTTAATCATTTATTTTGGATTATAAAGTTCGTATTTATTGCTTTGTTTAAATTTCGTTTAATAATAATTCTAAAAAAAATCTGATGTAATATTTAATTAAAAGTTAAAATAATCTTATGTTCCCTTTTTGTCTTTGAAATTTAAAAGCATCGGTCAGTGATAGATAATAGATTAATTAAAGAAAAATTCCCCAAAATGTAATTAGTAAATGTAAAATGTAAACAATAGAACGGCAGCTTTCTTTATAATTAAAACCAACAAAATGCATTGATTATCCTCAGGGCAGATTAAGTAGAACCTAAAAATACCTTAACAAAAATGTGAAAGATCAAGATAAAAAAAGAGGCCATCTTAGACTTGCTGGAGACATTCACTTAAACTTTAGCTTTGCTCTCGATCACTGAGAGTCTCCAAAATATAAAAATAAATTGTTCCTGCCAAGGTATGACTGAGTAAAAGCACCTAGATTATTCTCCATCGGGAGATGGCCTATCGGATGCCGAACTTTCCATTGCCCATCATAAATTCACCATGAAGATCTGCTGCCTGAAATAAATGAGAAAGCTGCTGCTGCTGTGAAAGTAAATGAAACATCTAAATACAAGAAAGAATTGCCACTCATGAACTATTTGCTACTAAACCAATGGACTCAGAAAACTTCTTATAAAACAGGTACCTGTCTGTGTTCAAACTCTAGAGTACTCTAATAACATGCTATAGCTCTTCTTCATATTACTTATCTAAATTGTAAAATGTAAAAACTACCATTTGTATAACTAAAGTTGAATAATTAACTTAATGTGTAAATTTCTCTAATAATCTAGCTTACCTCATTCTATCTTTCTTGGGTGCGTATTTCTAAAATCTACATTTTATCTATATTTATTATTTAATTATTGCATGCTCATAATTGTCTCAATTTTCAAAGTTTAAATCTATGATCGCTTGAAACATTGAATGCGTGTCAAATTTTCATTAATATTTACTTTCATAAATAACTTAACTTTCATATAAATCGACACGCATTCAATGCATCATTTATTGTAATGCAGGGTCTACTACTTCACAAATGGCTGGCATATTAGTTGTAATAATTCCCAGTTTAGATATGTTTTGTATTTATTAAATCTTAATGAATAATTCTAGAAAATTACATTTCTTTGAGAGTCGCCAACGTTCTTTAGTAAATGTTGATAATGTAGGGCCGAGTTAGAAATCTATTTAAAATCTCATCATAATCGTTTATACATTATACATGTGTTACATTTTAGAGATGTGATGACCCATTCCGCCGTGAAATTTCCGGATTCTTCAGGGTTGAAATCAACCCCAGTCGTCCCACACAAGCGGACATAATAAATGCTCCTGTAGGACTTGATGACGTCATGCAGCCAGCCGGCAAACTGCAACATGGACCACTTGTCCCTGGTTATGCTTATGTGACACCTTACTTCGTCGGGCCAATGGCAGAGACCAGCCCGACATTCTTATAAACTCATTCACGGCATTGCAGTTTCGATATACTGCCATTCCATATCGCCTTTCTAAAGCGTACCACATGTTCCTTTACTTAATTTTATTATTCTATATATCACTCCACCTCTGCATTATCTTTGTAATTCACTCTCAAATAAATGTTTGCCCTTAGTGATAAATAAATATTTTAATTAAATAAATATATGTTTGCCGCTACTCTTAAATCTTACTTTAGAGTGCTGCATTGCAAAGGTATAAATCCCTCAAGGCATGCGCATTAGAAATGCTTACTTGAGAATTTTAGGTAGCTAGATTATGCCTTCAAATAAATGAATTCCTTTTGTAAACAAATAAATAAATGTATTCTTTAAAATATAATCAGGTCGCAAATCCCGCTACTGAAGCTTTTAATCCATAAAATATTATTAGTAAATGATTTTCTTATTAAAATGAGTTAATAAATAATTTTAAACTATACGTCTGCAGTTACGTTTCATTTATTCGATACCCATTCTATATAATATTTTCTCGATTATGTAAATATGAATGTTTAATTAATATTAATTTGATTATTGGCTAACTCAAAAATAAAATCATGAATCTCTTGCATATCCCTGACCACCATGCCTAAAGAAATATTTACTAATGTCGCATCAGATGCATTGTTTTGTGGAACCGATAAACTATGTTGGAACTCAGTACCATGGGTGGCTTCGCTACCTCGATGGTGCTGCTGTTCTGTGTGGTGGTTGAATTCTGCATTATGTTTACGAGCCACACATTTTCTGACTGTTACAATATATATATATATATATGTAATTGTTTTTACAAGTGGTTGCTTTTCCTTAATGGCAACCTTGTATTGGATCCAGTATTTTTCATGTGGTTGTTCACAAATGTCAGCCCAATGTTATATTGGTAACATGTAAACAGACATTGTCATATACTAGTTTATCGTGTCTATCAGTATATCTTTTAACTAAACTCAATCAAATCAGAACATCTTTTCATATAGATTTCTTACTTAAGAAAATTTTAAATTTAATTCATATATTTCTATTGTAGTTATTAATTTATATATATATATTGTAACGATATATAAATATGTCGTTACATTAATTTAAAATAAAAACTTAAAAGTTCGCAAATAAAAGTAAAAAACTAAATGCTAAAATTAAAACATTGTTAAACGTGTATACATTCGCACAGATGTTAAACTTTAAAAATATTTTTTTTCATAAACAAAAAAAAAAAAAAGTATTTGAATGTATTTTTTTTAAATAAAAAAAATACAAGATTGAAATATAAAAATATTTTAATAAAAAAATAACATAAGTTAAAATAAAAACAGGTATTAATTAATTCCTGTAATCTATAAAAGGAAATGGTTGTTTATTAATTATCTAAAAGCTGTTTAATTAAAAAGTCAGATGGAAAGTTAGATAAGAGAAGAAAGAAATTTTAGCTTGACCAATGGAAGCACTAAGCCTTGGCTCGGACCATGGTGAAAAAACAGAGCAGTGACGTTTTGTTCAGTGAATCCTTGTGGATGATATAAAAAGAAAAAAATATTGAGTTGAAGAGCTTTTTCAACTTGGTTGGGGAGACGAGCGATAAAGACGCACTTTATCGTTCTCTCCCACTTATCTCTGAAATGAAATGACTGATACCATGAACCAGCAAATGCCACCTCCTGAACATTAGATTGATCTTGCAATTAAAGACTCCGTGGACATTGACACCAGGAACTGGGAGCTCTGCTACCGTAAGCTATAGGAAATGAACAATTATTAAAATCAAGCAAGAACTTTCGTCAAGTTGTACAATGTAATAAACAAGCCAACTTATTTAAAATGGACTCTTATCTGACTTTTGTAAGTTTTAAATCAAATTAATAATGGTTAATTTTATATCTTTCCCGATTGTTAAAAGAATCATTTCCCTTTTAATATTTTTATATGTAGTAATATTTTATTGTAGAAATTATTAAATGCATTACATTTAAGTTGTCTATAGACGCTTGCATGGATTCATTTGTGGTTAATTAGATTTTGGTTTTCATATTTGATCAAAATATATAGACATTCGATAAATAATGATACCTTACGGTGAGTATCTAAAATGTATTTATTCGGATGTCTTTTAAGTTATTGGTGACAATGCAAGTATCTTATGGTGAATACTATTGGGTTACTTATAAGTTTCCCTCTGCGATTGTCGGTATCAATAATTTTGTATTTTGATCATTTATGTTTATTTTGAAATGTTTTTGACCGTGGAATCTTTGTAATCGATCTATACCCAACATTTTTAAATAAATCTGTGTGAACGTATATAAATGTTAAAATTAAGTCGGGCGCGAATGGCTATATAGTTTTGTAAAGTTGTATTAAGGGAGGGTAATCTTAGGTTATTCATTTCGTAGTTGAATTGGTTCAATGGATTGGATATATTTGTGTAATTAGTAGATGTAGTATGAGATCCGCTACGGGCAGGATTATAGATATATGCCACACACCGTCTGTTTGCCTATGGATGGGTTTGTAAGTCGGCAGAAGACCGCAGTCCATTCCTATGGAGTTTTTAGTTTATTGATCTACTTGCCCACAGATGTCACATTCCTAATGGTGGAGAGTCAATGTCTTCTCTATTTCTACTTATTGTTCAGATGTACATTCCTGACAATATAGTATTTTGTGTTGTCGTATCATGCTACATTGAATACATGAATGTATCAGATGGATTGGCGCCAGTTTATTGCGAAATTTGTTGCCTAAGGTTAAATCAGGGAAGAATATTTTCCTTTCAAATGCAGACCTATGTAGTCCATTCATACTCGACCCTCTAAATAAAATATTAAACATTATAGCAAGCTATTTTAAATGTAAAATTAAAAATTAAGATAAAAATCTAAATGTTAAACTTATTCCTCGAATTTAGAATGATTTTATATGTGCGTAAATAAATATTTTTTTGTGTTAATTTCTGGCAGTGGCTTTTATTATTTTATTCTTTTATATTTAAGATATAAAATTTATAGATTTTTATCTCTACGTCTCCGCTGAGCTAGTGACAATGGGCTAACGATCTAAATATGTAAATAAAGTGGAATCCTAACAGCGCGTATCTGCCTACTTTATAATTTTTCTAGGCTCAAATGCCTAGATGGCGCCCTTTGGTAGTGCGGTGCGGTGCGATGCGATCTCCCACTTCGTTTGGATCGTTATAATATATATATATCAAAACTACCCCAAATCTAAAATTAAACCAGACCAGCATAAAAATAATATTAAAACACAACCTAAGGTTTCACTGCTACAAGCAGACTTCTCAAATGTAAAGAACTACAAAAAAAACCACACATTATATATACTATTAAAAACTACCCACAAATCCATTCACTTCCCATCCACCCTTAATATTAAAAGAACTCTTAAATAAGTTAAATGCTTCAGAATAATAAATTTTCAATAATAAAGACTCTTTAATTCTTCTTTTAATTTCATTTCTCTCAAAGAAGACAACCTTAGCTTCATCAAAATCAATAGTGTGGCCTGTATCTTTTTCATGGACATACAAAGCAGAACTAAGATATCTATTTTTAACTCTACTTTTATGAACCTTTATTCTTTCATTTAAACTCAAACTACTCTGACCTATGTAAACCTTCTTACAAAATAAACAAGGAATAAAATATACCACACCAGGAATAGTTTATTTTGTAAGAAGGTTTACATAGGTCAGAGTAGTTTGAGTTTAAATGAAAGAATAAAGGTTCATAAAAGTAGAGTTAAAAATAGATATCTTAGTTCTGCTTTGTATGTCCATGAAAAAGATACAGGCCACACTATTGATTTTGATGAAGCTAAGGTTGTCTTCTTTGAGAGAAATGAAATCAAAAGAAGAATTAAAGAGTCTTTATTATTGAAAATTTATTATTCTGAAGCAATTAACTTATTTAAGAGTTTTTTTAATATTAAGGGTGGATGGGAAGTGAATGGATTTGTGGGTAGTTTTTAATAGTATATATAATGTGTGGTTTTTTTGTAGTTCTTTACACTTGAGAAGTCTGCTTGTAGCAGTGAAACCTTAGGTTGTGTTTTAATATTATTTTTATGCTGGTCTGGTTTAATTTTAGATTTGGGGTAGTTTTGATTTTATATTGACTAGTTTAGCTTTATTCTTGTAATGTTTATATATATATATATATATATATATATATATATATATAAACATTACATATATATATATATATATATATATATATATATATATATATATATATATCTTAAAGCAGTTTCAATTTTATAACATTTTTATATAACTTATAATGATAATTTCAAAATTTTTTGCTTATGGAAATGTTATATAGTGGTAATTTTTTTTTTTTTTATTTATAAATAATTTTATTGAAAAAACATATGTAATAATGATACAATTGTAAATCAAAAATAATAGTTATCCATGTTAATCAGGCAATCAAATGTTCTGATGTGGTTACTGGTGTTGTTAATCCAGCTTAATCAGGCTCCATGTATTGTCAAATAAAAATCTGGAAGAGATTATTCCGTCCTTATGGTGAAATTCCTTTAGCTTGGAAATGAATGTGTCTTCAGGCTTGGGATGAGGAAAGGTAAACTTGTTGCGACATCTGGCCATCCAGATGGCATAAGTGAGAAAGGTTGAGAATCTCGTGGTGACATACTCCCTGGACAGGAAACAGCATTTAATATTTAAGATTTTGTTCAGGGAAATGTGGCAGTGGTAAGTAATGAAACTTCTGATTTTGTCATATGCTGGGCAATCATTTATCATATGATCAAAGGTTTCACAGGTTCTATGGCAGTTGTGACACATAGGATTTATATTCTTGAGGAATCTCCTGTAGTGCAGGAACCAGTTTGTCTGGAGTGAATTCAGGTTGATTTTTATGAGAAAGTCCAGGAACCTTGGCTCCAGCTTGAGATGCTTGAAAAACCTGGTGACCATGTGATTGTTACCACCGAGGTAAGGAATGGTAGAGTTTTGTGTGGGAAATAGCAGGCCATGAGCATCCCAAATGGAGATTTTTTGTCTGAATACTAGGGTAGAGTGGCCATTGTGAGTGAAAAGGTAGTCAAGTATCTGATTTAGCCATTTTTTGTACCTATAAATAGGTATATCTATAAGGAGTATTTTATTTAAAAAAAAAAACAAAAAAAAATGAATTGTTCATTAGTTATCTTTGAATAATTTACAGTTTACCAAAGAGCATATTATTCATGTCTTATCTATTATTATCATCTGTTTGAGGACTTTGTTGATAATGATCGTCTTAATGCAGCCTTCTATGCTTTTTTGGTGATCATATATCTTTCCCTAGGAAAAAATATTAATAGATGTATTTAATGACACTTCACTTTGGATATTTTCAAAGGTAAATATGAATGCTTATATTACTAAAAGACATTTTTAAGCTTAAACGAGCTCTAAATAATAGCATGAGAGATGGTTTAAAAGAACAAACAGCTGATTGTAATAAGGTCACTCTGGGTATTTTTAAAAAATCATGTCTGTTCTATAAGTCAATTAATTAGTATTTTAGTTAATGATATTAAATGAATAAAAGAAAAACACTTAATTTCTACAAATAGACAAACATATTAGTTTATATGTATGTTTATATATGTATATACTTCATGTATATAATGAATTTGTTTGCTTTCTCACAATAGATAAAAAAATAAGAATTAATTTCACAAATATATTAGTTAATATTATAACATTTTCCGTTTTTCTAGGCCTCTACACGCTAATATAAACTGTGCGCGAGTTGATTAAGTTATGTCGAAAAGAAGAAAGTTGTATTTCTATTTCTAAAAAAACATAACTATATTTCCTGATCAAACTCAGCCTATTAATTGTTGAGAATTATGCTATTGACCAATCAGCTTTTAATTTATTCAATATGGGCACCAGGTCCTTTTTTTCTAAAGAGACTGCTGAAATCTGTCACCAGCACGTCTCGCAAATAAAAAAAGAAAATACTTTTAAACTAATCGGTATTGCATCATACCGTAATGAGAATTATTTTTTTAAAATATTATTATTCCTGGAATTTATTAAACACATTGGCAAAGGTAAATTATATATTTAAACATCACTAAAACAATATTAATAAATTCAATAATAATTAATAACTATTATTAATAACACACAATGAAAAAGGTTGATAAAAGTAAAATCTCTTTTATTCCAACAAACTAAAAATATTTGTAAGTTAAATTACGAATTAACTAAATTGGAGAGAACATGAATCAATTTATAAAAAACAGTTGGATAAAGTAATTTAATAATGTTCACTTATTACAATTCATTGCCAAGATCTTGTATAAAATTATTTAAACGAAAGTCTCTTTAATAAGAAAATTAATGTCTATATCGGGATTATTTTAAGACTTGTTTGCAAACGCTTAATTTTGTCACAATCAGGAATAAGTAGTCTTACCGGTAAGTTTTAGTGAATTCACACTGGTTGTAGATAACTATGCATAGTTTTTCAGGGTTAAAATGAGCTCACAGCCTTTGATTATTAGTTGATCTTGCGGTCCATTCTTCTAGTAGGTCACGAAAGCTTTTCTGGTATACATCTTCAGGCACGATGTCTTCAGAAGCTCCGGTTTACTCCGACATGCCGAATTACTTCAGCATAGAGCGATCTTGGATATATTATTGTTATCCAAGACCAACTAGAGAAACCAACAAACAAGACGTTCTTCAAACTGACCTCTGCCTTTTATACTAGAGGCCCAGTTTTCAGACTTCTGCACATATCTTTTGTTTGTCAAAATATACGTTGATAATCTTATATATTCTTTATAAAATTTATGTTACAAAGTCTTTATTTTTTTCAGCATAATTCTGCCATCTTTAATTAGTTGAAATATTTTTACTTTCTCTTATTTAGATTAGTAATTTGTGTCTTTTGTTCTCTCCAATTCTAACTTTTATTTCTCATTACATAAAAAAAAAAAACGAAAGAATAATTTAACTTTCATTGTATGTTTTTTTTTTTTTAAAAAAAAAATTAGTCAAAAAAAAATCTAAATTTACCTTTATTTTTTTAACTTTTACCAAATGCCAATATATTTGCAATGTATATAAATAAACATTACAATATGTAGGTTTATATATGTATATACTACATATGTATAAGCAGGTATGTAGGATAAATTATTTGCCTACCACTTGGTCTAAATTCAAACATTGTGAAAGAAACTGGGACAGGTATGAAGGTTGGTTGTAATCAATCTCTTACAACACCCTCTTCTAAACAGAGTTAAAATTTTAAATTTTAGCACTCACAAGTACGTTAAGAATGTATGATTACTTTGGGTTTGATGAAGGGTTGCTATGTCAATTTCCTGACTTTCTAACATTTTTTTAATTATTTAACAGCTGGTTTAGGGAAGTTCAAATGGTGTGCTCAATTTAGAGCTTTGATGGTTTTATAATGGAGGCATAACCAAGAATGTGTCTCTATTACAGAAGGCACATGAAATTATTTATTTGCTAACCTTCTCCATGCTCCTTTGAGGCTTATTGGACTTTGAAGGTCTGGCAAATATCATAACATATCTGTTTAAGTTAGCCTCTAGCTAATCCCATAACTGCATCTAAGCATTACTTGGGAAATACCCTCATCAAACATAATATCCTTAACCCTGTACTATATATATGTGTTTATACACATATACATATTTTTTTATTTATTTTACATCGCACTTGCTATTTTTACAAAGGTTACCTCTTTTTTTATTTATATATCCTGGCTATCTTAAAAATTTCCTAATATTATCCTGAATTGTTACTAACATCCAAAATAAGGCTTTAAGATACGTGCATTATACATGCCATGGACCTCTCCTCCTTGGTTTACCTAAAATGCATTTGGACCTGATTGCTTAACAATGGTATACGGTCCCTCATACATATTACTAAATTTATGATACTTACCTTTCTGCAATCTACTAGGATGTGGAGTTTTTATTAGCACTCTGTTTCCAATTTTGAATTCATGTTCAGACCTTCTTACATTCTGATTTCTACAATTTGCTTTCATCATAAGTTGCTCTCAAGCTTGCAATGTATCCTTTTCTTAATCTCTGATTTAGTAGCTATGGAATTATTTTCACAATATCTATGAATATTTGATGCATTCCATATTAAAATACTAAATAAATTTATACATCAGTCTCAGACTTCTGTTAACTTACAACTCATGTTCAGTCAAGTGGTTCAGTAGGTTAACATTCTGCATTTAAGGAAATAATAATAAGAAACCAAGGTTTAATACAATAAATGAGTGTCTCCATTTATGACATATCCTTGGGCAGGTCTTTTCTTTTGTCTGTGTCTGTATCATTGTTCAAATTTTTTCTATGTACATATAAATTCATTGTCTTTTTACAAAATCATAGTGGATTCAATTTCTATCATTTATCCTTTTATGTGTTCCAATGGTTTGAAATCTTTGAAGGTCCTTCCCTAACATGTGCTTTTTCTTTTAAGCAGTATTATTCACATACTTAATGTATGTGAATGGGCCTTTATATATATTGCACAACTTGTGATATTGAAAACTTTTCTGTTTAATCGATTGGAGTAGGTTATTTCTCATCATTATCAAATGATTTTTCATATTTTGATCATCAGCTTTGTCAGATGAAGAATTAATGTATCATGATACACATTTAAGATGATGAAATATATTGATTGTGCTTTTGTCTTTATACACAATCATCCTATGAGAACAATCTCTTATGATAGCCATTACAATTGGTAATGCTTCATTTTGATGATTGTCACTTAGTTCTCCAATGTCATATTTGTGGCTTTGATTGCACATATGAATGTGGTGCAACGATTCCAAGTATATATCCAATCCATATGCCTTTGTAATTTCTTCCATGTATTCATCCATAATACTTCCAGCACATGGCATGTTTATGTGTAGGTTAAGTATATAGTTTTCTGAACTGGCTTGTAAAATATTTGGGATTATTTCTTCCAACTTGGCAGTTACGAATTGTTTTCCCATTACAGGTATGTTGTTTGGCTTGTGGCTCAACAGAAAATTATGAGGGTTCAATTTCCCTTGATATTTTAAAATATCATCAGAATGTCTTTTTCTAGACTCCTGAATTTCATAACCTATCTTAAATTCCATTATTTCAACAGTGCTATGATGATTCACTATGTCATCACTCTGCTGTGTCCCAATGACTTGCATCTTCTGGAATGTATGGGATCCATTATGCATGGATTCTTGGTTGGTAGATCCATCCGAATAGTTAATCTAAACTACTGATGATTTGTTCTGGATGTCATAATTACCTTCACAGACCTTGTGCTCGGGGTAATTTTAAGTTCTTGGCATGGTTTCTAGCACTAATTTCCATTATATCATTACTTGGATTTATTTCAATGGAGTTTATTTGTGGGGTTGGTAATGCCTTATCTCCCTTCTCATTATAATTCATATTAGCACTTATTCTTGCCACCATTCGGCTTATGTCAATTTTCATATTATTGATATCAGTTTTAGTTGCCATTTTTGCCTCCAAGTTATTGGTATCCATCTTGATACTATTCACAAGGGCCATAATTTCTTGCAACATTTGTTGTGTAATGGAAATATTTTCAGTATCATGTACTACTCTAATTTTAGATGCTTGAATAATCTTGTCAGTGGGGACTTTTTGTGTTTGAAAAGCTGTTTGGCTTTCTCCCATTCTCTGTGGAAAGTCATTCTCCTCCATCATAGACTCCCCAGGAGTTTGGATCTCTGAAGACTCCTCCCCATTACTATTATTATAATCATGTTTCCCTTCAACCACACTAGTATCTAATGTCTCTTCCATTGTCTCTATAATTTTACTTTCAAATATTAATCCACTCCTAAGTAACATCTATTTAAGTAAATATTAAAAAAAAACTTTATACTTACAAATGTCAAAATACAATACCATAGGACTCCTAGCCACTTCATGCCATTATTTATTTATTTACTTTTTTTAAGCTGGCATTGTAACTTGCCTAATTTCTGAATCTTTAATTTCACTTATTGATTATTTATTTATAAATTGATCTCTATTTGTTCTTTCCACCTCGTGTTGCATTCATCACTTTTAATGTTATTTACTTTTAATGTGAATTTTAAATTTAAAAAAAAATTGACATATCTGTTCACTATCATTCCTATTGAATATTATTGAATATATTTTGGTCTTATATAAAAGAGTATGTCCAATATGGATTTGAGATTTAAAGCTAAAGGGTAAAATAAAAAAAAAAAATTTTTTTTTTAAAATTCCAGTCAAATGGTTCAACTTCCCTTGCATCTAAACTATGTCCATGCCAAAACGTTGGGTTCCAGATATAATGGAACCATGGGGTACACCATATGATGACGTAAATATGACTCAATGGTTGGTTGATTTAAATACTATGTGTCAAACAACCTACATCAAGTCATATTCCAAATTTATGATTCGATGGCACATTTGGGTGCATCAGATATTACTGAATCAGGAATGGCATATAACAAAGGGAGCACATCTCACTATTGTCAGACCTAGGCTTTCGAATAGGATGCTAAAGATGTCACAATGAAATGCCTAGTTCCAAATCATATCTACTTTTAATATGCTAAATCATAATTTCTTTACAATATTTCAATATGACCTAGACTAATATATTCGTTACATCTCCCTTTTTAGACCCCATTACACCACAGAATTCAAACTCAGGAAATTCTTGCAGTCAGCTCTCTTCAGGGATGGACTTACTCAATTATTGATCAAATATGTCTATATATAAGCATAAATATGAAAAATATTGATGATGATCAATCATTTAGGAAAGCAATACATAATGATGATGATCATCAAACCTTTAATGGTGCAAATTCATAATGTGATGATGAAATTTTGAATAGTATAAATGCCTAATAATAATAGTGATAATCAAACATCTAGTGGAATAAATACACAATGATGATGGTGATGATCAAACAGAGATCAGATTGGTTTAAACAACTTAATATGTTTATAACAACATGTAATAATAAATATTTACAAACAAAAATAAAATAAATAAATAAATATTTGGTTATCAAGAGTGGCTTTCTATCATTTTGATGGCTTAACACTAGAGAAACAAAATAATTTAAAGTACATTATATACAAAATAATATTAAATGATTCACTAAATATATACATAAAACAAAATAAAAAAGAAAAGCAAAATGAGAGTTCACTAATTCTAAAACTACTCCATTAATGTAATTATTAGAATGATATTTTTAGGTTAAGGTAAATATATAACTATTTTTTATTAAATATATAGATGTAAATGAGGCATTTATTTATATAGTGCTATGTTTATAAATTGTAATAAACTAAAGATCAGCCTTTCAAGATAACATACATGTGCATGTACATTAGCTTGAAAGGCTGATCTTTAGTTTATTATTATATATATATCCCCACTCCCATCTATATGTGTGTGTAAGTCATAGTAAAAATTAATGATAGATATGAAAAAGACCATTTATTCTAGGAGATTAATTGTGCACTCAGAAATAAATAAAAAAAATTACAAGTAAATATTATTAAAACTTATTAGTAAATAAAATAGTTTTGTTTGTCCTAAAGTTTGCCCTCAATGTTAAATATATAAAAACCTTACTTGAGTTCACCTTGATGGATCAATGTTGAATTTTCAGAGAAATCCGTAAATTTACTTTTATTAAAAATTATACATATTAATTGATTGTGATTCCTTTTTTAACATACATCAACATATGACACATATCTATTCACTGTTTCCACTTTTAAATTGCAGGTGATCAAATTTGAAAATGAATCTTGAATACACAAAAAAATTACAATACATAAACTTTTAAATAGAAATGATAAAGGCAAAAAAAAAATAATAATTTGAATCAAAACAATATATATTTATCCTGAGGAAAGCAAGCATTTTGTCTACAGTTACAAGTTTATAAACTTAAATGTCATTCTCCATGTATAACCCACTCTGTTAATATTTATATCTTTCATGCTACTTGATTAAAAACAAACACATACCAATTATCTCTTTTGAACATATATAAATCCATTGAAGATTGATATTCACTAGTGTTTTATAAAACAGACATTTTGAAGGAAACTTAAAATGACATTGAAGTTAGCTTTGGAACAATCTACAGTACTGGTCTTTTACCACACACACACACACATTGTAATGACCATATTATCAATCACTATTAACTATATTGTAGCTCCAATAGATATATGAAAATGGCTTAAAGAAACAATTAATTTCTAATATTTTCACATTTCTTTTTTATTATTTCTATAATAATAAATTTCAGCTTTGCGGAATAAATTATATATTAATTCATTTCTGGTAATTATAAATTGAAGTTTAAATTTTCATTTTTCTTCTATCTAAATTATAAAGACTTTAGATTATTTTTAAAATATAGACATTAAGATTTTACTGTTTTAAATGCTGAACATTTACTTTTTTTTAAAACAAAAAAATAAAAGACTTTTTATTTTTAGACCACAAGTGAACTAAATGTTAGATTGTCTCATGCTAGCTAAAACCTATTGTTACAACTTAATAAATATATATATATAAAACATCATCATTATTATTATTATTATTATTATTATTATTATTATTATTATTATTATTATTATTATTATTATTATTATTATTATTGTTGTTGTTGTTGTTGTTATTATTATTATTATTATTATTATTATTATTATTATTATTATTATTATTATTATTATTATTATTATTAGTAGTAGTAGTAGTAGTAGTAGTAGTAGTAGTAGTAGTAGTAGAGATGGCATCCATGCAGATAGACTGTTTCACATCAAGCTCCTTTTCACTTTGAAATATTAGTTGATTTTTTCCATCGTAATAGGCCTAACTGATGTTATTTGTAACAGATATAGGAAGAAGAGCTTTACCACATCTTAAAGGTAAGAGAAAAACATTTATAATTAGAGTTTTGATTATTTTTGAAAAATAATGTACAGGCAAGCGCCATTTGTAAGATTGTAAAATGGCCGATGCGTTCAATACAAATGGGAGGACTGCCGAGTATCAAAAACAAAATCAGACATTCATTCAAGCTAACAATAGTTCAATAATAATAGAATCAGACAATCCAGATCAAAATACTAGTGATCAAAATATTGATTCAGCATTTGAATCACATATTATGAAAGAAAAATTATCGGGAAAAAATACCGATAAAGCGGAAACATGCATTCGAAGGCCTGAGATTAACAACGTTAATTTTCCGCCCTTGGGAAGGAAAACCATATCTCCAACCCGAATATCAAATAAAAATTATTCCAATAATGCAAATAAAGACACCGAGAAAATAAATACAACATTATATTTGCAATCGGAAAGTTATGAAAAATTAGACAAAATAAATACAACGTACCTGAAAGAGCCCGAAGCATACCCTACCAATTCTCCACCATTGGATAGAGGTACATCACAAAGCTCTTATTCAGTAGATTCACCTCTACTCCATCAGAATACTAGAGAAAAATCAAATGACTACCGCAATAATCAAAATTCATGCACTAATAATAACAATCCATATGCTAGAGCTGTAAAGGCCGATCTTCAAGTGTCGATGGATTACGTTCAGCCAGACGCTGAGTCTTTTGCAGAGCTTATGGGAATCGATAACAATACTGAGGATCAACAATATCACAACAATACCCACCAAGATCAACTTCATTATATTACGCAAGAATTATATGACCAATATACTAACAATTTTAATAAAACGATTCCACTACCGCTATTAACTTCGTTCAAAAGTTTTCATAGCGACAAATCACTCATAATGGTGGTAACAAATGCGGACGCCGAATTATTTAAATTCCCAATAGAAGAATTTTATGACAAAATAACGCAAATGAAATTGTGGAGTTACGTCCACCAAATACTATACCACCCCAATAACAGATATTTGTGTTTTGAATTTCACAACAAGACACAAAAAGATATTTTTAAAAAGCACGTCAAATTTTTAAATAACAAAATTATTTGCTATATTGATTTAGAGTGAGCTCTAGTGACACAAGGCATAATTAGAAATTGTCATATTGGTTTTACGGAAGCAAATTTACAATCGCTATTGGAAAACTACGGAAAAATAACAAATTTTAATTTTTTAATGGAAAAAAAAACACCAATTCCAATTAGAATGAATGCAGTGACATTTAATATAAAATTAAATAAAAATGCGACTGCATTAGACATACCAACAGTATTCCCCACAGGTAAATTACCGCTTGTTATTACCTTTAGAGGCACACCTCCTCAGTGTTTTTCCTGTAAACAGCGCACACACGTGATAAGAGACTGTCCTAAAAGAATATGTCATAATTGTGGCCTCAAATCAAGTGAAAGGCACAGATGTCCAGTTCTTTCTAAAACAATGCCCTCAGTCAGGGATAAAACTATCAAGACAAGTGAAGAACAAATGCCCATCCCACCTTCTTTAAATAACACACAAACGCAAACCCAGATAATATACCTATCGTATCTCCTCTAGACAACACACAGACGCAAATAACAAATAGCTTAAACACAGCTAATTCCATGCCAGATTCAAATGATGAACAAGAAATAGAAGTGGCCTCCTCTTATTATAGTGATAAAGATCCCAGCAACCACAAAATACAACAAACAACTAAGCTTAAAAAAATAAACAAAAATGAACAACAAACTGAAATCAATAAACATTCACACCATATTATGACTCAAATGGATACCACGGAAACAGCAGAATCTTCTGACAGCTTAACAGACTCTTGTAAACCAGTCAAGAAGAAACACAAATCAAATAGACAGAATGTCAACTCAACAGCTTCACCACAGGAACCGTATTGGACAAGACAACACCCCACAGGAAAATCAGAACATATAGCACAACAGCTTGATTACACTGCAGGAATGGACATCCACCGCAGGAAACCGAGAAAAAAGAAGCAATTGGCTGCCACTAGTACTGTAAATACATCATTAGCTGCAGATGCAAGTATTGACAATCGAACCATTTTGCCGCAAGAGGTTTGAACACTAATCCACACACCCCACTTTAACTAGAAAATGAAAATAATAATCACTACAGTCAATGTGAGGGGAATCAATTCCACAAAAAGAATGTATGCAATTACAGATTGGTTTACACATTCACCTTCTCATTTGCTTTTTTTCACTGAGACTAAATATTCTGTTAACTCCAGCTTTAAGCCAGACCATTACTTGAACAAATTTGGCTATAACAAGTTCTCAATTTCCAACTACTCAGCGGCAGGAGTTGGCTTTTTGATTCATCACACCTCTCCAATCCAATCTTTTAAAATATTATACTGTGACCAGCATATGATAATATTGTCACTTCATAATAAAGATTTTAAATTGAACATTATATCACTGTACTTATATAATAAATCTACACTAATTCATCAACTGATCAACACCATTGACCTACACCTATCTACAAACCCATACCCTACAATAATACTAGGTGATTTCAACATGACATATGAGTCTTTCATAAGAAAATATTTGCAATATATTAACAAGAAACTGAAGAGTGCAGATGGTTTCTTTCCTTCAAACACAATTTCATTTTACAATAGACAACATTCAACATTAATAGATTTACTCTTTTATTCACCTGAACTCCACTTTTAAATAAAACCTTCACTTCATCCAGTCCCTTTCTCAGACCATAATGCTCTAAAAGTTGAAATCAGCCTACCTACATATACCCAGCCAACCCTTTCATTATCCAACACTACTCGTCTTCTACTTAAAGCCAATGCACCAGAAGCTGTATTGTCAGAAACTTATATACAATTGAATAGATTAGACATTTTATCTCTAGCCCCAGCAGAAGCCTGGTTTACTTATATCAACATTCTCACCACTACAATCAAACGTTACACAATGAGAAATCCACCACCCACCAAAACATTAAATAAACTAGAATTGATAAGGGACAAATTAAATTCTACAACAGCCAATCCACAGTCAATAAACACTATTCTTCAGCTTAAGCAAGAATATAAAGACACACAACTCATACTGGCAAACTATATATCAATTAAAAAAGCTAAACTATATCTTAGAGACACCCACAACTGGACAACAGGCTACATATGTTGGGCTCTGGGATATAGTGGCAGAAGCCCAACCCCATCATCCATTCTCATGGCAGATCAGATAATCACAGGTGAGAATATGATTCTCTCTATATTAGATCACTTTAAAACACGATTTCAACAAAGACCTAAACCCAATCTTGGGCAATTTTATTTTGGGATATCAAATAAATCACATAATATCACCAAAAAAGACATTGAAGCAAAAATAAGCAGCATGCCAAATCATGCACACTCAGGACTTCATGCCATCCCGATTTTTCTATATCACCATCTTAACTATTACACTATTCCTATAATATATAATATGTTGACCTTTTTGTCTCAACAGATACACAATATCCATCTATTATACCCAGTTTCAATAGTTCCATTTTTAAAAAAGACAATACAGCCATTCCCACTTCACAATTTAAGGCCGATTTCAATGTCACCACTCATAATAAAAATCATTGAGTCCATTATTAAGGACAAAATTCAGCCTTTAATACTCCCGCATCTGTCTAAATTACAATTTGCCAAAAAAGGCAACTCCATACAAGAAGCACTAATGCTATTTAGAATCATACAGGAAGATAGTAAAACCAAAAGAAAGGCAGCACCAGTGGCAGTTCAGCTAGACATAGAAGCCGCATTTGACTCTGTGCCAGTTGATAGCCTTCTGTGTTTAATAGGCAAATACAATATTCCAACACCAATAATGTATATACTGGCTAACTTATTAATAAATAGAAGCCTACATATTACCCTCAATGGAAAAATATCACCTTCTTTCATTCCACATAATTCTATACCACAGGGCTCTCCACTCAGCTCGCTTCTATTTATCACATTTATTAATCCACTTCTTGCAGAAATAGAAGCAAAGATCCCGGGTGTGTACTCCCATACACTTAGACAAACAATTAAGCATCTCACCTACATGGATGATGTAATAGTCCTCCTCCCCTCAAAACAATTGTTATCAGATTTACATAAAATATTAGAAAAATATTCAACACAATATCAATTAAAATTTAATCAGGAAAAATTGGCTGTGTGGTCCCTACTCACAGGCTCACCAATTAAGACAATAAACTCTCACCCCCCCCACCTTTTTCTTGGAATACCTTTCCACCTTTCTACAAATCAAGCAAGAATTTTAATACAAAATAACTTACTAAATTCAATCAATAAATTAATCAATTCTTTAACTAAAGCTTATTTATCAATTCATAGTAAAATTTCTTTGATCAATATGTTAATTTTTCCTAAAATTAATTATTATGCCCCAATTATTAAATTCACCAACTCATTTATTCGCAAGATCAATTCATTGTGCACACAGTTAATTTGGAACAAAAAAACTGTATCCATTAGTATCAACAAGTTACAAAAACATTCCAAAGATAATGGCCTTTCACTACACAGCATTACTACCTTTTTTTTCAAAAGGCATATAACACTATTCAAAAACTTATCAGCAACTTTGAGTTTGGTGAAGTTTTCATTCCAATAGTTCCAAGAGATACACCTCCACCCACTAGTAACAAATTCATACATAACCTTTTGGTTTTAATAAATATGTACAATAAGCAGAATGATCAAACAGCAAATAAATTAAAATACTGGGATGCATATCAAATTATAAATGCAAACTCTACCACTCATTACCATAGCAGTAGTCTTTCAATATCAAATAAGACACTTATAAAAAAATTCAAATATTGGCACCTAGAACCAAAATATCTTGACTTTTTAGTAAAGATTAATCTTGATGCCTTACCAACAAATTATTTTCTGACAACAAGAATGAAAAATGCCAACCTCAATCCAATATGTGTGCTTTGTCATAGGGATGAGGAGACCATTAATCATATTATCACTGACTGTCGTGCTCTTAACATTTATAGAGAACTAATTGCAACACTCACAGGGAGTAATGATACCATACTATTGTTGTTAATTAATGCAATACAGGCAGGTAATTTTACCTCAACCAGAATACACACATACCTTTTTTTTACACTCTGGTTTGTACGCTGTCATTTTGTTTTCAACCCCACTTCTCGCAAATACAGAACAATTTACCTAAATAAACTACAAGCAATAAAGAAGAGGGACCAATTACTTGCCCCTGTTGGACTATTCACAGATACTTGGAAATCAATTCAGATGCCGACAACCTAATCACAATCCCACAATTACATACGGAGAAAACATTACCTGAAGAAGAACTTTATTTATTAATTTTTTTTTGATTTTTTACCTTTTTTTGCGGTTTTTTTTTATTGTCATAAAACATGCCCATTAACTGACTGTTCCCCACTTTAATGCTTGTTATGTCACTGTAAAATGCAATGTAACTGATGAAACAATGTAAGTTACCTTTTTTTCCACTATGTATGACAACATTTTTACTTAATAAAGCTGTTTTAAAACTACTACTAGTAGTAGTAGTAGTAGTAGTAGTAGTAGTAGTAGTAGTAGAGTAGTAGTAGTAGCAGTAGAGAGTAGCAGTAGTAGCAGCAGTAGTAGTAGTAGCAGTAGCAGCAGCAGTAGTAGCAGCAGCAGCAGCAGTAGTAGCAGTAGCAGTAGTAGCAGCAGTAGCAGCAGTAGCAGTAGTAGTAGTAGTAGTAGTAGTAGTAGTAGTAGTAGTAGTAGTAGTAGTAGTAGTAGTAGTAGTAGTAGTAGTAGTAGTAGTAGTAGTAGTAGTAGTAGTAGTAGTAGTAGTAGTAGTAGTAGCAGCAGCAGCAGCAGCAGCAGTAGTAGTAGTAGTAGTAGTAGTAGTAGTAGTAGTAGTAGTATTTAATTTTCATTATTTCAAATTCGATTACTTAGCAACAATTTTAACCTCACATAAATTTTTTATCTTTGCTTATGTCTGTTCTATAAGTCAATTTATTAGTATTTTACTTAATGATATTAAATAAATAAAAGAAAAACAATTAATTTCTACAAATAGACAAACATATTAGTTTATATGTATGTTTATATATGTATATATTTCATGTATATAATGAATTTGTTTGCTTTCTCACAATAGATAAAAAAGAATTAATTTCTCAAACATATTAGTTTATATGTAGGTTTATATATGTATATACTACATTGTATAAGCAAGTATGTGGGATAAATTATTTGCCTATCACTTGGTCTGTATTCAAACATTGGGAAAGAAACTGGGATAGGTGTGAAGGTTGGTTGTAAGCCATATCTTACAATATATATCATTGTCACACTGCAAAACATACTTTGAATTTCAGTGATAATAATATTTTTTTTAAAAGTTTTTAATGTTTTTCTTTTAGAATTATGATTAAAAATGGCTTGTAGTATAAGAAAAATATTAATGCTTACTTCCACTGTTTGAGAATATTATCTGTACACCACAGCGATCTTGAACTATATGTTGTCTCCATTATTGTCATAAGAGTTCGGTAAAGGTCATTTCACCACTTCAGCTCTTCTTCAATGTTTTGAAGTTGTTCATAATGTTAGTTTTTTCCAGTTCATATTTTTTTGTACTGGAAATTGAAACTAATTTTATTAATTTAAAATAAATCTGCATACATCACTAATGTACCGATATTACATACATTTTCAAATTAATATATTCTGGCAATGTCTTACCATTTCCCTCATAATGCAAAGAAATGACAAACCCATTGTTTGTTAAATTAATTGGCATCTGGTTTTTGAGATCATATTTTTTACTTCATTGGTGGAAGAAAAATGTAATTTTCAGTAATCTAGTTATAAGTTTCAGTAATGTATTATCTATCATTATTTATGCCATATTTGTAAAATATTTATTTTAAACCTACAAAATATATGATTGCCATTATATTTTATTATAAAATGTTTGCCTATAAGAAAACAAATTAATAAAACTGGGTTACAAACTTAATGGAAAGAGTTTATTTATTTACTAAAACCTAGGAAGTAATTTGTGATTAAATTTTATTATTAATAACATTATTTTATTTATTTGTTATCTCTCACTTAAATTCATTTGCATTTTAAAAAGGAAATTCAGATAAATATTATACTCAATAATTTTTATAAATAGATAAAGATTACAATCCATTATTATTACATATTCACTTTAGTATTTAATTTTTTTATTTTGAAAATTTTAAATTTTACTTTCCAAAATGTCCATCATTTTTGTAAAATTGTATTTGTAATAAATAGCATAAAGATTATCAATATATAATGTAGAATAAAAATTTTAATTGTAAAAGAACAATGTTACAAATATAAATAAACCTCCTATTGATTCTTTCAAAATATGATTCAAATTCCCATTGACTCTGTCAAAAAATGGAGGAAGGATTTCGTTAATAAATAAGTAAAATGACTGAAAACTTTCCACATAAAGCGATTTCTATTTGAACCAGTAATCAGGTATGTCATTTATTTAATCATTTATGATTATCTTTTATGGATCCACCTTCATCGGGAATTTCGGAACCAAGTATAATTTATATACTTGCAGAAATCTGCCTTTAATAAGGAATAATGATTCACTAAAAAACATTATGCTATAATAATTGATGAAAGCTCTTGTGACAGAAGATAAGAAAGATAATATGTTATTTTCTAAGAAATCTATTCATGTCAGGTGAATATATATAATGAAATGATTTATTTCTTCTCATGTCAGCTGCATTAATTTTATACATGTTAAATTAGAATTTTATTAGATTATATTTATTGAAAGTATAACATACATAAAAAGATCATGTGACCCATTTTTGAACATTTTAGCAATAATGTGTGACTTTTATTAGATGAGGCTGTAAAAGATAAACAGGGGTAGTAATATTTTTCTTGCATAGTTTATTTTTCTATAGTTCAGTTGAAAAAAATAATGGAAAAGAATTAAATTGGTCTATAAATAGAATATTTTATTCTAAAAAAAAAATAAAAGGTGGGAAGGAATTATAATATTTATCTCCAAAAAATGAAAAGTTGTTTCTTAAATTGATACATAAATAAAATATTTCATTAAAAAGATATAATTTTTATTGTAAAAAGAATATCATCTGATTAAGACTTAAGGCACTATTTTTATGTGGTAGACACACAATTGTATGGAAAACTGATATCAGAGTTGTTTTGTAAAAAAAGTGTGTGAGTAATAGAATTCAGCAGAGTTGAGTAGTAGTGAATTCGTGTTTCAGAAACTCAGATTGAAAATCTCATGCTAAATAGGTCTCACTCTTAGTTAAAAAAATAATTGAATTATTTAGTATTTTGTATGGAGTTTACTAGAATCTTATGCTGAGCTATTGTAAATTCTGATAACGTTTGATTCAATCATGTAAACAATCTCACAATAAGCAATATAGAAAAATAAAATACTGCTAGGAAAACAGACAATAACTAACCAAATGATAAATAATACCTTTTATTAAATTGAAAATATAAAATGTGTAACAAAAGAAATAAGCTAAGTGAAAGAATAATTGTGTGAAAGTATTTGTTAATTTAATCATCAATTTCTATATTGTGGTATATTAATGTAAACACTCCAACTGATATAAATAAATTTTCAAGTCTTTATCATTTTAAAATTTATTTTCAATTATAAGCAATACTTATATAAAAAACTAAAAATACATAATCATAAAACCACAAAAATTGAGAAGTAAAATTATTTTTTAATATTGTATTAAGTTGATTGTTGTCATATAATCACTTATTATTATCGAATATATTTGCAGTTTATTATTGTTCCCATTAGATACAATATGTTTAATAATATATTTCTTAAAAAGTAAAAAAAAAAAAAATGTTATCTGTTGCAAAAGTTTTGGGAAACATTACACACATTAAGCTAAAAAGGTGTAAAAGATATGAGTAAAAGAGAAGAAGGGGAATGAAAATTGTATTATGTATGCTAAATTCAAACTAGCTTAACTTTTACAAAATACAGACATATGTTTAAAGGTATTGAGATGTACAGCATATTATTTTAACAAATTATATGACATTAAGATATTTGAAAATTAATAGTAATATCACATGACAGTTGTAAATGTGGCATGTTGAGCGAAATACCCGGAACTATAATAAGAAAATAAAAAAGTAAATAAAAAATAGCTGGTATAAATGTTATAGCAAGAACAAAAATGTGGAGCCATGATATTGCCTAATCTTCTATCTACAATATCTATCGGATGTGATTCCCACGAAGCACAACTACAAAAAAGAGCTGCAAAAACGCTAATGACATATCTTATACATTTATTAGTATTACTTTATAAACAGTGTATTAATTAAAAATATTGAATATTTTTAGTTGTTTTTGTATGTTAATATTTTTTTATTTCACTTAGTTAAAATTGTGTAGCAAATAGTCATTTCTGGAAATAAAAATAAGAGAAAAGCTAAAGCTTATTTGTTGTGAAATATTTAATAAGGTTCATCATTGCAAAGAAATAATTATTTAGGTTATTAATTAATTAAAAATAGAAAGAATAAAGGAATAATAATTATATGTGTTATAAAAATAAATATTCTCCATTATCAATTTTTTATTTGTTAAATAAATGTTTAAATACTTGTTTAAAAAGAATAACAGATTCTGAAATTACTATTTGATGCCTATATTTTAGACAATTAGTCATTCTGTGAAAAACTATGTATGGAAGTGATTTTATCATAAAGTTGTGCGTTAAAGTAGATTGTCCAATAAAAGTATTTAAAAATATAATGCATAAAGTATGTATATGTTTACTTGTTTAAAGTCGCTCGGGTCATTGTGATTCCAATGTTAGCACAAACATAACAGTATTTGCAAAATATATAGGTAAATACATTTGTTTAAGCAACCAGGTAATTTTCTATAAAATTATTTAAATAACTAAGGTTTTTTAATACCTGATTTAAATCCAAATATTTTACTTTTCATTAGACATTTAATAATTAGTTTATTAATAACCAGTACAGTTATGGTAATGAGAAGATTTAATTTTGATGATTAATCTCTGATCTTATAGTATACTTCTTTTAAACCAATCACAAAGCTGACTATTCAGTCTTAAATAATGATGAAGATTGCTAATGATATTATATAAGTTATAATTACAATTATATCTAGGCTGGATTTTGTCCACATTGACTAATCTCAGTAAAAACAGAGATGCTTTTGCTGAGGCGTATTCTGTTTTTGAAGGTGATATTTTCCATCATCGTGGTATATTATTCAGCAAAATTATCTCTATTATGAGCTCAAATGGTGTCAAGATCTGGTGGCCAATTGGAATTTCATCAGCAACTTTATTTTTGCTATGATATATATATATATATATATATGTGTGTGTGTGTGTGTTAGCATGCTTTTAAGTTTATATATATATATATATATATATATATATATATATTCAGTACTGATTCTAATTTGCAATTTTGAAAGGGGGTTTTAAATAAATAACTTCTCTATTATTAAAGTAAATTAAATGACCATTCTAAATGTGCTATTGAAAATTTGAGTTTGCTTAAAATAACAAAGTTATCAGTTAATTTTTTCAAAGTTTATAGTATTTTTCGTTTCTATTCCCAGTGTAAATAAGTAAAAAATAAAGAACTAGTTTTTATTTTTTTTTATTTATTTAATTATCCACTAATAATATACTTAAACAATATTTGGGAAATTATTTGTTTCCATAGCATATTATGAAAGGAATAAAAAATATTCATAACTAAACACATAATAAACTTATGATAAATCTTATAAGTTTTTGGTGAATCTGTTGTTTGAAAAATATCTGTAGAGTACAGAAATAAGTGTCAAAAACAGCAAAATAGGGTACAAAAAATTCAGAAACAAACAATTATGGCAATTTAATGTATTCTAAGACATAATTCAAGTAGCAGTGTAGTGTTTCAGTACGAATAAGAGAAACTGCTGAATGAAACAGTTTTTTACTTAGATAGTAAATCTTGCTGATTGTTTTAAAATATTTCCTCAATACTCCATTTATATTAGAAAGTATCACGATTTTATCTAGCAGAAGATTATCTACATGTGTCTGAAACAAAACAACACATCAAAACACCTAGAGATGAAATAAAATTCAAAGACTAATGCTGGGGAATGTTAAAACCAACTGTGGACATCGGTATAGGACCTGCCTTGAGCTATTATATATCCCATTTAATGCCACCAATGCTATTACATATTTTATCTAACATCATAATTTTACCCAGAAAGAATTACTACTATCCTGGATGAACTAATTTAGTCATTTATAAGTACAATAAAATATAATAATAGCAGAAAAAACATAATTTGAAACTTTTTAAACTTCGCTCATTTGAAATCTTATAAATATGTTTATCCTAAGACTTTACATTTAAAATATCTCTCATAATTATTATTTTTTGTACATTATACTTAATACTAGTTACAAGTATATAGGTAATAATTGTATATATTTATTTTTAAAAAATTGTTACCTTTTTTATTAATTCATTTATTTTGTATTTTCTTATTGAACTCAATCCAAATGTTCTGTTATTAACACACTTTATGATATTAAATCTACACCTCTGAGAAATTATGCAATTCTCTGGAGAACATGCAGGAAAATCAGTAATTATATATATATATATATAATGATTATCAGGACATGGAGAACATGCAGGAAAATCAGTAATTATATATATATATATATAATGATTATCAGGACATTAATTAGTTTTCCAAAAATAGACTTTCTATTTATAAGATTTGGTACCTTAAAGTTTCATTATTTTTATTAATTTAAAACTATAAAAAAACAATTAATAATATTATTGTGATGACTTGCATTTCATGTAATCTTTCATACTAGATTATAAATCATCATCTTCCTCATCATTACAGATGCTTGGTTAATATTGAATGTATATGTTTGAATTTAACCATTTTTATTTGAAGGTATATGATTCAGTTAATATAAATATTTAGTTTAATCAAAATTTATTGTTACATATTTGTATATATTACTATAAAATTCTATAAATAAGTTATTATCACCCCCTATTCTAGTACACTTGAGTATTCAAAAGCAATCCAATAAATTCTCAACCCCAGATATTAACTGGGTTTAGTTTTTTCCTACACTATTATAGATTATGATGCAAATCTGAAACTAATGTATTTCTATCCATTGATGATCCAAGCTAACAGTAGGTGTCTCTTTGGTATGCTCAAGATAAATGATTTTGGAAGCATATAAGTTACCCTATGGTTTGTCACGTTATGTTGGTGGTATTCATTTTTCTAGTTAAATGGTAGAAAGAACCTATGCTTTTTTATGAAACACATGTGGAGTCAGGTCTATATAAATATGCAAGTAGTGCAAGTAATCATGTGGACATCAATCCTTAGGGGATTTTCTGCATTTTGGATTAATAGATTGAATTGTATTAAAGTGTAAAAGGCAATTACTGAATAAATACATTAATAATTCCTAGTCTTCTCAAATGAAATTAAAAGTAAGTATCTAATCACTCTAGAAATTGAAATGACTCTAGAGTTAAAGCACTTGCTCTTTAAAAGTTATAGATAATCATTTTAAGAATTATAAACAGAATGATGTTGGTATTAATATTAAAATGGTGAAATGGGTGGAAAAGCAAGTAAACTACTTAGTTCACTTGCTTTGAGCTTTCACGTTTTAATTTAATAAAGAACATATATGTGCTATGCTTTTATTCTCAACCAATTTAATACAATTTTGCTAAACCTTTACTTCTTTTTCTTTTTAGATGTCCCACTATTAGCTGCAGGCAGTATCCGACATAAAATATATCATATGGAGGTAAACTTATGACACATATATGTATTTGAATTCCTTAGCTAATTATATAATCATTTATGTAATGTTTATTAAATAGAATATTTTTTTCATTTCAGTGGAAAAAATAACAATCTTTGATTTTCTTCATGTATAGTTTATTATTATTATCCTTTGATGTGCATAAACGTTTTGTTATGTATTTAGCAATGAGGACATTAGTAGAATTCATTATTTACCTGTTTTTAATAAATAAGTTATTACAATATCTTAAATGTTATTGAATGCGTTAATAAAATTCTGTAATAAAGTGTGCTTATTTAGCACACAGTCATATTTATTCTCAAATGCTTAGTTTAATTAATTATTGACATAAGATAATTTTAATCAGAACATCAAATCTTATATCTTTATCATTATTTACTACCTCCTTCTTTATTTTTTCATAAGCAACAGTTTTTATTTCTGCTGCAACACAACCAATCGATGAAGGAAGAGCAGCAGCGTCACCTAAAGGAACAGAAACCAGTCTTTTTCTTGCCATCATTAATTTTGATCTCTATACTTTTCCCATTAAGCTGAGTAAGAACTTTATCAAGATTTGCTATATCTGTTTCAATACCAACAATCTTCAATTTTTTCAAATTATTTTGGGAGACTTTTCATTGACTCTATGAATAAGTACTAAAGAAGTAACTGGTCTTGCATTGGTGGTCGAGAGATCAGCGTGACTGCCTTACAAGCAGTTGCCCGGGTTGAGAGTTCACATCCCGGCAGATGCTATGACACTTGAAGAAAAAAAAAAGAACTAGTAGTATATGTTGAAAATGCACATTTTTCTTCAATAAGCGACTACTGCTTGATAAATTAACTCATCAGATGGAACATATTTCAAAGGAAGATTTTTGGCATTTAAGTATTAGTCTTGCAAAACATAATAGACCTGATATGTCTTTACACATTTGTATCAATCCTCTGATAATTTTCTAATCTTGTGATCTGTTCAAATAATGTGACATTCGGAGCTTGTATGAAGTTAAAATGATAAATGGTTCACATTTACATGATATTTTTTTGTAAGATTTACAAAGTTATCAGCCATCTGAATACATATGTCAAAAGGGATATTAGTTCTAATACATTTCAGAAATTACACCAGACTAAATCTAACAATATTAAAAATATTAATTTCTAACAATACTAAATATATGAAATTTACACAAAAAATATAAACTATGTTACAGAATATTAATTTGTAATAATACATAAATGTTGGATTTCACCCAAAATGATTCTTAAAAGGTACATTTTGAACAATACTAAAAATATGAATTTCAAACAAAGAATATGAAATACGTCATGAAATATTAATTTCTTACCATACAAAAAATATGAATTTCATCTAAAAATCAATCTTAAAAAGTACATTTTAACAATACTGAAAATATTGATTCGACATAAAAAATCTAAAATATGACGCACCATTATGCAATTCCCAAATGTTACTTTAAATACAGACAAAACATGTCATTAAATTACAAATACCATAAAATATTACAAAAAAAACTCTAAAATGTACACAAACTGTACTTCCCATGTAATATATAATAGGAATTGTCACAATGAAACAATCAATTTGTCTGTTCTACTTTATTTTAAGTGGATCGACTTTTTTTTTTCCAAAATGGAGAGTTAAAGTAAAAATTCTACCCCCAATATAGAGACTTACTTAACATATGATTATGAAGTATATCATCTGAAAGGAATCTTCCCCAGTAATGTTAACAAGTGAATGATATTTTAAAAATCCAAAAACAAAATATAACTTAGAATACTTTTATTATTCGTTCAATCTATTGGAGCATTTTTTTTATGTTATTCAGCTCGCAAATAAATGCATCTCTTCTTTATGCAATCACCATACATATATTCGGCCAAATATAAATCTAAGTGGTGCTGTGATGTTCCTCACTGCTGCTTATTATTCCCTTTCACTGAAACCCCAAATATTTCAATGTTTTGAGTGTGAACCCCAATTTCTGGATTCATAAAATTATATTTGTGATTCACATAAGAAATATTCTTAACGGGCATTTTGTAAATCATCAGTTTTATAGACTTTTCATCATTCAGAATAAATCATCAATTTCCCTTCCACATTTTGTTTTATGGCTTCCATCAGAGTTGCCACTGTCCTATCATTAATTGTCATGATAAAAATATCATCGGTTTCTCTGCACAAACCACCAAGCATTCACTTTCAGGAAGAATTCATCCAGCTTGGTTTATCCTTTTTGTGAAAAGGCTCTTGTCAATTTTCATGATTTTGTTATGATTTCCAATTTTACATTTTTCTCATTGTAATATCACAGTGATACAACTTCATGCATATAATTGTTGCAATCTATTACAGTTTTATTTGCTAAACCAAGGTCTGCTTTCCCCCATTCTATAGAGCTTAATTTATAAGCCCAAGATTGCCAATAGAAATGCAATTCTGGAATCCTCCAATCACATTTCCTTATGAATGATTGTTTTATATATTATATCCTCGAATGTTACATCGCCATTGCTTATCCAAGGAGTGGATGTAAATGGTCATAGAATGTCCATTCAGGCATACTTTTTAAGATTGCAGGATTCCTTTCTCTTGAAAATACAATAGAGTATTTATATCAGTAGCGGGTAGATTACAAATTGTCATCATTTTGTACTATTTTTTAAAAAAAAGAACTATTAATCAGGATAATTATAAAAATAAAATCAAAAGTAAGTGCTTACTTAAAATCAAAACTACTATACTAACTCAAAACTACTAATACAAATAAATTAAAAAAATAATTGAATGATGACTACGAATACAAATGAAGTAAAAATAGTTAAAAAATGCAATTCACAGCACTGAAGATGTTGTCAGAATGAAATCTGGACAATAACTAAGACTGTCAAAATATCACCAAAAACACATTTTGGGAAGAGATCGGATAACATCGCAGGGTATATTTGACTTGATTGCAATGTTACACAGTTATCACAGATATTAAAAGGCATACCATCTCTCCTACATTGCAAGACTAATACGTAAGTATCCGTTTAAATATAAAGTAAGGCTGATTAATGTGGTTATGTTATTTGAAATTTTAAATGAATTAATTTAAATATCGTTTGCATTTTTGATAGTCAACTCTGTGTAATATATTTACTTAGCATATCTTCATAGTATAAAATTAATATTGTCATTCACTGGCATGTACGAAATAATATATCTCCATTCAATTGAAAATAGTGATAAAATTTATTGCTTTGATATCTTTCAGTAAGTGGCCTATACAGTTTTGCAGAGATAGAGGGTTTGACTTGAGATTCAAAGATCCCATGATTGATTTTGACAGATAGTAATATCGCAGGATAGATTCTGGTTTACTGGAAAGACCCACGATGGGTTCTAGCATTTACTGTTCTGATACTTGAACATCTTATGACCTATTGAGAAATAAAGCCATTAGACTATTTTTATTTCAACAAGATTTGTTATTGAACTTGTATCTTAGTTGTAAATGTCAAATAATTTTTTTAATAAAAAGTATATTAAAAAGATTTAAAATATTTATTAAAGGCAACGTTTTTTGTTGAATTACTGCAATTATTTTCATATTTCTGGCTGGTTTATCATAATGAAATAGTAATAGACTCAAAAAAAATTATGGTTTCTAGATAGCAACATACCCATTTCTCATGATAAAATATTATAATGTTCTCAACTATTTTTATAGTGCTGGATAGAATAGTGCATTGATAAAGTAACAGATTGAAAAACTAAAGATCTGTGTCATACAACTCAACTCTATAAGATCCATGCTAGTAAATCATATCACTCATCATCATATAATATCAAATAATTTTATAAACCCATGTGGTACAGTGAGGTGCTAAAAAAGCAAATTGTAGCTCAACTTATTTTTTAAGCTTATCATTCCAAGCTTGTATTAAAATGCTTTGATTGACATTAGAAAGTATAATATTGAAACAGTAAGATTCGTATTCGAATCTTAAGTTTCACCTTTTTCTGTAGTCTCTCACTGACCGGTCTATCCCGCCCAAATTTAAACTTTTTGGTATTGAATTGTGTGTGTAACAATATTAAAAATGTATAAATATATATAGAATTCAGCATCAACATGCACACATTTCGATCTCAAATTAAAGGCAATAAATAGGGATAAAATAATATAATTTAGATTTCTTTTAGTTATATGATTTTGTATAATTTTAATCATTTATTTTGGATTATAAAGTTGTATTTATTGCTTTGTTTAAATTTCGTTTAATAATAATTCTAAAAATATCTGATGTAATATTTAATTAAAAGTTAAAATAATCTTATGTTCCCTTTTTGTTTTTGAAATTTAAAAGCATCGGTCAGTGATAGATAATAGATTAATTAAAGAAAAATCCCCCAAAATGTAATTAGTAAATGTAAAATGTAAACAATAGAACGGCAGCTTTCTTTAATTAAAAAAACCAACAAAATGAATTGATTATCCTCAGGGCAGATTAAGTAGAACCTAAAAATATCTTAACAAAAATGTGAAAGATCAAGATAAAAAAAGAGGCCATCTTAGACTTGCTGGAGACATTCACTTAAACTTTAGCTTTGCTCTCGATCACTGAGAGTCTCCAAAAATATAAAATAATTTGTTCCTGCCAAGGTATGACCGAGTAAAGCACCTAGATTATTCTCCATCGGGAGATGGCCTATCGATGCTGAACTTTCCATTGCCTGTCATAAATTCACCATGAAGATCTGCTGCCTGAAATAAATGAAAAAGCTGCTGCTGCTGTGAAATTAAATGAAATATCTAACTACAAGAAAGACTTGCCACTCATGAACTTTTTGCTGCTAAACTCATGGAATAAGAAAACTTCTTATAAAACAGGTACCTGTCTGTGTTCAAACTCTAGAGTAATCTAATAACATGCTATAGTGCTTCCTCATATTACTTATCTAAATTGTAAAATGTAAAACTACCATTTGTATAACTAAATTGAATAATTAATGTAATGTGTAAATGTATCTAATAATCTAGCTTACCTCACTCTATCTTTCTTGGGTGCGTATTTCTATAATCTACATTTTTATCTATAGTTATTATTTAATTATTGCATGCTCATAATTGTCTCAAATTTCAAAGTTTAAATCTATGATCGCTTAAAACAATGAATGCGTGTCCAATTTTCATTAATATTTACTTTCCTAAATAACTTTACTTTCATATAAATCGACACGCATTCAGTGCATCATTTATTGTAATGCAGGGTCTACTACTTCACAAATGGCTGGCATATTAGTTGTAATAACTCCCAGTTTATATATATTGTATTTATTAAATCTAATGAATAATTCTAGAAAATCCCATTTCTTTGAGAGTCACCAGAGTTCTTGAGTAAATGTTGATAATGTCGGGCCGAATTAGAAATCCATTTAAATCTCATCATAATCATTTATACACTATACATGTGTTACGTTTTAGAGACGCGATGATCTATTCCACCGTAAATATTCCGGATTCTTCAGGGTTGAAATTAAACCCCGTCGTCCTACACAAGCGGACATAATAAATGCTCCTGTAGGATTTGACCTGTCATGCAGCCAGCGGGCAAATTGCGACACATACCGCTTGTCCCTGGTTATGCTTATGTGACACCTTACTTCGTCGGGCCGCGGCAGAGACCAGCCCACCAGTTTTATAAACTCATTCGCTGCATTGCAGTTTCAATATACTGCCATTCCATATCGCCTTTCTAAAGCGTACCACGTGTTCCTTTACTTAATTTTATTATTCTATATATCACTCCGCCTCTGCATTATCTTCATAATTCACTCTCAAATAAATGTTTGCCCTTAGTTATAAATAAATATTTTAATTAAATAAATATATGTCCGCTGTTACTCTTATAACCCATCTTTAGACTCTTGCATTGCAAAGGTATAAATTCCCCAAGGCATGCATTAGAAATACTTACTCGAGAATTTTAGGTAGCTAGATTAAGCCTTCAAATAAGTGAATTCCCTTTGTAAACATTACAGTATCGGAAATACCGCTACTGAAATCATCAATATAAAATAATGTCTAAATAAATAAATGTATTCTTTAAAATATAATCATGTCGCAAATCCTGCTACTGAAGCTTTAAATCCACAAAATATTATTAGTAAATGTTTGTTTTATTAAAATGTATTAATAAATAATTTTAAACTATACGTCTGCAGTTACGTTTCATTTATTCGATACCCATTCTATATAATATTTCCTCGATTATGTAAATATGAATGTTTAATTAATATTAGTTTGATTATTGGCTAACTCGAGAATAAAATCATGAATCTCTTGCATATCCCTGACCACAGTGCCTAAGGAAATATTTACTAATGTCGCATCAGATGCGTTGTTTCGTGGATTGTATTGTGGAACCGATAAACTATGTTTGAACTCAGTACCATGGGTGGCTTCGCTATTCGATGATGCTGCTGTTCTGTATGGTGGTCGAATTCTGCACTATGTTTATGAGTCACACGTTTTCTGACCGTTACAATATAAATACATATACTTTTGAATATTAAACTATAAACCTCTGCAAGAACAAGCCTCTCCCTCATCTTTTTTATGTTACACAACAGATTTAACTTCTAGGTAAATGATTTATAATATATAGGGTATATGAGCACAGACTTTCACACAAGCCACCACTCTCCACTTTATCTCATAATACTGATACACTTGAACACATATATGTCGAAAAGATAAATAATCACCAATATACATATTTCATTCTAAACCAGCAATCATCAGTTGGTCCAAACTATCATCATCTACACCTATACACTATAAATGCTTAGATATATATTAAGACAGAAAATCTTCATACTTTAATGGACAGGCTTCAATCTACCCCACACTCCAGCTCTTCGACTTCCATCCAGTTAAAAATCTGATGATGGAATGCTCATAAGCCACCCTGAGGCCAAGATTTTTGTCATACCCATGTTGACCTAAGGTCAATCTGACCCCTCATGTACAGGACATAATTCATTTAATACATATACAAGGGATGGGCAGACATCTCTACTATGTAATAACTGAAACACAGGCTTATTATATACTTGTCTATATATATATAGGGTATATGAGCACAGACTTTCACACAACCCACCACTCTTCACTTTATCTCATAACACGGATACACTTGAACACATATATGTCAAAAAGCTAAATAATCACCAATATATGTATTTCCAACTAAACCAGCAATCATCAGTTGGTCCAGATTATCATCTCTACACATATATGCTATAAGTGCTCAGATATATATTAAGATATCCAGTCTTCATACTTTAATGGACAGGCTTCAGATCTACTTCACACTCTAACTCTTCAACCATCCATCCAATTGAAAATCTGATGATGGAATGCTCAAAGGTCACTCTGAGACCGAAATTCTTGTCACATCTTGTATTATCAAGTACTGTTTGACATAATAAAGGCACATTTTCTCATAGAAGGCAATTTCTCAAATTAATGGAGACAGATAGCATGTGATCATTTGCTTTTCTAACGTCAACTTTTCAAACTTAGATAATTATATGTAAGTGAATAACCAAAATATGTTTTCCGGTTTCAATCACGACTTTATCCTTCTGCAGATTAGTACATAAAAAAGAGAAAATTCTTTTACTTGGTTTTTTATAACCTGACCAATCAAAACCGGTTATTGGATTTTACATTTATTAAAGTTAGATACAAAAAATTCCAATGTACTAATTTTTTTTTTCAATAATCATAAATCTGGAAAGGTCATTGTTACATAAAACAGTAGAGAAGAAATTCTTTGGTTATTATTGAAGCAATCACTCTGTAGTCAGAGTGAGCTTCATGTTTTCCTACCTAAAAAACTAATATCTGCAAGGGTTTAAACCCAATAATTATATTTAATGTACTAACCTTGCCACCATCTACTATGTGGCAATGTATATATATATATTTAAAATATACTAAAACTTTAGTATATAATAAATATTTTATAATTTTGATTTTGATACTTTGATACTTTTGAATATTTTAAGCTTATGTTTTTTTGTAAAACAAAAAAAAAAGGGAATTTGTTTAATCACATAAAGTTTGTCATTTGTAAACATTTATTTGCTTTTAAGTTCAATTTTGTAAAAATTTTAAAGTAAGAAGATGTAACCAAGATGGCAGGTTCAAATTAAACCATTGTGAAGTTTTGCTTCACTAAATAAATATTTTAAAAGCTCGACTTTCATTAATTGAAATATTGTTTTCTTATCAAAGTCATTTTTATTTTAACTAAAAATATTTCGTTAACGAAATATTTTTGTTCCATTTATATTAATTTTAAATTCTTTCGAGCTGGAATGTCTTTTGAACATTATCATTTTCTTATGTCTTGTTTTTAGTTAAAAATGGGCTGTAATTTGTTAATCGCTTATCTGCCTCTGAACAAATGAACTAAGGCATTTCTAACATAGTTGGGAATGTATAAATAGGGTAGATTGAAGATAAAGAGGCTTTTTGGCTTTTACTTTCTTTGGCTTTTTGCTGTTCTACTTTTCTTGAACCATTTATGTAGCGTAATACAATGTCACTTGAGTAGGGCCCTGGATCACCTCCCGCCATGTGCTTCTTGGTACTGCCTCTGAAATTCTGCCAAGAAGCTCCTACCATAGAAGAATGCTGCCACCGATGAAGAAGCAGTAGTGACCAAGATTGCTAACCACCAAGCTAATCCCTGTAAACTAAAGTTCAAAGAATGAACCACCTAGCCATGTAAACATTGCCGAGGTAACAGTTCCAAGCTTACCTATATCTATACTAATAATTAATGTTTTTGTTATATATTTATATCTAATCTCTGGTTGAAAGACTCTCTATAATCTTACCCGATATATATATATATATATATATATATATATATATATATATATAAATGCTTATATCTATTTAAGTTTAAATTCTACAGTTTATTTAGTGCAGTAAATTTTACCATTATAATTATTTGCTATTTACTTTTATATGTAATTTATATGCCAAGTCAACTCAACTCCCTGAGCTTATATTTTAGATTAGTCTTTTAAATCCCCGGCATCCTTCAGGGATATTTTAATTACTTTAAATTATTTGTTTTAAAGCCATTGCTTGCCGGGTTGAGAACTAGTTAAATAATATCATTTCTGTTTTACGCAAATTATTATTATAATAATACCATAAGTATAGATTTATTGATACTAAATTTAATATAAATTCCAGTTAAGATATTTTAAATAATAATGACTATTTTTTTAATGTAATAAGCATTTATATGTAACGCCTTAAGCATTATAGTTTAAGTAATGCTTATTGATTCCAAATGCATGTGGGACCTGTTTAATGAAAGGAAATGTAATCGTATGTCATTAAGACATTCATCTAGTTTTATATTTCAGTTATTTAAATTGGTTTTGCATACAAGTCATGCCGTTATGCCGATTAAAACTTTATATTTAGACCATTAGTTATTTTGACATCATTAAAGAATGTATTATGGTTTCATAGCATTGCCAGCATGGGTCAGCCATCATCATTACGGCTTTATCATAATTTGAGGATCATTGGGAACTCTGAATCCTCCACCTTCACTTAATATGTTTTAGCTGGCATTGTAGATGCCCCAGGACACCTTCAGAAAGAATAGCGGAAGCTCTGCATGGGTAACCTATGTGGACCATTGCATCTCCCTACCCCCTCCTCTCCAGGTATAGCCCACCAGAAGAATGGGTGTACCATTTCTTTTTTTCCATTTAAATGATGAACGTCTCCTCAGCCGAAAATTAACCGAATTTTTGTATTTGCTGCCTCATGCTCACACCATCATTCATTGTAGTATTATAGAATCATGCCTAAAACTAATCTGTAAGTCATAGTGCTGTGATATAACTAAACCATTTTTGTTATTTATTATTGCATTTATATGTAGAATGTCACGAAAAGCTTGCATTAAGCTATTTCCCTTATAGGAGCAGCTCCCACATGCATAAATGAATTTTGCTTATTTTATTATAATTCAAGAAGAAATATAACATTTGTCATATTGAATACGAAAATATTCGCGTATTCAAAATCACTGTTTTATAAACTTTGTTGTTCAATAATTAATAAATGTAACAGATATCAGAGACCAATTTACCTGGCATCATAGTTACATATATGTAGATTTCTTGTGTGATTGAAGTGGCATCGATCACAGTTTGTTAAATATATGATATTAATTTATTCAAACATTAAAGTGTCTCATTGTAAATTCTTTGGTCTAGGTCATTACTTAAATGTCTGTTAAAATAGTGTTTCTCTTCTTAAACTAACTTTTTTTCCAAACATTGGCATATAAATAAACCACACTATATATGTATTAGCATGACATCCCATAATGATCACAGATGTAAGCATAATATATGAACTTTATAAATAATGTCCATTTAGAATAAATTGTTTTTATATAATATTAAAGTATCTTTTGATCCTATCCAGAGTTCGAATCTTTATTTTGGTTAGTTTTTAAAATATAAAAAGGTTTTATATAATTATGTATTATTATAATTCTTATATCTTATTTGGGGATTCATTCTCAATAGTTCTGATTCGAGTCTCGTGTCTCTGTACCATTGTCTGATGTGCATTATAAATCTGCATTTTAATATTAGTTAAAATAAGAATATTCGGTGCTTTTCTCATGTACTGGACCAGCCACCAGGTGATGCTGCAGAACCACCAAGAAGCCTGTAATTGATAATTTTTTTTAAATATTCTCTAAAAACCGCTTAATTTTAGAAATGGTAGACCCCCTCCCACGCACGAGAAAAATCTGTCAAAATTGCTGAAATTGAAATGTAAAAAAAAAAAAAAATCGCTAAAAATTACTTAATTTTAGAAATGATAGACCCCCCCCCCCCAGTGCACGAGAAAAATCTGTCAAAATCACTGAAATTGAAATGTATAATTGAAAAAAAAAAAACTACAATAAAAGCCTATGAAATTAAACAAAAACATACTAAATGTCAAAGCGATTTAAAAAAGAATCACTCTTCAATTATCTAACTAACAGATAATAATAATTCAAACCTTAATAACAGACTAATACATATTAAGTAATCAATGTTCCTATTAACCTGTAATAGTGTCATTAGAGTTTAAATTCAGTTAATATATTACTGTATTACTAGTTTATATCAAAAATTATTGCAAATACTGGTTTAAATCGCACATATATAAAATCAACAAAACAAAAATAAAATAATCAGAATAGAAAATTGAAATTTAAAACAAAAGTTGATAATAACATCCGAGGCAAATAATGTTTAGAAATCCCCCTCCCCTTCCGCCTGAAGGGTTCACTGAAAAATAAGTAAAGTGCAAATTATGAATGCTATTTTTAAAATCCTATGAAATAAATGAGAAAAAAATATATAATAAAAGCCTACGACATTAAACAAAAACATACTAAATCTCAAAGCGATTTAAAAAATAAAAGTATTTATAAAATGCAAAACAAACAGCACGAAAAATGATGGGAAGGTCTTAAAAAAGAATCAGTCTCAGTTATCTAACTAACAGATATAATAATAATTCAAACCTTAATAACAGATTAATGCATATTAAGTAATCAATGTTTCCTATTAATCTATAATAGCATCATTAGAGTTTAAATTCAGTTAATATGTTACTCTATTACTAGTTTATATCAAAATTATTGCAAAATACTCGGATTAAGTTGCATATATATAAAATCAACAAAATAGAAATAAAATAATCAGAATAGAAAATACAATTTGAAAGTAATTCAAATAGATTACCAATTTCCCTGGAGAGTGAGTTCATCTTTCAGCAGGTCATTGAATTTTTTCATCCTTGCAAAATGAAACTTAGGCATTCTACATCGCTCCATTAGTGACAAAATATGGATATATATATACTGTATTATATTTTTCCCATGTATTGATCGCGTTTTCTTTCACTTAAAGTTTGTTATTTTTAAAATAACTTAACGCACAATTTTTAAATGTAGATATAAACTGGGAAAAAAAACGTAAACATCTTTGGTAGTATGTGTAGTATAAAAAAATTTCCAGAACTCGGGTCACGTGACTGATTGATTTTTGCAAGTTTTTCACAGGAAAATTAATCTCTACGTTTTTAGAAAGTAAAAGTATTTTTTTTTTAAAAATGGAAAATAATACCTTTTCTCGTTTTAAATTATAAATCAATAATATCAACAAATTAAAAATCCTTCTTTTTCTTTTCAAAAACTTTATTTTCTTGTATCAATACTGAACATATATTTATAAGTTGTGAGTGGAGGGAGTTTGACAATGGTAAATGTAACAATTTATATAATATAAAACTCCAACGAATTCAACATAATCTACCATGACAATAACATAATAGCAGCAAACATAAGCTATGGTAAAACAACAAATGTGTGTGTGTTTTTTTTTCCATTCCTTTAACTATGTTCCTTTATTCAAAATGTAACCTTTATTAGACCTAATAAAATTTGTTTTTAAAGTAAAACTCCAACGTTTCAACTGTTTTTATCTTCATACAGTTATTTTTGGAGTTTTGTATTATATAAATATGTTCAGCATTGATATAAGAAAATAAAGTTTTTGAAAAGGAGAAGGATTTTTAATTTGTTGATATTATTGGAGAACATATATATTTTAAAAGAAAAAGTGATTGTACATTTGCAGTGTTATAATATATGATTATAAATCAAATAATTTATATATATGCATTTTCTCAAAATATTAATCCATCAAGCTTTCTGGAGTTTCTTGGGAGGGGCTTACTCCGTTATTACTTTTTATTTGGCTTTGGGATGAAAGGAAGTAAAATGAAAACAGTACTGTTTTATTTAGTTTGTCCTTTAATAAAGACAACACTTAACCCTAAGATGTAATACTTTTTATTTATTGTTTGAAATGCGGCATTTTAAAAAGTTCGAATGAAAACTGCTGTACACATTCCATTCCATAAGTTGTAAAGTTTATACAGCTTTTTATGGACACACACGCGCGCACAACAAATTAGAATTAAAACAACTAATAAACAGTCATTTAATCAAAAACTGACAAGCAAAGAGTGGCACTACTGTATGGAGAGTTTTGCCTGTTTTAACTGGTCTAAAACAGTGGCAAGCTGTAAAAGATTTTAATAAATTAATATTTCAAGATTAGTTAATTTTTCAATATTTATTTTGTATTCAACTTAAGGAAAGAAATAATCTAATTGACTTGCTGTTGTTGTTGTTATTATTATTAATTGTAATAGTAGCAATAACATATATTATTATTACTAGCAATATTAATAAGATTTCAACAGTACAATAAATATCATAAGTAATGTTTTTTTTTATTATTTAACTACTTTTGTCTCAAGAAATAATTTATATATTTTAAAAATGTTTTAAATCGATCTTTATTGAAACAGTTGACCTTAGTTTAAGATAAAGTTTCACTGTTCTACCACAACCCTTGCTTTATCCTGCTCCTTTTTTTGTCATATGTATATAAATTATACATATATTATTGAGAAGCGTCTAAGAGATTTATAAATATAAATCTGAAATATTTTTTTAATTATTTTAAATATTAACTTTTATAGATGTGACTCAGATATATACAGGTATTACAGGAGCATATATATATAATTAAAAATACTAAATAATTTTATGTCTTTTAAAGTTGTAATTTTTTTCCACTTTTATTTTTAATACTTTGTCATTATTTTTTATCATAAAACTACATAAAAATTCAAGATGGAAGATGCAGTCATTAACTATCCAAGAATAATTAAACATCACATGATCACATTTCCTATACTAGCACATTAATTGTTGATAAACAGAGCAAAACTCTCCATACAGTATTGCCACCTGTGCTAAACAGAGTAATCAATGGATGCCAGAAGGCTTGTGCATAAAATCCCTATCTAATGCCTACTCATCCAATATACCCAGACTAGTTTCTGGTTTGTGGCCTTCGTCAGTGAGGAGCTTTGGATCTGAGAGCACTGCATCTAGATCTTAGGACCCATATGACTATATAAGCTATTGAGCTTAGATTGAAAATATTTGTTGTGTTTTCAATTTCATTCTCATAGTTTTGTAGTTAAGTAGAGATAAAAGGTGGTTGCTAGAGGGTTGCATTGGATCCTAAGATCTAGATGCAGTGCTCTCAGATCCAAAGCTCCTCACTGATGAAGGCCACAAGCCAGAAACTAGTCTGGGGATATTGGATGAGTAGGCATTAGATAGGGATTTTATGCACAAGCCTTCTGGCATCCATTGATTACTCTGTTTAGAACAGGTGGCAATACTGTATGGAGAGTTTTGCTCTGTTTATCAATAATTAAACATGTGGGAACATTAGTTTGTTTCATGATTAAAAAGGAATTTTTAAATTAAAGTAAAATCTAAAACAAAGATAATTGATTTTAGTTAGCTATTAAAATTTTTATCAAATCTATTTCCAATCTGGAAATAGATTTGAATTTATTTTTGGACAGTTATCTAATGAATGCATCTCTACTAACAATAGAGAAAAGATTTCTGTAAATTAAAAATTAATTAGAGTTAAGAAGTTCAATTAAAACAAACATTCTTTGAATAACTAAAAACTGAAATAAACAGAGCTAAAAATCTATTGTGTCAGAGTTTGGTCAATCGTTGCTAGCCGACTTCATATCTGTTTAATTTTTGAGGGGCATCAGCTGACTTCCCCTCTATCTTCAGCTCCACTCTTCATCATGCAGAGATGTAACTCCTACCACTCAAGAGTGCCCATGCCATCAAAGAATGACACCTGCCACAGAAGATTTGTTAGTCCTTCATAGAATCCTGAGGTAACCAGCCCAAAGACATTATAATCGTATTAACTAATTCTAACTTGTAACTCTTTAAAATTAATGTTTTTTTATGTTTAATTTTTTTTTAAAACTCACTAATCAATATGTTAATCTTTTTGTATCGATTCTCTTCTATCTAAATCATATTATGGTAAAAACTTTTCATCCAACTCACGCTTCTTCTTATTCTTATAATTTAGTGTGGTTATAATTTAATTTTAATGATATTTTTATATGTTCTCCTAATTTTATTAGTAAATGCCAATCAAACCCAGTCTTATGATCTTCTATATCCCACTGTAAAATAAAAAAAGAGGGGGAATTAATGAGTTCTTGTTATTTATTAGTTCATAAGACTGAAAATTTTTCTTTTAAAATGAATATGTGCTTTTTTAAAAAAATATATTTTACAGTAAAATTACACAAAATATATAAATGCTTTGCAATCTGGGGTGGATATTGGTGTCTTTTAGTTTTATTAATTTCTTTATTCATCATCGTCACCAAAAAGGCTGGTGAACAAATTCTATTTTGTTGTTCGCACTTTTAAGTGCATGAATTTTAGTTTTTTTTATATATTTAAACAAAATAGTATTGATTCAAGAAGGGGGAGAAATGCACGCTTCATTAATTATAGTTTAACTTATGATAAATGACTTTATCTTACATGGGTCATTATTTTAGCATATCATTACATATTTTTTAAACTATTTAAGGCTTTATTTTAGTATTTAAATTCAATGACTTTATATTCTTATGATAGCATTGCTGGCATATGTCAAATTATTAATAAACCACATAAGGCTTTGATCTGATTCACCTGTATCTCACTCCAGGGAATCATGATCATCTTCATTCATCATTCTTCTCCAAGTATATATTTATATACTGCTTTGATTCACTCATATCTCACACCAGGGATTCAACACCTTCCATCTTTTAGTGTTCTCATTCATAACAGAAGTCTAAGTCTACTTCTGGAACATGCATGTTAGTGTAGATGAAGCTCTGTATGGCTCTACTGTGATCCAGCCCATAGAAACTTCCTACCTACCTTTCCCTTTTCGGTACCATAAGCATGAAGCTAGTGTACCACCTTAAAATTCACAGAATAACAATTTCTTGGTCAAATGTGCCACCCTTTCTCTCATTGACATAATGCTAGCACCACAATGTCTTATAGTTAGTTTTCTAGCCTGTTTAGCAAAATAAATTATAATGATATGTGATAATGAAACGTTTTCTCTTTTTAATATTTTTAATTGGAGTTTAGATCCAACTTCTCATGAAGCTGCCCTCCCCTTTATTGAAATAAGCCATTACCATATTTATAGAGTTTCACAATATCCTATGTTAAATCTCAAAAATGTAAAATAAATAATGTTTTTAGTCTACTTACTGATCAAAGTGTATTCTTATTTTAATTGTTGTAAATAAAGTCTATAAATGGAAAATAAACTTATGTATTAAATGCTAAGGGCATTCTACTAAAATCATATAATTAGCGAAATTCTATTGTATCTTTATATATGTATTTTTAAATATATAAAACGTCCACCAAATCATCCAGATAAATCTGTTTTGTAACATTGAATAAAATCCTATTTTTAAATATATGTTCAATATTGTAGCCGCTACACTAAATTGATATTTGTTAAAATAAAAATAATTGTATCAAGTTTGTTAAATGTTTGTAATGAAAACAAAGTATTAAAGGTGTGAAGTTGATTATATATATAAAACTCATCTCGAATTTTGCCCAAATAAATAGTTATATTTTAAACTTAGTCCAATTGTTCAAATCTCATTAATATATTTATTTTATGTTTTTTAACTTATATCTTGGGTTCACTCAATCTCTCGTCATCATCACCAAGTGAGTTTTTATGCAAAATGATGTAGCACCAGTCCCAGAAATAATTAATTTATGTAGTATCACTGTAGGTGTTGTCCATAGTGTTATAGATTTGGCGAATGGGGAAACAGGTTAGAATTCATGATTGCTCTTGACCTGTGTATCTCAGGCATGATTGTATTTAGGGTACTTTTTCTCAGATTCTAAATCTTGTTGGATGGCCATACATTTTTGACCAGTACATTATTAAATGTGTTCGATTTACAGATTAATATTACGTAAAGTAAAACAATTGTAATTCATTATGCTCATTCAGAATTGAAACTTTTATTACTAATTGCTTTGTTAATTTTAACTCATGGGCTGTTTTTATTATTAGTGTCTATTTTTCAAGAATTTTATTTGTATTGTTTGAAATTAAAGGCTAATATAATTTATATTTTAATTATATTTATATACTGTAACTTAAAAAAATTGATTGCAATTCAAATTATGACCAAAAAGTATTTAATAAAAACTTTGTTTGTCTTTTGATAGCCAGTCATGGCCACTTGATGGTATTGTTTATGTGTTAAAACAGATAAAAATGCCATATACATGGCCTGGTACTTACAGCTAAAGAAAACAGTTGTGTTGATCTTAGCCATTGCAGGCCACTTGATGGCTTTGCACAGAAATATTATGGGCTGTTTTGTGCTTCATGACACTTTATGTGAATTTTCACAATTCAGTGATCACTACCATATCATCTGAAGATGTTTGGATTTCAAGTGGCACAAGTTATGATATCTCCATAGCAGAGTAATTTAATTTCTATTTAAATCACATAGTCTGACTGACTAAGAATTGTCACACTGTCCCCACCCTTCCCTACACAACATGGAATTTACAAAATATTGGGAAAGAGTAGGATCGAACATGTTTCGGCCAAGCTCGCATGAAAACTCATGCTTTCACAAGAAATTACATGAGACAAATAAAATGGTGCAACCAAATGTATTCCATTCTTAAAAATAAAATTTTAAAGACATAATAGGAAAAAATAAAAGGATCAAAAAATGTCATTAATAGTAAGGGCAAAATAGAAATCGCATAATTAAAATCACTGTACAGCCAAAAAAAAGTTGCCATTTTAAATCTGAAAAAATAAAACAAAACATGTAAAAGTCTGAAGTTTTGATGTTATTGTAAATTATTTTGTGCTGGTGTGTTGAAATAATCAAAAATGTAATTAATAGGAAATTTTTTTTAAAAAAAATGGCAAAATAGACATTGCATAATAGAAATAAAGCCTGAAAAATATTGACGTATAGTCGCCGTCTTTAAAAAAAACAATGAAATTTGAAAAAGTCAAAAGTTTTGATCTTATTTTAATTTTTGGGCAGATGGGGAGGGGGGTGTTGAGAAATACTTTGTCTTCACTGAGACAAAAGATAGAGACCAAAATTATTTTTTGTTTGTTTTTATTTTTAAAAAAGGTAACAGAAATTAGTTTTAAAAATAAAAGTTTTAGTATCTCTGCGGTATACAAATAAAACCAAAAAAAATATCGTTTTATAGTCCAAAACATATTTTTAAACAAAAAAGAAAATGAAACTTGAAAAAGTCAAAAGTTTTGATCTTATTTTAATTTGGGGATTGGGGGTGGGGAGGGGGTGGATTAAGAAATACTTTGTAAAAGTTATAGACACAAAATATTTTTGGTTGTTTTATTTTTAAAAAAAGTTAATAAAAATTGATTTCAAAAATAAAAGTTAAAGCCAAAAGAGATCTTATTTAATTTTTTTTTTTTTGGGGGGGGGGGTATGAATTGAGAAATACTTTGTCTTCACTGAGACAAAAGTTATTTTTGGTTTGTTTTTATTTTGTAAAAAAGTTAATAAAAATTGGTTTTAAAAATAAAAGTTTTAGTATATTAGCAGTATACAAATATAGGCAAAAAAAATTCACCTTATAGGCCAAAAAAAGTGTCCATATTTTTAAACAAAAAAAAAATGAAACTTGAAAAAGTCAAAAGTTTTGATCTTATTTTATTTTGGGGTGGGAGTGGTGGGATGTATTGAGAAATACTTTATAAAAGTTAGAGACAGAAGTTATTTTTTGGTTGTTCCTATTTTTAAAAAAAGGTAATAAAAATTGATTTCAAAAATAAAAGTTAAAGTCAAAAACAAAATGACCCGTATAGCCAAAAAAAAAAAAAAAAAGAAACCATTAAAAATGAAATATTAAAAGATGGAGTAGAAAAAAATTAAAAGATCAAAAAACAACAATGCCGACAAGTGGCTGTGACTGTCTATCAAAAGACAAACAAAACTTTTATATTTTCATTAATAATTGCATAAAGTATCATAGCTGAGTGTGTATACATTTTAATAGATTATATGTGTATTTTAAGTATATTTGTTTAAGAAAGTATAAGGAAATAATTATTTCAAGTTAATCACATTATTAAATATATAATAAAAGAAACATATGATGTAAAACTATCCACAATAGCATTATAATTTATATTATAGGAGATTTGAGTAGGAAGAAATAGTAGTAGTATTAGTTATTACAATTATGATATTGATTAACAAATAAATTTTCTGAAGTAAGTTTTTTGAATAATGATTTAGACTATTATTATTATTTATTTGCTTTGCATTGTGTGTTAGTTTGTAATCTGATATGTATGTGGACTTTGTACCACCATATATTGTTTATAATGTATGTACGTCAGTTTCAGGCTTGATTTAACAGTTGTCTATGCATTAATGTACAATAGGAACTAAAAGCAATTGTTTATATTAGATACAAGTTGCATAAAGCTGGAAAGTGGGGTATGTGTTAGTTATTATATATAATATAATATTATCATGTGTAATATGGGGTTACAATATTCTGTTGTAGGTAATGCTAGTAATGTCAGATCAACAGACTCACTTTATGCACTACCAAGACAGATATGTCCTATCCCTAGGAAGATGATCATGCAAACCTTAGCACTTCTGCTGTTGCACTTGCAATTCAAATTTGAACTAGATAAAGTTATTTCTAGACACAAGCAAACTGACCCTGTCCAATTTTTCTATCTTAGAGACCTATCTGAAGGACAATGATTACCTCTTGCCAGCATATACAGATGGATACTTTTATTTCCAAGTTATGACATTTTCACAGGATGTCACTGCTTTCTCAGAACCAGGGTGCATTGTCCATGGATGAGATGGAAGATTATTACAGCATGCACCTAGAGAAGTTTTTGGATGATCCAGACAAAACTTATCCATTGATAAGTCCACACAAAAAATAAATAAAAATCTATTTATTACATTTAGTCATATATATGATTTTCACTTTCTGCACAAATTGTACAACTCCATCATTCTAACTTTGCAATCCTTGCACAAATTCTGCACCTCACAGAATACTATAACAATTTTAGGTGTAGTTTTAAAATTAAAAGACAATATTAATTTTTTATCACCATTATCATTTAATAGATTTTATATATTATATTTACCCAAGATGTACTTAAATTTGTGTAAGCAAGTACTCTGCTATTATAGATCCTGTAACACAAGATCTGGTAGAAAACTAATAATATAGTTATATTATAGTTAACATAGTTAAAATACATTCCTAGTATGGTTAACAAATCAAGTAATATAGTATTCGAATATATGGACATTTGCCATGCAGGAAAATATTTCAGTGTTATAAAACAGACGTATATGTAGTTTTATTAACATTTTAAGATATATATATATGATCAATAGATGGCGTCTTTACCAAAACCGCCGAAACAAGTGTTTTTATTTTTCATATATATATATATGTTTTAATATTAAGTAACAACAATAATTACATGAACTTCTATTATATTATATGCAAAATTAACAAGAATGTAAATATAATGTCAATAAAAGTAAAATGCATCTTTCTGCTAGGGAAATCAATAATATGATGTCTTTACACAATATATCAACTAAAGAAAACCTTTTAAAATTAGCATCAGATAAAATGCAAAAATATTTACCTACAATAATTTTAATATAGTAACTAATAATTGCAAGATTTTCCATAAAAAAGACAGATATCACAGCTATTAAAGTCTGATTGGCTTCCTATTATGTTAACCCTTTACATAGATGTTTATGAGTGATTTTTCTCACCCAATGGAAAACTTAATACATTGGTCTTTTCAAAAGTATATCCAAAGCTTAAAAAATATATTTAAAATCGGTGGTCACAAATTAAATGCTTAGCTTTCAAGAATGTGAAAATTCCAAAATGCTAATATATGAATAATCATTGTTTAAAGCAGATAATGTACATAAATTTATGTTAGTTATGGAAAGGCAAAAAATATTGGTTGAAATAAAACACAAAATATCTAACATACTAAAGTGTACACCTTTCATAATAATGAACAATAAACCTTTATGGAATTTTGTTTCAATTTTATAATGAACTTAAAGACAATCACACATATGCTTTTAAAATACATAGCAAGTGGCAAACATGGGGAACAATCATCAGAAGAACAAGTGGATCAAGCCATACATGAAAACTCCAGGCACCAAAAAATATCAGTCCACATCTCCACAGAGAAATATAAATGATGACATCTGCCCTGAATGCCTAAACAAATGCACATCAGGCATGGCAGGACTCGAAGAATGAGCCACATGGGTAAAAATCTTTCAGACTACTGGGACACAGCAACTGATAAAGTGTCACCAGCAGCATTGAAGATAATCTTTATCCTGATACAACAAAACATCCAAGTGGCAGCCAATTTTCAACAGGAAACAACAAGAGATCCTCTATCTCTTATAGCAAGGTGTTTTAGTGTTTAAGGTATGATTTATGCTAAACATTATCATTACTAATTTGAACCCAAAAATGATATACAGGATCCAGTGCAATCAATAACAGATCACAGATTCCTGTCTGAGATGCCACTATATGTTTGAAACAACTTCAGTTTCCAGGATCACATTATGAGCTTCATGGATCAAATAGATGAAGCCCCAATCCACAGAGTTCTTACAGTAATAGTGGGTTGCTTCAAGGAAGCCAAAAGCCATTTCTAAAGACAAACAGCCCATCTTGCATTCAAAAATATACACAGCATATACAAATCTTCCAGGATACAGCTTAATTAAAAAGACTTCATAAACAAAAATATACTAGTTTCTACAGATGACAGGGTTCCTTTATTACATTTATATTGAAAGTGTTAAATTTAGCTGTAATCCCAGAAACAGTAATAACAATAGCTCAACATGTTATTGTTTTAGTTAAAGAATTGTCGCAATAAAGTTGATTAACAATGTTTATTACAAACAGTGTGGAGGCCAATCATTTTATTGTTGAACACATATACACCATACACATAGACTCTAAGGAACACAAATACAACATAGAAAAAACATTTAATGTCAAATGATATGGTAAATAAATAGACACTAAAATCATGGTTTGGGAATCTTATCCCAATTGGCTATACATACAAGTCACATCTAATTGAAATGCAATGATGACATCAGACTGGTTCAAATTAATGTTACACACTAGTTCTTTAAGACCAGTAAGCCTTTTATGTAAGGTAGCTAATCTTATCCCTTTAAAGGTACAGATAACCATACAACAAAATGCAATATTCACAATATATAATAATACAGAATTCACTTGTTGTTACCAAGATAATTTTTTAGAAATATCAAAATGGAATAAAAGCTATAAATTTATTATCATATTACATATACATATTAAACAATAGGCCACATCCATATAACAAATCACAAGACAAACAATCACACAAAAGCATATGGGATCCTTTGTGTAATCCACACAAACAATGTGAACTAAGACCAGGTAAAATGCTCACAAATTCAAATGGTCCTCACACGATAGTGATAAACACATCTGGTTTAGTGTGGAAGACATGATTTTAAAAATAGAGACTAAGGCAGCAGAGGTGGTTCATACTTTAATGATGGCCAAGTATCTAAACATAAATGTTGTTTTAAACTTGCCATTGGTACCATTAATTCTTAATCTTGGAGATATAATAGGGCTTTTGTTGACATGGCTCCTACTGGTAAATGGTCTCAACAACACAACACATGTGACATGTTCTACCAATTAGATAAAATAATGTGAACTAAAAGATCTCCCAAGATTTAATTAGAAATATTGAAAGCAATGATCCTAAATGGACACATGCTATACCTAACATGTTCATTAAACTGAAACCCTTGTTTGATTCCTGTAACAATTTAATAAGTAACTGCTTCTAATATATTAATGACCTTTGTAGTCAAATTCAAATCCAAACCTAACATGTTATGTTTAAAATTTAACAGATACAATTTATCCCTATAGTATTATTACCTAAGAAAATAGTTAAAAGGTTACCAATTAGATTATGAAAATGGTAACATAATAGGGGAGGCAAAAATGGTCAGTTAATCACATGAGATTTTTAATACCCAAATATTCAAGTTTATACTTACAAATAAATCCATCAAGATACAAATACAACTCATATTCTGTACCACAGGGACACTCTCATAAAAAAAAAACATGAAGAACCCCATAAAGAAAAATCACAAGGAAGAGCAACAACTAAAACAGTAGAATACATCATCATTAAAGCACCTACTAAAACAAAGCAGCACATGACCAACCTATCCTGACCACAATGCCAACATACAGAGAATATTGTAAAAGAAATCCAACTGTTGAATATTGTAATCACAAAGCAACAAAAGAAGCATTCAAAAAATATAAACAATGTAAATATTTATTTATTAATAAAAAATAATTAAAAAATACTCTTGTGTCATCAAACAAAAATAATATGTGATTTAAACCTTCCTGCCAAAAAAAGTATTAATGGAACTTTCCAATTAAAATTTTTATTCACCTCCCTGAGCTAATGTAAGTTCATACATGCTTTTATGCATATCACTACTTCCAGAATATTCTTTTTACCCAGGCACACTATGCTTAGTGCAATAAGAGGAATACACAGGAAGAGAGACATGTGTAAAAGCATGAAACTCTTCACAGTAAATCGCTTTACCTGTTGCTTCCACTTAAATAAGATTATTTTCTTTTTGTATGATTTTTCTTTTTTTTTGCTTTGTTTACTATTGATGTTTCTATGGTTTTGTTTTGTTTTTATTTTTCTTCTGCTTATGCTTTATTACAAATTTAGTAAGTGGAAATGACATGCATCTTTTTAGAGGGAAATTATTAGGACATAGCCTGCTGCTAAGACTACTCAGGAAATCATCCCAATCATAGGTGAGAATGTGTTCCATGTTGCTGCATATTGTTTTTAACTTTAATCAAAATCATTCTTAATTCACTTTAGCCTTTACCATGAGAAGTCATCATGGTGGCAAATCTTTCATATTTTGCAATATATGTCCCAAAGCAGGAATATCTCACATTAAAGTAGATGGTGTTTTTTTTATAATTTTAAATAATAATAACATCAACAAGAAATATTTTATTTCTTAAGTTGATATAAAATAAACAAATGAAGGTAAATTAATCTTAAAAGATTAATTTATTTGAATATTTTACATCTTACCATTGCTTTAGACTAGGTCAGTCATATTCATATAAATATTCTTTTCCTATCACTGTGCTCAGTGCAAATGACTTTAATATTAAATGGATCAAAATTGTGGCTACAACTGAGTTCATGCTTTAAAAATATAGACCTCATATTGGGAGCAGTCAATCCTAATTAACGATTGAGCTTCATTGTCCTTCAGACTTTTCAAATTACTAACCCAGGTTTAAACCTTATGTTTCATCCTTCTCTTATATTCATGTACATCTATTTTATGTATATGTTTGAGATGTGCACCTAAAAAGTTATAAAGTTTAGCTTTTAATATTCTTTTACTATTATTTATTATTAATTCTTTTTATTAAAATCAGAGTATATTAGGTACAGCTCAAATATATACATAAATTACTAATACAACATTAATTTACAAATATTTTTTTGAAGTTTGTAAAATTAAAACCTTTTTTAAAATTCTTTATTAAAACACTGTATTTATTTTCTTTTAAAAATCCAAGATGGAGTATGCAACTGTTAATTGTCCAAAAATAATTAAAAGGATAGAAATTTTACATTGTCTAATTTTGGGAAAGAATGTCTAATTAAACTGTACTAAAAATAAAAAAAGAAATCAAATTAAGTATTTCTACTTTTGCAATTAACATTTTATCAAATCTATTTATAATCTGGAAATAGATTTGAATATATTTTTGGACAAATTATCTAACAGTTGCATCTCCAAAACAATAGGTGAAGAAAATGAGAAAATTCCTATTACATAGTAATCGTGAATGAAATTAAAAAAGGGATAATAAAAGCATTCATTCAATACCTGAGGGCAGTATATAATGGGCCAATTTTTGACCGCCTAAAGAAAACTAGTTTGTAGATTAGCAGTTGCCAAATATACTCCACGCTACTTCATTTTCCAAAATGTTGAACGAGTAGTCAAACTAATCACCTTTTCTCACATTTGCTGCTCAGTCTCTTGCTGCCAATAATCATCTCGCTGATGCCCCAAAAATGATAGAAAGTACAATCTAAGACTGGAGGAATGCCTGATTGCTATGACATTGGCAATTGTTTAAATCCTGTTAATTTGCCATGTGGAGCCCAATTGTCAAAATGGACTCTTTAATATAGCAAGGTAATTAACCTAAGAACCACCTATAAAATTTACATCTAATTCCTTCTAAAACTAATCTCAACCTCAGATATCTGGATTTCTTAGTTAAATTGTTAAATTAAATGTTTTTTTGGTAACTGTTAATGTAAATTTGCTCTCATACGTAAATTCTGCCATATGCCCTTATTTCTTTAATTTTGGTTCGGTTCCTTTCTTAATTTTAAACTATATTTTATTTTACTATTTTTAAGTTGCCAATCTAAACAATTTTGCAAGCCTAATGTATAAAGTTGTTTTCCCTATCTACTCAGCCCTCCTTGGGTCGAGGTTAATAAAACCATCTTCCTTTTGAATTAGATGTACGTAATTCTTAATTAATATGCTCTCCAGATTGTTTTCCAAGTTGACCTAATTTCATGATTTTCTTTAATACATTAAAAGGGTATTATTTATGTATAAATTTTAAATCCCTGAAAAATTAACACTATTAAATATTTTATATGTCGCTCACTTAATTCTGAAAAAGTGATTTCTTATTGTTACTTTTTTTATATTCCGTACTACAATGCCTTACTCTTAATATTTCAAATACTTGATTATTCTAAAGTTATAAAATTCATGAGGATGGGATTTCAATATGTTAAATAGCAAGGGAGAAGTAGGGGGGTAATTTTAAAATCTATTTTGTATGAATTAAATCTTTCCCCTATATATTACATAGCATAGCGTTAATTGCCTAAATTATAGCATTCTGATGAGGTTCATGTATCTTAGAATAGTAACTTCCATTTCATGTCATTAAAAAAAAGAATTAATAAAAATTGAAAGTAACTATCTATTTTCAGTTCTTACTAATATCCAAGGTTCAAACAACAGACTGCTCTCTTGTTTATAGCTTCCGAATGGTTGGTTTAGCTTGTTTTTTCCTTTTTCTATCATTAAAAGTTATTCCAGGCACTTTTGATGAATATAAAGAAACTTTAAAAAAATTGATAAATGGATTAGTTGAGGTTGGATTTGTGGATTTTATGCATCTTCTTCTTCTTTCTCTTCTTTCTTCTTCTTCCTCCCATTACAGATAACAGTTCTTGAATAAAACACTGGGTGGAAAAGAAGTATCTGAGACAGCATGTGTGGTTGACTTTAAACTCAGCCATTCTTTGGGTATTAAATAATTATATATGAGTCTACAGACAGTTCAGTGAATCAACCCATGATGGCAGAGACTTTGGGAACAAAATAGCAATTAGCAATGCATTATCCTTGTTTTCTTATACCTAGCAAAATAAACAAAAATAAAGTAGTAATTTGTGCACTTTCCTTAGAACACCATTTTATTTTTTTAGCTTCTTTTTAGGGATTTAATATTGATCGATCCCCCCAGATTAATTTAGCTGCTATAGTCTTTACATCTCAGTACATCTTCTATGCTGTTCAAAGCAAGAATTTGACATTTTGCTTTAACTTTTTTAAGAGAAAAAGTTGGAGAGAAAAACAAAATCAACTATGTTTCTCAGAGCTTAAAAGATACTCCCCTGAATAACACAATATTGACTATTCCCTGTTTCACACAGCTCTCTTTATATCCCATTTTCTGTCACCCCCCTCAACTTTGTCCAGATTAAAAGTTTCTTCCCACAAACATAACTGTCATTTTACAAAGTAAACAGAATTCAGTTTGATCAAAAGCAATTAAAAAGAAAATTAATAGCTCTTCTATTGTTTCAAAAGCATTTCCTTCCTTTTTGACAATTAAAAACACAGAAAATATAAAAATATATGTTTGATTAGAGTCTCCAAATATTATAATGCTTATATTGTTTCAATCCTCTTAGTGTTTGTTGCACATGTACTGTTGTCAATCATAAAAGGGCATTAAGTAAATTATGGTCATAATTTATTATAGGTAAATTATATGGTATCCCAACTCAGATGAGTTGGAGTTTAAATTTTCTTTTGATTTCATATCCCATTATAGTCAAATTTCATACGTTTATCAATGCCATTTGGTGTCATTGTTATTATAATCTTGTAAAACAAAAAACACTTATTTATAATTGTTAATTAACAATTATAAATAAGTGTTTTTTTGTTTTACATAATAGTGAGAAGTAAAACTATATTTATTATAATTTTGATATAATTGCATTAGTTCTGGCTTTGATGTATTGGAGGTGCCATTGTCTGAATTTGAATCTCTCTCGTCACCATAAGAATAAAAAATCATTATATTTATAATAAATTTTTAGATTGTATTATCTGAAACTTGTGCACGTATCCATGCACAGAAATAAGTACATGTGATAGTATTTTATTTTGTTTATTTACTTACACAGTTAATGTACATGGTCCAGGTACAACAATTATATGTGATGTTATTTTATATTATTTATCGTTTATATAAAATTATGAATATTGTTAACCCATTACTATTTCATATTTATTGAGTCATAAATAAATATTAATTTGATTATCTAACTTATTTCTACCTTTTCTATTAGTCTCATATAGAGTCAGAGATCCAACATAGTAAATAGGCCATAAATAGTAGATCACATCTTGTCCCTGATGATGATGTATACAAGTTTTACTGGAACATCCAGAGAGTATTTTAATGTGTATTCTTGGGTATTTTGTGATGTATAAGATATAATAAAATCCCATTTACCTTCTGCATCACTTCTGCTTTGTCACTTTTGGAGTATATCCAGAATCTGTTACCTCTGTTGATATTCAAGACGTTAATACTTAAATTAATAATAAATTTGCCAGCCAATAGAAGAATCGAACCTATTTTCTAAAATTATAACAGATGCACTATCTATCCCTAAGAATTTCATTGCTATTGATTTAATTTAATATTTGGGTTAATGAAGAGGTAACTTAAAATTCAGATTGTTTATCTTCCATTGCATTTCTGTACTTTAAATCTGAATACATGATGAGCTATCATTCATGATATTATGGAGTAGATTATAATTATTACTATCTGGTTTAATGGCCCGTATTCACCATGTAATGATTAGCGGTTTCATAAATTATACCATCTTGTCTATGGTCTGACATCGGATCTTAAACAAATAAAAAGTGTAAATTATGTCATAGTGTGGTTTTAAGAAATAGTCATCGAAAGAGTAATTGTAAATCATAAATTAAGATTTGAGAATGCCGTTTTAAATCCAATAATTAAGGAGAATTATAGTTAATTAAAAGAATAATATAGTTTAGTTATGTAACTTGACGAACCTTCAAGTAATGCTGCGATTAGCCTTCGCAGTGAACCCTGGATGCATCTGGACTGTATGATAATTGCTGTGTGTTCTATTATTAATTTAGACTGTTACAATATGGGGTAAGGGTTTTTCGGCTACAATATATATATTTATCTGTCTACCTATATATACGAATCTACTCACTGAATAATGATATCTATCTATCTATCTATCTATCTATCTATCTATCTATCTATCTATCTATCTATCTATCTATCTATCTATCTATCTATCTATCTAACTAACTATTTATATGACTTTCTATTTGTCTATCTACCCATCCAGAGATTTGTCTATTCAACTATCTACTATTTACATTTTAATTCACCAATCTATCTATCTATCTATCTATCTATCTATCTATCTATCTATCTATCTATCTATCTATCTATCTATCTATCTATCTATCTATCTATCTATCTATCTATCTATCTATCTATCTATCTATCTATCTATCTATCTATCTGTCTATTTATACTTCTAAGCAAAAGGAAAATTAATATCTATCTATTTATATATTTATCAGGCTGTCTGATTGTTTGTTTTATCTATCTACATTCATACATTCAACCAGACATTTATTTAAATATCTATTTACCCCCTCATCAACTCACCTATTGTCAATATATCGATCTACCTACCTGCCTATGTATATGTGTATTATTTACCTATGTGACTTTTTGTCTATCTCTTTATACAACCATATATTTACCCAACTATCAATGAAAACATCTATTTACCTGTATATTGCCCATCAATCTAGCCATTTATCTAAATCGATACAAACATAGATAGATAAAGAGTTAGACAGATAAGTTGATAAAGAAATTAAGAAATGGATAAAAATATTTAGATAGATAAATGGATGACTAAATAGATTGATGGATGAATATATAAATTGATGGATGAATAAAATGATAGATGAATAGAATGGATTAATGGACAGATATTTATATAGATAGATAAATAAATAGATAATTGGATAAAAAGATAGATTTATAGATGGGTAGGTAAGTGGATTGGCAAATAAATTTATATAGATATATAAATAGATTGATTGATTGATGAATACATAAATAAGTAAATAGATATATAAACAGATAAAAACAAGAGATAAACGGGTGTGTTACTAGATAAGTATACAAATATGCAGAAAGACAAACAGATAGATAGATGGATGAGTGCGTAGATAGACAAATATAGTTATAGAATTATATTAAAAAATTGAACTTTCGTTGTTTGACAAAATGGGCAATAATTATTTTCTTTACCGATTTCACTTTCAAATACGCGCGTAAAACTGGTATTTTTTTGCCCACTCTCATTTTATGAAGTCAATGGCTAATATGAAACAATCGCAATATTTTCTCCCTTTTATTTCAAATTATGAGGATTATCTCTGACTCAGCCATTATATTTTTTTCAAGTAATATCAATATGTTTTTTAAATTTTATTAAAATTTGAATTCCTTAACATTTACTTTATAGGTACTTTTCGATGACATCTAAAATCAATTTGATTTTAATATTTGGTAAGCATGGATAATATTATATTTATTTTCTGTTCCAAAATGAACAAAAAAAAATAAATATTTTTCATTTTGTTGTAATATTTGAATTTTATTTTATTTATCAAAATTCCTGCAAATGTTTTTTGAAACTTTTCATATTGGCAAATATCTACACAGTTTATAAGTTTTTTCTATAAAATTTGTTGTCATGAGGTCAAATGTGAATCCTGCCAATTTTTCGTTCTCTGTTTTCTTTTTTGAGACCACATAAAAAAGACATTCCTTTTGATGCTATTAGGCAATAACACATCTATTTATTTTTCAAAATCAATATAAAAAAATAGTAAGTTTGATAAAATATAAAATTCACTTTAATCATTTATTTGTTGATTGTAAAATTGTTTTCAATTGTAATATTTATTATGTTGTCATGTTTTTATATTTTTAGTAATTTATTCAGCCAAACTTACGTTCTTAAATACTTCTACTAACTTTAGATTAAATTTGAATTTTAATGTTTTATCTGAAAGTTATAAAAATAATTTCAATCGGAATATTTACTAATTGTAGTAATGAAAACTTTTATTTTTTAATTTTTGGATAAAATATGAAAAATTTTCTTAACAGTTTTCTTAATGAAATCTTTAAAGTTGTTTTGATTTTAATAATTGCTAATTGTAGTAGTAAGACCTCATTGTTTTTTTGTCAATTTTTGAGGAAATTTACATTATTGTGGATTGGACAAAATATTGGGGTATTTCATATTTTCATTCAATTTAAGGTCATTTATCATTTAGTTGCGTCTGTTTGATAGCTCACACTAATGTCAAAAACGTTCTAGATTACCTTATAAACGGTACCAAGAATTGCCATTAGTAAATATAGAAACATCATGTGGAAAGTATTTTAAAATTAATTGTTAATAATATATATAAATATGTGCATTGTAGTACTAAAACTAGGTTCAGATATATACAGACTCGTAATTATAAAAAATAAAAATGTGAATTAAATCTAAGATTTTCTTTAATAAAAAAAGAAACATAATTCATATTCATGTCTATGAGTGTTTACTTGTTAATAAAAAATATTGAACTGATATTTCAGCCTGATTGTATGTTCCATTGTCTTCACATTTCTATAGATCATTGGAGTGACTCTGCAATAACTATATCAAAAATACTCCAAACCTCAGTGAAATGTCAAATTGACATTACAAAAATCTAACACATATGTAGACTATTATATATATATATATATATATATAATATTGTAACCTTAAGTTAGAACTTTATATTAAATATTTGTAACAATATATTTTAATAAAAATTTACACCTTATTTTCTATTAAATAAATGTCAGGTTCATGGTAGAGATACTGAGTCATTTTATAAGCTATTTGTTAATTTGTGACCAATATTATAAAATATTATTAGTTCAAACAAATTTATATAAATAAATTTAAATAATTTTAGCTTATCAGTCAAGCTTATTTTAATATTGTGGGTATATATAATCATAAAGATATTATTTTAAAGTATAACCTATTATTAAACAAATTACAGTTAAAAGATTTATGAATTCTCTTAATGTATACATTTCACCTGTTCTATTAAATTAAGTTGTCATAACATAAACACTTAATAAATTTTTAAAATGCTTTATTGATTTTTAATAATATAATTAATTAATTTACAGCTTATTTTAAAAATATAGTCATTAATGCTAATTTATAATATTCAAATTTTTTATAAATCTAATTAATTATCCAATAACTTTATATTGGTTATTTCTAAGTGCTTATTTTAAATATTTTTAGTATGTGATTATATGTAGTCTGTTTTATTTTAAGGCTAAAACTTTAAAAGAAGTAACTGTTTTAACTTTCTTCTTTAAAAGAGCTAATATGTAAAGTAACTCAATGCTTCAATTTATAACATTTTTCTGTTAAAAATATTTAATATTTTAAAATACTTAAAGTTAATATTTTGGGAATTTTAGAAAAAAAAAGATATGTGTTTAAATAAATATAGTTTTTTCTTTACTGATGTAATAAATTTTATTTTATTGAATATTTGATTAAATAGTAATTTATAATAAGATAATGTAATCATTATTTTATTTAAAACGTTTTCAGATATTCCAATTAAAATGTTATTTTTAAATATTTGATCAACATAATTAAGTCAAATAAATGAATTAGAATTAATTCTCTCATTTTCAATTATCTGATTAATTATCTATTGACTGACTTACCTTATTTAAGCTCTAACCACATGTATTTGTACTCATTTCATCTTTTTTCCTCCACATTTTTGCATGTGTAATTTTTTATAATTACTTATTAATTTTCCTGTTTAAGCCATGAATGGCTAAAGTAATTATATGCTTGGGTCTCTAGCTTTGGCCTGACTTCTCCAATTTATACATTGACAATGCATAAATAAGGAAGGATGAAATATGTGATTTGTAACAACAGGGAAATTTTTTACTGAAGCTATAAATATTGTTTGAACTCTTATTGATTTTTAATTTGCTTGTTTAGTCACACTTAAAATTTATCTGAAAGTGATGATTTAAAAATGTTAAGTGCCAGAACTTAAATAACTTTGCATTCATTTTAATAGAAGTTTATATGCTTTATTCTTCAAGGAATTATAGACGTTATATTTTTCAAATGCTGACCTTTTTCATCATTTGCAGAATGTTCTCATTAACTTTAATTTGACATTTAAAGTCAAATTACAATGTTTGCTGAGTTTGTATGACATTATGAATGATCTTATTCTGAAAGAAACTATTCTATTGTTATGTCTATGTATGAAATAACATCCGTAAAATTTATTATTGTACTCTTGTTTTAGAATATATGAAATGTTTGATTCATCTTTTATAAAGTTGCAAAAATGCATATATTATATTTATTATGAATTGATCTTATTACAAAATATATTATAAATGAAAAAATTTTGAATGAAATATATGTGATAAAACATAGAAATATAATCATGCCTGAATGTAGTTTAGTCACAAATAAATATTTTATCTGTCTCCTAAAGATTAAATACATTATAAGATGACATCAATGCTTACTACAATTTATGTATTGATGATAAAAGAATAGTGTACTCCATAAATATGCTTCTAAATATTCTATTGCTCATGAAATATAAAATGTTATTTATTCTATGAATTCTAGAATCTGCTCAGCATTTTTATAATGGCTATTATTTTAAAAAGATTACTGTGTTTTTGAAAAAAATATTCTTTACTTTATAAGACTTTGCATCATTCTAATACAAATATATTCAGCTCTTTATAATGTTTAATTTATGAAGTTATGAATTGTGTTTCCAAAGAAAGCAATATTTTTTTTCTACATACTACTAAAAATGAATAGTATGCTTTCTACATTTCATTGATTTATATGTAAATTGCTTTAAAAGAAATTGTGTTTATTATCTTCATGTTATTTAAATAAATACTTTGCTATTTCTTTGAATGGCTTTTTAATGTCAGTTATTATTTATTTTACTTTATTTATCCTCCTTTTTCAGGTTTGCCACAAACATAAATAATTGTATTAATTTATAATTTATTATTTATGATTTAACTATAAGAACATGGTGTAATTAAAAAGGATTTGAACTCAGATTTTCAAACTCCCTACAATTATCAATCAATCTTAATTAATCAATATACACCAGTCTTAGCTTATATATGCAATTCTTTTTAGTATAATATGATAAATCTTCACTAATTATTATTTTCTATATAAATATACTGCCACTTATCAAACATTTATCTACCTTCTGGATACAAACTGTTTTTGAATTAAAGTGTTTTATATTTTTATATGTGCTAAATTTATTTCACATCCCAAACAATTTAAATCAATTTAGAAAAAAAACATAACTCATGTCATTTATAACACTGCCATACACTATACACTCAGTTTATTCATACTTAATTTTTTATGACAATATGTGACTATACATGAAGTAAAGATTGACAAAAAGTGAGAGTATATTCATACTACATGATGATGTGACAAATTTAATGGATTAAAAATTTAAAAAAATGTAATAAATATAAGAATTCAAATAAAATATGCTTAACAAAATCATATATATATATATATATATTGTGATGATCACACATACTGCGATCCCACATGTGTACATTTAATATATAGTATAATATTAAATGTGAGTTTTATGTAAACCAAGTTATAGAAATTGGATAATAAAGTTAGAAAAATAAAATAAATTTATTTTAAGTTAAGTTTTAATTTAAAAAAATCAAAATGGTAGCTGAGGAATGCAAGTAATTAAAAAAATCAATTATGGTAATTAAAGAAAGTGAAGGAAGGTAAGCAGCCAAGATCCTTATCTTCCACCTTCCAATGTTAACTTTTTTAGAATTTAAAATTAGTAAAGTTAAGGGAATAGTAAAATAAGATCATCGAAGTTGATGATTAAATCTTAAAGGGAAAGGTAAATAAAAAGGGGTTAATGATTGTAGAATTAGCAATCATAGATTTCAGTAGCAATTGCGAATAAAAATAAATAGATTTATAAAAAAAAAGATAAAGATCATTTCTTCAAAATACACATGTGAATGCATGAAATATATGTATAGGCGTGTAAAATAAAGAGTGTGTAAATGAGAAAATTATTTCATTAAAAAGAAATGGAAGTAAATAAAATAAAATAAAAAAAATAAATAAAAACAAGAAGAAAATTTTACGTATTTTATGAAAGTAAAATAAATGTGTGAAATGTAATTAATGACATTCCAAAAACAATCAAGAAGATAAGTAAAGGATTCTGGGACAATTAAGTAAGAAAAATTGTAAAAGAAGTAGCCATATTTTAGTAGTTCTTCTTGAGTCTGCTGAGCTGACAGACAGAGTAATTTGAGAGCTGTGAACAAAAAATGTACCAAGAAGTTGAGACATCAAGAATGCAGGGCTAAGGGGCCACAAACGGATGCCAGTTGATCCATGCTCACCTTGGGTGTAAAGTCATTTTCTCCATGAAGTAATAGTAGAGATAGTGCCTGCCTGATGGTTCATCTTCCCTGTCATAGAAGCCACAAGAATACGACTTAAGTAAGCTGCAAGAAAGAATCCAGCCGGATCCCAAGAATTTCCATCTCTACAAAAGAAGTGGAGTAATCCACATGATGGGTAATAATTCCCTCATCAACATCCAGAAAACCTAGGTAATTAACTTTAATATAACACGCGTGCACACACTTTTGTAAATGGCCACATTAATTTAAAAAATGCAATTGCAAAAGTGAATCTGAATGAACCAAATAATTAATAGTTTTCTGTATCAAGGAATACATGAAGAAAAGACTACAAGCTATAAAATATCTACTTATAAATATTTAGTATCAAAGAATTATCATTTTAGGTGAAGGGTTAATTAAATTAAATATAATTTGTGTTATTTAAATGATTGCTTGTTTTAGGTTGAAGTATTGTTGAGTTTACTGAAGAGAAGTGATTAATCTATATACAAGACATCGTGCCTAAAGAATGGCTGGCTAAAAGATGGACTGTGCTTCCCGGAACTCTATCTCACCAGCTCATCAATGCCATCCAGTGCTGTCAACATCTAGCCAGAGCCTGTATGTGTCAAGTAAACCTGCTAATACTCTGACTGTAACTGCCTCTGTCAAGCCATGAAACATCTTCCAATAGGTATATTATTATAATCTCCAATTTGCTGCAAGCCACTGATTTTATTTCACTTGTTTAAATCAATATTAATTTATATATTTTATATATCTGTGTAATGTTTATACGGCCAACTATAAACATTTCTAAGACTAAAATAAAATGTAGTGCAGGGACCTTAAAGAATATTCTCTTATGCACCAAACCAGGACAATGTCATACTGGAATGCCTCATAATCACTAAATATATCCCTATTTATATGTCAGACCATTATTCATGAATCTAGATCAATGAACATGAGATCTATAACTGTTACTGTGATAAAGAGATGATGCAATAAAATTTTTAAAAATTGAAATACAAGTTTATTAGCAATAAAAATTGATATTAAGGTCTCTACAATATGGTTTTACAATTAGAAGCCTTCTGATTTTGATTAACATGCAATAATAAAAAAAATTACATTGTGGTTTACATGATTAATATAAAAAGTTCAAGTTACTATATATGATGGTTTACATATGACACACACATATATATGCAGACAGTGGCACATTTTACTATTACATGAATAGAGTTCAATTGACATTTAACAAAATTTTAAAAATGATTAAATTTTACATATAAGAGTTTATCTGACACACATTATTAGTATTTGCAATACAATTGACATATATACACACACATACATTTGTGTGCATGTAATTTCTGAACATATTTGACTTTTTATAAATGAAGGATTAAAATTTTACATATATGCATGCACATGTATATATACACACACTGACGTTTACCTATTTTAGCCTGTCACAATAATATTATATTTTCATAGTTAATTCCTTGATTAAAATACATTAAATTCACACATACACATGTGTATCAATAAAATATAAATATAATTTAAAATTAGTTATCAAATTCTATTTTTAATGATTACATAATCTTTTCTTTTTAAAATGAAGACTCCTTTTTGACAGTTTATGAAAGTTTCTTTCTTGATAGGTCAGCCTCAAGATTAATTAGGTAAATGTTTAAAAAAATGATACTCTTGCAAATTTATTTTAATTCATGCAAAATTATCTGGTTGTTTCACTTTTAGAATGTCTGTTAATTTTTTTTTTCAACAAATAAGAAGCAAAATCATTTTTAGAATTAAAAAAATATAAATTTCAAAATGTCTTTCTGCCCTATCAATAAATGATTTAAAATAATTGCTATAGATTATATATCTCACTTACAATATCATTTTAATGAGTTATTAAAAAAACTTATTTAAAATTATATATAATGCTACTCATCATTATATATATATATGTTTATCTGTGCTTCTTTCTGTACATAGCACAGCAGCATACACATAACTACTTTTTCATTCAGATGGGGTTTCTCTTAGACAAGCTGGTTTTTGGTCTATCATCACAATAGGCATAATCCAGGAAATTGTCATCATCAGATAAAAGTATAATTCAGATGTGGTTGTTGACATTGATCAGTTTACTTCTGGCTAGTATTGGTCCATGAATGTTAGTTGTTTTCTCAGAACACATTTGTAGCTATGAATATCAAAATGAAAAAGTGGGTCATTTTTCTCCATGTGAGTTCAAACTCTATCACTGAACTATAGAACAGCTGCTTCCTACTGTCTTGACTTTAGCTACATCTTCATGGGAGCTCTGTCCAATTTTTTTAGCTAACTCTGTAGCCAGATATTCTGCTTTTCAAACTATTATTAACCAAACCTTCTGGCCAGCTATTACAAAATATATTTAGCCAAGGATTAATACCAATTTCTTCTGGCCATCTCTTACAAAAACTACAAGCCAAACTATATTAGCCAACTCTCTTTTCAAAACTACTATCCAGGCTTTGCAACTGTCCAATTTGTACAACAACTTCTCAAAATATTAAATCCAGACTCTTCAGGCCAGATCTTACAAAACTACAAGCCAAACTAAAATATTTTTTTATTCAACTCTTTTATAGATTTGGATTGGGGGTGATAAAAACACATTGCAGGCTGTTTTCAAACTGTCTAATAATTTTTATTCTTGGTGATAAAAACACAGTAACTGTTTTCAATCTGTCTTGATTAAAACCAATTTTAATCCCTCCAAAAGCACTTTTAATTAAAAGGTACATTTTGTAAATTGTATTAGTTTAACTAATTAAAAAGATTTCAAAGTAGATATTTTTGACATAGATAATGTATACAAGAATTAAAAGATTTTCACAGACAGATATTTTTATAATTATCAGTAGACATGTTTGGTTTTAAATTCAAAATCAGAATAATAATAATTTATTAATATTTATTCAGACTTCTTTTAAATATTTTAATTTATAATAAAATTTTGTTTTAAATCCAGAGTTATTTAACCTTTTATTTATTATTTTTTATTCCAAAAAATATAGAAAAATATCTACAAAAATGTATGTCTGTGTTTATTTCTACTTTTCCTTTCAACTTTATATATATATATATTTGTGTGCACACACTATATTAATGTGTGCCATATAACAAACCTGGTATAATATATATATATATACACATACACTTAGAACTATCAGTTAAGTTAAGCATAATTATTCCAAATCCATTTTTAGCTTCTTTTTACAGATTTAATTTAAAGTTTATTTTTAGGCTAAGCTTTCTAAATACAAAGCATACTTCTAAAAGTTTTAATACTATTTGCTATCATCATTTTACATTATTACTATTATTCTTACATGTTCTTCAATGGATTGCATGATTTTTCAAGGTTAGTGGATATTCATGAAACATGCTTAGAATGAGTTTGAAAAATAAAAAAAAACTAATTAATAAAAAAACAAACTAACAATTTATGTGCTCTAAATCAATAAACATAAAACCATTCACTTACTCTTTTGTGTCTACTACATATACATACAATATAAAATATTGAAAGTAAGTAAAAATAATAATTATAAATATTAAAACTTAAAGCCATATCGATAAATATAAAGATCAGATCTTAATATAATAAGATTGTTTTAAATATTTGCAGTTTTGAACCATGAATTTCTGAAAATATCATATGTTTACTATATATGTAATCAAGTCATTAGTAATGTAGTTTTTATTGTGATTATCTTCTTCAGGTATTAGTGATCATAGATAGTGCATATTGAGATACAATAAATTTCTTTTTTTTTCTTATAGCATGATTTTTTTCTTTAATGCAGTTGTGGTTTCATTGTTACAACAAGACATGTTAAATAGTTTTTTTAGACAATGTTATCATAGATTGTGAAATGGATAGAGTTGTGAAAATATTTTAAAACAATCAGCAAGACATGTTCACCTAAACTGTTTTGATGGAGACTGTTTTAACAGATAGTTTTTCCTGTTTTTCTGGAATTATCCTGCATTTGTTTTCTTTTTGAGCCAACATTTACACTAAACTAATCTCATTTTTTTTAAATATTTATGTATTTTCACATGTTAGATCTCATTAAATCTGTATAGATTTATATGAGGATATTTATCAAAAACTGATTTAATGACTTGATTTAATATATATTTTTCCCACATGTTTTCTTATGATTCTTTTGTCATTCATTAAATTATTTCATAAATGATTATATACTAATTTTTTTCATTGTTTATGCTAAAAATGATAAGAAATAAAAATCCTGACCAATATTAGTGCTTTATAAATATTAATAATGGACTTATATTTGTCTCTCAATCTACTGCAAGAAAATATAAATTATTTGTTTAAACTCCTGTTTAGCAGGAAAATCTGAATGGCTTACAAAGTATAACATATTTTTATAAACTATGCAATTCAAATTCATTAGTGTACACTACATTTAAATTATCTAATTTCTTTTTCAATAAATTATCTACTTTTTAACGTACCCTTCATTACATGGATTATCACTTCATTAAATACACTTTTACAAATGATATACTTTTACCAAATATTTAATAAGATATTTTAACTCTAGATTAATTTTCTTTTATATTTAATAGTATGCATATCTTTGTTAATTTGTTTATCTTTAATTTCTATAACTTGTGTATTTAAATTATGTGTAAATGATGTAGAGTTGGGTTGGACATATTATAATAGATGGACAATTGAAATCCTAAACGGAAATCCAAAAGAGTGTTAAAAACCCAGAAAGAGACTTTATTAAAACAGGCAAAACTCTCCATATAGTATTCCCACTCAGTGTAAGCCAGAGTAATCAATGGATTCGAAAAGGCTCTGGCTTCCACTGAGTGGCACTACTGTATGGGGAGTTTTGCCTGTTTTAATAAAAAGAATAATCTGCATGTTCATATTTAAATGCTAAAATAGCTCTAATATTAAAAAAATGCTAGGATATTGATACATGCTCATCAACATCAAATGCTCTTGCTATCTGGTACCATGTGTGCATCAACAATCTGTTGTCAAGGTAACCATTATTTTTAATAGATATGAAATGGAATCTAGGTTTTCATTTATTATCTACCAAAAATAAATTTGGGCTTGGCGACATATTGCTGATATTCTATGGGCAATGTAATTTACTTATGATCAGCATTATCTAGTGGCATTTATGTTTTGTGTTTAACACATAAAAATATTCTTATGCACACGTGCATGATATATATTATAACAGAATCACTCACAGAGCTAATTAAAAGAAGTATGTCTTATTTAAGTCTAGGGGAAATGATTACCAATAAATAAGTATGTATAGGATAGAATGACTATAGATATTATTTTTCATCCAATTTGATAATTGGCATAGATAGTCATCAGACTGAAGCTTACATTAAGTATAAGTCTTTACACTGAAGCAGCAACATTTTCTCATTATCATCCTCTCTGTATTTATAATATTATTCTGATGTAATATAAATAGGATGAGAAAAATTTATGAGAAACAAATTTTTTAAGAATAACAATCAATTTATTTAATACAAAAGAATAAATTAAAACAGGCAAAACTCAGTACAATTGTTTTATATTTACATATAAAGAAATATGGAATATACATATCATAAAATATTTTAAATTATTATTTATTAAATAAAAGTCATTGTAAAAGTCTTAACAAATTTATATTTTTCTGCTTTCTGATGAGCTAAACCTTTTTATACAATAATACTAATTTGAAATTGATATCTCTGGTCATAACAACCATATCTTCATAGTTTCATACTGAAATTTATCAATTATTTAACTTGACTTTTTCTATAAATAAATCACTTTTTAGTTATTGTGCCTTAATGTTGAGAAAAAAAGCAGAATATGTGGAAATTCTTCTCTTTATGGGCAATTGCACTCTCTATAGCTTCTCTTTCAAGTGCATCCCACACTTTTCATTTTATATATTATAACCTTTAGTTAGATAATTGATTTCTTTATAATATTAAATTATCAAGTTGTGTTATAATGTCCACAATAAGATCCAATATTGGCAGATCATTATTCAGTTAATTAAGGCATGATCACCACTCCATGAAGACATCTACACTTCTAGAAAAATGAGGTTGAGCACTCAAATTAAAAGTTTACTTCACCATCGCAAATATTTATGAATATATGAAAATGCAAATCATTTTCCTAGTTTTATAAGCAGTAGAAATACTTATATGAACTTTTCCAGTTTTTGGAAACAGAAGATAAATTAGTTTTTTTCTTCATTGTTTAAACATTTATTTTATAACGTTTTTTGTATGATTATAATTATGAAAAGAATAGAGACCCTTTAGCCTAATTTGCAGAAGCTGTTGAGATGATAATAATAATAAATAAAAACTATCCATTGTCTAGTAACTCTGCAAATTTCCATAGCAACATAATATTTTGAAAACAGTTACCTTTATTTTAGAATAATTATCTTAAAATTCCAAGAAGTATATATATTTTTTTCTAACAAATTATTTTATTTTTCCACTTGCTAATGCCTGAATGATTTGATTTAAAATAAATAAATAACATTTTCAATGTCTTACAATACATAATATATTTTGTATTAATTTTTTTAAAAAGCTACACATGTAAACTATGATGGCGATTATAATATATTTATAGAAATGAATTGTGTCTTATTCATTTGAATGTCAGCAATGTGTCTCATGAGTTGGTTCAGAGTTGTAACGATTGCTAAATATAGCAGTTCAAAGATAAAAAATAGTATTAAATATAATAATATTTACTAAGGCTGTAAAACCTCAAGAGTGTGCGCATGAAAATGCGAAGGTAGGGACTTCTACAGGTCTTAACCACAAGCTTACACTTTGGAAAAAAGACCTGTAGAGGTCCCTACCTTTGCATAGAGGTCCCTACCTTTGCATTTTTATGCGCACACTCTTGAGGTTTTACAGCCTTAGTAAATATTACTTATGTAATCAATGTGCATTTAAATAATAATAATAATAATAATAATAATAATAATAATAATAATAATAATAATAATAATAATAATAATAATAATAATAATAATAATAATAATAATAATAATAATAATAATATGTATATTCAAATGATAAAATTATTAAGTGTCATATTTAATTCTCAATGTATTAACTCTTTTCATAAAATTATGTAATTCTCAAGCATTCATTGATTTGTTTTTTAATTTATCTCTTTATCTGAACTTGAAGTCAACGAGTGATTAAAAAGTAAATGTCATATTATAAAATAATATTAAATAGTGTAATAGTTTGTTAAAAAAAATTAAGAGAAATTTGTAAATTATGTTAAAACTTTCTCTTATCAAAGGATGTAACAAATCTATTGCAAAAAAATTCAGTTAGGAAACAGATTTCAAATATTTAAATTAATAATAAGAAAAGTGTGTTTTTGAGATATGAGATTTGATAACAAGAAAAAAGTTAAGCAATTTAATAATTACAGTGTTTTTCAAGTTCAATCAATTAAATAATGAAAGAATTTTTAAAATTTTTGTAATTAAAATACAACGAGATCAAAAATAGTGTTAAAATATTTTATTAAAATATTAAAAGCAAAATTATCAAAGCTTGTGAGAAACAAAATTAAAGATGTGGAAAATAAAATCAATGTATTCAAAAGCAAAAAAAATAATACTTATATAAAATCTTTTTTCTTTAAAATTTGAATCTTCATTCTCACTTTATTCAAACTATATCAAACCTTTTTTACGATAATTAAACTGGAAAAAGGTAAAAATTACCAACTTCTGAAATGTACCTGGATCTCTAAAACTTGTCCATGCTTTAAATTTCAAAAGACAAGAGATTGTTAAAATATATTACAGGAATTTACAAATGGAATCAATTAATATTTGCCATTGCAAGAAAAATCAAACTCCAGCGGTAGAACTATTGATTTGTAAGTTAAAACACAATTTAAATAGTTACTTTAATACATTAACTATTTTTAAGTTTTATTTTAATGTATACTTAATTGTAATAAATCATATTTTATGTTACTGAACTAAAGAAAGAAGCCAAATAATTAAAAACAGTTAGTTGTGTTTTAATGTGACTGCAGTTAAAGAAAAGATTTGAAAAAAAAAAAAAAACAAAATTCCCTTTATTTTGTACATATTATATACATGTGTCATGATTTGTTACCATTTAAAAAAATAAAGTTTCTTAATGTGAAATTATCAGATAGGTTTAATATTCATTTTAAAACAAACATGCATGCTTATAAAATAGTTAAAAAATACAAATAAAAACAAAAGAAAAAAGATATATATATAATATAATTAGTGGTATTTTAAAATAAAGGTTTATTTTAAATATGGTGTGTCCATTTGTATGTATACATACTCTTGTATTAATTACTATGATTTACATATTACATATTTTAATACATAAAAATGTATATCTATTTGTTTGATTACTATTAATTTATTACACAATACCTATAATGGTTGCTTTGTTCATGGTTTTGTTATATAAAACTGAATCAGATCCAAACAAATACCTCAGTTAATTAAATATCTTCTAGTAAATTGAAGTCAGATTCAAAGAATCATCTCATAAAATTAGTTTGTGTTATTGTTATATCAGGATTTGAACCTAAACTGGCCATTTCCTAGAATTATAATTGTAAGAAAGATGTATTGGTTATAATTATACCATATTAAATATATATATGTTAATAAGCATGATATAATTAAATGTATTATATTTGGAAGGTCGGTCATACATATGAATATATTCAGGATGTATTAAAGGTCAGGGATTTACTCTCCAACAAATGCACTCAATCATGAAAAATGTACTATAAGATTTAATTAAAAGATTAACATTTTATAAATAATTAAAATATGTCTGGGCCACTTTATAAATAACTATTGTTTTCCACCATGAATATGAACTAAAGAAAAGAAAAGACAAAATAGATAATGTAGAAATGATTTTATTTTTTAAAAAAATAAAATTATATTTTAACTGGCAATCATAATATTTTATAATGTACTATTGTTTTGTTATTGGTTTTTAAATATGTTAAATGCTTTATATGTAATATTGTCTGGTTATATTTATTCCATGTCCATTTCATCAGGAGTAACTTATGTTCTACAGGGTCCAGCCTAAAATTGTAAATAATAGTTATGTAATGGCTATCATCATCATATTAAAGAAAATATTTTCAAAACTTATCATGCCAGTCTATTTCGTGATGTTTAATGTCAGGTGGCGCCCTAATCAGTTAATGTAAATTTAAAATATATAAACAGATGCAAGCTAACCATTACAATAAAAACAAATAATGCCATCACAAAAATATCCCTGCAATAATAAATTCACAAACGTTACACTTAAAGAGTGATATATATTATGATTAAATATATAATATTAAGAAATGGATGACTGAGACATGGGAGATTCAAATTTTAAAAAATATATATTTATCTGAGTGATTTTGTTTAACTCCATAAATTTTCCACATCTGATAAACCACTCAACATGAATACATTTTTATTGTGAATCAGGTTTTCTATTGTTGGTGTTACCGTATCCAGACAGCAATGATGTAACATTGTATCTATCAGAAATGGGGGGGGGGATAATTTTTTTATTTTTAAACAGCAATTTATCTAATTATACAATTATAATTTATAAATATTTGAAAACCAGGCACTCTTCACAAACCTGGGAGCTTAATTGTAAGTATAGAGGATTTGAACTCAGATTTTCAAGCACCCTTCAACTATCCACACTATCTTATACAACTGATACACATGGCCACACACATGTAGAAAAGATTAATAATCACCAATATACGTATTTCATGCTAAACCAGCACTCATCACTTGGTCCAGATTATCATTTCCCACGCATATATATAATCAATGCTCAGTTTATATTAAGATAGCAAATCTTCATACTTTAATGGACAGGCTTCAATATACTGCAACCTCCAACTTTTCAGCCATCCATATCATTGAAAATCTGATGATGAAAACTCAATAATATTAGCATCAGCATAGGATTTGAGTTTTCATCATCAGATTTTCAATGATATGGATGGCTGAAAAGTTGGAGGTTGCAGTAGATTGAAGCCTGTCCATTAAAGTATGAAGATTTGCTTTCTTAATATAAAATGAGCATTGATTATATATATGCATGGGAAATGATAATCTGGACTAACTGATGAGTGCTGGTTTAGCATGAAATACCTATATTGGTGATTATTAATCTTTTCTACATGTGTGTGGTCGTGTGTATCAGTTGTATGAGATAGTGTGGATAGTTGAAGGGTGCTTGAAAATCTGAGTTCAAATCCTCTATACTTACAATTATAATTTATATATGAATATTATATAAGTGTGGAAAAATTATACTTTCAACATTTTCTTATACAAATTAACTATCAATTAGAATATTAATATAGTTTATACATTATTGTAAAGTTCTTGAATCTCTTAAAAATTGTTGGCGGATTAGAATAAACACTGGGCATGCTCAAATAAATATTTACAACACATCCTGAAATCTGAAATCATTTTCTTTAAAGAACAGTGAATATTACATTCAATTTAGAAGGCATATTAGTCCAACGACTACGCATTGGCTTAAATCTTGGCTATGACTTCAGTAGTAGTTTAAAAAATCTATCGGCTTTTACTTTAGTTGTAGAGTTTTGCTTGAACAATCAGAAAAGGAGTCTTGTTTTACATGGATGTCGGGTGGTGAAATGATGTGTTTACTTATTAGTAAATTCAAGTTACTATTTACAGAGTTAAGACAAAAAATATTTTAATTCTTTCTAAGTTACATTATTTCGTAAATATTTGTCAATGATTATTTTAAATTTAATATTATTAAGAGAATAAAAATAAATATGTTATTCAATGTTGTTTACTGAGAATACATACAAATTTTAGTTTTGATTATTTAATTAACATGAATCAAAGGCATTTCAACTAGATACTAAAAATGTTAAATACCAATAAATCAACACCAGCTCCTCACACGTAATCTGAAAAATTAAACGATTTATTGTTATTCTTATCATAGAACTTAAAAATAAACTTTTGTAAAATTGTTTTGTTATGAAAGGTTATTGAATAATAATTTTGCAAAAATCACTGACTTAGATTCTGCATTTTTCACTTATACATAATTTTTCTCATGCCCATTGTTCATTAATTATGTGATATAGAAATGGTGTTTAAATATAAGCATCCGAGAGTAGCTGTCATTACGTAATCGTTTAACTATCCGGTAGTTAGCATGTCCACAGCTTATCTTCTGAAAGAGCGCAGTTGCCGATTAATTAGCGACCCCAGAATAAGCACAAAAAGTCGTATAATGAGGTAATTCACTACGTGAATGGATTATTATATTTTTTGCAAATAAAATACGAAAAATATGATAAAAGTTAACATTAACTGAAAAGACATTTGTAGTATACAATAAATAACTATAAATACAAGAAATTATTCTTGGAATATTTTAATAATTTCTACACATTATTTATTTATTTATATAAATTCAATTTAGAAAATAATAAAAGCTTTTAGGACCTAAAGAAACTCTACTTATTTCTGAACATATATAGTAGATCTATATAAGATTAAATCTCGAATGAGACTTCTGATCTATCTGCCCTGGTAGCCTTTTACACTCCATTTTCTATTCTAGTAATGAAGTTCTCTATAGAGTGTATCTCTTATTCTTACCTGTCTTAAGAATTATGAAAAGAATCTACAATTTATCCTTATTTGAAAAGATTACCTCATTATTCCTCTTAATTCTATTAACTAAGTCTTTAATTAGGCTGTTTAATCCTTTTATTATAACTATTTTAATTGGTCGATTCTACTTATTCCATTAAGGTTATTTTCTATTACAAATATTGTTTCTAAGATAACAAACATATAATAGATCAATATTACACTTTCCATAAACTTCGAGCTTCGAAATCTGCCCTTGAGTACTAAATTGTGCAGGGCACAGAAGAAAATTTCAATCATACGTTTAATTTTGCTTATAACATGTGACAATGTTTTTTTTTCAAAATCGTAATTTGTAAAACAGATAAGTTATAAAATATATTCAGGCTTTATTGCTATAAAACTTGTTACATAACCATATACATATTTTTTGGAGGAGAATCAGTCTTTCCTAAACCAATTAAAGCTATAATAGAAAATATTTATCATCTATTTCTGAAAAATATGTTAGAAAAAATTGAAAGGAAAAAGTACATAAACGGTTTATATATAATTAGCTAATAAATCTAAAGTATGGGTCAACATCTTATCTTCTTCGAAAGCATATCGTAAGTTGAATGTTGACTATATGTAAGTAAGGGTTGAATGAGAAATTTAAAAATAGAGGAATCAGCAAAGATGTTTTTATCTAAGTATAGATCAAACTTTAATAGAGGTTATTTTAAAAAAAAAAAAAAATTCCAGTGCTTTGTTGAAATGTTAATCTTTTTTTGATCAGAACTCTCATAATTTAATAGATCTATACAAACACGAGCCATAAGTCATATAGCTAATAAATGTTAAATCTATGTATTGCTTTAGTTATCAGACTTGTACAACTTAGTAAAGTCACTAGTGACGTTATCTTCAGGTCGGAATTAATAAATTTATTTGTTATACACTATTAATAATTAATCGTTTCTTATAAAAAATTCAAATGATAATGAAATAAATCAAAAATTTGGCAATCTTTATTTCCTTTGCAGGCTTTGATGTAAGTTCGATAAAAAGAGAGCGGGTGTTTGTTTAAAAAAATATTTTAGAACTTTTGTTTTCTTTTATTTGTACAATTATTATACTTTTCTACTGTATGTCTGGTAAATAAATTTTGATATAATTTTTATTAAAATATGTAATGTAGTTCTGTTTTTAAAATTAAATTTTTAAGAATAAGTATCTGGAATGGGCATTAATCTAGGTTTGGGGAAGGGAAAAAAGGGGGGAAAAAAAAAAAAAAAAAAATGAGGGGGGGGGGGTTTAAGAGGGGGGGGGGGGGGGGGGGGGGGGGTAGACTGAGATAACACTTTTCATTTATTTTCTCATTTTTTATAAAAATCAATTTTTTTTAAAAAAAAAAACTTAAATTATTTTGTAAAATAAATTTTACTGCCTACTAATTAAATTTTTTTAAATTTTAAGTTGGCAAATTATTTGATCGTTTTAATGTCAATCTTTTTTTTAATTTTATTAATTTGTTAGAAATTTGAATAAATTTATTTGTTTTTTTTTTGTTGTTTTTTTCAAGTGTCATAGCATTGGCCGGGACGCGAACCCGAACCCGCAACCCAGGCAACTGCTTGTAAGGCAGTCGCGCTGACCTCTCGACTACCAATGCAAGACTGTTTTTTTTTTTTTTTTTTAAGACTGTGGAATATGAAAAGAACAACAACACTAATGAAAGTTAATTATATAAAAATTAAATATAGGGCAGCATAAATATTTTGTGATTAGAGTAATTATTAAAGAAGCTAAAATTGGTTTTAATAAATAAAAACAAATTGCTCCGGAAATATTGAAATAAAATGAAAATAGTGTTTAAAGTGAATAAGAATTATTTTTACAAACGTTAATAAACATGCTTATAAGCAGACTTAATCCAATTAAATAATAATTGAATTAAGATTTACATTCATTCTAGTATGATTATGGTATTTTAGATATGACCTTGAAATATGAAATTGGAAACATACATGGTAAACAAAAAATTGATTAGATAAAATCAAACAAAGTAATTTTATCTATTAAAAATCAAATTGAAACAAATTAGATAGGTAGAGATTAAATTAATATTCACCTAAAGAAATATGTATAAGACAATTGGAAATAGAATCTCAGAAAGGATTTTATCACCAGGATGCTAAAGACAAAGGCTGGTGGAACGGAAAAATTATATATAAACTACTTTCTGGAATTATGAAATATTGACTAAAGCAAAATAAATTGTAGACAAAGAGAGTTTAATTTTGTATAGAACTAAAATAAAATTAAAATACTGTAAAATTAATTAGGCATTTTTAAAAGCAATGTTTATTATCTATGAGAATTATCTATAGTTAAAGTTAAAAGAGAAATATATTACATACACATATAAACCATTCAGAAGCAGTTCCTCTTCCTTCTTCATCCTTAAGGCCTTCAAAAAACTATGATTAGAAACATTTGGAAAACATCATGAGTGATCTGTTTTCCAAAGGATTCAGCTATAGGATGGTCAATTGAGTAGGGAATTGAATAAGTTGCCTCTATTTTAGTACAATTTTTCAAAACAGCCTCAAGGCATTGTGGACTGTAAGTGAATAAATGACCAAAGTAATATAGAATTATAATACTCATATCTAGGTCATTAGATAAAAAGACTACAAATTTAGTATGAAAATAATATGCTTATGATCAGATACATATAAAATTATTGAATATGTAACATGAGGACATAAATGTGTGTATAATGTACCCTTTTCATTAGGGCAGAATGTATTTAAAAATTAATTTTTTAAAAAATTTTAAATTAAGATAAATATAAGTTCTATCATTGTCATAATAATGTTTATAGGGACTTAAAATTTGTTGATATAAAGTTATAAGTAGTTAAAGAATATTTAAAAGTTATTCTAAATAATGAAATCATAAAAATAAAAGCATAATAAGTTAATATTGTATGGTAGGAATAAATGGTCATAGTTATAAATTAAAAATGTATTGAATAGCTTGTTAAATAAGCATTGAAAAAACCATCAACTTTTTTAGTTTCAGGTGATGCAGGAGGCATTTCACTGTCACTACTTTCATATTCCAAAATCTTTTCTTTTTTTTTTTTGGAGGGTGGCCTGGTTTTCTTTTTAATTGAGGAGTGGCAGAAACTGCCTCAGCTGGATAGATAGGGAGAGTCTCCATTATGACTGGAGATGTTTTGTTAAGGGGGGATGAGTTAATAATATCAACCACAGGATTTTTTATATTATTTTCAAGCTCAATTGATTGTGGCATTATTTTTTTACTATCGCTAATACTATTTTTTTTATTCTCTTCTGATTTTTTCTTCAGAACAAGAAATTCTTCACCTACCAATTTGACTTGTTGACAAGAGTTAACTTCTTTTGGACATTGGTTAGTGGGGGATGCTCTCATATTGCATTTAGTGCAGTATAGCTTAGGACAGTTGCTGATTAGGTGACCATGTTCTTTACAATAAAAGCATTGAGGCTTGAGTCTGTTTATAATTAAAAATAATGTTGCCTCTTGGTCTGTAATTTACGTAGGAATATTTTCAGGATTTATATTTTCTCACAATTTCACTCTAAATGTATAACTGTTACCGAGCATAGGTATTGGTGTGATTTTAATGTATGTGGGCTGAAAATTTATCACCTCTCTAAATGCCTCCATTAGTTTAATGAAATCTGCTCTGGAATAATCAAGAAATCAAGGTACATATTTTTAAGAGGCCTGTAATATGATTTTCTCTATTTGGATTAACTACGATTAAGGCATATTGATCCAAGGTTTTAACTTCTTTTTTGAAATTTTCTTTATTTTCCTCATTTTTGAATTCAATTACTATATAGCGTGGATTTGGATGGTCTCCAATATGTAATATCCAATTCCATAGATTTTTTAATTAATGGCTTCAAATAATAGATCTTTAGGGAATCTATAGAGTGAAAAATTCTTATATGTTATTGCTATTATTATTGAATGGTCCATAAAAAAGCATTTGAATGAATTAAAAAGATCTTTAGATATAGACTGGTTGAAAACTTCCGTAATTTTTTTCAGGCTGTTGTTGGTAGGCTTCTTGTGTTTCGATAGTGTCAATATCCATTATTTTAGGTGAAAAATCTAATTTCAACAGATCTCCAATGGTTGATTGATGAAATCTGGGTGTTTGTTGCACTCTCATTCTGCTAACCATCTGCAATTCATTTTTTTTCAATTCTACAGAAGATAGCTTTGCTATTTGAGCATAGGAATTTTTGACAGCATCTATATTGATGGATACCTTGGCTGGATGCTGACTTTCAGTGTCCATTTTAAATATAATCTAATGGGATTATTAAATTTTTTTGCAGTTCAGATGACTGAAGTTCTCCCTATAATTAATGGCAAAAATATTTTTACCTATTTTAAACTAGCGATTGTAGGCAATCCACTGGTTTTTTTAGCATGATGTGAATGAATTTGCAACTCAATGCGACCTCTGGTGGCCTTTTGCTATTATAATTATTATTACTATTACTATTATTATTATGTTTCGAAGGTAACTTTATTAAAAAAACAATTGGTTACATTGGTTGTAGATTGCACATTGGGTTACATAGTTATTCCATTACAGTCTGTATGTTTCAAAAAGTCTCCTTGGATTTCATCTCTTCCTGTATGTCCTGTTCCTCGCATTTGACTCTCAATGTTCCATCTTGTTGCTTCTTGCTTGTGTTGTTTTTGTAACATTGAATTTTTATGCATGCTTTTGCCTTTTTCTGCTATGTTCTTTATTACAATGCTGCTTGTATTTTAAAAAGAGACCATGTTGCTGCAAAGATGTCAGGCAGTGCAAGAAGCCTGTCTCTTTCCTTTATTCTTTGTAATTTGTTTTTATAAGTGTTAGGGTGTCTTTTTGTATTGTTCTCTAGGGTAAAAGTGCATCTAGTAGTCCATAATGTATATAAGCTGAAGGTAGCTGCCCATATAGTTGGTATTGCATTTCTTTTGAAAGTTTGCAGTATCTCATCTATTGTGGTTCCATTTTTTCTATATCCGCCAATCATAATCTGTCTTACTTTTTCAAGCCTTTATATGAATGAAGTATTTAAATAACACTGTATAATTAATGTGAAAATAATTGTCTTAAATTTACTAGGATAAAACTAAATGAAACTTTTACAGATTTTAAGTGAACTTTAGATAAGAAAGGATATTTGTTTTCACTTAAGTGAACTTTAGATAAGAAAGAATATTTGTTTTCACTTATTATATATAGTCTATATAATGTAGTTGCTTTAAAATTCATAGAAGAAAAAAACTGGGGTAAAAAAGTTATACAGGTAATATAATCTAAATTATATATTGAAATGTTTATGTGTCTCATGGCATACAACAACTTAGTAGTGCACAAGTTGAAATGAAAAGTAAAAATAAACACAAATAATTTTTTGTAGAAATTTTCTATATAACATCATAATAACAGTTAAGAATTAAATAATTTTGAATTTAAATAAACTTATTATAAATTAAACTATTCAAAAGGTCTAATTTATATTTTATTAATTCTGATTTTGAAATTTAAATAAGCATGTTTTTATGTTACAATACATATACTAGTAATTATAAAATTCCATGCTCCATTTTGATTAGAATTTTTTTTAAATTTATGCTTGTATAACATATTTTGATAAAATGCTACAAAGTAGTTTTTAAAAAAAATTGACATGAATCCAAAATAACTTTTTTCCATCAAGATAAAGAAAATTTATTTTAATTACTGTATTTTTTTCATCCTGACTGTAAAAAAAAATGGAAAAAAATTAGTGGAGGTTTAAAGTTTTAGAGTGATACAGAGTTACTATGAAAATATAACTAAAGGCAACAGTGCAAATCAAGCTGCTGATACTAGTTAACAGGAATAGTTTTGATTTACATGCCAACAAGTCACAGCTTTTCTGCATCAAGCTGATATGCCTGAAGTCTATCAAATTCTAGACTAAATGAAGCTGACTGTATGTATGCCAACAGTTATTGGATTATACATTGGCCAAAGATGACAATAAGCTAGTCTACTGCTTAGAAAGTTCCAGCCTATTCAGTGACTCCATCACTTTGCTGAAAAATTAATTTATATGAATGCTGTTTTAGCTATATGCAGAAACACATAAATAAAGTTACCAAATCATATATATGTACAAATTATAGCTGGTGAGTTATTTTAAATAATTTCGTTGGTGCAAATGACAGTTGTAATTTTTAAATAACAATTTTTTAAAGAAAACAACATTATTCAATAAAAGGTAAAATGTATTTCAAGTAAAGTTTATTTTTTAAAAAAAGGCAATTCCAAAAATCTTTCTAGATTGGAATACAAAAAATTTACTTGAGTATTTTTTAAAAAATTTATTTCTGGAGTATTTTTTTAAAATTTATTTATAATTAATCAAGGGTAACTGGTTAAAAAAGAAAAAAAAAAACTTTTATGAAGAATTGTTAAAGAATTAATATATATATTAAAAATGAAAATATTTTTTTACCATTATATAATGAATAAATTATTAACTTTGATTCATACTATTTTTTATATACACACACATTGGACATGTGCATTTATGAATTATTAAAATATTGAATTTTTATATAAGTCTATAAAGATTTGAACATGTTAATTTTTAAATTTTTATACAGCACATCTGAATGATTATATATGTGTGCATTTTATGTTTTTGATATTGAATTAATTGTGTATTGAGAAAATATAATATGGTTTATTAGGTTTATTTTTTATAAACATCAGTGTTTACACACCTTTTCATGCACACATACATATGTTACATCAGTCATTATGTATTATAAAATGAATTTCATGTACAGGCTTATTACAATTCAAATATGTTCATAAATTATTATACCATACATCTGTGAGCTGATGTACACATGTTTTATGTAAATTTATTGGGACACATGTAAATTACAATTTAATATTGGATTTCTTTTTGAATTAATCAAAATCAGAAGGCTTAATTTATATCTTCAGCCATATTCTACAGACCTTAATTTCATTTTTATTGTTATTAATAGATAGTTCATTGTTAAAATGAGTCCAATGAATTTATTCAATCCTAAATAGTTTTAGAACATTATATGTTTGTACTATATCTTGATTGCAGTAACAATTATAGTGCTTTTGTTTAATGGGATAAATTCATGAATAATAGTCTTTTATATAAAAGCTTATATTTAGTGTTTATAAACATTCAGTTGATGTTATCTTCAATTGGTATAAAGGGGATATCCTTTAAAATCTATGCACTACACATCATTTTCATTATTTGTTTAAAAATTAAGTTTATAGTTGGCCATTAAATTAGTGGTATTATGTGGCCAGAGCTTTGATGATTCACATGTTTTAGTATCCTAACATTATTTTTTTAAATTTTTATATTATTATTATGTTGTATTGCCACCCTACATTTGGCAAGAGCTTAATAATTAGCCTGGTTTGTAAGACACATTTCAAACCCAGGGCTTGACTATTCATTTACTTTTATGTTGATCATTCATGATGATGAGTGATTATTACTTTTGTATGATGCTGGTGAACTTAGTTACTTACTGATATCTAGTTCTGTGCTAATCTCTCATGCTCCTCTTATTCATTTCTCATTATTCATTTGTTTTCAGTTTAATCTTTAAATTTTGTAGTAACTGGGGTTGATGATGATGAGTGCTGTTACACCAGGTTTGACCCTGAAATTTCTATACTAGTACAATATATTATTATTTCAATATTGATGACTTTGTTTTGGAGATTGTTAATTAATATTAATGTAGGTACATTAAAGACTATGATGAATATTTATATAATGAATTACTTTTGGCAATTATAAATAAACTTTATGAAATTTATTTTACAAAAATTTAAAAGAATGCTTCAATCTACAAATTTATTTCTAAAACAGTGATAATAATAAATACATAAATGGAGAGAACTTGTATAAACAACAATGTCTGTTTAAAAACTTATTTTCAAATGAATTATCCCAATTCAAAAATCCATTAATTACTCTAAGTTATATTCATGCAAATGATTTGACTGTTTCATTTGCAAATTTGAGCATTTCATTAAGACTCATTAATTTTTCCTATATGTATAACTAATCGAGAGAGATCATTTTCAAAGTTAGAAATCATAAAAAATTATTTTACTTTTGACAACATATGTAATACTCTAAATGTTAATAATCTTGTATCTAAATTCAGTGCTTTAAAAACTTCAAAAGTTAATTTATAATTATGTAATAATTAGAGGGAATTTGCCACGAGCTGCTTCTAGCTATCCACTCCATCTTGTGTAACCAATACACACAATTCACTTATGAGAAAAAGATAAATGATCTCCAATACACATATTTTATGGTGAACTATAGAACTCATCAGTTGATCTAGATCATCATCTCCTCACATAAGTACAATCAGTGCTCACTTTATATTAAGATAGAAAGTCTTCAAACTTTAATGGATAGGCTTCAATCTTTTTCATCTTTCAACTCTTGCACTGGTTATATAAGATGGCATGCATTACTGAAAAGAGCTTGGAGGTGTGTGTTCAAATCCCTTCTAATTATTATTTATAAATAATTTTATTGAAAAAACCATATGTAATAATGATACAATTGTAAATCAAAAATAATAGTTATCCATGTTAGTCAGGCAACCAAATGTTCTGATGTGGTTACTGGTGTTGTTAATCCAGCTTAATCAAGCTCCACGTGTTGTCAAATAAAAATCTGGAAGAGATTATTCTGTCCTTATGACGAAATTCCTTTAGCTTGGAAATGAATGTGTCTTCAGGCTTGGGATGAGGAAAGGTAAACTTGTTGCGACATCTGGCCAACCAGATGGCATAAGTCAGAAAGGTTGAGAGTCTTGTGGTGACATAATCCCTGGACAGGAAGCAGCATTTAATATTTAAGATTTTGTTCAGGGAAATGTGGCAGTGGTAAGTAATGAAAGTTCTGATTTTGTCATATGCTGGGCAATCATTTATCATATGATCAAAGGTTTCACAGGTTCTATGGCAGTTGTGACACATAGGATCTATATTCTTGAGGAATCTCCTGTAGTGCAGGAACCAGTTTGTCTGGAGTGAATTCAGGTTGATTTTTACGAGAAAGTCCAGGAACCTTGGCTCCAGCTTGAGATGCTTGAAAAACCTGGTGACCACGTGATTGTTACCACCGAGGTAAGGAATGGTAGAGTTTTGTGTGGGAAATAGCAGGCCATGAGCATCCCAAATGGAGATTTTTGTCTGAATACTAGGGAAGAGTGGCCATTGTGAGCGAAAAGGTAGTCAAGTATCTGATTTAGCCAGCTTATCTTTGAAGGTGGAGGTCTGTCAGATGGAATGACTGGTTGTTCCGCTACAATCTGGGGAAATTTCTTTTGTAGGATGTGGATCAGAGAGTGGCACTTTTGGTAATATATAGAAAACGTAGCATGCAACGACATACCATTATTTTTACTATGTCGCTGCATGCGTTCAATTCCTATGGCCGCTGTTTTACCATTCCACAACAGCCGTGCACAGATTCGGTTGATTTTTGTATTGAAAGCCTTTGTCATGTTAATTATGGGTAGATAGTAGCTAATCTTTGCCATTACCTTGATATTGAGGAGAGAGATTTTCCCTTGCAGTGATAAGTAAACCTTGGCAAGGTTTTTAACTGTGTTGGTGGGGCTTCAATGATAGAATTCTGTATTTGTATCGACATGGCTTGCGGTGACTTGTATATGGGAAACCCCAAAAAGTTTTGGGGTCTGCTGAGAAAGGCGATGATATCTTCTTGCCGGTGTTGATTTTCCAGGCCGATGACTTGTTGAGGTTGAAGGAAAGTTTGGAGGATTCGGAAAATTTGTTGATTATTTGTATGAGAGGTTTTAGATATTTTTGGGAAGGTAAGGTGACAAGGACATCATCCATGTAGGCAAATGCTTTACAGTGTTTCTTCAGCTGGGGTATATAGATTCCTGGAAGTTCTGCCTCAATCTGTTTAAGAAGGGGGTTTAAGTAGAGTATAAATAGGAGACCGCTAAGTGGAGATCCTTGGGGTATGGATTTTGAAGGAATAAAACCATCTGTAAAGAAACCATTCAGGGAAATGTGGACCAATCTGTTGTTTAGTAGATTGTCCAATATCTGAATGATTTGAGTAGGAATGTCTAGTGCTGAGAGGCAATTCAGAGATCGGAAGAGCACATCTACTGAATCAAATGCTTCAGAGATGTCTAGCTGAACGGCAATGGGTTTGTATAGATTCTTGGATCTGATATGATCACAGAGAATTTTTACCTCCCCAATTGCAGAGAGTGTGGATGAGCCCTTCTTTGCAAATTGCAACTGGGATATGTTGAGATCAGAATAACATCTTGTATTTTCTCCTTGATCACACCTTCAATGACCTTTAACAGGATTGGGGTCATGGAGATTGGTCTTATGCTAGATAGAGCAGATGCATCGGTTTTTCTTAACAAAGGGGACCATCGCTATGGGATAAAGTTTGGGGATGATTTTTGCTGTTTGCAAGATGGTTAATTAGTTTCAATACTATGGGAGCTGTGAAATTCTCAAGGTGCGTAAGTATGAACTTTGGAATGCCGTGTAGTCCTGGATGGACATTGGACGGTAGGGCGGCCAAGCGGTTTTTGATGTTTGATATTGTTATTCCATGTTCATTGTTTTGTGATGTCTCATGCCACTGATTTGTGGGGTAGGTAACAGAGTTTGATAGGCGGTTTTTGAAATATGGCTCTATTTGAATGAGCATTTGGTTGCATCTAAAATTCAGTATATATAATATACTTGTATTTAAAGTATTACAGAATCAGCCTGAATTCTGCCATCTTCAGGATGATTTAAAATCAACATGGGTATGATAACAATATTGACATTAACAAGGGATTTGAACATTTTGTCACATAGAGCAGAAAAATTAGAGGATGGAAAAAATTGAAGCCTGTCCATTAAAGTTTGAAGATATGTTATTTTATTATAAACTGAACACTGATTGTATATGTGTGTGGAAGATGAGAATCTGGACCAACTGATGAGTTCTGGTTCAGCTTGAAATATGTATATTGGAGATCATTTATCTTTTTACATATATGTAGTCATGTGTATTAATTATATAAAATGGAGTAAATAGCTGAATGGAGCTTGAATGTCTTTGTTCAAATCCCCACTACTTACATTTAAAGCTCAATATATATATATATATATATATATATACAATACTTGTATGATTAGCTTTTCCTCATTCCAAATGCAGAATGAATTTTGAGTGAAATGGAAGCGAAATTTTCTCTTCATATGGTGAACAAAATGACTATTACATTTACTGTTAGGGATCCAATCACTGTCCTCATGTTGAGTTAGTTATCACAATAAACTACTTTGGAATAAAACGACAATAGCCATCATTATGAGGCAATTTAGACAACCCACAAAACTAAATGGGATTGGACTACATACAATTCCAACTTTCTACACACAAAAAATAATAAATCTGCTAATCACAACGTTTACAAAATTTCCAAATATTCAAAAAATAATAGATATAATACCCACTGATCGACTACCTCCCAAAAACAACTACATAGCCACACTTTTAGACACCATAAAAACATCAAAGGGGTAAAATAACCATGACTAACCCAGTTAAATACACATAATGACACATACATAGCCTGATGGTGCAGACACAACAAGATATTAACAACAAAACGGTCCTTGAAATAAACAATGCACAGCTCCTAAAAAATATAAAAATGGTACCTGGAACCTAAATTCTTCGACTTCATAGTCAAAAGAAACCTGAACACCTTGCCTTCATCACATTTCATTATAGACCCACTGTGCAGGTTGTCCAAAGAGAAGAAGAAACACAAGGTCATTTTCTAAATGATTGTTTGAGATTGGAAAGGGTAAGACAAATAATGATAAATAACTACTGTCAGAAAGACACAACAATGGCAAAAATTCTCCAGGTATACAAAAAAAAAATGCAATCCCAACAATAAGAGCAGCGACATTTAGCTTGTATGCATATTGGTACACCAGATGTAAATTCAATTTCGATTACAATGCAAAACAAAACCTCACGTTCTATCACAAGCTAGAAAAAATGAAAGGGATAACATGCTAGTACCGCCGGATATTTTTGCTGCAACTTGGTCACTATTTAAACTAAAATCGGCACTATAACATGAAAACCAGGAAAAGAGATACAAGCCGAATCCAAGCAACTTTCAACACCTTAAAAGTAGCAAAACACAACATAAAGAACTCAATAGAAAGCTTCTTTTTCTATATATCTGTAAAAAAAATTTATTGCCCAGTAGAACTGTATAGACCCAGGAACAGATTGATGCGTACTATGTAAGCCCAATCTTACCAATGCAATCATTGTTTTTTGATCAATAAAGAATACTTTGAAACATTGTATAATGGTTAAGTTACCTGACTAAACCAAAATAGTAACATTACAATAATTATCTTACAGGGCAGTAACTGGGATAACTAGAAACACATTTACATAGAAATATTATCTTATGAAGAGATTTAAGAATGTTTGGATGATCTGTCAATTTTCTAATAAAATAAGGAACATTGGATGGATTTAGTCAAAGCTGCAATGTTAAATTTAGATAAAGTTTGCAATTCATGGTTAGATAGCTTGATAATGTAAAAAATAGTATGGTTATTACAGGGCATTAAAGTATTGAAGATGATAATCTTTTAGCTGTACATCTATCAATGTTTATGACTGGATTTAACACCACTCAGAAGTCACATTTAAATCCACATTCTCCAATTCCAGTATTAGAGATGTGAAGAGAATTACTTCACTGAGATCAACATTTGCAACTACTAGGTGTCTTTGAAATAAGATCTAATCAGAAAATAAGCCCTAGAACGATTTTTAGGATGCTTATAATATAAGTCCTACCCTGAAAATACGCTCTAGTTAGAAAGAGAAAAATATTAGTGTGCATACGTTATTTCTCTGCCTCACTAATGGTTTTCGGTAAAATCACAACCTGTCAAAATAACCAATCAGAATGCAAAAACAACACACGTGAGAGCCTCTAGTGATGGGAAAAATATTTACTATATTGTCAAATAAATTAGATTTTTTTTCTTTTAATATGAAAGTTAACTAGAAGGGTTTATGTTTTGGAATTACTAACTTGTATACTTTATTATAATAAGCATCGTGTGTTATAATAGACATATTTACAATTATACATTCGCGTAAAATAAAGAAACGATTTCAGAATTTTCTTTCTTGTAAATTTTTTCCCACGTATCTTTTTAATTCTGCAATTACTATTTTGAATAAATGTAGATTTTTATACTTAAAAAAATGTAGACTTGTGCACGAAAAAAATAAAACATCCCTAAAAATAAAGTGTTTGGGAGCAAAAATTATATAAGACTGTCTTATTTTCAGAGAAACACTGTTGCAAAAACCAAAATTCATCAGATCTATTCATATTCAAAGAATATACTTAACAAGACTATGCTAATGTTCTCAACCACTATGCAAAAGGTATTACAAGTATTGAAATAACGCGATGAAAATTGTCAAGCTGGATTTGCCAGAAGGTCAATTAGTATGGGAGATATTCACAGAGGTGTAAATTTATCTACGAAAGTGACTAATCGAGTATTAAAAAAGAATGTGCTTCCATATTAGAAAGCATGAAGCCATTTAATGAAGCCACAGTCTTATATGAAAACATGAACTACTTGGGATGTTACTATTCTTACTGCCAGAATCAGACAAGCTGCTGCCACTTGCTCTTAATCATCTTGGACATCCAACATCAATGTTAGAATTTTCAGCTTATTTCTTTACAGTTTACTTAGATCCAACACTTTTTAATTGACCATAATTACATTATTAAAAGTGATGAAATCTTTTTAGATTGTTATAAAATCGATTCTCTTATTGGGAAAGGGTCAGATTGTTAAGGCTCATGACCATGAAAAACAGTGAAATGTTGCCATAAAAATAATAAAACCAAAAAAAAAATACATTTATCAGTGAAGGTCAGATAAGGTTAAAATTGTTTGAATTAATGAACAAGCACGATGCTGAAAGTAAATATGATATAGTGAAACTAAAATATCATTTTATGTAGAGAAACTATTTTTCTATAATCCATATGATTTATTGTGCAATACTAACTTTCGAGGGGTATCACTCCATTTAACAAGGAAGTTTCCATTGCAGTTGTGAATGGCACTAGCTAGATATATCATCCACTGCAATCTAAGATTGGGGAATATTTTGCTCTGCAATACCAAAAGAAGTGCAATTAAAAATTATAGATTTTGGCAGTTCTTATCAGCTAAGTCAAACGATTTACCAGTATATTTAAAGTTGGTTTAATCAATCACGTGAAGTATCCCATATGATTTAGTTATTGATAAATGGAGTTTATGTTGTATTTTAGTTGAAGTTTAGTGGTTCAAATGAAATTGAATAAATGAATAAAATTGTAGAAGTATTAGGCATGCTACATAAACGTATTCTAGATTAGTCTTCTAAATGTTGCATATATTTTGACAAATGATTGGTGGATCTTATATTCTTAAAAAAATTGAAAGAGGATAAAAATATAAACCAGTTTATTCAAGAAATCAAAGTGACACAGGTAGATCTGCTGGATGAAGGCTAAGCAAGCCTAAGCATAATGTTTCTGATTATTTTAAATTTAAAGATCTCATTCCACAGATCTGGGATTATTATCCAAAGACCCACATCACTTCCTATTATGCATGATGGTGCATTTTCTTTAAACAAATAATAGATTAAAGTCCTAATAAAGGAAATAGTTCATCTAACAGTCCTGCTATGGAGCAATGAGACATAGCAAGACCTAATAAACATTCTGGTTCTGATTTTGGCTCTAAATCAAGATTATAATTAGGACGTTGCACTTATTCTGATTCCAAATCATCAGTAAGTACCACAGCATCAGACTTAGCATAGCCACTCTCACATGGCATCAACTATCATGGTTCATTAGCCATGGATTGTAAAAGGTCTTTGACTTTCTCACATCATCACCAACTTCTTTAGCAACCCTAAGTTTGAAGATGAAGTGACTTTGTGATGCAGACCTTTGTTCACATTATGAACCCTTTTCATTTGTTCACATATAAATTGACCACAAAAAAGTCTTGTGCATTATCATACAATATCCAGGTACTATCCACATCCATCAAACTTCCAGTATCCCATTGACAAATACTAGTTGGCCCTTGCTCATAAGACTTTGATCACAATTCCATCAACACTTTTCCATAGCTGTAATCACCATGGGTGTTAATATATTACATAACAGTATTTAGTTGCATAACTTATGCTGCATATATACAGGCTTATTAAATATAAAATTAACAAATACCCAGGGCAAATGTTCTCAGTCCAATAAAGTCACACATACAATCTATTTACTAATAAAGTTTTCGTTACATTTAACAGCTTCTCAAATGAATTTTGTAATTGTAAATATAACATAAATAATCTGAGAAAAATAAATCCTCTATGGTTGAATACTGTGTTCAACAAAGCCAGTTACAAGTCAATGATTAGAAGACAGCTTTAAGTATGAGGAACTTTTACAAATACCTTCTGTAAAAAGTGATCACTTTATTGATTCAGTGAAAACCAAGTCCAACTAAGTTGTGCCTCCCCCTCCTTACCATTCCAATGGAACTTATTGATATGATCCAGGACATTCATGGAAAAGCATTGTATAGAGATGCTTGCTGGTTAGAGTTGAAAATGATGCCATTTAGAAATATCCTGTCCAGAATAGAAAGTCATTTGTTCTCGATTAACTGTATGTGTAAGTTTTATATCATTGAAAAAAGTTGTAATTGGTAAATAGTGTTTTCATGTCACAAATTTAATAGGAAAAATCAACTATTAATACTGCAATTTGTTTTGCCAAATTATTTTGTTTTATCTGGCTTTTTTTGTTTTGCTAAATATTACTTAATATTTTTATTAAAAAATCTTTAATAAAGCATCAATAAAGAAAAGAGGAAAGGTTCCAATACAACACAAAATTCCTCCAGCAAAGTTAAGAGATGGTTATGAATTCACCGTTGCCTCTCATTATTAGCAATTTTTAATATAAAACTTTGAAACTACAGCCCAAGCACTACTCCATATTTACTTAAAATTTAGCTTTGTTATATTGATGATATATTTGTTGTATAACCATATGGTTAAGCACTATTACAAAAATTCTGGATACACATCAACAACAAATCATTTTCAATAAAATTTACAATAGAATCAGAATAAGAACATAAATTGGCATTCTTGGATTTATTATGAAAAGACCTCCTCATGATAAAATCAAAATTACACAGGAAAATACTTAACATATACTTACTATCATTCTAGAAGTACAAAAAATAATTTGTACTATTATTATGGAACAGAGAAAAATAAGTTTGTTCAGAAGCAAGTGATTTTGGTAAAAGACTTATAGAGAATTACCTCTCAAAAAATTATTCATCAACCATAACTTTAAATAGACAGCAAAAAAACAAACATCAAAAGAGAAAACCATTATTGATACTGTAATGCTTTCATTCATAACAAGCAGATAAACAAATCTGCAGAGAATATTACATCAGAATAACATTCCAAAGCAACAATATATTAAAAGACATCCTACCATCTAGAAAACCAAACTTAAAAAGCTGACACACAAAATATGCATCTACACAATACCATCTGAATGTGGTAGAATATATATTGGTAAGACCAATCATCTCAGTGAAAAGTGTTTTAAAGAGTACATGCTTATGATTTGAAAAAAAATAGATATGTCCAAACTAACAGACCATGCATGTGTCAATGAACATAAGTTTAATTGGAAAAATAGAAAAATAATGAAGAGAAAAAAAAATACAAAGACAAAAATTCAATGAAGCTGCCCAAATGACTATGCCAAATAATAGCACAAGTCAACTCAATGCGAAGGTATAAATTGTCTGGAAATTACTAATTAACATTGTCCTTAAGAAAAAAGTGCAGAAATCAGAGGCTCCTCAAAGATAAGTCTATAAAATTTCAATTGACTATTACATTTGGAGAATAGCTCAATTGATTAGTTCTATCTTAAAATTCAATATAAAAAAACTAAAGTTGTATTATTATTAATAGTTTGATGAATTTAGAAAGTTTATATAAAGTTTAAATTTTTTTAGACATTTAATAGTTCAACAAGTTATCCATTACATGTTGCATATTTTACCAAAATCTATTCATAGGACAAAATTGATTTAGTCCAACAATTATTAATGTAATACTAGTAAAATGTATAATAATTATTGTGATTAAAAACAAGGACCTTTTTCTAAACTGTTTAATGGGGAGCCAGATAAAATTATGTCCATTTGAATGACAATTGAGTTTAGTCTTAAGGTGATACTCAAAATTTCTAAACTACATTAGTTCCCATGCATTCTAAAAGTGTAAAACAGCTAAAGAAATGATCAAAAATGGGAAGCTGAGAGAGATTTCTGGTAGAAGATGCCATTGGTAGTCACAATTACATTGAATGGCCAACTCCAATTGTGCACTGAATAGTGAATAATGGCTTACAAGGTAACAAACAACTATGCATATTCTGTCCCCAACCCCAGGCAAATTTTTGTATTATTACAAAAGTGAAACTTCTTTGCAAAATTACAATTAAACATGGACTTTCATTAGATATAGGTGGAAATAATCGTTGATGAGATTTTAACAACTCCAATGAGATTGTATAACTTTAAATTATTTCCGTTTTAATAAATTCAGTCTCAGTGAATTTCAGACTGAATAGAAACTGCTTAATTGAATTAAACGAGTAATAGTATATTTTGATGGTTTTCTTGTGACAGCAGAAACTGAAAACCAATACAGAAACTTAATGTTGAAAGCATATAAAAACTAGTAAAATAAAAAGTGAATTAAATCACAAAAATCTATCTGAAATTCATCAAAAATACATTATTTCTGACATCGGAAAAGCTAAGACCCCATGGTAGAAATCCTAAGAAGTAAAAAAAGTTACATGTCTTTATGAAGCTTATGAACATCAGAAGTTTTTGAAAAGAATGACTCACATAGCTCAACCTGTATACTATCTATTGAAAAAGAACTGACAATAGAAATAGGAAACTATACAAGAACAAACGTTTGTGTATATGCAATCATTTGTAAGTTCAAATGCAGCTAGTGCATTGCAACAGTGAACCAAATATGCTAATAACGAATTAATAAGATTTGAGAAGATGCAATATTGCATGCCTGTAAATGTGGTAGGACAATTGCTCATATGTCTTGTATTCTGTCCATGGCAGAAATCAACTACTGTCTATTAGACAGAGGATATTGCCATATTATTAGGTATCTGCAGGTAATCATTATCTGTACGTTCATAACATTAGAATGTTAACAGATCACAAGACCCTAATGAATATCTTGCACAATAAACATCAAATTCCTTAACACCATAGTCTTTACATCTTTATATTTCTATATTCTCTGTTAAATACAAAGAGAAAATCAAGTTGGTGTTGCAGACACTCTGTTCCATATGCCTGATAAAACAAAGAGTATTAAGAAGTAAATCAAGGGTAGTTATATATGTAATTTAAAATCAGAATTGTAAACAGTAATATAATAACAAATTGCATCACAGAAGATGATGAATATCAATATATAATAAATCAGATCCAACAATCTTTTCTTAACAAACATCCAAACTTTCTGGATGATGATAATTTTATAATTCTAGGTAAAGAAAGATATATAATTATAACTGCAGCATACGGTAAACCCAAAGATAGTAACAGCAAAAGTTTTAGATTATAGTTATGTCTGATTGTCAAATAGCAGGCTTGATATCAAAAACTTCATTAAAATTAATTAGATGTCGTTCATGTAAAATAGCGTCAATAAAAGACATTCAATTTATAGCCAACAGCATCATAGCTACAGCAACATATTCACATATACCTGGGAACTCAGTTTTGGGTACTCATATTTGATGTCATCAAATGCATATTCAGGGTGAGCCAAATGGTGGTTAATAAAAACATCCAATGCTGAGAAAACAATTAAAAAGTTTAGCTGTTTTCCTGTCACAGTCTCATTCTCATCAGACAAATTCAAAAATGTATAGGCAATGAGAGAGAAATATATTCCATGCTCAACCAAATGTTCTGATTAAAAAATCAGGCAAAATTTAAAGCAAGAGAGTAAATATGATAAAATGAAGATACAAGCAGTGGAATATATTGTATTTTTCTATCAATATTGATCCCAGATTAATTTGGAAAATCATCAACTGACTACTATTGAAGTTGGCAGTGTTTGCAAATTTATAAACCGTAACAACAATGAAAAAAATATTGTAAAACATTTAAGTCAGGGTTGGACAAAAAGGTTGGTTTAAAAATAGTTTAGATAGACTTTTCATACCAGCCACTTTTGACAAAAGATGGGCAATGCATACATCATCTGTGGAAGAATGATAATGGGAATATCATCATTCTATTAATGGAAAGAATTTTTTTACTCAGAAAATTATTTAACAAAAACAGTTAAGCATTAAAATAATAGCAATACCTCAGAATTTTACTGAACAGACATTAAAAGAAAAAGAATTGAAGAATAATCAAATAATGACGCAGAATTAAACTCGGTTCCAGTCTAAGTAAAATTAAAAATAAAGGAATGTTGGTGTCTGCGAGATTTTACTCTTACTTTAGGTATATGTTTAATACCTAGTGAGAGGCAGTAAATGCTAAGTATGTAATTGAAAAGATATACATTCGTGAAAGATTAAAAAATGATATTAAGTGAGAATATGTTAAATAAAATACTTTTTGCTTTAATTTATATTGGACTGTTTAAATAGAAACATTTTAAATATTAATTTAATTGAATTCCAAAAGGGTTAAAAAATAAAAAAATATAATTTGATGGATTCAATATTAAAACAAATATTTATTTAAGGACAAACATCATAAAAAGATGAAGTGGGGAAAATGACTGATCAGTCAAATACTAGAGATCTACAGTTCGTAAAAATCTGGGATGAGATCACTTGATATCTGTCTGAACATGGATTTAGAAAGAAATATATAATAGGAATAGTTTTGCACAAAACATTGATTAATATCATCATATGACCGTGCAATTCAAACTATCCAGCTGACCGCTCTATGTTTCAGCACTGAAAGTATCTCTGACCACATCACTTTACTACGGTTAGGTGAAAAAGTTTCTTTTTATTATTTTACTCATTCATATCATTGAACTCATGTTTATAGATTTAAAAAAAATTAACTTGGCTTATTGATAAAAAGGTAATTTCTTGACCATTGGACTATAATTATTGTTAAATGTTCTCAAAACTATGACAGTTTTATTTTTCAAACGTAAGCTGAAAATGAGTTTCATCATGAATAATAGAAATTGGTTATTATCAAACTCAGACACATGGATGTCTATCCATTCTATTAATTTGGTTAGGTCAGCTCAAGAAAGTAGAAAAATATATCATTGATTTACAATTAAAAGTGAAAAGATTTCTGGTAATTATTCTATAAAAAAGTCAAAAGCTTTGAAAAGGTTTTAAAGTAACTCCTTTCCTCATGCAGATTTAATAAAAAGAAAAAAAATCATAAAAAAGGAAAAGGGATCATTTCTATATTTTCTGAAAACGTTAGCAGTCTGAAAACTTTTCTTGCGTTGTTAAATATACTGGGAGTACAATAGAGATCACTCTTTAATGTACGAATGAATATCTAAGCAAGGCCCTAATCCAAATGTTAAAAAAGCAGTCCAATTGCAGTTAATAACGAGGGGACAGGAAAAGCTGTATTAGTAAAATTTTAGATAAAATCCTTACTATTAATTCCTAGAAGCAAATTAACTGATTTGTGTAACATATTGCTTTATATCAAATGATTCAATTTTTTATAGCTTAGCTAAATAAATATCAGACTGTCACTTGTCTTCATATCCTGGGACTTTTATCTATGTGATTTAGTACATTCACAATAGTGCAGTTTCCAAACATAATTTTTATTCATATGAGAAGTAGCACTTGGAGATTATTACAAAAAGTGGACATTTTTATACTCAAAGTCGTAACATTTGCAATAGTTAATTCAATGATGAGTGCATAATAGATCCTGTTGAAGAAATTTGTAAAGTTGCGTATAATTAAGGATTGATTACATTTATTGAAGAAGTTCATCGAATGCTAAAAGAGGCAGGAGATGGGGCTAGAGTTTTGGATAAAATGGATATAATCTCTGTACCTACATGAAAAGCATTTGGAAGTATTGGTGGCTATATTGTAATCACAAATACTTTTGTGGATATGTTTCACAATTATGTAGCAGGTTTTATTTTCATTGTGACTAAAAATTGCTTGTGGTGCTTTACAGTAGCATATTTAAAAAGTGAAATAGGTGAGAAATTACCACGTAAATTTCACCAGAATGTTTCTTACATTCTAAATAAACATATCCATGCTGCTATCTCTGCTGTTTCTTGTGCTAGCCACATCATTTTTTTTCATGTATGAAATTCAAACAATATCCTTTAGCATCGAATGAATTGATGATGATATAAAATTATTGTGTTTAAGTTATTAATTATACAACTGCATCTAGAGGTGAAGAAAAACTGTGTATTCCTCCAACCCTTTATCATAACTCACACATAATAGAATGGTTTGCTAAAGACTTAGCCATGGAGATCGGGATGAACATGAAGCTTCGAATAAAAAAAACTACTTCCTCCAGTAATTGCCACCTTTGAAAAACAGAATTTAAAAATGATTATATACTTAAGCAAGTCTTAAGAGAGGGAAATAAGTATATTTGTAACACTATGTAAAGTAATCTTTTGTAATATTAGTTATAACATTAGTTACGCTGATGTCTATGTATTTTTCTGATAGTGACTAAGACATAACCAATTTTACAAATACTCTCATTATGATTGAGAGCTTCGATTTTCAATCGATTTTCAATCATAAAACAATTTGGCACGTTTGGACACCAATAGTTCAGGTAATTTCATAGAAACAGTTTTTAAACTCGGATAAGTTTGTCATTTCTTCTCAAAGATAATAAAACTGATGTCAATATTTTATAAAATATTCCTCATTCCATCTCCTTAAAGTTCTCTAAAGTAATCTGATAAATTGTTGTCAAACGGAATTGAATAAATAGACTGAAGTATCCTTAAAATGTTCTGCTAACCACGTATGCAGAATGACAGAGTAATTCAGTCGTACTTGGAAGAGTTTGACTACATTAAGTGCCAGTAACAATCACGGAAGAAATATTTCAAGCCATTTTTCTTTTGCATATAAAAATAGTTATTGAAATCCAACTATGTCATCATCAAGAAAGTTGTCCAGCCCAAATACTTATTTAGTTATACTTATTTAGTATCACAAACTGACAGTGATAAGAATGTTTCAATTTAGACGGTAGCCAATAAAAATAAAATTAAACAATTAACTAATGATATGAAGTTAATGATAGAAGTATTAAAAGAGTCTCCAAATCAGCAAGTGGATAAAACAGAGGATCAACTCATAAATACTATATTGTAATTTAAAAAAAAAAATTCTTGAAGTGATTCATTTAGAGAAAGTTAAAGCATTATTTTCTGTTGAAATTGTACCAAATTTGGGAGTTGCAAATTTGTTCATAATAGAATTTATCATGATACATTTGAATCTGACAAGAATACACTATAAGAATTCTGAGATATCTTTGAGAATTAAAAGCATTTCATAGAAAACGTATAATAGTATAAATAAAAACCAAGTCAATTAAAAAATAAGTTTTGACTATAAAAATAGTTATTCAGCTTCAACTATTTACCCAACAATATATTTTCACCCACAAACGTATCTATTTCTATCTGGCCGAAAAAACTTAGCAACTAATTATTATTTGATATCATCAATGGACAGCGATTAGGATGTTTCTATTTGGACTGTAGCCCATTTCAATCAAGTTAAGAAATCAATTAATGATATGACTTTAATAATGAACATTTTAGGAGGATCCAACAGGGGAAAAATTCATCCAAATATTAGATTCTGTATTGTAATTCAAAGGAAAATGCCTAATATTTATTAAATTATGAGGTGTGAATATTTTTACAATAACCATTGTTATGTCACAATTCAATATGACAAAGATGCTCAAATAAAAAACTGAAATATCTTCAAGAAGTAAGGCATTACCAATAATGACATAAATTAGTGTTAAGTCAATTAATAGGGTAAAAGTTTTGCATCTAAAATAGTTATTGGGTTTCAAATTCTGATCCATCCACATTTTCTGCAACATATATATCTACCCAGAAATCTTACTTAGATACATATTTGGTGTCATAAAAGGACCTTGATCAATATGTTTATTGAGATTAGACAGTTTTAGCCAATTACAGAAATTAACTAGCAATGCAAGTTTAGTATAGAAAATATTAAGATACTTAAAATGGGGATGTGGATGAAACAGAGGAAATGTTCATTGAAAGATTAAATTTTTGTATTTTAATTCAAAAGGAAATTTCTGACATGAATACTGTAGATTAAGTTAATGCTTTGTGTTCTGGTAAAAATTGCTATAAAATTGTGAGTTGCGAATTTGATTACAATATTATATATGTTACATTGGAAACTGATCATGTTGTATAATATAACAAAATATATTCAAAAAAGATGAAGACATTTCTGGCTAAATCATCATGGTACAAATTAAAGCCAAGCCAATGTCAAGTACACATTTGTCTTTGCAATTGGATTGATTTTAATTCATGCCATTACTGATTTTCCATAAAATGTCTTCATTCTTCCTGAACGCATCTTGAAACTCTGATTGAGTAGTTTAATCCGGTTCAAATGTGACATACAACCTATTACTGTTAGAAAACCAACACATAATTTTGGGACATTTTTATTACAAACCAAAGCTTTAACATTTCTTTACAATTGTGATTTTATGAATTTTCAATTCAATTGAGACACTGTTTATGATTTCGATAAACTTATTTCTCTATTTCATCAATTTGCACATTTGAGGACACTTTTAATACTGATTCCACAAAATGATATCATTATATAGCCCACATAGGAAAACATTGGTCAGTGTGCATTTGTTACACTAAATAATTATCACTAATGACATTTTCTGGGTTTGGTAGGTATGGATACTTTTGTTGCTAATGATATAGTTCTGGACTAATGGTTGGAACTAAATAACAATTTTATGTGCAAAAGTTGCCAATATAATTAGCATGGCTTTAATTTGTGGCATTATTGTTTATTCCTGCAATGTTTGACCGAAAATATTTCAGTATGCACTTGAGCATGCTTGTCCGACTCAGATGTGTTGCTTTAGTTACCAAATTTGAAACTCCTTTCACTAGAAGACGAAGCATTAAGTTTCTCCAATGTAGCCATTTCAGAAATTTCTCTTTAAATTACAATACAGCATTTATGGTTTGGACAAAATTTTTCACTGTTTTATGGCTAGCGCATTTTTGAGATTTTTTTATTGCTTCAACAATTCAATTTTTATCATTATATAAGCATTTTATTAAAATTGGCTCATTCCAATAGAAACATACTATCATGATTTATTTATGAAACTAAATAAGCATCACTATTTAAGTTTCCTGGGATGGGCTGATTTGGAGAAGTTATCTATATCAATCCAGTTTAAGAAACATGGCATTGATCAGTATGGTACTGCAGGGAATTTTAATTAAATAAATAAATTATCTAATGACATAAATTGAGTTGCAGAAGTATGAAAATAAACTTCAAATGTGGATGCAGATTTAAACAGTAAACATTTTATTTTAAACATAAATACTGTATTGTGTTCAAAGGGAAAGTTGGAAAATGACTTCTTTTGAGGAAGTTAAAGCTTGCTTATGTTTTCGAGTAAAAATTCTCCCAACATTTTGGGTTTAGACTTTTCTCATAATAATAGTTGCTATGTCACAATTTAATCTGACAGATATGATCGATGAGCATCCTGAAATATTTTCCAGAGGAAGTAATGTTATTTCAGAGAAAACAAATAATGGCATGTGTAAAAACAAACCCAAATACAAGGGCAAAATTTTGCACCTAAGATATTTATCCATCACATTATCTTCAGTAAGAAAGATATGCATATCTGTTTAATTCAGAAAATATGACTAGTGATAATTATTCAATGGTACACATGGACAGTTATCAGTATATTTCTAATTGGACTATAACCTAATTTATTCAAATAAAACATTCTGATAACACACATTTTGTGATGAAATTATTAACAGAGTCTACAATTGTCCAAGTGGATGAAAAAGAGAAGAATATGTTCATCTAAATCATAAACACTCTGCTATGATTTAATGATAAATTCCTGAAATAACTTCTTTAGAAGATGTTACTTTTGTTTTCTGATGAAATTGTGCTAAAACTGTGTGTTGTAAATTTGGTAATAATAGTAGGCGATATGTCACATTTGAAACTGATTCATATACTCAATAGCATACTGAGACATCTTTAATAAAAATGAAGCTATTCCAGAAAAATCAATAACAATATATAAAAATTTTCTCTATTATTCTATATCATACTAAACATCTTTGCAATGAAAAAGACATTGTTATTAACCTAACCTCATTTAATTAAAACTTATTCTCAAATAATAGTCTTGTTCTAAATACAAAGTTATTGAGATCAGATTGCTTTTACAATACAACTGATAAATAAAATAACAATAAAAGTCAAGTTATAGCCAATGGTATAAATAAATCATTTGGCATATTAGGTCAGTGGATCAAAATATTTGTGGTAAGAAATGATTGTTGCTATTGCAATGATCGCAAAATATGTTATAAAAACACACATTTATCTCTATCTGCATTATATATTTTATAATTTGAAATAAATAAACAAATTATTAAGAAAACGAGAAACAAAAAAGTGTTAGAAAAACAGTAGATTTAATAAAAATAAAATCAAAATAAAAGATTGCATCATTTTCTTTTAGAATAAAATGGTTTAAGAATAGGGTGGGAAAAAAAAACCATGACAGATAACAATTTAAAAACCCACCCTCTTTTTTTTTATAAAAAAAAATATTAAAAAAAAGTGAAATGTTTTAAAAATAAAATTGTCAGTAGAATTAATTAGAAAATTTTGCAAACTATCTTATCAGCAGGAATGCACTTAAAATTTGAAAGATTCTTGGCCGATAAGATATTAGATGAATCCAAGAAAAAAATTTAGAAAAAACTGTAAAATTAATTAAACCAAGTTAAAATTATGGTAAAAAAATAAACAAAAGGAGAGTTATGTATAAAAATGGCAGCAAGCCCATTGTTTCCAGTTTCAGTTCAAGTTTGCAGTTTCCAGCTTTTCAGCAAAAGTATATCAGAAATTTGTTTGCAGCAGAGTGTCAGTAATTACAAAGTTTTTCCAGATCACCAATTCAACAAAAAATATAAACATAAAAGCCACAAAAGTAGAAATATTTGTTGCTAAAAAAATCTTTGGAGTGTGCCACTGGGCTTCATGACTAAGTCAGCAACTCCATTAACAGCTTTCATCTAGAATCAATACCTCATCCATAATATAGATGATGCCACATACTCACCCCCCATTGTCAATCAAAAATATGGAAAGAAACCCATGAAGCCATCACTGGAGACTGAATAGATAGCCATTTGTAAATCAGAATTTAAAGAAAAGTGTCAATTGCAGCAATGAAAAACCTAGGTAAATATACTTTTAAATTGAAATGAACTATAAATAAAAGACAATCAGTAATATTGATTTTTCTAACAATTAATGTGTAATTTTTATTTTCTGTGTTAAATTGTACTATTATATTTATTTAAATATGCGTGCATGTGGATAAAAAAATGTTTGCTTAAATGTTGCTTGATCTATATTTTCTCTCTCTTTTTTTTTTAACTCTGTCACCAGTAATTTACTGTGCTGGGTTCCCTGATCAAAAGTATGAGTTTGCCTGGGTATCAAGTGCTGAATTCATGTACCTGTCATTTGGGCATACCAGATATATATAACATATGTGGCTAGATGGTTCCTGAGACTTGTTCTCAAAACAAACAAAAGGCTTTGGATGGCATGTATTGTTCCAGCAGTGTGGAGCAATATTATGGTCAGAAAATATGATTGGGGTTTGCATTTGTGTAACCTCGATCTATCTGTGGATTATCATTGATGGTTAATCTATCAATGATATTCTACTCCTCTGATTGAAAGTGTGATCCATTTTCAGAGTCAATAAAATATAATAACTAATAAATGTTAATAAATAATCAATATATCAAAATAATAATAATATATGTAAATATAATAATATATCCAAAACAGATCTTGGCTAAAAAAAGTAAATGCAGTCAGATCAACATAAATGCTGATGTAAAGTAAATAACCCAGTGTAATTGAAATAAAATTAAGAAAGTTCAAAACTAAAATTCAAATAAAGGCCAAGTGGCACAGTAATAAAAGTTGAAATTGGTGAGCAGTGTGAGGAGAGATATTGACCAAAACAAACAAAATCTAATACTGAAAATATAAATAAAAAAGTATGACATGTAAAAAAGAAGAGAGAAAGAAAAAAGTGACCAGAGAGATAAATAAATTTGTTATTAGGCGTCTCTGATAATCAGAAGGGCATGCAGAGAGGACTGAGAGGGTTTTGAGGTTAGTCAAACACTTCATTTGATTTAAAATATTTAAAAATAAGGAAAATAAGTTATATAATATTATAAAAGAAATAACAAAGTATAAAATTAATAATGCATACTAGAGCCAAAACAAAAATGATGGGGCTCAAAATAGAGAAGTAGAAGTACTCAGAGAGAAACAGGAAATCATCAATAGAATAGGAAAGTGTACCATAGAAATAAATGAAATAATCAGTTTGTTTGAGGAAAAGTTGAAGGGACAGGCACAAATGTTAAAAAAAAATAGAACAATGGATACAAAGAATAATAATAGTACAACAACAAAATAGAAAAATAATATAAAATGTAAGAACAGGTATAAATAGTTTACCAGAAAAAATAGAAATAGAAAAGCTAAATGTCAAGGAAGGAGAGGAGAAATTAGAAATCAAGAATATTAATATTGACAATAGGGAACAGAAAATAGCAAATATGAACATACATTTAAAATATAACTTCAGTATTGTAAATAAATTTTTGAAAACAAGAATGTTGTCAAGGCATGCAGGGAGGCTCTGACTGAACAGCTTAGCAACCTGAAATGGTACTTCATGTTGATCCAGCTGAGTGAAGAGTCGATGATTACAATTGCATGTAGCCATCTACAAGGCACTTTACAGGCTTAATAGGATTCTATATTTATAATACCAACCACATTCATATGGTATAAGAAAGCATTATTAGCAAGTTACTGGCATGAAAAACATCATCAAGGTGTTAGACACCAGGTGTTTCAGGATAAATGGTGACTTGGAGAAGCTTTTACTTTTTTATGCCATAAAGATTCAAAGTTAAAGTTGATAATGGGCAACTTGCTGTCAGAATCAAAAATCATTTGTATACTAAGACAAACTTTTCCACATAATGTGAAACAGATGTTAATTGGTACTGAAAGACAAATGGTGGAGGAAATGGCTGAGCTTCTGGATGCATTTGACAGCACAAGGCCAAATTATCAAAACAAGGAAAGAGAACTTAACCCTTAGAAAGAGAGAATATAAATGTCATGAATTTCAGCTTGTATAAAAATGATTAGGGTGAAAATACTAGGTATAGAGAGTCACATAGTCTTAGAAGGAGAGATGATGAATATACCAGTCACAATTCCAAAACCAACCACATGGAATGCCAGGCCAGACCAAGGAGTAGGTCATGAATTTCTGGCCCAAGTGAATACATCAGAAACCTAATAGAACCACCTGACAAAGGTTAAGTAGGGTAATAGTAATTGGATGAACTCTATGCAATAAAAAGTATTTTGTACATGGATTGTGAGAGTTAATATATGGCGATGAAAAAAGGAAATAAATAAAATAAAATAAAAATTTGTAAAAATATAAGAATGAATAAATAAAATTTTTTGTTAAATGTAAAATAAACAAAAAAGATATTGTGTAAGCAACAGTTGCATTAGAGTTGATAGAGTTTAGATATGGGTGTGTATATAAGGATAATAAAGGAGTATTAATTGAAGATCAGTGGGGGTGAGTCCCATATTTTTAGGATGAGAACCCAATAGAAAAAATGCTGGGCCAATTCAGTGTGCTGGTAAAGGTATTCACAGCCCATTATCTAAAATGTGCACACTGGAAGAGTAATTCTAACATAAGCCACAAACTATTTCACCAGAAAAAAATTCCCAGAATAGTTATAATAAGTATTGGTTTTTAGTGTAAGTCAAATGGTCAGTAGATGTATTCTACCATTTGCAGCATTCACTTATCTTTTGAGGACCCAGTGGAGAAAATCCTGGACCCATCAATTTGATGGTAGAGAAAGTTCCAGCATGTCCATAGTAATTAAAGTTTTTTGTATATATAAGTTGAATCATTGATCAATAGACATGCCCAGCCATGGTGGTCCTCACAAATAGATATAATCATTGTATTTAACATAAAATATGGCATGGTAGGTAGGTCAGTATAAGAAAGACAATATTTACAACTTGTCAGTTCATTGCAATTTGAAACTAGTCTTAAATAAAAAAATAATAAATAAATAAAAATGAAAATGAAATAGCAAAGCTAAGATCAAATGTCAGAACTAAAATAAGTCAAATTGATGCATTTTAACTCTCAAATGGAGGGTGTGTGTGATGCAATAAAAATATATGTTGTAAAAACACACATATGTCAACCTGCATTATATATTTAATAATTTAAAATAAATAAACAAATTATTAAGAAAAAGAGAACAAAAATAGTTTAAAAGTAGATTTTTAAAAATGAAAGATTGCATCATATTTTTTAGAATAAAATTGACAAATAAGGACCTAAAACCCATTCTTCTTTTTGTAAATTAAAAAAAGAAGAAATGTTTAAAAATAAATAAATGTAAAATAAAATTATCAATATAATTAATCATAACATTTTGTAAATTATCTCATCAGCAGGAATGCACTTACAATTTGAAATATTCCTGGCCAATAAAATATTAGATGAATCTAAGTCAAAAGATTAGACAAAAATGTAAAACAAATTAAAACAATATTAAAATTATGATAAAAATTTAGACAATAAGAGAGTTGAGTATAAAAGTGGCAGTTTCTCCATTGTTATCTACTTTCCAAGTTTCAGTTCAAGTGACCCGTTCAAGTTTGCAGTTTCCAGTTTTTCAGTAAAAGTATAGCAGAAATTTAGTTGCAACAGAGTGTCAGTAGTTACAGTTTTTCCAGCTCACCAGTTCATCAGAAAATGTAAACATGGAAGTTGCAAAAGTAGCAACATGCATTGCTAGAGAACCTTTAGAGGAGTGCTCACTGGGCTTTATGCCCCAAGTCCTCAGCTCCATCAATTGCTTTTACTTGAAATCAATGCCTCATTCATAATATGGATGCTGCCCATATCATATCTCTCCCATTGTCCATCAGAAATATGGAATGAAACCCATGAAACCATCACTGGAGATCAAAAGATCAGCCATATGGAAATTCAAATATAAGGAAAAGTCTTTAGAAAGATTGCATTATCTTAATGTAATGAAAAACCTAGGTAAATGTACTTTTTGATTGTAAATTGTCTAGACCTATTTTTTAAATTGAAATAAATTATAAGTGAAGGTCAATCAGTAATATTTGTTTTCTAATAATTAATGTGTATTTATTTATTTTCTGTGTTTAATTGTACTGTTATATTTATTTAATATGTGTGTGAATAAAAAACATTTGTTTAAATGTTGCTTGGTCTATATTTTCTCTCTTTTATAACTATGTCACCAATAATTTAAATGTTAGAATTATTTCCATGTGTTAATTAGTACTGAGCTGATTCCCTTGATCAAGATTATGAGTTCGCCTGGTGTATTTGAAGCACTGGATTTGTGTACCTGTCATCTCGGCATGCTATATATAATATTTATGGCCAGATGGCACTGGAGACTTGGTCTTAAAACAAAAAAATACAATAGATGGTGAATATTGTTCCAACTGTATGGATGGGAGCTATGGTCAGAAAATATGTTCAGACATTGCATTTGTGTAACCTCGATCTAGCTGTGGATTATCATTGATGGTTAATCTATCAATAATATTCTACTCCTCTGCTTGAATGTGTGACACATTTCCAGAGGCATTAAATAAGAAATCCAATCATGTAAAGTAAAATAATAAAATGTAATAATTAATAAATGTTAATAAATAATCAATATATCAAAATAATAACAATAATATATCAAAATATAATAATATATCCAAAATGGACCTTTGCTAAAAAAAGTAAATGCAGACAGATCAACATGGGTCTTGATCTAACACAAATGGTCCAATGTAATTAAAATTCAAATAAAGGCAAAGTGGCATAGTAATAAAAGTTAAAATCTGTGAGCAGTGTGATGGAAGAAATTGACCAAAACAAACAAAATATAATATTGAGAATATAATATTGAGAATATAAAATTAAAAAATATGACATGTAAAAAAAGGAAAGAGGAGGAAAAAAGTGGCCAGAGAAATAAATAAATTAGTTATTAGGGGTATTTGATAGTCAGGTGAGAATGTAAAGAGAACTGAGAAGGTTTTGAGGTTAGTCATCAAACACTTTGTTTGATTTAAAATATTTTAAAATAAGGGAAACAAGTTATATAATATTATAAAAGAAATAAGAAAGTATAAAATTAAAACTAATGCATACTAGAGCCAAAACAAAAAAGATGGGGTTCAACATAAAGAAGTAGAAGTATTCAGAGAGAAGCAGGAATTCATCGATAAAATAGGAAAGTGTAACATAAAAATAAATGAAATAATCAGTTCGTTTGAGGAAACGTTGAAGGGACAGGGTTAGATAGTGCTTGTGAGAGGATTATCAGACTACATTGACAACTGTAAGATGTTGTACCATTTTGAGTTAATTGTCCACAATTGGGTAGAATGCTATGAGGCTGGATCAATAATCCATTACCTACAATTGCCCTTATAACTGCACCCAAATCAATTCACCCAAAATCAGATTTCCAAAGAGAAATATCTTAATTACTTCAATATTTGTTGTCTATTAAACAACTAGATATTGGGTACTTCAATTGTAATGAGGGTAATGTTTATAACTAAATCTTGTATACTTCACCAATTGTAATGAGGACAAAATATCTGCATTATAAATTTTGTATATATTTTATTTTGTAAATATGTCTATTATATATATATATATATATATATATATATATATATAATATATATATATATATATATATATATATATATATATATATATATTGAGTTATAAATTATTATTAAATAAACAGCACATTACTCAGGATATATCACAATATAACCATTACAGAATTAGTGCAATTATGACAGAATTTGCTCTCATGGGTTAATATGATCTTTGAGATTTATATGAAAAATAAATTTAAAGTTAACAAACAATAAAATCAATCAAATATTATCACTGCAATTCGAGCCAGAGAACAATGGACGAGTTGGACATTGGTAATAGGAAATAATTGAAGAATGCGATGCTAATATAGCTCATAATTAAATCTATTATCCTCAGCATAATTATCACTGAAATGTTAACGAATGATAATTTGAGAACTGTGTTATCCAATATAAAATCTAAACCTATCACCAAAAAAATGGAGCAAGTTATACACATATCTAAATTGGTGTAAAGATTTTACATCATAAGAACTCTGATGACAGCTGCTTCACAGCTATAACTGCATCTAAAAATATTTACATAGTGAAACCACCTGAAATTAATTTCATAAACAGAATAAGAATTAACATTACCTGCAAATTTTTCTCTAATATGCAATAAACTTATTACTTCCAATATATTGATAACTGGATTCACCATCAACTGCACTATATCACCTCTGGATTATGCCATTTTCTATCTGTTCACAACTTCAACTTTGCTTACATTTTTTGTTTTTATAATTACAGAGAAAAAATTTCTGAATAACTATTGCTTTCACTTAACTCAGTGAAATGAGTTATTACAATAATTACATTCATTCCCTCATCCTGGATGTAAAATATTTACAAATAAAGACTATTACAATGTATTATGTAATAGTCAGATTATACATATTTAGATTATTTATATTTGTTTAATTGATTCAGACAACACCTGACATTAAGCATCAGGAAATAGACTGGCACATATATATTTTATTCACAAAAATATAAATAAGTATTGAACATATTTTTTCAATACAAAATTACACAGTCACTACTTGCAATACCAGGCTAGATCCCACAGAACATAAGTTACTCCCAATGAAATGGACATGGAGTAAATATAAAGACCAGACAATATTACATATAAAGAAGTTGATCTGTTATTTAAAGTAATAATAAACCAATAATTTATTACAAAATATTATAATTGTAAGGTAAAATATAATTTTATCTTCTTCAAAATAAAACTACCAATCTTTTTCTTTACTTACATGGTGGAAAACAATAGTTATTTATAAAGTATGCAAGGCCTATTTTGATTAATTTTCAAACCTTAATCTTTCAATTCAATCTTATAATACAACTCTTTTTTTATGATTGAGTACATTTTCCATAGAATAAATTTTGGCCTTTAATCTATCCCAGATATAATTATATGTATAGTTGATCATCACAAATATATTTAAATATACCATAGGTTTAATAGTATAGACCCACACACACTTACATGCACACACATACACATATATATAAGATAATTTTAAGCAATACACATTTTTTACAATGATAAATTTTGGGCATGGCCAGTTTAGGTCCAAATAACAATTTAATAATAAAACTAATTATGTAAGGTAGTTCTTTCCCCAATTTGTAAGAGAAAACTTAATTAACTGAGATTGTCCTCTGAATCTAAACCCAAACATGCATACCAAACTGTGGATAAATCTAACATATAGAGAAAATGTAATAATTAACATTTAACAGTGATCTTACATGTACATAATAAGTTCAACTTACATAAAATTTAACTCACATTAGTTAAAAGGAGGTCTAATTTATGTACAAATGGACTTGATCTAATTTCAAAATAAACCTTTATTTTCAAATATTAATAAGTATATTACACTCAACTTTTTTAACACTTAGACAATTTAAATATTTAAAGTGCACACACTGATATTTAAAATGAAATTTACATCTTTGATTATTTATCTGACAATTTCACATGATAGACCAATTTTTTTAAAGAAAAAAATATTAACAAATTATAATATTGTACCATTTATTTATATATGGTACAAATATATTGGCATTTGGTAAAAGCTAAAAGAAAAAGTAAATTTAGTGATCTTAGTAAAAGATGCAATTAAATTTTTTTTTTTAGTTCGTATAATTTTTTTTTAAAACGGACAATGATAAGTTAAATTTTTCATTCATATTTTTTTTATCTAATTAAAAATAAATGTAAAAATTGGAAAGAACAAGACACACAAATTACTAATCCAGATAAGCTAAAAGAAAAATCTTTTTAGCTAATTAAAGATGGCAGAAAGACTTTATGAATAGGAGAACATTGTAACTGAAAAATACAAAAGAATGCACAAGATTATCAATGTGTATTTTTAACAAAAGCAAAAAGTATGTGCAGAAGTCTGAAACCTGGACCTCGAGTATAAAAAGGAAGAGACTAATTTGATCAGTGTCATATCTTCAAAGTTTTTTCTTCCGGCTGGTCCTGGGTTCTTAAAGAGGATCCAGGACCACTCTATGTGGAAATAACTCATCAAGCAGGAGTAGACCAAGGCTTTTTCTAACATCATTCATGAAGACATCCACCAGAAAAGCTTTCATGACTAGCCTTTAGAATCAGGATCAAGACCACATTAAAACTACTGGCCACAAGCTCATTCGATTCCAGAAAAAACTATGTATAGTATTCAACAATCTTCATAAACTTGCTAAACTTACTGGTAAGCTATGATTAATTATTCTCAATTGTGACTACATTGAGCTTAAAATACAATCCTGACAGAGACATTAATTTTAGTATTAGAGACTTTCATTTAAAAAACTTTATAGAAGAACTTGGAAATGAAATGTAAAAAGTGAACATTGTTAAATTGTTTTAATTACTTTGCCTAATTATCTGGATTAGCATGTGTACTCTCCAATTTTATTTAATTATTTATCGTAAAAATATTTTAAGTTCGTTAAAATAAATTATTTTGCTTTTATCAACTTTTTTCATTGTACGTTATTAATGTTTATTATTAAATTTAGTAAGGTTAGTTTATTAGAACATATAATTTACTTTTGCCAATACTTATTAATTAAGCCCCAGGTATATAATTCTCTAAAAATATAACTAAGTTATGAGAAACCAAAATCCCAATCGTTTATTTTCTGTTTAAGTTACGATATGCTTGACGCAAATGTGATGTGATGTATTATGATTTCTCCTTAAACGAAGTCAAGAATATCTCAGCAATTATGCCCAGATAAACCTGTTAGCCACTTTATTTTACATTCCCCACTCTAAATTTACCCATAATCTGCTCTATCCCATTTCCACAACATAATCTTTGTCAACTCTATAACCTTTATATCTAAACCCCCCCTTATCTTTTCCCAAACCCAGCATAAAAACCAATAATTCACTTTCTGTATAATCACTCTTTTCATATTTATTTTTCCACAACTTCATTATATGTATCCTTTCTGTTTTCAAACATTTACATTCAATTAACAAATGCCTAATATTTTCTATTCCTTCCTTACATAATTTACAAAATAAATCACCCATATTTTTCCATTTACATGTATATTCTTTTGTAGCTAAAGATCCCGTTCGAGCCTTAAACAAAAAACTACTTTCCTTACTATTATCATATATTAACTCACACCTAATATTCTGTTTATTTCTATATATATTTAAACTCTTTTTACTCTCCATACTATTTCTCCATCTCTCTAACTCCCTAGTCTTTATTAATAAATTTATTCTTTTATCTCATTCCTTACTATTATAACACTCAATAATCCTCTTAACACAATCATCCCATCTTTTGCACAAATACACTGATATAAATTCTTTATCCAAATGCATACAGCATTACCTTTCTCACCAATCTTGTTACCTGCTCTTTACTCATAACCCAGTTAAATACTATTTTAGCTATTCTTTTATTATCCATAAACTGCAATCTACCAAACATTTTCATTTTACTTTTTGCATCTCTCATATGAAAACTTGACCATCCCATTTCTCCTTGAATTGCCTCCCTTGCTGTCCATACTTCTGCATCCAATGCATGTCTTCCTACTTCCCTTTGAGCTTTTTCTAAGTAATCTAATATCTTTTTACTAACATATAATGAATCATTACCATATGGTAACCCTGCTACTGCAACTCCTTTCCATATAATTCTAGCTACATCATATTTATTATATGAAAACACTGTTAATTTCTTTATCAATCCCTTTCTTTTCTTTGCTTCATTTATCAATTTTTTCTCCCATTCATCCAAATAATTTTTCTGATTACTTAAAATAATTCCCAAATAACTATATCTATTCACCACACTTAATATCTCCCAATAAAAATTCTACATCTTCTCTTTCCCCAGTATTAACCATCATTATATTTGATTTTTCTTCACTAAATTCAATTCCCATCTCTTTACCCACCCTTGCACGTGTCCTCAACAAAACTTCCATATCTTCTCTTTTTTCTGCACACAAAAATATATCATCCGCAAAAAAAAGACCTGACAAAATATATATCCCTTATTACCTATTAACGGTATCTCTATCCCTCTTCCTAATCTTTCTATTGCTCTTTCCATTTCACTCAAATACAACACAAACAAATAGGTGACATAGGGCATCTTTGCCTTAGTCCCACACCATTTTTAACTTTAATTGATTCTATATTCCCTAATTGATATATATATATAATAATTATTTTCATATAATTTCTTAATAATATCTATTAAAATTCTTATTAATATCTATTAAAATTCTTATGTCAAGTTAATCAGGAAATATAGCTATGTTTTTTTTTTAGAAATATTTTTGTTCTTCATAGCTTGATTAACTCACGCACCCTAGTGCGTAATTGATGGCCTATTAAAATGTGGTAAACGTTCCAATATATATATATAGTAAATGCAAGATGAAGCAAAGATTATTTTGTTTTATAAAAATTATTTTTTAAACTTCAATTGATTTTAAAATGTTTTTCTTAAAATAAAACAAAACTTACACATTTTTCTTTATCAACCAATAATATAAAATATATTTTGTATATTCTAAACTAAATCTCAAATGATTAATACTTTAGGATAACAGTCTAACATTTTATTTTCTTACAAAGCAGAAGTTCTACCACATCTGAAATTTGATATCTCTTATCATTGCAAATATTAATTGATTGCATTTGCAAGTTGCTGTAATATTATCTTTTATCTTTGAAATTTAAAGTTTAAGCCCTGTTTCATCAGTTTAATTAGAGATTCATTCTAAAAATAGTATGCTCAAGTTTGATAGATTTAGGCTAGATTTCAGCAGTCCACAGTAATTCTGCTTCTCTACTCGTTAACATACTGATATGTACTGTGGCTTGATTAAAACAAGAATTCATACTGATTGAGTTGTAGATAAATTAACCATATATATATAAGTTTTGACATCTTGATTTTAACACCCATGGATCTTGTTTCTCTATATCTTTGATGTGTTTTCAACATCATTAATATTTACTTTGACACCTTTATGACCAGATTTTCTTTTAATAAAACATTTTCATTATTTAATTGATTAAACTTGCAAGAGAGTGTAATTATTAAATTGCCTAAAATTTACTTTTTGTTTTCATTTGAATCTCTCAAAATAGGCTTAATCCTTTTTAGTTCTCATTAATTTACTTTCAATTTATTTATTTAGAATCTATTTCTTAACTGAGTTGTTTTGCAATATAATGCTTACATTCAAAGTTTTAATATACTTGATATAAATTATCAGTTTCTCTTAAATTTATAGATTTTTTGTCAAACTATTACATTATATCATTTATTATTCTACAATATGACATTTAATAATTTATTTCAATATTCCAACTACTATTATATTCAATATCCCCTTTTTAACTTTTGAACTGTTATATTTAGCAATCATTAAAACTTTGAAAATCTGCTCAAAACTATGTCAAAGAACCTTTCGCTGTCTGTGAAGTGAATAAAACATTATTCATTTTGATATGTACACAAACATTTTTTTATTAAAAAGTCAGACAAGGCATTGTTTTTAATTTTTAGATACTTATGGTGTAAACAAAATATCAAGATGATTCGCTATGAGATGGATATCAATTTCACTACATTTTGCTTCACAAATAAGATAATCCTAGCACTTTTTAATGTTATCTTTGCCCATTATATAGTATTTGTTTTTCGTTTATTACAAGCAGATGCCGCACATAAAAAATCGTAATCGCTTTACATTTTATTGAATTTTTTAATAAAAAAATAAGTTGTAATATCATTTAAAGCAGTTCAAAAAATATGTGTCCACTAATTTATTAACATTCAGCAATGAATTTTTTGGTTTTTAAAATAATATATACAAAAGTTATATACATGATAAAGAAAATTTATAAAAACAAACCCAGTCAAAGTTGATTCGATGTCTTGCAATATGTTTCCTTAACTTGATATAGACTGTATCGTCTACTTAGTCAAATATCCAAAGTAGGCTCTCATTGTATACTTTCAGTAATGTTGCATGTTCCATTTCTAATAAATCCATCGATAGCAAAACAGCGTAGAATGCGATGGTATTGTCATTGGCATTATTCAGTTGCTTCATCAGATAACTAAAATACGTAATGGACTTGCACAGCGATAATTAAAAGTAATACGACGAATAAACATGCGAGCCAGATCTGTTTACAAATATATCTGTATGCCATTATAAAAGAAATAGTAACGATTAGTGGATTTTGCATTTTCATGAATAAACTATTTTTAAAATTAAAACTAATTTAAGATCTATATGTAATTCCACATATACATATATATTAAATAGAAGATTTTCAGGATAAAAGTTATAAACATACATCTATATCTCCTTTTAATCCAGCGGGTTTTTGATAACAGGCTTGTACCTATGTTTTAAGTGCGATTAAGATAGCGATCATGAGTAGGCCTATTCTGACTAAAACCTTAGTACAAGTTTGGCATTAACATCAAGTAATAACATACATAGATAAATCTGATAGATAAATATTTAATAACTAAACTAGCATTAATCTATTTCACATACTACATTATTTATACTTATATGTTATTAACTTAAATTTATTTACATATCATGACGGTCAAAGGTAAATTAAAAATAAATCATCAAAAAGCTTTAATGGTTGAGAATTCGTAACAAGTTACAGCTCTGAAAATGCTATAACTGAAATCAAGGCAATGACCTTAAAACCCAAGTTTGAATACTCTACTACTACACAAAATTATAAAGAGAAAGATTAATTTATGTTTATTCGTTGTGTGTGTGAATATATATATATATATATTAAGGTCATTAAAAACCGGTACCATCACAAACAAATTTGTTCAGTATTCTACAAAACAACTTTGGAGTTTTAAAGAAAACTCTCCTTCCTTTATAATATATCAATAAGTTAAGGCTATTTTGAGACTTTCCCATCAACTTTCATATAAAATATACTTACGTAACAATTTTTTTCCTTAGCACTTTAAATTATTCCATATAATTATAAAACAGCCCACTAATGGTTCCAGTTAAAAGATTATTTGAACCACGTTGTGTTTGAGGCTGTTATTTTCTATCTCACATGACTGAACCAATTAATTTTTCTGAGATCAAGGTTGAAAGTATTCTACTTTGATCATATTTTGACCTGATAAAATTTGTTAAAAGAGTGGACATTGTCTGAACAATTTTGTGGTACACTGCGTATGCATATGAACTGCAGTAAGATGGATGGATTTCACTATCACAAAATATACTAATATATAATCATTAACAATAACTGGGTTTCAAAATGAGTTAATGCAATAAATGTCAGAATGGCAAATATATCGCTACAAAAAAAAATAACCAGTATACAGCATGTCCACGACTAAAGTATTTTAAAATTAACTATTCATAGGATATATATATATAAAACAAAATAAATGTCCGCTAATATCAATAATACAATAAAGAAACTTAAATATATTCCAAACAACAGTAAACAATTTATAATACAATATGAATAAAAACTCAATAAAAACTCATAAAGAAATATTTTCGATTATATTCATAATCATTTTCAACTCAACTTTCAAAATGGAATCATCTATTACCAACCGGAAACACATGTCGATTTAAATATCCCACAATTCATTAATCCTAACATTTGCTGACTGTCACATGTCGATTTAAATATCCCACAATTCATTAATTCTAACATTTGCTGACTGTCTGTACGATAATAAACAGACAGTCAGCAAATGTTAGGATTAATGAATTGTGGGATATTTAAATCGACATGTGTTTCGGTTGGTAATAGATGATTCCATTTTGAAAGTTGAGTTGAAAATGATTATGAATATAATCGAAAATATTTCTTTATGAGTTTTTATTGAGTTTTTATTTATATTGTATTATAAATTGTTTACCGTTGTTTGGAATATATTTAAGTTTCGTTATATATATATAAGAAAATTAAAACTGGTTTAAGATATATATATAATCACAAATAAAAATATACTAATTAAATCTAAAATTTTTGTCAATTAAAAATATAAATATGAACAAATTTGAGATCTCTGAGCTCTGATAATATTGAATTAAGGTGGATTAGAAACAATAGACTTGAAAATAAATTTTAGGTTCATGATTATGTCTGTTTACGAGTTGCTAATATAACATTGAACTGACGTTTGCGAATAATCATATGAAAACCATTTTGAATGTAGAGCAATGTTTTTATTAACGAAAAGCAACCAGATGTAGAGACAATTATATATATATATATAAATTACTATTTTGGGGGTTAAACTGTGTATTATTTTCCATTACATATTGATATTTCGATGAACTAGCATCTGCCATTATTAATGTTAACTTTTGAAAGAAAAAGTTAACCTTGACAATGGCAAATGTAAGTCCATCAAAACATCAGTATGTAATGGAAAATATTCCAGGATTTAACCCCAAAAATAATAATTTATCTACATCATACAACCGTGAAAACATGAAATATAATATATATATTGTACCAATCGGAATGAAAGTGAAGATCGAATCTAACCGCAAAAACAATATCTGCAACTACCAGGGCACCATCTAGTCATTTGAGCCTAGAAAAATTTATAAAGTAGGCAGATACGCGCTGTTAAGATTCCACTTTATTTAAATATTCCGATCGTTAGCCCAAGTCACTAGCTCAGTGGAGACGCAGAGATAAAAATCTATATCTTAATTTATATCTTAAATATCAAAGAGTAAAAGCCACTGCCAGAAATTAATATATAACAATATTTATTTACGCACATATAAAATAATATTTAAATTTTGAGGAATAAGTTTAACATTTTAGATTTTTATATTAACTTTTAATTTTACATTTAACTAAGTTTCAATGAGTTTAATTATTATTTAGATAGTCAAGTATGAATAGACTACAAAGATCTGCATTTGAAAAGAAAATATTCTTCCCTGATTTAACCTTAGGCAACAAATTTCGCAACCAAATTGGCGCCAATCCATCTGATACATTCATGTATTCAATGTAGCATGATACGACAACACAAAATACTATATTGTCAGGAATGTACATCTGAACAATAAGTAGAAATAGAGAAGACATTGACTCTCCACCAACAGGAATGTGACATCTGTTGGCAAGTAGAACAATAAACAAAAACTCCATAGGAATGGACTGCGGTCTTCTGCCAACTTACAAACCCATCCATAGGCAAACAGAGGGTGTGTGGCGTATATCTATAATCCTGCCCATAACGGACCTCATACTACATCTACTAATTACAACAATATATCCAATCCATTGAACCAATTCAACTACGAAATGAATAACCTAAGATTACCCTCCCTTAATACAACTTTACAAAACTATATAGCCATTCACGCCTGACTTAATTTTAAAATTTAAATACGTTCGCACAGATTTGTTTAAAAATGTTGGGTATAGATCGATTACATAGATTCCACGGTCAAAAACATTTCAAAATAAACATAAATGATCAAAATACAAATTATTGATACCGACAATCGCAGAGGGAAACTTATAAGTAACCCAATAGTATTCACCATAAGATACTTGAGTTGTCACCAATAACTTAAAAGACATCCGAATAAATACATTTTAGATACTCACCGTAAGGTATCATTATTTATCGAATGTCTATATATATTTTGATCAAATATGAAAACCAAAATATAATTAACCGCAAACAAATCCATGCAAGCGTCTATAAACAACTTAAATTTCATACATTTAAATAATCTTTACAATAAGAAAAAAAAAATGGAAATGATGTTTATCAATCGGAAAACATATAAAATTAAACATTATTAATTTGATTTAAAAACTTACAAAAGTCAGATAAGAGTCCGTTTTAACATTTCAGTTGGCTTGTTTATCAATTTGTAAAACTTGACGAAAGTTCTTAATTGATTTTAACAATTGTTCATTTCATATAGCTTATGGTAAAAGAGTCCAGGCCTCTGCTTTCAATTCCCGTGATGCCTCCATTGGAAGGTAATGTTCTGGAGATGGCAATAGCTGGTTCAAGGTATCACAGTCTTTTCATTTTTTTTTTTTATAGAGAGTGTGGTATGTGCGTCATACCACATCTCTCAAACACACAATGCTGGAACTGTCCGAAAAAACTGTATTTCCCTTTTTATATTATCCACATGGATTCAATCAACAAAACGTCACTAATCCATCACTTTCGTTAGGGTCCGAGCCAAGGCTTAGTGCTTCCATTGGTCAAGCTAATTTCTTTTTATTTCTCTTATCTAACTTTTCATTTGACTTTTTAATTAAACAGCTTTTAGATAATTAATAAACAATCATTTCCATTTATAGATTACAGGAATTAATTAATACCTGTTTTTATTTTAACTTACGTTATTTTTTTTATTAAAATATTTTTATATTTCAATCTTGTATTTTTTTATTAAAAAAAATACGTTCAAATACTTTTTTTTTTTTGTTTATGAAAAAAATATTTTTAAAGTTTAGCATCTGTGCGAATATATACGTTTAACAAACATTTTAATTTTAGTGTTTAGTTTTTTTTTCTTTTTAATACACTTATTTTTATATGCGAACTTAAAAGTTTTTATTTCAATTTAATGTAACGACATATTTATATATCGTTACAATATATATATATATATAATATTCAAATCAATATATATATTAAAATAAAGTAAAATTCACATAAATTATAGTTATTAACTATATAACATTGAATAATCATAATGTGACTTCTTTTCACAATGTTCATAGTTCAATTTAGTTTAGTTCTCACACCAATGGATAGACCACCACCCACTAATAATAGATGGTGGAATTCATTATTTGATAATATTCAGAAAATGATTGACTTGAATGAAAATCCAATTATATCAAAAATTAAATACTGGAATGCACATAAAATAATACATGGGGGAAATAACATAAACAAAAGGTCTCTCAGAATTACCAATCAGCAACTGATTTTGAGATCAAAATTCTGGTTCATTGAGGCAAAATTTCAAGATTTCCTAATAAAAATTAATCTGGACTCCCTCTCTACAAACTCACTTTTGGCATACAGGAGGAATTTCAAGAAGATTGATCCTGTGTGTCGGATGTGTGAGAGAGAGGAAAAATCAATTGATCACATTTTTCTTAGATGTCCCGTATGTCCAATTACAGATTGATAATTCATGAATGTTACAGCAATACAAATGGAAACTATAAATCAATTAAAGACTATATAAGTCAGGGTCTATTTATAGACATAATACTGGCAATTTTCATGAACTATGCTCTGTGGTGTGTCTGATGTAAAGTAACAATTGAAGGAATGAGAGACCCACAAGAAACTAAGTTTAAGAACATCATGGAGAAAATTATAAAGAGGGACCTACTAATTGCTCCAAGCTATATCACAAGAGCAACATGGAAGAAGGTTGGATCTACTTTGCTTCAAATAGATAGGTAATTGATGTCATTTTTATATTTGTAGCATTCAATATAGCAATAGAATAAAGTTTCTTTAAAAAAAAAAACATTTTTATTAACGAACATATTTATCTTCATTAAAGTAAAATTGTATTGATAAGTTACCTGGATAATAAAGATAAAAACTTTCTGGAAATATTTGTAAAATATATGCCATTATTTTGGATTAGTTTATTATGGAATACTAATAGTTATTAGTATGTTTTGAAATAACAATGTTGATGATGAATATTACTGTTATAATTTTTTAAGAAGCATCAGAATTACCATTGAACTGTGTTATGTTTTATATTCGTTTATGATAAATAGTTAAAGTGAAAACTATTTAATATTTTGTTTTTATTGTGTCTTTTAATTTTTGAATCTCTAGATTTATGTAATATTATATTGTATAAATTTTAAATAGTGTTTGTTAAAATAAAGTTGTTAATATTGTTTTAAATTTATATTACGTCTTGAGAGTTTCTTTGCTTGTTATATCCAAGTGATTACTGATATTCTCAACCACACACATAAATTATAGAATTAATTATATGTTTACATTAATGCACATGATCTATAAGAGATATATTATCATTATTAAATTATAATTGTGGAAGATATTATTACTAAACATGAAAATTATATAATACCAATTTCTTAATTATCTTATATAATAATTATAATCAAGTTTGATATTTCTTAAGATGTCACAAAAAGAATAATAAAATGTTTAATGCATAATATAACATAAAATATTTTGAGTTTATTGAAGATAATGAATATTATTATATTTGCAATAGTTTATAATGTTAAGTTATTTTATTAATGGGTAAATTGAATAGATACGTTATAACAAGAGTCTTGACGTATTTTGTTCGTTATGGTTTTTATGATATAGTTAGGTATATGTAAAATTCCTCACTATATTTAGCTATATTATTTAATGTGTAATTATTAAAATAAGATGAACCTGAGATAATAATTTAAAGAAATTGAGATGATATGTTAGAAATTTTATATATGGATTTATTATTATATTTTATAAAATATTATTAATTATTTTAGTGATTTAATGTAATTTTGTAATTGTTAATTAGAATTTATTTTATATAATATGCAAGTCATGGGATATTACTGATAGTTTTTAAAAAGTAGGTAGAGGTGATGTCACTATATCATTGAGAGTGTATCTGTCTAGAATGTTTTTAATATTAAACAAATTGTGTACCATACTAAGTGTTTTGTATTGAGTTTCATAATTTTTTTACTATTGTTATCGAACTATTTTTATACGTAAAGTGAGCCAGTCGTGTTTTTAATTAATGTAAAGATAAATGCGCTGGGTAATTGAGTTGAATCTTTAGTTATTTGATTTGTATCTTGACTTTATTAATTATTAAATTTAAATTACTTAAATGAGAGATATTAATTTTACTAGATGTAATATTTATATGTGAATGAACTAGTCTAGGCATAAATGTTTTTTGAGCATTAGGAATTTGGTGTTGAAGTAACTTAATGATTCAGTAGTAAAACTTGGAATAGCCGGAAGTTTGATTCTCTGTAGTAAGGGTACATTATATATATACTGTTAATACGGTTTATTTGTTTAAAATTATTTTCGGAAAATCTATTGTTTATATAACAAAACTTAATTAATGAATAACGTAATTTTACTCATATTTGTATTATATTAGATATATTTAATCTAGCTCCATATTTATATTACTTATATTTCTTTAAAATTTCCAGTCTAACACCCATTCCTGCAACATAATAACATAAGACGTCTGAAAAAGATAAGTGGCCTTAAGAAGTGTGTGTATTAATGTTAAAAAGAACGTTCCAAATTGTCTTTTAAATAAAACCAGGGTAAACATGAACTTGCCAGGTCACGATAAAATTCGATTTATTATTTTTTTTTTTTTTTGGAGTTCTAATTTTTTTCACCAGAATGTATCTTGTCGAATTATTTAAAAATTTGGGAAATATCAAATACAAGCCGGCATAAAATTATATTATAAAAAAAAAAAAATTAAAAATCTGACAAAAAATAATTTATTAAAATAATAACATAGAGAGCGAAATAGTTGGGCCGCTAAAAGTCAGTTTTACTTAACAACATATTTATTCTACCAATATTCATAATTACTGATCATTGTAGTTTTCACTTATATAAGCGATAAAATTCACAAAGATGGACATCAGACCAAAAACTACAATGGACAGTAATTATGAATGTTGGAAGGATAAATTTGTTATTTTAATAAAAAAATTTTATCACATATTTTTTATAATATAATTATTTGTTATTAATTATTTTTTATATAATTTTATGCCGCCATGTATTTGATATTTCACAACAAATTTTTAAATAATTCGATAAGAAACAGTCTGGTGAAAAAACTTGAACTACAAAATTTTGTCGTGACCTGGCAAGATCATGTTTGCCAAAACCAGTACCCTAGCACATATTTTCATTTTAATTCGCACAAAACAATTTTGGATTTTTCAAACTAACTTCCCCCTCCCTATAATATATAAGCAATTTACAAAAACTCTCTGATTTCCCTGTCAATAGAGTATAATCTGTTAATGACTTTTCCTTTTTTTTTTATTTTAAATCATTACGTAAACTTATAAAATACACTCACCCGAGAAATCCATTGTAAGTTATTTACACTGTATTAGTTTCTGTGACAGATATTTCTTTATTATGATCAGTCTTCTAAACTATACAAATCCAGCAGTCAGGTTTATAACAGCTAAATCTTTGATAATTACATAATGTGATAAATTCTCTTTTTATGTCAATTGTATTTATCTTACCTGACTCCCCTCTTGATCTGTAACCAATCAGAATCTTTGTAATACTACATTATAGGTTGAGAATATCTCGCGATGTTCTAGCATTACATTCAGAGATAGTGAAGTTATTTACAAAAACAAGTTAATCCATAACTATTTTTTTTTTACAATTAAAACAATTATTCTTAATTGGAAAGACAGAAAATAAAATAAAAGTTTGAGTTTCCAGAATAAGTTGCTGTGAACTTAACTACATCCTGCAATTTTTATTCTTAAATATTTGTAGAGATAACAAGTAATAATAAAGGAATGAAAGTATTTTTCAATATTATAAAAGTAAAATGATAAAACTAATCCAAAATATTTTACCTCACCGTGTGGGCTTATTATTTATTAGAGAGTCAGATATTGACATTTTAGTTTGTACTTTTTTTTCTTTAAAATATCAACAATTTTTGTATGGTGAACTCCACTGTAACCATCCTATTTCATATTATACCAGTAAAAATTTCTTGATTAATATTTGCACTGTTTTAAAATGTCTTGAAATAAACTCAGGTCCACTTTTTCAATAGTTAAATTGGCATACAATTCTCTTTTCATAGAAACATTGTTATTGTTCAGTTTTTCACAAGACCAATTTTTAAAGATTTACTTTTGCAGTAGTAGATTCATTTACATCGCATCAGATAAGTTGCAAGATATATCCAGGTCTTTATATTCTGTATCATATGTAAACTATGTAGAATATCTTTAACTGAAATTTTTTAGAACATTTTTGAAATCAGCATAGTCATATAAATTTGACAGTATAACTCTCCTATATACTATTAATTTAACTGAAATAATTATACCCCTAACCTAAATGATAAAGAATATAAAGTAATATATTACAAGCAAAGGATGACAATGTTTAAATATGAGAAGAAACCGTTTGTCAGCAATGAATTTTTCAAATAGAAAAGAAAGGCTTATTTAACTATCACAAATACCAACCACTTATAAAATAGCTGAATATGGTTAAAAAAAATTATTTATTTTTACATTATATGCTTCCAAAAGCAGTTTTTCATCATCCTATTCTGGAACGATCTACTATAAGTTTAGAAATCAATATACTTTGAATAAAATAGTGCTACAAAATTCTCATTTCCAAAGCAAACACTTTATAGGATCTTAAAAATAATTAAAACTGAAATGGTATCATATTTATATACTCATGCAAGTGAGTTAGCCTGTTCATGAAACCTTAGAGTTTTCTGTAAATTCAGATTATTGGCTTAAATACTATAAAGGAGTAAACATTACTGATTAATATATAAGAGGATTAGTTCCAGCTTTGAATCCTAGTCTTCAACTACAACGGAAAAATTCTGGTTTATGTCAATTGTACTCGAATATACTACTATAGACGGATATATACTAGGGTGAAGATTACTGCTATTTTTAGTTAATATATAGATTCGTCTAACTTCTGTGTTGATCAATTGTTATTGTATGATTAAACTAAAATGAAAGATATATTGATAAAAACAAATGTTGAAAATATATTACAGTGCAATGGGATGTACACCTTTTACAAAATATGGAAAGGAAATAAGAACCAGTGTCTTATTAGAGAGTAGTTATTATAACGGTCAACAAACGCAAAAAAAAAAAAAACTCAAGTGTTGATATCTCTATAAAATTACAGACATATTACGAATTAAGTAATAAATAAGGAATATGTTTGTACTAGGAATAATCTCTATTTTTAGTAAATGATTAGTAAAAGTCATTTATTAATTCTATGAAGTGGTTTGTGACAAATCTGTAAGTGAAAAAAGTTTAACACTTATAATCAGATTGTAATAAATTGCTATTTATCTATACTAAACATGTGATGAGAATTGATTAATGTTGGTTGAACATGTATTGCCCATTTTAGAAACCAATACCTTTTTAATATGCTTTGGTCATATGTTTCAGCAATGTGTGATCGAATAGAAGTTTGAACCCTAACAAAAGAGCTACTATAGGTTAATGGAAAAATTTTCCTAGCTTCCGGAAGACTGTCAATTGGTATTAATTTATAGTTTCCAGATATCTCTGTTTACATGGATATAATCTCTTAACATACATTATTTATCAAATTAAAATGTATATATATAAAATATGTATTTGAAGTTAAAATATAATAATATGAACTATATGTTTTATTCATGTGAAAAATGCATCCAGAGTGAAAAAGATCGGTCTGACATCTGAGTAGAAAGGGGCTTCCAATATGGTTGAGCTATGACGAATGACACACAGATAAAAGCAAAACTTGAAATGTATATATATTAAAATTACGATTTTCTGGCATCAAAAATGTTGAAATCTATTATATTGTGTGTTAATAACAGTTTAGAATATTAAAATGTATAAATATATTCAATATTCCAGCAAAGTAGCAGTTGAACTCAATTGAAGAAACAGTTGTTGCAGACATCGCTTGAATACATTCATTTTGAAAAAAATTCTCTTGGACATATCTTAAATTTATTTTGTAATCATTTTATGAAGATATAAATTATTATTTACTTTTTCTATTCCAAAAATGATTGTTAAAATAATGTAATCTTTGAAAATGAAATTATAGTGTTTTGCTATAGATAAATACTGGATTATGAAAATAAAAAAAATGTATGATGAAAGGCTTGATCCAAATCATGAAGGGAGAGTTTATCCCAAATGCATATCAAGAGGCAAAGACTCTTTTACCTTTGTCATTATCCATGTGTTTTAAGAATATTTGGAGATTATAAGTTTGATATATAAAACATTTATGTAGTTTACTTTGAATCTAGTCACTATACAATGTAGCCAAAAGAATTGGTAGAATAATGATTGCCTTATCATCATTGGTATGATTAAGAACTACTTGAAAATGAGCATTCCAGAAAATCATATGGATAGAAAGCTAGAATGAGCTTGATTGGAAAAATCAAATCCCGAGTTAATAATATATCCACATATCTCATATGCTGTTTTTTTTTTTTTAATTTTGTTCCTCTGAACAATTATGATTTTGGATGCAAACTTCACTTTCAGAAAGACTTCAAAATATATTTGTAGTCTATTTTCTATTCTATCCTTAGTGATATGTTTTCAATAAAAGAATTAATTACCATTCTTCTTAGAATGTCTTTGAGATCTTTTTTTTTCTTCTGTTTCCTGCAGGTAAACAATGCTCCCATTTACTATAAAATACTTTTAAGTCTGTTACATCTAAATCATTCCATATTCCCAAATCAACAGAGATATGCCTTTATATAGCAGATTCAATAATACAAAAATAAATAAATTAAAGAATAAATGGCTGATTTTAAAATTTGTTATCACATTTTCATAATTTTTTAAATATCTTTAAATTAAATTATTCCAAAAGCATTTTCTTACATTAAGAATATTTCATATCTAACGCTTATTTAATAAATGAGACAGAATGATAACTATCATCTTCATCATAATCATGACAATTTATTATCATCAGCCTCCTGCAGGATAGATATTTATTAGGTTTAATATATATATATATATATATATATATATTGCTTCAAAATCTTGCTACCTAAAACATTCAAGAAACTTTCCATATTCATTCATTTTACATGTGGTCTTCTTTTTGGGTACTTTACAATATTTTAAGATCCAGTTTAGAATTTTATTCGACTTATAATTGGATCAAATTCTATAATTGAATTATAATTACTTCTCCTGAATAAATTTGAATCAAATTTTGTAAATACCTTTGATATCAGTGAAAATACAGTCTAACAGTTTTAATGGTTTCATTTGAAGCCATACCCAACATAGCTGACTAAGTTTTAAACTGTGCAAAATAGATAATGCTATATTTAAGAAAATGCTTTTATATAATTTGATTACTCATGCACTAATAAAAAGCAAAGTGTCGAAAAAAATTTATGGATATTTATAGTTAGCTAAAATAGAAAAAAAAGAATGAATGCTTAATACAGGTTTTATGTATAAAACCTGTTTTTTTTAAACAACCGCCCCCTCACAAACAAAAATGTTCTAATCAGTTTTTTTTTTTCATATGTCATAGCATCGGCCGGGACGCGAACCCACAACCGTCTGCAACCAACTACTTGCTTGCATGGCAGCTGCGATACCTCTCGGCTAACAACGCAAGACAGAATCAGTTTTTAAACAGTGTTTTATATTTGTATGAAAATGCAATATTTCAGGACTGTCCAACCTAATCATGTGGCTGAAACACAATGGTAATTGCAAATACTACAAATATAGCAACAATTTTTAGATTCTCAGTTTTAAAATTGAATATGAATACCATTACTGTTTATGATGAGAGATGTGAAAAATTGACAAATATAAAAATATACATCTTGACAAAATGACTGTTGCAAAATATTCAGATGCTAAAAAATAAAGCTAATGAATAATGCACTAAAAAGCAAACAATATTTTTTTAATCATAATTTTGACTATAACTTAAAATTATGGGACTTTCCTTTAAAATACATTAATTCTAAATACTTATTAAATTAATTTATGGAATCCCATAATTTTGTTTGATATTACACATGAAAACAAAATTATGGTTCAAGAAAAGGTCACATCATTTTAATATATATATAATGAATCAGTATATTCCTTTCCTCATAATTGTTTCACCTAATTTTCTTCACACTTATGCCAGGTTTAAACTCTCTCTAGTATATGTATATAAGCATCAACTCAGTTATGTAGGTGTTATCACACATATATGGTGGATAAATGATTGTGATATCAATTTATGTATGCATATTACAGTGTATATTTTTTCCTCTCTAAATTATATTTTGTTTATTTAAAAGGAATTTACATTTTAAATAGAGTGCGGTCTTCTGCAGATGACCGTTGTATCATTAAAAGCTAGAGCAATTCTCAATTTTGATCGAATAAATCAGAAACAAATCGTTCCGCTTGACAAGGTTATCTAAATTTTGTCTAAAACAATATCATTTTTCCAAACTCTGTACAATTGTAATGAATCAGTTTTCCAGACTAAAAACTATTAAAAGTTTTAAAGAATTTAAGAGATCAAAATTGAAGAAACAGGCTCTATTAAAAATTGACAGGAAAAATTAAAACATATGAGTTCTAAAACTTCAAAGGGGAGTTCTGAGTGGGCTAAGGTGGTCTTAAACTGAAAAATGTATAAATAAGAGAGATTTCTTGCTGCAGGGGTTCTTTTTATAAGTTTTTGTGGAGTGTTGTACTACGCCAGTCCATACTGCTATGGCTAGCTAAGGCAAACTGGGATATGCTGTCTCTGTCCTGAGATGGCAATTTCTATTCATCCTGAATGGCTAAAGGCATGATCATCATTGAAGGGAGAGGAAACCTTTCAGTAGCCTGCTGCAAGAAGAAGAGACCATAAACCTTATCCTGAGGAGAATACCACTACAATATGCCACTGTTGGATGTATCTGCATTACAAGCTACTATCAAGAAGACTGGTAATGTTCTTTTAAAAACTGCAGAACTCTATAATTTAATCTGTAAAATCTATAATACTAAACAAGCTTATTTACTATAAAGATCGTTCTATATATTTTTTTCAAAATTCTTTAATTTAAATCATTTGTAAAAGAAACTGTTAAACTTGCCTGAATTTATCTATATACTGTAAAATCATTTATTGTCAATCCCATTTATTAAAATCAGTTAAATTATTTCCAAAGTAACTATGAAAAAGAGGATAGAATTGACAATTCCTCTTTTAATATAGTAATTTTACCTTATATTAAAGGAGTTACTGATAAAATCAGTAGAAGACTATCTTGTTTTTATATAAAGACTACTTTTTCTACTGGCAAAAAAAATGGTGATTTTTTATATAAACCTAAAGACAGAATATTTTTGGAACACCAAGGAGTTTATGAAATTCCATGTTTTCAGTGCTCAAGAAGCTATGTGGGTCAGTCGAATAGATGAATAAAAATTAAGGAACATAGAAATGCTTTTAATCAAAAAATTAGCACATCAGTTTTTACTTCCCATTTTTAAGAAATTGGTCCCAAAATGATTTTGACAATACAAAAATACTTGCTAATTTGGAAAGTTATGATTTAAGAACCATGAGAGAGTCAATTGAAATATTAATGAGACCTACTGGTTTAAATGGGGCTTATGAAGCACAATGTATTCCAGCTATGTGGAAACCTCTCATTTTATCTAATATTAACTTAAAATTAATAGGTGAAAATACTGAGAGAAATAAACATTTTGGTAAGCCTCATATTGTGAATGCTGAACTACTCCAAGTTGAATCTCATTTCTCATCTCACACTGAGTTACATTATTGTTTGAGATCTAATGATTTTTCTTTCAAAAGTTAACCTTGATAATGGTGGATGCTAGTCTGTTGAAATATTGGTATGAAATGGAAAATAATACACGGTTCAGCCCAAAAACTATTAATTTACCTATATATATATAGAATAGCATATGATTAAATAATCTAAGACTAAAATGCAGACTCAGGAAAGTGATATTGAGACAGTACTATAAAGACAGGAAGCAAACAAATAACAATGGAATGAACTTGATCATAAGCATAAGAATAAAAAATTTAAAAAAATTTGAAAAGAATGACTAAATAAAGAATTTGGAGATATAAAGAAAAAATGAAAGTGAAGATCTTAAAAGCCAATAAAACATGACATTGAGACCTTAAAGCCAGATGGGAAAATATCAAGGTGTTCAAATCCAGATAGAAAAACAAAGTCTAGCTTCTAAAAGCCATATGGAAAACTATAATGAAAATTTTAAAAGCCAGATGAATAATCAAGTAATAAAAAATAAATAGCTGATTGAGCAAAAGAGAGAAGAAATGATATATTGGTTATAGTTTCTATAAGTAGAACAAAGGAAGTAGCAATGAAGTTTCACCAAATAAATAAATCATGGTAAGAAAATCCAACAATTCCAAGAAATTATAGAGGAAACAAGTCTAGCAAATAGAGAAAAGTTAATCAAAGTGAAAGAAAAAAATCAAATTATTTGACTTTATAAAAAAAGGAGATCATCCAAAAAATTAGAGCCAGGATAAAATGCAGGATGAAATAACAGAGAGGATTGAAAAATGGAATTTGATCTTAAAAAACAGAGTCCCTTTTGAGATATACATTACAACAGAGATATCAAATATTTCATATGAGCATGATCAAGAATCAATTAACATGAAACCACAGACATATTTAGACATGCATGGATATAATTATACCTCAAATATAGTCAATCAGTATTTAAAGATTAGAATATTTTTGAATATGTGATAAAGGTCCTAATACAGTTAATGAAAGTGGAGAAGAACATTATCCAATCATTTCAGGCAGAGGATAAAGTAAATAATACAAATCCAATAAATCACCCCCAATTTATGTGTGTAAAAAATTTCAGGACCTATATGAATGTCTTATACAATAGATGGACAATATGGAAATTATGCTTTTGTGTTAAAGAAAAAAGAGTTGAAAGAGAGTATATAATGCCTGCTACTTGAGATTATATTTAAAAGAATAAAATAAAATGTACTAACTACGACAAAATTTTATTATAGAATATCAGTTCATAACAGCTCTTTTATTGAATGTAAGGCTGTGCAAAAACATTGGTATTAATTTTAGTTTTAAAAAAGAAGAGGAGAATTAGTAGAAAAAATAAAATTGATGGATGTCAAATACCACATTATCGCGAGCTTCATGTATAACTAAAAAAATTGAAATGAATAAAATGGACCGGGGGGGGGGTAATTATTTAAATAAATGTTAGTTTAATTATATATACATAGTTTCTACATAAAATGGAAAGAAATAAACTTTTAAAAAAAAAAAAAAGTTTAATTAAAGATAAGATTGACTTTTAAAAAATAAAGACATTAGAGAAATAACTTGAAATAAATTAAAATCTCTAGTCCTGAGTGTTTATCTTAAAATATATTTGTTTTTAAAAACAATTATATCTTATCTCAAGTAAGAGATTGAAAAATGAAATCTTTTTTTTTTTTTGTTTTGTTGCGATTCAAAAATGAAGTTAATAATTTTCTAAATTTTAATAGAAAGTGAAGATAGTCAATCGATCAGAGAATGAGAGAATTGGAGATAAATAGCTTGATTTTAATTTATAATGACTGACCATTGGTTAACCATGAGGAAGATCTATCTAAGTTAATGTAAAGGACAAATTTTACCTACAATTGACCAACACCATTCTATAATTTTACCAGTTCATGGTAGCTAATCAGTTATAAGCTGTAAGGAGAATTTCATGTTTACTAAGTTCAACTCAACAATGAGTGAGTATGGAAACCTTTAGATGTTTGTCCCATCTTTCCAACAATAGTGCCAAAGTAGTGCAGTAAGATGTCTGAAGATTTGTCTAATGTGATGCCAAATTAATGTCTACCATAGTCTGATTGTTGGTTATTTTTCTAAATATATAATGCTTGCTGAAAGATTTATCATGAAAAAGTGTTCCATATATAAAATAATTATAAAGTACTTGTGAGGAGGAATGACATATAAAGAAAAAGACCTACCTGAACTTCTCCATCATCAAACAAGTCTGATTATTTGACAAAGTTATGATGGTGAATTTCAACTTCCATATCAACTAATGGAGTCTTTAAGAAATTAAAAATAATATCTTAAATGTTATATATACCAACAGCAAAAAGACTTCATAATGTTAAGGTCAATCCTTAAACAAAACAAAAGAAACTTGTTAAGATTATTGTAATTAATCCGTTATATATATATATAATGTAACCGGTTGGGTTACATGGTACACCCATAATAATATAGTGTGTGTGCGTATATATATGGAAAATAAAGGAAAAGTAGGAATAAACACAGAATAAATTTTTGTAGATATTTTTTCTACATTTACTAAAATAAAATAATGACAAGCAAAGGGTTAAAAAAATAACTCTGATTAAAATAAAAATTGTTATATAATTTAAATGTTAAAAAAGGTCTTAATAAATATAAATATTGTATTATTATTATTATTATTATTATTATTATTATTATTATTATTATTATTATTATTATTATTATTATTATTATTATTATTATTATTATTATTATTATTATTATTATTATTATTATTATTATTATTATTATTATTATTATTATTATTATTATTATTATTATTATTATTATTATTATTATTATTATTATTATTATTATTATTATTCTGATTGTGAAATGTAAAAACACAATACTTGTTTTTGAAAATTTTTTTAATTAATTAAAACATATATGTTTTTAAAGGGATTAGAGAGCTAAAAATAAAAACTCTGTTTTTAATCAAAGTGTTGTTAACACCTCAGATGAGTTTATAAAAGACTGATTAAAAATATATCAGTTAGTCTGGAGAGTGATTTTAAAGAGAACAGTTTGGCTGGCAGTTTTGTAAGAGTTAGCAGAAGATCTACCTGTAAAGAGTTGGTATCTGTAGCAGAAAATGACCATAGTAAAGCTAGCTGCAAGGATGGCTAGTATAATTATCAAGAGAACTGCCATGAGGATTTAAGAATGCAAGGAAGTGGCTGCTATACAATTCACTGGTGGAATTTGAATTTACATGGAGGAAAATGGGTCAAGATTCTTTGTAATTCATAGCCTTAAAAGTGTTCTGGAAAAACAGCTTTCTGACCTGGAGTTTACGCAAATCCAAGTATAAGTGAAACTGACTACAGAAGAAAAAAAAAGCCAACCATACCTGAATTATGTACTTTTACCTGATGATGACAATTTCCTGGAATGACCAAAAAACAGCTTGCCCAAGAGAGCAGCTGAATAAAGAAGTAGTCATACGTATGCTGCTGTGTCTACATATGCGAAGAGAAGTACAGATAAACTTGCATACAAAAGTGAGTTGTTTTTCAATAATTTATTTGATGGACGTTTTTAAATCTATATTTTTAAATTTAAAGACATTGATAATTCGTTAAGAGGTAACCTAATAAAAGCTTTCTAACCTCTGGAAAATTGACTATGTATTTTTTGTAAAAGAATAAAAGAAAGCTATAATAGAATTTGTTAAACTGATTTTTTTTTTATATTGATACACACGTATAAGTGTGAAATTTGTGTTTTCCAAATGGATTAATTATAAAAAAAATATAATATTATTGTAACGAGTTGAAATAGATAAAAGTCAGTGTGCGTATATACACACACATTCATATATGTAAAATTTTAATATTTTTTTGATTAAATGTCAATTCATTTTTTTTAAAATATTAATTGTATATACCTAAATCGCGCGTCTGTGCACATATACATGTAAAGTTTAACTTCTTTTTTTTATATAATCATTTTATGTTAATTGGAATGTATTCCTTGTATATTATAAAATGCACGTCTGTGGATATATATATGCGTTTATAGAAACTAATTAAGAAATAATGTAAATTGATGTAATAACGTGAATTTTGTAGTAATATTGTAAATTACAGTGTAATGACTTTTATTATTGAATACTTTTCAAAATCAGAACCTTTATAAGACCTTAATCATTTATTTTATTGTTATTAATAAACCTATATTTAATTGTTAAAATTGTATTCCATCATCTCTTGTTCACATACAGTAATAGAGCCCATGTTCTCTGAGCTAGATTTCGGACACGGATAAATGGGGGTGTGTTTAGTGCTTTGGGCATTCAGAGATGATCATCATCATCCTGGTTGGTGCAAAAGAGGATACTATTTAAAGCCCATGCACTATCTTTTATTTTACTTTAGTCTTATTAAAAGTTAAGTTTATAGTTGGCCAGTACAAGTGGCCAGAGCATTGATGATGATCAGCATATTTAAAATGTCCCAGCATTATTGTTTCAATTTTTGATTACTGTGTATTTTTAATGGATGGGCACTAAGCTGGTGCATCCAAGTCATGTTTATATAATTGCCCAAGCTGGCAAAAGGCTCAATAGTTAGCCTGGTCTAAAAAGACCCATTTTCAATCCAGCCACAAGATGGTCTGTTGATTTTATACTGATATTTACTTTATAATGCTGGTTGATAATAATTATGCTTTAGTTGCTCTCCTGAGTTAGTTTCTGATCTCTCAATGTCCACAGAGATTTTGATCTCATACTCTTATAATTTAATTTTACTGGTGTTGATGTTTTTCCATCACCCCAGTTCAATTCTACTTTCCACCAACTTCCATACACCCATCCCATTACAATATATATATATATACAAAATTAACAAAGCGTATGCCACACTTGAATGAGAAGCTATAAAGATACACAGAAATTATTACACGCTAAGCGCTTTCGAGGTCTTTTGCCTCATATTCATAGCGGTACATTTATTTATATACATTGCAAATATATTGGCATTTGGTAAAAGCTAAAAAATAAAAGTAAATTTAGATTTTTTTTTTACTAATTTTTTTTTTTAAAAAAAATAACGTACAATGAAAGTTAAATTATTCTTTCGTTTTTTTTTATGTAATTAGAAATAAAAGTTAGAATTGGAGAGAACAAAAGACACAAATTACCAATCTAGATAAAAGAAAGTAAAAATATTTCAACTAATTAAAGATGGCAGCATTATGCTGAAAAAAATAAAGACTTTGTAACATAAATTTTATAAAGAATATATAAGATTATCAATGTATATTTTGACAAACAAAAGATATGCGCAGAGTCTGAAAACTGGACCTCTAGTATAAAAAGGAGGGATTCGGTTGGAGGAACATCTTGGTTTAGCTGATATTCTTTTGGTTGGTTTTGGATTAGAGAATCCAGACCACTCTACGATGAAAAAGTTATTCATACGAGAGTAGACCGGAGCTTTAGCTGACATCATTACCGATGGACACCAGAGAAGCTTACGCGACTAGCCTATGGAACCAGCACCAAGATCAACTAATAATCAAAGACTGTGAGCTCAATTCAACCCCGAAAAACTATGCATAGTTATCTACTACTGAATTCACAAAACTTACCAGTAAGTTATACTTCATTACTCCTGATTGTGACAAAATTAAACGTTTTCAAACAATTTCTAAAAGTATGTTTAAACAATCCCGATAGAGACATTAATTTTCTTGTACAAGAGACATTCATTTTTTTTAAGGAAATTTCTAGAAGAAATTTAGATATGAACAGTAATTGTAAAATTGTTTTTTATTAATTGATTCACGTCTGAGTTGTGTTCTCTCTAATTTACTTGATAAGTAATTTATTTCAAATATTTTTTTAGTCTATTAGAATAAAAATATTTCTAAGACCAATTTTCATTTGTGCGTTATTAATAATAGTTATTATTTTTTATTATTAAATCTATTAGTAGTTTAATAACATTTAAAAATGTAATTTACCTTTGCCAATATGTTTGAATAAGCCCAGGAATAATAATCTTAAAAAAATAATTCTCGTTACGGTATGATGTAATACCGATTAGTTTAAAAGTTTTTTTTTTTATTTGTGAGATGTTATATGACAATTTCAGCGAATTCTTAGGAATTCTGGTGCCCAGATTAAATAAATTAAAAGCTGATTTCGTCAATACCACAATTCTCAACAATTAATAGGCCGAGTTGATCAGGAAATATAGCTATATTTTTACAATAGAAATATAACTCTTCTTTTTTGACATAGCTTGATCAACTCATGCACAGTTTATATTAGTGTGTAGAGGCCTAGCAAAATGGAAAACGTTATAATATATATATATATATATATTAGGAACTTCTAAATTTGGTCTAATTCTATGAAAACATTTGTCACTTTTAATTATGTTCCCTGAATTTATTTATGTATAAACATTCTATGTATTATATGATTTATTTAGTTTCTCTATTTTTAACCCCAGAGACAAAAATCAGTACAGTGAGGGGGAGAATTAGAAGAAATCAAATAGGATAAAATGAAATCATTATATGTTCTATTTATTTTGCTGATCCATTTTAATATAAACATTTATATATACATTTGTAAGTATGAAAAAATAGTGAAATTTAATTATATATATATATTATTGTTATTATAATAAATTAATTGTTATTTCTTAAAGAGCCTTTTATTCTCCATTTCTCAATAATATCTCTACATTTGGACAAGAATTTGATATATGTTTAATATGTAGATTGTGTTGTTATAACACTGTTCTCACAAGACTAACTAAAACTTAATCTCAAGGATTGGGATGGACATTTTTGGAAGGATAGTGATTAGCAAATATGATTGTAGTTTATCTAGAGACTTGTTCTTAATGTGGGTTTCAATCTGACAATTGGTATGGCTTACAGTTGAAAGGTGTTTTATGCTTAAAGTTGTAATCATTCCAATTTGTACCTAATTAGCCACTGGACAATGGAACTTAATAATTATGTGCTCGAATAATGTAGGTGTAGTACCTTTCAATGAGCTTAATTCTGTTACATTTTCGGGCCTATTGAAAGTTTCAAACTAAAACAAACAGGGATTGAATCCAATTGGATTTTGATCCAATATGGAGATATTTAATATCAGTCGAAGAAATTTTGAGTATGTTTTGTTTTTAATCCCATAGATTATGACTTCTGTAACTGTCTGAAAATCAGCTAGCCGAATGTATAAAAATACAAATAAATAAATAATACTTTATTTGGTAAAAAAATGGGGCATTGAATGGCACTAACCATTAAAAAAAGTAAATTAAATAAATCAGAAGAGATAAATAAATAATGATAAGTAAGAAAAATAAAATTAGATAGACAGTGATAGTGATAGGAATGGATTAATTAGAAAATAATGATTAAGCAAAAAAATAAACATGTAATAATGTGCTAATAAAAACTATGGAGAAAATAATAGAGAAAGGCTACTGGGTTGAAGAATGGGGAGATTAGGACACTAGTTAAATAGAGAGAAGAAAATGAAAAATAAATTTAAATGATTTTTATAGTCTAAAATTCAGTAAGCATAGTATGGGTGTATGTGTTTTGATAATAGTATGTGATTATAAAGGCTATGGTAAAAATGCAGGCTTGGGAAATTGAAACCAAGACTACTAGTACAGATGCAGCAAGAAAATTAATAGTGATGTAATAAACCTGATCATAAGCATGTTAATAAAAAATAAATAAAGTATGGGAAAGAATGTCTAAATACCATAAAGAGTTTAGATATATGATAGAAAAAATGAAAGCCACAATTTTAAAACGATTGAAAACCCAAACTCAAAATCAAGATATTAAAAAACAGATGGAAAACTAAAATGAAGATATTAAAATCCAGATGTAATAATCAAGCAAGAAAGAATAAAGGTAAGTGAGCAAGAGAGTGATAACAAATGATATATAGGTTAGAAATTTAGTTGATAGGACTAGATGGTAGAGAAAAGTAAGTGGGCATAAAATTTAATAATAAAGAAGAGCAGGGTAAAAATATTGAGCAATTCCAAAAAATAATGCAGGAAACAGAAAATAGTCAAGGATTAATCCACGTAAAACAAGAAATCAGCTAACTGGCCCAAAATATAGAAAAGATAAAACTAAAACGCTAGAGCCATAATAGGAAACATGATGAAATAAAAGAGAATATGGAAAAAAACTACATTTTGACCTGGAAGTAAAGAATCCATTATAAGGCAGACATTACTACACTGGTTTCAAGTATTCTCTATAATTGTGAATGTGTTAATATAGATGTACACTAATATGCAGATACACGGATTTAATTCTACTCCAAAAACGGTCTAGTCAGTACTTAAAGATTAAAATGTTTTCAAGATCTGCAGAAAAAGTCCTGATACAATTAATGAATATGGGAAAGAAAACAGAATGACAAAGTCTCTAATCAAACATTTCAGGTAGATGATTAAAAAAAATAACACAACTCAAACCCATAAATCACCCCATAAGTTTTCTGTATAAAAAATCTCAATACATAAATGAATATCTTTATATAATAAATGGGCGATAAATATAAATAAGGTTTTTATGTTTAATGATGAAGACGGAAAAAGGGGATGTATAATGCCTGCTATTTGTTATTATTTATAGAAAAATAAAAAAATATATACCCAAATATGACAAGATTTTATTTTGGAACACCAATTCATAAATAGGAAGCATCAGTTGTGTAAGACGTTGTTATTAAATTTAACTTTAAAAAGTAGAAGTGTTAATATTAAAAATAAAATTGATGGATTTCAAATACCTGAATCGATTCTACTTTATTGTGAAGCAAGCAAGAAACAAATGTAATCTCATTGTTGTGAACTTCTTATAAAACTCAAGACAAGGGGAAAAAATCAAGTAACATTTACTTAGAAGTGGATTTCTTTTTAGTTTTTTTAAAAAGTGGTAAAAAAAAAACAATTTAGATAAAAGTTAGATTTAATTATACCTGTTTTCTACAATAACATGAAATTTATTTTTAAAAAAAACTATTTAAAAAAAGTAGTTAAATTAAACAGTTTTGACTTAAAAATTAAAAGATAAAAAAAGCTATTTAAATAAAGGTGGTTCATCTAAAGATATTTCTATATAAAAATGGAAAGGTAAATGAAAGTAAATTTAATAAAAATAAAATAGGCTTTGAAAACATAAAGTGATTAGAGAAATAATTTGAAATGAATTAAAATCTCTAGATCCGGGTATCAGTTTTAAAATATTTTTTTGTTTTGTCATGATTCAAAAATAAACTGAATAATTTTCGAATATTTAATATTAATTAAGAGAAAATGAAATTAGATAATCTATCAGACAACGGGGGAATTGTGTTTGAAAACCTGGGCTTTTATGAATAATGCTTGCTGTCAGTTAACAATGAGGGATATCTCTCTAAATTAATATCAATGACAAATTTTAACTTCAATCAACCAACACTGTTTTAGAATCCTGTCAGTTCATAGTAACCAATTTGTCATAATCTGCATGGATAGTTTGTAGTCCATATCCTTCATATATTTCTAAAATAACAGAGTAGTGAGCCTCTTGGAGGTCTGTCCCAACCGTCTACAATGTAGTGGAACTAATGCTGCAAAAAACCAGAACAGTTGCCCAATGTTATTTTTAATTATTACCTGTCATTGTCCAGGTTGTTTGTTGTTGCTCTATCTCTATAATGTTTGCTGAAAATTTGGCCATGAAATTGATCAATGGATAGCAGAATTAACGTGTGCCAAAGAGAATGACACTCATATATATATATATATATATATATATATATATATATATATGATGTGATATATATATATATATATATATATATATATATATATATAATATCACATGAAATAAATATAATAATCAAAGTATTCTAGAATAAATACTAAAAGAATCCATATACCTATATAAAATATAAGTTAAATCATTGTTGTAACCATCTTACGACATTTTTCACGATCTTAAATAACAATCTTCATCATAATCCAATAAGCACAGAGATTTTATAATTTTATAACAGTGAATTGAAACTTGTTTTCAACCAATGGTCACTTTGGAAATTAAAATAATATCTCATATATTCTATCTGCCAAAATGAAGAATACTATGCACTGTTGAGTTCAATATACTATAACGGTTGGGGAAGGTGATCAACGAGTCTTACCATAATCTGCACTACAAGGGCACCTTCTAGGCATTTGAACCTAGAAAAATTTATAAAGTAGGCAGATATGTAAGTTAAGATCACGACCGCCAGCCCTAGTCACTAGCTCATGAAGTAGCAGAGGTTTAAAAACATTTATTAAATATATTTCTTTTAGTAAACAATAATAAAAACAATCACTGTCAGTATTAATAACACAAAAAAAGATTTTATTTACGTATATAATTAATAACGCACAAACTTTAAAAAAAATAATTTTTATAACAAAAGAAGAAAGTTGTTTTATTCTGTTTCATTAGTTATTATTTTATTTGTTTTTAACTTTTATTTTTAATCTTAGAAATGTTGAGTATAAATGAGCTACCTAGATGCACTCACAAATTTTCAAATCACTTACTCCAGACTAAAAATCCACAGCCACACCAATACTTGCTTTCAGATATATATCAGCAACCAATGCAATGTGAACATGTTAGCATAGAATCACACTGACAGGAATGTGCATCTGAACAGCATGATATTTTTAGAGAAAACATGGCCTTCATCCTGCAGGAATGTGCATCTTTCAGGCAAAGGAAACATGCATATAAAATAATGAAAAGAAATGCTATGTATGGATGGGAGAGCAGTCTTATCTTGCCGGCTTATCATCCAAAATCCATATAACTGCAAGGGGTCAATGGTGCAGGAAATATATCTGCGTCCATTTCAACAATATGACTACCTCTTTGGGGTCATGCATTCAGTTGGGCTTGTCGCCCTAGGTGCTAACATACTTCACATTTCATTGATATAAACATCCATATACCTCTCCACCAGCATTGACACAACTACGAAACAAATAGTCTGAAATCAAAACCCCTTTAAACTAACATATAGTTAAACTAGTCTAGCAGCCATCTATACTCAACTAACATTTAAATCATTTTATTAATTTAATAAAAATAAAATATTTAGTTTACAGTTTTAAAATCATTTTAAAATGAGCATTATATTTAACTTATTTTCTTTCCAGAAATACTATTTTTAACCTATTTTTAAAATTTAATAATGCACAAATAATGATGGGTTTTCTATATTTACATTCATTTGCAATAGCAAATCCCCACCCTATTACAAACAGATATTAATTAAACATGAATAAACAAAAATAAAATACAATACATTTTTTTAAAGAGATTATGTTGAAAACTTTAGCTAAGAGTTTAAAATCACAAAGTTTATAGAAAGATAAAAGTTCAGATTTGCTCAGAAAGAAAGTCTATAGTTCATTTTAAAGACATGTAAAGTTTGAAGATTTTAAACTTAAGAGAGTTTATGTTTTATTTATAAATTGATACTTTCCTTTGTCCTGTGCTTATTCCTTTGTGATGAAAATCTAATTTACGCAAGGGCCCTTTTCTTGCAGATGATGACGATTTATGAAGCTTGACGAAGATTTCTGCATATGGCACCAGCGGTTCGATCCTGGGATCCATGAATAGGAAAGCTACCTTTGGCCGGCCACACCGAAGGAAGCATGATGAAGCTCATTACATTTTTGGTGATGGCGATAACTTTTAAAATTATTTTTACAGATGAATTCAAAACTTTAATTTTCTGATTCTCTCTCTAACTAATTAATTATATTTTTGGATTTTCCTTTTATAGTCCTCAGGCACCTTATCTCTGGAATGCAGAATTCATCAAACATACTTCATGTCTGTATTTTATTGGTTTATTGGGTTTGTGGCCAAGGTAAGATTTTGGGTTTTCCACTGAGATCTGTGTCTCTATCTCTGGGTGAGAACTGTTATCTATTTTGTAATCATTTTTTTAATTGTCATTTTGCCTTAAGGATCTGTTTGTAATTTTTATTTTTAAGATTAAAACTCGTTATTTTTAAAATCAAAAGGTTTTTTATTATATTCTATTCAAACACTAGAATCTTTGTTTCGATTCTATAATTTTTTTAAAGCTTATTTTAATATTTAAATCAAACATAATAAATTAATAATTCGTTATTTGTGCATTTTGAAAGTTTGTGCATTTAATTCAGTATTAGGTATTTACAAAAAAAGTTAGTATTAAAATTTAAATGTAACGCATATATATATATATATATATCTCGTTACATATCACTGAACTTATTTTTAAAAAAATGATAAAAAAAAGTCTTTAGTTAGAGTTTGTACTAATTAATAATAGTAATGCGTTAAAGTTCTTTTTTTTTTTTTGGACGTATTTTTTTTTGCACAATATTCAAACTATAAGTTTATGTTAATACAAAAATATATATACTCATTTAAAAAAAATATTACTGGCTTAATTTTCAAGGCATTCGTGAGTTTATTAAACATCGGACTATAACTTTACGTTAATACAAAAAATATTTACTCATTTCAGAAAAAATATTACTGGCTTAATTTTCAAAATATTCGTATTTTTTAAGTTACTAAATCATTCCTTTTCTTTTTCAAATATTAAAGTTATTTGATGATCATATTTATACCTGACAGTCACATCTTAACCTGACCTATTCTTACTATACCTATTCTGATGTTCAGGGTGCTATTCGCACTATCTCCTAAACTATTTTATTTGATCAGGGTATTCATGGTTAATGAATATCATACCACATGTTGGGCAGCCATTTATAATGGTTGGGGAAAATGATCAACAAGTCTTACCATAATCTGCACTACAAGGGTGCCATCTAGGCATTTGAACCTAGAAAAATTTATAAAGTAGGCAGATATGTAATTTAAGGTCATGACCGCCAGTCCTAGTCACTAGCTCATGAAGTATCAGAGGTTTAAAACATTTATTAAATATATTTCTTTTAGTAAACAATAATAAAAACAATCACTGTCAGTATTAATAACACAAAAAAAGATTTTATTTACGTATATAATTAATAACACACAAACTTTAAAAAAAATAAATTTTATAACAAAAGAAGAAAGTTGTTTTATTCTGTTTCATTAGTTATTATTTTATTTGTCTTTAACTTTTATTTTTAATCTTAGAAATGTTGAGTATAAATGAGCTACCTAGACGCACTCACAAATTTTCAAATCACTTGACTCCAGACTAAAAATCCACAGCCACACCAATACTCACTTCCAGATATATATCAGCAACCAATGCAATGTGAACATGTTAGCATAGAATCATGCTGACAGGAATGTGCATCTGAAAAGTGTGATATTATTGGAGAAAACATGGCCTTCATCCTGCAGGAATGTGCATCTGTCAGGTGAAGGAAACATGCATATAAAATAATGAAAAAAAATGCTACATATGGATGGGAGAGCGGTCTTATCTTGCCAGCTTATCATCCAAAATCCATAGAACTGGAAGGGGGCAATGGTGCAGGAAATACGTCTGTGTCAATTTCAACGATATGACTACCTCTTTGGGGTCATGCATTCAGTTGGGCTCATCACCCTAGGTGCTAACACACTTCACATGTCATTGATATAAATGTCCATATACCTCTCCACCAGCATTGACACAACTACGAAACAAATAGACCGAAATCAAAACCCCTTTAAACTAACATATATTTAAACTAGTCTAGCATCCATCTATACTCAACTAACATTTAAATCATTTTATTAATTTAATAAAAATAAAATATTTAGTTTACAGTTTTAAAATCATTTTAAAATGAGCATTATATTTAACTTATTTTCTTTCCAGAAATACTATTTTTAACCTATTTTTAAAATTTAATAATGCACAAATAACAATGTGTTTTCTATCTTTACATTCATTTGCAATAGTAAAACCCCACCCTATTACAAACAGATATTAATTAAACATGAATAAACAAAAATAAAATACAATACATTTTTTTTAAGAGATTACGTTGAAAACTTTAGCTAAGAGTTTAAAATAAGATAAAAGTTCAGGTTTGCTCAGAAAGAAAGTCTATAGTTCATTTTAAAGACACATAAAGTTTGAAGATTTTAAACTTAAGAGAGTTTATGTTTCATTTATAAATTGATACTTTCCTTTATCCTGTGCTTATTCCTTTGCGACAAAAATCTAATTTACACAAGGGCCCTTTTCTTGTGGACGATGACGATTTATGAAGCTTGATGAAAATTTCTGCATATGGCACAAGTGGTTCGATCCTGGGATCCATGAATAGGAAAGCTACCTTCGGCTGGCCACACCGAAGAAAGCATGATGAAGCTCATTACATTTTTGGTGATGGCGATAACTTTTAAAATTATTTTTACAGATGAATTCAAAACTTTAATTTTCTGATTCTCTCTCTAATTAATTAATTATATTTTTGGATTTTCCTTTTATAGTCCTCAAGCACCTTATCTCTGGAATGCAGGATTCATCAAACATACTTCATGTCTGTATTTTATTGGTTTATAGGGTTTGTGTCCAAGGTAAGATTTTGGGTTTTCCACTGAGGTCTGTGACTCTATCTCTCGCCGGGAACTCTTATCTATTTCGTAATCATTTTTTAATTGTCATTTTACCTTAAGGATCTGTTTGTAATTTTTATTTTTAAGATTAAAACTCTCATTATTTTTAAAATCAAAAGGTTTTTTATTATATTCTATTCAACACTAGAATCTTTGTTTCGATTCTATAATTTTTTTAAAGCTTATTTTAATATTTAAATCAAACATAATAAATTAATAATTCGTTATTTGTGCATTTTGAAAGTTTGTGCATTTAATTCAGTATTAGGTATTTACAAAAAAAGTTAGTAGTAAAATTTAAATGTAACTCATTTATATATCCCGTTACAATACAAACAAACAAATAACTTGGGTAAAAATCACTCCATTTAATTTGCTTTTTTAAATTAATAAGTTTATCAATAAGTGATAGAATTTGTTGTAGTTCAGTGAAGACATTTGCCATTTTAATTTCAGCGTTTCATTCAGTTATTTTGTTAACTTAATTATACTTATTAAACATTCTTTTGTGTATAATAAAATTTATTTAGTTTGGTATTCTTAATCCCAGGATCAGGAGGAAATCAATCAAAGCAAGAGGGGATTAGAAAAATTCAAGAGAAATAAACTAAAGTCATTATACACTTATAATAACATTTGTAAATACAATGGACTATTGAAATTTTTTCTTTTTTATATATATTAATATTATTAACATAATAATTTTTTTTTTGGGTCTCTATTCAAATTTCACTATGTTCTGACAAGTTAATGATATTTGTTTGATATGTAGGATGTTACTATAACAGTTTTCTGGCCAGGCTAACTAAAACTTATATCTACTTGGAAAGATGCTTAGGAAATATAACTGTTTACTTTGAGATTAGTGCTAAAGTTAGTGTTCCATCAGACCATTACCACAGGCTATAATCAAATAATGTTGCAAATTTTATTTTTTACACAGTCACCCGCTAGACAATGAGAGTTAATATTAATTTCATAGCATAAATGAGGCCTAATATTCACAGTGGTTTAATTCCATTATAATATATATGAAATGTTATTGGAGGCAATCTTCACATCACATGATCACTATTTTCTATGTTAACACATAACTGTTATTAAAACAGGCAAAACTCTCCATACAGTAGTGCCACTCAGTGCCAACCAGAGTAATCAATGGATGCCTCTCTGGTTGGCACTAAGTGGCACTACTGTATGGAGAGTTTTGCCTGTTTTAATCTTCACATATCTGCTATCAAATAGACACATACTCTCCCATCAATAAATGTTTTAAAGCATATGTGATCCTCCTATATTTAATGCATATTCTTTAAATAAATCAACATTTATTGACCTTGCTTCACTTTATGGCATGATCTTATTGCTTGCCTAACTTTTAAATTAACATATTATTTTCACACGTTTGAATTATATTTTACAGAAAAAAAGAAAGTTTCTCATTTTTAACTATTTATAATGTTGAATCTTACTAGTTGGTATACATGTAATAATTAATAATATAGTGATTCATAAATATACACAATGAGGTTAATAAATGTTTGTTTATTCAAAGAATAATTACTAAGTATAAGATTAATCAATTTATAGTTTTAAAACGTTTATAAACAGGAGAGTATCTATTTTATAGCACATGTGTGAAAAGTATATTTCTTTCACAATATTTCATTTGTGTTTAAATCGCTGTAGTAATGGTAAAAAAAAGGAAGAAAACGTTGCATCTGTTTATCAATCAATCCTCAATTTTATATAGTGCATGGGCATGTATAAAGTGAAAGTAATATTAGTAAAATGCTAAAATCATATTATCCACACTTACAAATTTTTCATATACTTAAGAAGCCTGAAAAATCAGGTTATCTAAATTCTTCTATCACATTTAGGACTATGATAGGCAACACATCAGAAATACATATCCTAGATCTGGACTAAATTTGTGTATTAATAAAATTGATAAAATCATGACGAACTGTAAAACAATTTACTGTGATCATTGCTCTTAATGAACTTTATCAGCACTACGATAAAATATACAGATAGATGAATAAATAAAAGAAATAAAATGAGAACTATCAAGTAAATAAAACTATGAATTTTTTTACATAAATAAAAGTAATGTTGTGAAAAATTAAATAACATCAATAAATTAAAATGTAAATGACTAAATTCCTGAAAGATCTACATTTTAAAATAAGTCTATTACATCAAATATTAAAAAGTTTATTTAGGATATTGCTCTATTGTTCTATACTATAGATCAAAAATGTTACGGCCCCAGATTCACACAAATAAATTTATGATAAGGACACAGGACATGAATATGAACTACATTTCCAATCATTATTCATTTAGATGGCATTTTTATGTTCATATTCATTTTTCAGAATAAACCAGTTTTGACAATATTTATCCCTTTGCTTCATATATGACATATGCAGATCTATCCTTTCCAAATAGTAATATGATAATCACATTATGAACATTATATATCTAATATTTTGAGGTATACAAAGTTTCATAATAAAACCAATTTATCCATTAATTATTACAGATCCTGATTTTAAGGCCATGTTTAATATAATATTAAACTATACTTTTCATTAATCAAATTAAAGATTTTGAGAATAAAATATTCAGTGCATTTTCAATAAAATTTCTATTTAATTAAGTTAGGAATTAATGGACAATAATATTTTATTTTAGTGACAACAAAATGTATGAAGTAACTTTGATTTGTTTTGAAATTTAAAGACAGTGTTATCCATGTATCAGCCCTTTTTAGAATCATCTGAGGTGATAAAAACACCTTAATGGAAAACAGAATTTTTTCTATCCAATACTTATCTTTTCAAAAAGATCACTAATCCTTTCAAAAGCAATTTTGAAATTTTACCAAAGGTATGATCTACATGTTTTACTCTCTTCAAATCACCTTTAATCAAAAAGTACTTTTTGGAATTTTTAATCTACAAAGATTTTTTAAAAATAGATAAAGAAATATATACAAACATTAATAAAAAATAAACCATGCTTGTTTTTAAATTTCAAAATCAGAATAATAATAATACAATATTAATATTTATTCAGATCTTTTTAAATATTTATTTATAATAAAATTTTATTTTAAATTCAGAATTATTTAATCCTTTATTATTTTTATTCTATGAAATGTAGAAAAATATCTAAAAAAAATTGTCTGTGTTTTGTTCTACTTTTCCTTTACTTTATATATATGTCTGTGTGCACACAACAAGTTACAACATATATATATATAATGACCACTTATACAAGTTACAACATATATATATATAATGACCACTTATATTGTCATATATATATATATATTGTAACATTTGTGTTTGCCTTTGAAGCTAGACTTCTCAGCTATTTAATCTATTTATATTTAAAAAAAGAGGAAATTTTTCAATAACGTAATTTTACTGCAAGTTAGTTTTATCAAAGCTTTATAGTTAGATTGCCAATTTAAAGTATGAAATATTCCAATACTTTATAAGTCCTGAACATAATTAAAACTCATTTTAATACTTTACTACTAATTTAAACTTATTTGCGGTTGAGGTAATGTTCAAATTTTTAAACTAGAGGTGTATTTTTTTATTTGATAATAAATTCGAACTAAAAACTGGGATTGCTTTCATATATAACTTAGTATCTTAAAGTTTAGTCTGCGAATTAAAGAGTAATAATAATCTGGTGTAAATCATTAATATCAGATATTAATATTCAATTTGATTACTTATAATAGAGGATTTCCATACCAGTTAACTATTAGTAAGAATATATTTATTCAAGCTAATATTATTAGGATTATATTAGTAAAAATAAAAATAGAATAGATTATTTAAAATGCAAAAAGTTTCCAATTAATATTAAAAGAGTTGTTAATTTTCGAGTGAATTAACTTGAGAGTACATGTGTATGAATGTGCTTGCATTTATTAATTTTAATTTATACTTCTTTGTTTTATAATATTAAATATCAATTTTAAGTATCTTTAATTTAAATAAATTGTTAAATTGAATTCTAGTAAACTTTTAATTTATTTATTTAATACAGTCTAAAATAGCTATGAAAGAGTGATGTAATATTTTTTTCAAAACAATATATTTTCTTTTAATGTATTTTATGTTTATTTTTCTGTAATGATTTTAGTTTTTTAAATAATTATTTCAGGCAGCACATGTTAATTACCATGTCTGGAAGACAGGTAAATGAGTTCTAGTTTTAGTTCTACTCTGCAAATACAAAATTGACCTTTAAACTCTAAGGTGCAAATATTAAAAGAACTGATAAAATATGTTTTTCCATCAATTAGGAGGAACCACATGACTAGGAGTAAACTTGATTACTGAATGTCTACTGGAAAACAGACATGCAAAGGAGAAAGGAACTTGATTATATCTGAACCACAAAATTAATCCTAAGTTTCATTTGTTAAACTATTTTATAAAGTAATATGTATTTTTAAGATATCTTTAATTCAAGTAATAGAATTTAAGCTGAAGTCATTGAAAATCCAAAATTAACATTATTCAAAAGAAAAAGCTAAATGGGAAGGTTAAACAATGATTCAATCATAATTGCTGAAGTATACCAGTTTAAATACCTGCAGTCACATGAATTGAATATAACTTGCTGTTCACATAGGAATACTTTATTTTCAATCTCATGCTTTCAATGAACTCTATTGTAGATATAGCATTCCTTATATTTTAAGAATAAAGTTACTGGAAACATATATTTAACAATATTTATGACAGCACATGGATGTTTTGAAATGCTTATTTTAATATTTAACATAATATTTAAAAAGCAATAAATTATCAAAGACTTTAAAATGTTTTATTTTGATAATATATTGAAATATACTGTTTCAATATTTTTTGATAAATGGTTTCTTTCTCATGAATAAATGTATTTCTTTTAATAAATGAACTTCATAATTAGTCATTTATTACTTTTGCTGATGAGAAAAAGACAAAAAAATCACTTATGTGTACTGCAATTTTATGCTTGAAATAAATGGAATAAGAGAAAATAAACTTCAAATCCACAAAATAAAGATTTGTCAGCTTATTCATATACTGTAAAGACCTTACCTTAATATTTCTAGTGAAATATGATTAAAAATTAAATGCAATTCACTTTTAATTAAAACCTACTTTATGAAATAGTTTATGACTATTGTTAATCCTGAAAAAAGTAAATATGAAACCAGGCTTTCTCTCTCTCTTCTCTAAAAGGAAACCTGCTTATTTAAAAAAATTGCTACCAGACCTCTATTTTTGAATACATTTCCCAGGATAAGTAAATGAAAAACCAACTTAATGTTATAATATCAATTATTGGTTCTTGACATACCTATTTGTGTATTTAAATATTTCTGTGAAAATGAATGGCCATCATTACTATATTTATGTGTGCTCATGTTTTATGGAAATCTTATGTAAAACAATTTTCAATGTTGCATATTTATTTTAGGTTGCTTTATTTCCAGCAAATGAAGAAATGTTATATACTTGCAATAGTGTGTCCTGATAGATGATGAAACCTCCTGGATAAAGAACTTTAACACTTTAAAATTTGATAAACTGGTTAAAATTTTGAATTATAATTTTGGGTATATATAATTTATTTTTCACTTATTTTATGTATTATTGCTTATCATATTCTACACATTATTTGTTCATGGTAATATCCAAAAATCCATATAGTATTGATTATTTTATTAATACTATATAACAGCATTTCTTAAACTTTTTTCATTCATAACCCTTTTTATCATCGAGATTTTTTCACAACCCCAGATATAGAAATAAATATTTTCATAAATAAGTTATTTCTTTGGTAAACAATATACATATAAAAATAAGTAGTTTAGGAATTGTATTAAATATATAAAAATTAATGAAAGAAAATCATGTTTTAATGAAATGTATGTGCTTGTTTTTGCTGCATAACAAATTAAATATTGGTAATATATTTGATACTGCTGGACATAAAGCATCTTAAATGTTTTTCAGTATTGAACAATATTTGGATTTAATATACATTAAAGCTGAAAAAGCCATTTCACATAAGTATGTGGTGCTTGCCATTTCAGGAATTGTGGGAAATTCAGTCCTAGCTCCAATACAGAAATCGGTCAAGGGTTTTTGTGGAAAGTCAAGTTTTAATTTTGAATCACTCAATAGCTCAGCAAATTCCTCTCGGGCTTTATATGAGCAGGTGATTAATCTCATTAATGTCAATCAAAAAGGTTCTTTGAATTTAGGATAACTTTTTGAAATCGAAATTGAAATTCGATATAAAGTATTTGCAAAACTGTATTTCTAGGATTTTTAAGTGAACTATAATAATTTTTTCAATTAAAGTTTTACAATTATTTTTTTGAATTATAAAATTGTCGATAGTTGAAAACATTTCCAATGAATCATTTTCCACCATATTCTTCAAAATGTTGATCCTTTTAATAAAACTTTCAATTTTATCATTCAAAATAAAAATATTGCTATTTTTTCCTTGAAGAGTTAAATTAAGATTATTTAGCTTTTCAAAAATATCTGACAAATAACACAGCTTTGATAGCCACAAGTCATTTTGAAAAGGATCAGCAAGATTAGATTTTTGTGCCATTAAAAATACAATAATTTATTCTTTTAATAACAATAATCTTCTTAAACTTTGCCCTCTTGACATCCATCTTATTTCTGCATGTAATAATAATTTTTTTATATTCAGAGTCCATGTTTTTACAAAGATTTGAAAATAAATGTCTGTTAAGGGCATGGCTTTTAATAAAGTTTATAATTTTGACAGCATTCTAAAGCACATCGTTCAATTACATTGCTAATTTGTTTGCTGCAAAAGCCTCTTGATGGATAAGGCAGTGTGTAAAATTTACATGATTATTACCAGAAGCTTTAACAAATGATTTAAAACCAATATTTTCACCAGTCATTGCTTTTACAACATCTGTGCATACTCCAAAGCAATTTTTTCATCCTAAACTTTCAGTTTTAAAAATTTGTCTACTTTATTATATATGTCTTCCCCTCTTGTATGTTCTTCCAAAGAATGACAAAATGGCAATTCTTCCTCAATGTTTTTTTTATAAATGTATCTGACATATACTAATAATTGAGTTATTTTTGAAATTTCAGTTGTTTTGCCCAACTGAATTAAAAACATTGGGCTTTCTTTAGGTCTAGTAAGAAGTTGCTCAAATTGGTCATTGCTAATTTCAGAAATTCTATTAGTGACAGCACCATTTGATAAAGGATTTTTTTCGAATTTCATCAATATATTTACTTCTGAGAAGTATTTCTACCATTTTAATAGCAGCAGGTAATATAAGATCTTCTCCAATGGTGTATGGCTTTTTATTTTTAGCAATCAGATATAAAGCTTCATATGATGCAAGTAAATATTTTTCATTAACAGTTATAAATTTTTTAAAATATTGTTTTTCTTTATTTGAAGATTTAACAGTCATTTGAAATATTCTTTTTGTTTATTGACATATGAAGAATGCTTGGATTCAAAATGCTTTTTTTAATTATGATGGTTTCATACTCTCTATAAACAAAACATTATTGCAAATTAAACAAAGACATTGTTCATTACCATCACAGTTGTTGAAAGTAAAGCCAATTTGAAGAAATGTTTTATATATTTTTTGCATCTTAGATGCCTCTTTTTGATTATAAGAACCTGCTTGAAAAGACTTTGTAGCTTTGCCATCTGCATCATTACCTTTGGTACTCAAGTTCAACCTTTTATCCATGGATAAAAAGTATTTTATCCTAAAATATAAATAAAATAACAGTACTTATTAGTTAGCAGTGACATTGTTTAATTATATAAAGTATATTTACTCCCGTATGTTTTATTTTTAAATTTTTTTAAAATATCAATAAATCAATTATAAATTACCTGTTAAGTTTAAAAAATAGGAATATGTTTTTACTTCTTAATAAATAAATGACAATAAATTTCAAATAAAATTTTTTTTTTTATAATAACTAATACAATGATAAATTTTGAATAAAAAGGTGAGAAAAAAGTATATAAGCATTTTTATATAAAAATAACATCTTTCATAATATTTATTCAAAGAAATACTAACCTTAGTCAAGTAAAACAGTAAAATACAATATTGTATTGCTCTTGTGATGTGGATACTTGTTGAAATGAAACAGAAACACATAATTTGACCGGAAATGCATTATATAATCATAATGGTGTCAACCTTATTCTCACCACTGCAGCATATATTTTGATTCTGAAATAACTTATATGCTGGAATTGCAATGTGACATCACTATTAAGATGCATTTAGTGTTATTTTTTAATATGTAAATATAATTTACAACTCAACTTGGTCATCATTACAATTTTATAATTGTGCTATTCAAAAAATGTAATATATTAAATTAAAGATAATAAAAGAATTGTGACTAATATTTCTTTATATTCATGTAACTGAATTAAATTTTTGTGACTCCAACTTGTCACTTCATGACACCCACAGTTTAAAAAATGCTGCTATATAATGATTTTCATTTTCTGCCACTTTAAGAATATTGATTTGTCTCTGTCATGAGTGATTTACCTACTTTAGAGAACACTTATATGTAAATGATTAATGTTGTATATTTTTATATTTTATCAGGCTTTATTTTATTAAGTCAGATTTGACAAGATAACTATTTTATTGATTTTATACATTAGTTAATAATTATTATATCTATTAAGAGATAATAGCTTCATTCTCTCTCTTGTGTATTGGTTTAAGTTTTTTGCCAATTTATATTTTATGGGGATAATAGCATTATCTCTCTCTCTCTCTTGATGACATTGATTTTTGCTTGCACATATATTTTTATAAAGATAGAAGAAAAGGTACAGAGAAGAATATTTAAAGAAGTTACTCGCATGACAATGGCAAAAATTTTTTATAAGCCAACCTAATGTGACTCTGCATAATGTATGGAAAACACTAATCAACTTTGCTCTTAGGAAAAAGTGAAGAAATCAAGAGGAATCATGTAGATAAATATATAAAATTTCTACTGACTATTGTCTTTGGAAGGATGGCTCAGTTGGTTAGGGCATTACATTAATATTCAATAATCAAGAATCTAAAGATCCAAGTTCAAATCCCATAGTAGTATTGTCACTTGTCAGACTAACAACACCTGAAGGAGAGGGGATAATAATACCTCTTGAACATTGTGCATACACTAACCTGTTTGATATGCTATTACTAATAGTTGAATTTATTTGGAATATTTAAATAATGTTAAATTTTTCTAAAGACATTAAATACACATATTAGATGATGGAAATAGTCCAATATAAAAATACAAATAGTAGTCTTGTCTCTTTCTTCTTATGTATTTTTCTGTGAGTAGTATGTATTTTCATATTTCATGTTTACATAAATGCTTTGTTTGAGGCAACTCTTATTGTTAGTTGTATTTGTGATTGTCCATTCCCACTTTTCTCATATGTTCAGAGACAAAGATCCTGGTTGTTTATTTGCCTTCATAATGTAGGTGCACTATTCGGGTCCATGCCATCACTAGGTTTCTTGTCTTATTGACCATTTCTTCTCAGAAGTATTATATTTTGTATTGCAACAACCTATGGTGTACAATATATCATTATTTTTATGACAATTGATATGGTTATTTATTATTTGAAGAGTGTCATCTTTTCTTCAAGTATACTTTTGACTATACTTAGTATAGATTACAGATGATCCTGATATGTAAACTGAGAATCACTTTATTTAAAATTTCAAAATTGTATTTATAAACCTAAATAAGTAACATATATCATCATCATCATTCAGTATCAAGAACATCACTGGATTGAATGTTATAGCAATTACTCATATACTGAAATTAATCAACAGTTCTTCAATATTCATATTTTCTAATAGATGAAGCTAATTAATATGGTTATTATAATCTGATTGAAAGTAACATTTCTTTCATTACAACCCTGTCTTCTCATCAAATTATTAATATCAGTTTAATAAAATAATATAAACTAGATTAAACATTAAATTGAATGATAAATTGTATACATTGCAGTATGAGTGCATGCATAGTAGGTATAATAATCAATTGACAAAAAACTTTATTACTTTTACAATGCTTTATAATCTGCCCTTTCCTTCAGTTAACAGTTTCGATTGCCCTAGCAATCTTCTTCAGAACCTTTAACAGTTTCAATTGCCCCAGCAATCTTCTTCAGATCCTTATATCTCCTAATCTCACTGTTATAATCAATGATTGTGACAGTGACATTAGGAGATATAAGAATCTGAAGAAGATTGCTGGGGCAATCAAAACTGTTAACTGAAGGAAAGGGTGGATTATAAAGCATTGTAAAAATAATAAAGGGTTTTGTCAATTGATTATTATATGGTATACATTTGACCTCGCAATAGGAAATAGTAGTTATCATAGTAGATATATATGCATAGCATCGAATTATTGAAGTATGAACTATTTTATGGCCATGTTACAAGCAAAATCTTACTCATAAATAGCCACTTTTATAAAAATAAAGCAATACTATACAGAAAACATACATATGCATGTTTGTGCATGTTTCTTTAAAATTCTGCATTAATAAACACTTGTTAAATATATTCTTTTATTATATATATATTTACTGCATTATTGCATTTGATAGCGATGCCTTTTAAAAGTAGTCAGAGTCGATTAGTTAATATAAAAAAAACGGCAATTGCCGATATTTGGGGAATGACGAATTAAGCATACAGCATCAGATGGTTATCAGTTAATGGCAGGGCCAAATATACATTTCTACATTAAATTGTGGCCATTACCTTTAGCTAATAATAGCTATTCTAACTTTGAGTGGAGAAATGAGTCAGCTAAAATCCTACAATTGATAACAAAATTTCCTACACATGTTTGAAAGCCGGAAATAAAGTAAAATTTGCAGTAAATTTTTACCCAGGTTATGGTAGTCATGAGAATGATTTAATTACCAAACGCAAAGCATTTTAAAATCATATTTTTACTCGGTTCATATAGATTCAATTATTGTGATAGTTTTGACTGCATGAAAGCCTTTAGAATCACAAAATTAAAAATTTATTTTAAAACTGACAGAAAATGATAATTCTACCCAAATAATTGTTGAAGATAACCGTTCTGTTATTTGAAGCACATTCAATTTCAAGTATACAGGCTATTCAGAAAGCATTCATAAAATAGACAGTAGTGATATAAATATAAATCGAACATAAATGAAATTAATGTGCAAATACAGCAAAGTATCAACAAGCTATATGTAAACTAACTGTCAGCAAATGTAAATGTAGAATAGCGACACCTACAATTTAGCTTTGGTCGTCAGCAGATGGTACACTTATATGCTATCAAAGCTAAGGTTTAAGTGGGTTCATTCTTCGTTTACATTTGCTGATGATTAGTCACCATATAGCTCACTGGGGTTTTCAGTACTTCCACATTAATTAAAATAGTAATGTAAAAATAGTAATGTACGAAATGAAGTATTGGACTTATGTCTTAAATAAAAGCCAAAAATGTGCTGAATAGTAATCATTTCCAGGTTGAAAAGAATAATGTGTTTATTCAAAAATCATAGAATTCTCAATGGTCAATTGCCTCAACGAACAATCTTGAAATTGAAACAGAAATCACTTTCCATTTTACTTTTCTACTAAAAATAATTCTTATAGTTATGAAACTTTGAGGTTAACGATAAAATAAAATGAATCATAATGTTCTAATCTTAATCATTTTGAAAAAATCAGAAAAATATTAACTATTACCCATAAACAATTAATTATTGATAATAGTAAATTTCAACCTTTAGATAAAACATTAATGAAATCATTGGTTATAAAAATATTAATTTCAATTTAATTAACTGTTTAACAAATCAAAAAATGGAACACTATTACCAACAAACACAAACTGTGAGGTAACGTTGTAAATTTAAATCAGAATGAGAATACACTTCATGACAAAATTAAGGACTGCCAGAGATTAATTTATGAGAAAGAGAACAATGCATCATACAGTGTCATAATTTTTGAAAAAAAAAAACATTCTATAAAAACTATGTCTACCTTCCATGATCATCAAGACGAAAAAAAAAAGAGAAGAATCTGAATCAAATAAAAAATTGTGATCACGTATGGATGTGAAACTCTATCTTAATATGTTCTAAATATATCTCACAAAAGAGAACATGGTGGACATTTATTACTGGTTAACAACAACTAATGGAAAGAAAAAAAACTGCTTATGTCTTAACATAAATATTTGCTTTAAGTTTTAATCTTCAAACTCTCATTTTAAAAGAATATGCATCTAAAAGTCATACCCATATTGCTTAAATTTCTTGGGCTTCCACAAAATGTTGTATGCAATAGTTGGCACATAATTGTTATTAGTAAAAAAATTTACAAAAACGTAATACTTGTATTTTTCCATGAGATAAAGATGGAATGTCTTTTGCATGCATATAATGCCAACTTCTTTTAGGCTGCATGAAAAAAAGAGATTATTTGAAGCATGCACTATGTTTCTAAAATGTGTTTTTTTCTAAAAGATTATATTATTCTTTTTCAAGAGTGGAATCAGTTTCCATTAAAAAAAAACTCTGTTATTCATCCTTCATAGCAGTTTTATATTAAATCTGAGTTTGTTAGATAGGGTTTTGAGTACTTTGTATTCTTCTGACTCGATTTGAATTTGGATTTTAATTGATGAGTCACATTATTACTACTCAAGTTTGAACCATTTAATGTTCCTAAGTGTTGTGCTTTAACTTAGCATAGAATTAAGTCATGTGACAATTGGTCATTAACATTCAGAACTAGTCCTGCATTCAATATCTGATTTTTCAAACATCATTCTGGAAAAGTTATACATTATTTTAATTATATTAAGTTAGTGGAAAATTGCTTAGAGGATATGTGGATAAATTTAATTTGCACACAGACATTTCTAATTTATATTTTTTAGTAGTTATAAGTTAAAAAATTCGTCCTATCTGAGATTGACCAGTTGATTAATCTTCTACCTTGTTTACAGGTTTTTCTTTCATCATCCTTCAATTTTAAAAAATGCCCCACATCTTGATAACCATTAGACAAAAAGATTGTTAGAGACCCTCTGACATATTTAGACAAAAGGACAAAATGTCTTATAAAATGTTCCAATATAGATGAGGATATGAAAATTAAAATTTCTCCAAGAGAAGTCTCTTCATTATATCCTAAATTTTATGGTTTGCCTAAAATTCATAACCTTAAGATACCATTGTGGCCTATTGGGTGTGCTATAGGTTCTTCCACAGATGCTTTAGCTAGATATTTAGCCAAATGCTTACAATCATTAACAAATAACATTCTATTCAGAATTTAGAATTCAAGTCATTTTATTTCTATAATTAAAAACTTAAAACTAACTAAACCTGATTTATTGGTTAGTTTTGATGTTTGTTCCACGTTTACTAGTAATCATATTGAAGAAGCTTTATCTATAATAGCTCAGTACAGTATTTTGCCTGATTTTATTATTACATTAGCAAAACATTGAATTGAAAATATATTTTTATTCATGTTCTACTGGGTTTCCACTGTCATGTGTAATTGCTGATGTCTCCATAGATAATTTTGAAAGTCAAGTATTAAATGTAGCTACTAAGAAACCTATTTGGCTTAGATATGTGGATGGTATATTTGTTATATGGTCTCATGGTATTGATGCTTTGAACTCTTTTCTTGTTTTTTCATAATGATTGGTATCCTAACATTAAGTTGTTGTTTTTTTTTTTAAAAAAAAACTTATTTGACATCCATTCATGAATTTCTATAAAACATGTTATTTTCAGAAAACTGTTATAGATTAGTATTTTTATACACATTCAGTGACTTCACATAGTATTTAAAATCAGAAATTACAAAGTAGAGTGTTGTTATATCAGTATCTGTCCTTTCTCTCTACATGTCTGGTTGATGAAAGTAGTTGTGCATACTCAGAAATTATGAGGTTAATTCTATTATATCAAATTCTTAATATTTTTACTATGAAACTCTTGAAAAATCAATTCTTTAACGAAAATGTTTATTGTTTTTTTGTCAACATTTTGCTTTAAAAAAATAAGCTGAAATTCTTGCAAGTATAATTAGCTCATGTATCTAAGATAATAGTTGTTTTATATAATAACAAAGTTTTATACCTATGAAGACAATAGACTCCCATTGCTTATAAAACGTTTATTTTAAGCCATGCTTAAAGGCAACGTACTGCAGTGTGGGTTTACTTTTATTTTTCAGATATTTTCCTGCTTATATTTTTGCAATAAATATATTTTATTTTTATTTTTTTATATATTTTATCTGCTTTCGTTTTATATTTTTTACAGATTTCATTGAAAACAAATTCAATAAAGAAAATTAATCTAAAGACTAAAATATTAATTTTAATATATGAAAAAAAAAAACAGAATTAAATAGTCAGCTGTAGAAGGTTTATTTTTAGCCTACAGATAATAAAGATGTTTTTAAGGAGTAAATAATATTTTTTCAAAAAATTTTAATAACACATATATTCAAAGAAAAAATCAACAAAATTCTGTATAAATGTATTTTACAGGAGACATTTTGGTTTATTATTATTTTATGTCAGAAATAACATTTTACTTGCCTAATTTACTGTTTAAAAATTACTAAAATTCAATAAAATTTAAAGATAAATGTTTTCTAATATTTCTGTAGTGTAACTTTCTCTACATCACTCTTAAGCAAGATAGGGACTGTTTTCTATCTGCTTTTAACATTTTGTGTGAAAAATGTATGACTCTCAAGATGCACATTTCATGCTGAACCTGCACTGATAAGTGGGCCAGCTCACAATCTCTTACACAATCTGTAGCATTGTTCAATAGATAGATAGATAGATAGATAGATAGATAGATAGATAGATAGATAGATAGATAGATAGATAGATAGATAGATAGATAGATAGATAGATAGATAGATAGACAGACAGACAGACAGACAGACAGACAGACAGACAGATAGATAGATAGATAGATAGATAGATAGATAGATAGATAGATAGATAGATAGATAGATAGATAGATAGATAGATAGATAGATAGATAGATAGATAGATAGACAGACAGACAGACAGACAGACAGACAGACAGACAGATAGATAGATAGATAGATAGATAGATAGATAGATAGATAGATAGATAGATAGCAAATTATCACAATTTAATTGATAAGTGTCAAACGTTCTGCCCTCAATTAAACTGTAGTAATTCTGTTGTAATATGCTAGATATATACATATATTGAACAATGAGAAATATGTGTGTAAGAGATTGTAATCTGGACCAACTGATGAGTGCTGGTTCAGCATAAAATGTGCATCTTAGGGATCATAGATCTTTTTCACATGTCTTTGGTCATACGTTTATGATCACATTTCTCCACAAAGTAGATAGAAACCAGTTCCTATTTCGTGAGAGATTGATGTATTGAAAATTACACTACAAAAATAGTATTTATTATTGAATATTCTTTAGTCTAAAGAATAACTAATACAAACTATTCTATTTATTTAGAAATAAATAATTACTAAATTTACAAAAAATAAATTGTTAAAATTTAATTTATTATTTATAAAAACTTTTTTTTCTTTCGCAATGAAAACAAAGATTGCTGGTAAATACATTGTAATGGTTTTTTTTTTGTTCCTGCCATCTAGTGAATATAATCAGAACTAATAATTCAAAACTACCTTTTGTAATTCAAATTTTTTTTTTCATGTGTCATAGCATCAGTCGGGAAGCGAACCCGGGACAACTACTTGTAAGGCTGCTGCGCTGACCACTCAACCACAAACACTTGACAACTGAAAGTTTTAAACAAGTTCCTGCTATTAATAATATATATTGTTGTTGATCTCAGCACAGTCCATCAATATTAGAATAATCTTATAAAATCTTAAACTTTCATTTTTCTAAGACATTAATTTACGATATTTAGTAATAATATCGATTATATTTAAAATGCATTACTTAAAATAAATTTAGGAAAAAATCAACAATCATGGATAAAATATATGGATTGATATTATTTTTAAAGAATATATCTGTAACACTATTTACGTCTATTAAGATCAAATAAATGCATTATTAAATAGTAACGCATATCAATATTATAAATTTTAAAAGGAAAAAATAAATATCCATGAATATTATATAATTTATTTGTTTTTACAAGGTCAGTAAATCAATTCCACGTGCATGGAATAAAATATTCAAATAAAGTATTATACTAAACAGCTATCAAACAATTTTCTCTGAAATGGATAAAAATCTTCTCCTTCTAATAAACATTTTTGTTTTATTTTTTACTTCTTATTGCATTATGACATGATTTCTTAATTGTGTTTTTAATGTTTTTAAATTGTATTCATTCTCTTGCAGCCATCTATAATACTATTTTGTTGGTTATTCATTCATTCATTTGTAAAAACTGAAACTAGTGTAAATATTGATTTATTGGTGCAAAAAATTCTGAAGTTGTCAGTATTCTACAAAAAGAAGTTACAAATGAGTCAAGAATAACAAAGAAAAATTGATAGAGTCTTTAACAGAACAATTGCAGGTCTACTTAATTTTTTTCTATTGTTGTTAGCAAAGAATGAAAAGAATTATATATTTTCTATAGTTTATTTAAATTCTTATAATTATTTTTATAACCTATTTGTATAATGATTATTATAAAACAAAAATGTATATGACTACACTCAATTTTTTTTTCAAATATGTTTTATTTTTAAATATATAATTTAAAAAATTTATGATATTGGAAAACAGGCAGTAATTCTCTGTTTAACATTATGCTGCAGATTTTTTTATATTTTAATAAGTTTAAATGCTATTTTAACCCTTTGAAAACCAGGTGGCCATCTTTAATTTTTAAAAAAATTTACCCTAACTCTAATAACTTAGATATTTTGTGTTTGAATGTAATAAATATATAAAAATAATGTTGTAAAAGCAAGTACATATATGAAAGAATATAATGAAGCTGTTAAAATAATCATTTCATAAAGAAAAAGTTAAAAAAAATATTTATAACAGATTTAAGAATGTTTGTTTTTACACTGATTCACAAATCCTAAATTTTGAAATTCAAATGATAAAATGACACTTTTATAAACAGCTTCATCACATTTCTCACAAATTTACAAAAAAAAAAGATATATTGGAAGTCTTACCTGAGGTAATTTTTCCCTGAGAAAATTACTAAAACAGCTGACTTGCTGTGATCCATTTTCATTCCACAGCCAGGTATGTTCAGTTTTGTAAATTATCTGTAAAAATATGAATGGTTTTTAGTGGAGAAAAAAGTAATAGAACAGTGTAATTCAAAAATAAATAAATAAACTCATAAAAAATAAAATGAATAAAAATAAATCAATAAAGATAATTTTTTATTATTATTAACAATGATTACATGTGTGGAAGAAAGGCTAAGTTCAAATACATGGCACTATAACACAGAATGGATGGATTGATGAAGTCAGAAACTGTGTATAAATATCCTATATTACATGAAATTCCAGTTGTGTAGCATGAACTTGTATATAAATATATTTATTATTTTGCATAAAAGATATGAAGAAAGGCTGAGTTCAAATACATGGCACTATAATACAGAATGGATGGATTGATGAAACCAGAAAGTGTGTATAAATATCCTATATTACATGAAATTCCAGTTGTGTAGCATGAACTTGTATATAAATATATTTATTATTTTGCATAAAAAATATGAAGAAAGGCTGAGTTCAAATACATGGCACTGTAACAATAACTGGATAGATTGAAGAAGCCAGAAAATTTATACAATATCCTATATTACTTGCCTAAAATTGACACAAATCAATTGAGGGTCATAACTTTAGCACTGATGCAATAATTCGTCCATAAATTCAAACTTGGTCACGCATGATACACTATTCATATTTATAATCATGCCAAAAAATGCATTAGCTCACGCAGTGACAGATACCCCAGTCCCCAACTTTTTTTCATTCTACAGCATATTTATTTGAAAATATTATAATTTATTATTCTATAGCATATTTATTTATTTCAGTACATCGAAAATATTATAATTTATTATTATATAACATATTTATTTGTTTCAGTAAATAGAAAATATTATAATTTATAATATATATATATATAAAAGTAATTACATACTCGCGAATGTTATAAAAAACGTTTATTTGTTTCAGTACATCGAAAATATTATAATTTATTATTATATAACATATTTATTTGTTTTAGTAAATATAAAATATTATAATTTATAAAAAAAAATATATAAAAAAAAGTAATTACATACCCTTGAACGTTATCCAAAAACGTAATTTGAGAAGAGAGCCCAGAATCACGGACAACTTCAATGGAAAATCACAATAAAATCTTCAGTAATTGATCCAACAATTGTGGAATAACTTTTTTACGATAAATAAAATGAGAAAAATCAAAAAAAAAAAAAAAAAATTTTAGGTACACTTTGCTAAAAATATTCATAAAAAATCTAAAAATTCTTAGAGTTTCAGGTAGATATTGAAATTGCGCAAAGAATGACGTATTGCGCGTATGTGTGACATTTACCATTTATGCGTAAACTCAGCTCAAAATAGAAATTTCTAGACAAGTCATACAAAAGTCGTACTGGGGGTCAAAGGGTTAAAATTTAGAACCAAATTTCGTGACTCTATGGTATGTTAATAATTTGTTTGGTTTATAGAATGTTTACTTTATTTTCACTGGAATTGCAAAATCATCCACTATAAAAAGGCAATTGTCTCATTAGTATTTCATTGTGTTTTATGTTATTCTTTTCTCCTTTGTTAGCAAAGTTCAAATGTTTTATAAACTTTTTTTTATTTTTAAATTTATATTTCTAATATACCAAGTACAGTTTATTGATCCTAAATATAATATAAAGTTTTTAATATAAAGTAGTGAACAAAAATTCAAACTTCCAATAAGAATTGATGTAAGAAATGTTGAAATGTGGAAGGATTAAAAACATAACCCAGTTACAGATGCAACATGAACACCATTCTTTATGCTTACACAAACTGTTATACAGATGCAAAACTCTCCATACAGTAGTGCCACTCAGTGCAAGCCAGAGTAATCAATGGATGCAGGATGGTTGATGCATAAAATCCCTATCTATTGCCTACTCATCCAATATGCCAAGATCAGTTTCTAGCTTTTGGCTTTCATCAGTGAGGATCATTGGATATGAGCAATATACCTAGATCTTAGGATCTAATGCAACCCTCCAGAAACCACCTTTTATCTTTTTAGTTAACTGTAAAGCTTTGAATCCAAAATAACAACACAAGAATGTTTTTTTAAGTTAAACTTATTAGCTTGTATATTCATATAGATCTGAACTCAGTTCGGCATCCATACTTTTGGTGTTTTGGCTTTTTAATAACCACAGTTACCATCAGTATGCACTAGATGGGGATTTTATACACAAATCTTCCTGAATTTATTTATTACTCTGGCTTACATTGAGTAGCATTATTGTATGGAGAGTTTTGCCTCTGCACCAAGTACAGATGTTTGTTAAGACATATAATATTCCCTTTAAATAATTAGGAACATTTAATGTGTATTTATATGTTTATATTTTTATATAACTTTGTAATATAATGAGTAATTTTCTTTACATTTGCTTTATCAAAAGAAACAATACATATGCAATGAGAGAAAATATAATTACTAATATTTTTTTATTATATGAATTTTGTTTAAAAACTTAATAGGCGAATAATAAAGTAAATGAGTATTTGCTTATGTTGATAGAATTCTCACCTTAATTTGATTAGTGTCTTTGGACAAAGATTTTTAGATGTATATGCAAAGGATAAGTTAATTACTTTTGGTTGTTTACTCTTCTTAACAGAAAATGAAATTGTTTCACCAGATCAAAATAATTATTAGTACACATGGGTCTCATTTTATACAGTAGATAGGTTCTTCAGAAAACATGCACAAAAGAAATCACACAAAAATAGACTTTACTTAACTTGAAAAATGGGGGATAGGTTCTGTAATTTTCAGAAATTGCATAAAAGCAAAGCAACAAGGAAAAATTGGTTTAAAATTTGCATTACAAAATTAAGGAAATAAAGTATGACTAATAAAAAATTTCAAATATTTGAAAAAAATTAATACAAGACAAACTTTTTTTATATTTTTTATTAACTACAGTATTTAATTTTACATTTTTCATACATATTTTAATCATTACTGCTATTTGACAATATGTGTTTTTTTGTGAACTGTTAAGAAATTAGATTCATGACGTGATGTACAATTAGTGCCACTTTCAGTCTTGTGCTGTGTTAATGGTTTTCTGTTTCTATATTAAAAAAATGAGATCACAATCAAAACAAAAAGATTATACCTTATCATTAGAAAGATTATTTTTAGTTTAAAAATCAATAAAATCTTCATTATTATTTATTTTAAAAATCTAAAAAATTATTTATTTCTTTTATAACTAACAAAATATGATTTAGAAGTTTAAAATTTTTGAATATTTATTGCAATATTTTTAAATCTATTATTATTATTTACTCATTAGTATAAGTAGGTTATTTATATAGAAGCTAAGATTCTAAATACAGCTTCAGGCCATATTCACATTAGTTGCTAATATAACATTATATTTTTGAAAGAAAAAAAAAGTATTTCAAGTCAAAATAAGTTTTTAATAATTTAAATTTCTTGATATCTAATAAATATAGTGAAATATGAAAGATATTAAGAAGAAACATGAATCATATAACTTCAAAATCACATTAAAATATTCCGCATAAAACAAGACCCAGGTGTATTTTAATAAAATATTGTCAATTGTTTGTTACTTGTCATTTTTCGTAGTCAATTAATTAATTATCTATTATAATATTTTGCATTTGAAATAATTAAGCTTGATGTTCATTTTTCTTGCATGTTTATATGATAAAATTAATTTAACAAATTTTTAATTAAAATAAGATATTTAACATTATATCATAATGTTTCCCACACAGAACATCGCTTAATATAATTCACTGAATAAATGATACAGGATGGATAGTAAGAGTAAAGTGTTACAACCAAAAGTGGCATGGCTATTATTTCTATACTTTGGAATTAAATAATTTTTACAGGTAGAATATAAGAATGGCCTATTAATAATATTTAAATTGCAATATTTATTTTTATAAATTGTGGGTTCTGTTTATTACAAAAGAGTTTAGAAGTTTTATAATGTATCTAAGTAAATAAAAAATAATTTATATTAAAAATTATTGGGGAAATCATCTAAATAAATTGAAAAATCTTATCATTAAATGTGTTCAATATATTTTTCATCACTCAACATCACATGATCACCATCTTTATGCTTACACAAGGTGTTTACACAGAGGCAAAACTCTCCATACAGTAGTGCCACTCAGTGCAAGCCAGAGTAATCAATAGATGCAAAAATTGTGCATAAAATCCCTATCTACTTTCTACTCATTCAATATTCCTAAACTAGTTTCTAGCTTGTAGCTTTCATCAATGAGGAGCCTTGGATCTGAGAGCACTGCACCTAGATCTTATAATCTAATGCAGCCCTACTATATGGAGAGTTGGTGTCGGTGTAAATGGCTTATATAGGCATAATGAATAGTGATTATGCAATGTTTAATGGTTTAATGCTAATCCTGCCCAATAGGATTATGGTGACTGTGGTTGTTAGAGAAGCAAAGACACCAACTAGTATCGATGCTGAACTGAGTTCACATCTATACTATTATATTAGTTAATGAGCTTGAATTGGAAACATTATTGTGTTTTCAATTTGGACTCAAAACTTTATAGTTAGCTAATAATGTAAAAGGTGGCTCCTGGAAGATTGAATTAGATCCTAAGATCTAGGTACAGTACTCTCAGATCCAAGCCTCCTCATTGATAAAAGTGACAAGCTAGAAACTAATCTGGGGATATTGGATGAATAGGCACTAGCTAGGGATTTTATGTCCAAACCTTATTGCATCCATTGATGACTCTGGCTTGCACTGGGTGACATTACTGTATGGAAAGTTTTGCCTCTGTATATATGTTTCATCAACCAAGTTCATATGGAATCAAATATTTACTGATCTCCAATCTTGGCACTAACATCAGAAACTCTACAAATATTTAGGGATAGATAAGCAGAATAATTTCTCAATATTTTCACCAAGAGTAAATAATATTCAGACATAGACATTTTAAAGGTCATTAAGTATAACGCCATTCTAAGATAATGAATTCTGGAGCTAAGGGTTTATAGGTAATGGTTTCCCATCATCACTCTATCTACTCAAATGGCATATATCATTCGATTTTTTTTTTACATAATTAATTGTTTATCCATATGAAAACTGTAGAGTTTTGTTATGTGAATATGCATGTATGTGTAGAAATATTTATAGAAATTAATTACATTTTCCAATAATTTACAATAACAAGACAAGAATAAAAAGAATGCAAAGCAATTTGATTATGTTAATTGATTCTTGCTACAGGCGATGTAAATTTGCAATTATATGCAATTATAATATATATATAGGAAATTTAATATTTATTGCGAAAACTATTAATTCCTAATTTTTAAAAAAAAATCAATCCTAAAAAAGTAATATTTTCCACAAAAATTGAAACAATGATAAAAAAAATAATAATAATAAATGATTTTTTTTAATTTGCTGAAATATTGAAAAGAAAAAAAAACGAATTTTATTTTAATCAAAAATCTTAATTGATGCAATAAATAAAATAAAATGTAGCTTTGCAACAAAAAATACGAGTAAGACAAAAAATGCTATAGACGGCGCTCGTTAAAATAGACCTTGCAAAATGTTAATTTTAAATGTTAATATTAAATGGGTAAAATATTTAAAGAAAAATAAGTTGGCTAAAATAGATAATTATAGAGAGAGAGAATGAAATTAAATAGTAAATTTCTGGAGGATATTAATAAAAGTGGAAGAGAAGATAGTAAAAAATTTTGGAAATCCATTAAAAGAAGGAATGTTGGGGGGAGAGAAATAGTATTTCTAGATGATGAGGGAACAGAGTATAGCTCTAGAGAAGAATTAGAGACAATCTCATATAAGTATGTATTGGATATAGAAAAGACATTAGATGTGATAGCAAACATAAAAGCAAATAGTAATGGAAATATTAGATTTATAGAAAATGAATAAAGCAGGGAAAAAATTGAAAAGTGGAAAGGCAAGAGGTTTAGATGGATGGACAGAGATGATAATTAATTTAGGAATTAGGGAAAAATTAAACCTATTATCAAGTGTTTAATAAGATGGCATAATACAAGAATAAGGCTACTATTAAAGGAAATGGTAAGGATCACAAAGAGTTAAGTAATTATAGACTGATAACAGTGACATCAGTGTTATATAAAGTTTTTGCATGTACGGTGGCTAGAAGGGTCACAAAATAGATGGAAGAAAATAATATAGTGCTAGAAATGCAAGAAGGTTTTTGATTGGCCAGTCATATAGAAGATAGTTTATTTGTAGTTACACAACTTATAGATATGAGTAGAAATACAGGTAGTCAGTTATATATTATTTTTATAGATATAGAGAAAGCATATGATAGAATAAATAGAAATATATTATGGGTAAGTTTAGTAAATTTTGGAATGGATGGAGCTTTAATGAATCTTATTAAGAGATTGTATGAAAATAATTATTATATGTATCAGCTAGAAAAAATAGAATCAGTTAAAGTTTAAAATGGGGTGGGACTGTTGTATGTCACCTATTTTGTTTTTGTTGTATTTGAGAGAAATGGAGACAGCAATAGAAAGATTAGGAAGAGGGGTAGAGATACCATTAACAGATGGCAAGGATGTATATACATAAATCTTATTTGCAGAGGATGTATTCTGGTGCACACAAAATAGGGAAGATATGGAAGTTATGCTGAAGACATATGCAAAGTAGGTAAAGAGATGGGGTTTAAATTTAGTGAAGAATAATCAAGAGTAATGATGATTAATATTGGGGAAAGAGAAAAAAAAATTGTTATTGGGGGGGATATAAAGTTAAGTATGGTGATTAGGTATAACTAATTGAGAATTGTCTTAAGTAATCAGAGAAACTGCTTGAATGGATGTGAGAAAAAATTCATAAATGAAGTAAAGAAAAGAAAGGAATTGATAAATAAATTAACACTATTTTCATATAATAAATATAATGTAGCAAGAATTGTATGGAAGGGAGTGCCAGTAGCAAGGTTAACTTATGATAACAATGTGTTACATGTTAGTAAAGGAGTGTTAGATTACTTAGAAAAAAACACAAAGTGAGTAGAAAAACATGCATGGCAAAGGAGGAAATTCAAGGAAAAATGGGATAGTCAAGTTTTTATATGAGAGATGAAAAAAGCAAAATGAAAATGTTTGGAAGATTGCAATTTATAGATAAAAAGAGAATATCCAAAATACTATTTAATTGGATTATGAGTAAAGGATAGGCAACAAGATAGGTGAGAAAGGTAGTATGGTATGCAGAAGATTTGGATAATGAATTACTTATACAAAAGGTGAGATGATTGTATTAGGAGAATTGTTGAGAGTTATAATGGCAAGGAATGGGATAAAAGAAGAGATGCATTAATGAAGAATAGGGAGTTGGAGAATTAGTATGGAGAGTAAAAAGAGTTTAAATATATGTAAAAGTAAACAAAATATTGGGCACAAGTTAATTTATGATAATAGCAAGTAAAGTTTTATTGCTTAAGGCTCGAACAGGATCTTTAGCAACAATGAAATATACACATAAATGAGAAAATGTAGGTGATTTAGTCTGCGAGTTATGTAAGGAAGGCATAGAAAATATTAGGCATATATTGAAGCTGGAAATCTGTTCTGCAGATTTGAGCTTCACCTAGTGCCAATTATATAAGCTCTAGAACTGGTTTGAACCCAAATTATATCTAAATTTAATAGGCAATAGTATATATATAGAAAGATGTATGGATACATGAACATTTAGTTTGTCTGCCCATTCAACTTGCACATGTGTATGTGCGTATAAAAATTAACATTTGAAAGTTATAAAATTTTGTAATTTTATTTCAATAACTTTCTAACCAATATATATTATATATATTTTGTAATTTTTATATTTTGCAAATAATAATTTGTATAAAGATAAAAAATTGTCATTTAAAAGATGAACAATGGTATTTTAGAAATTTATTGCTAGTAATTTGTGTAAAAGTAAAATTGTCATTTAAGATACAAACAACAGTATCTTGAAAATTTATTACTAATAGTTTGTCTAAAGTAAACTGATATTTAAGAATGAAACAGTGCAATTGGTTGGTTTTAAAATTTTGCAGGTCACTGTGTCATTCTAAAAGATGCACAGAAGATTATAGTTGCCAGAGTTTTTTTAACCATTGTTCTGGTCTTTGTAATTTCCATATATGGAAATGGAGATCACCTTCAAATCTCAATCCAGCATTTGAGTTTGAGGCAGTGGCCAGCAATCTTTAAATATTTGCTTATGTATAAATAGCTATTTTTATATTTTTGCTTTTTTTTTTTTTTGCTCTATTCAGATATCATATACTTTACATAAGTTTGCATTGTGAAGCAAAACATGGTGGAGTAAGGGAGATTGCCTGCTTCCCCATACCTCTGGGAAGCTTATCTAGCTCATTATGCTATGGTCAGAAACATCTAGACGAAATATGCAGATTGTTCAGTGATATGTGTGTTTGAAAGTGAATTTTGAATCTCTACCAATACCTGTTCCAAACCCAAGCCAGCTCATGATCATGATCCACCAGGTACCTAGATCGTTGTCTCCTCAAGTCCAAGGTATCATCTACATTGCTCTCAGCTATAAACTCTTAATTACTAAATTATTCTAATCCTAAACTACATTGTACGCCTTTCTTTCTTTTACTTAATTTTTAAAAGCTGTTATCTAAATGTTAATAATGTCTGTGAAACTCATACTAATACTATATAAATTCTTATGTTTTGGGGCAATTTAGAATTAATTTCACTTTTTTTATTTTATTATTGTAATTCATTTTGATATGTCAAGAAGGTATACACTCTAGTGAGTGAATTTACCCCACCACCAATAGTTTTCTCCTATTAAACTAAAGAGATGTAAATTTTCTTTAAAGTTTGTTGTTATAAACTCGCTCAGTTTTATATCAATTATTTTTCAATAATTGTATTCTTTAAGTGACCAGAAGGTCTTGATATTTACATGTAATTTTTATCCCTAACTGCAAAAATTAACTCTCATCTAATCATTACAGTTGTTTTATCATTTTAACTAATTAAATTTCACCAGAAGTGGATTTAATATGTAATCTATAATTTTATTTTGTAAGCAATATCAATTATCTGTGCAATGATTGCTCGTAGAAATGTGAGGAGATATTTCTGAGATGTGGGTGAGAGCAATTTATTCCTTTTTAGTTTTAACTCTAACCCGTTATGTGCATTTTATTAATCATTTGTTAACTTCCTGGGATGGTTTGTGTTTAAGCATTCCATTATGCAGGAGAACGTCATATAAGAATCAGGTGTTTATTAATTTACTGTGGTCGTTAGTGACACAAACTTATAGGTATATCATTGCAATCATTATTTATAATTTTCTTGCTTTGTCGTGTATTTTGGGATCTTCAGAATGACTAATCCCACTTTTTGTTACTCTTCTCAAAGTAGATGCATTTCCTACTAGGGATCTTCTCCAAGCACCTCCAATGATTAAGTGTATGGGAAACATACAAATGAACTGTCCCAACATGCAACTAATGCCATTGTTCTTCAGAGATATGACCTTGGCCATCATGCAGGCATACTCCTTTTGTACAAACGTGACTGAGTCACTCAAGAGCATCTTAAGTGACCATCTCTCTATATGCGATTGTAAGTGATAACATGATACCACCTTTATTTTTATTATTGAATTATCTATCCACCTGAAATGCTCTCTGTCAGTTATAATTGCATGTTATTCACTATCCATCTGGTTAAGTCGGGTTATAAATTACAGCTTCTTTTAAACTGAGTTATTTTACTCCCACACATATGAGTGATCTCTCAAATATTGCACACTTTTTAAATCACACATCATGAAATATCATACTAATGACTAATAAAACTCATTAGTGTAAATCTATAATATATTAAATGAGGGTTAAGCTACAAGATATTATTGATTACCTAATTAATTTATTTGGTTCTTGGCATATTAACCGCACCATTATATATGAGCAACCGCACAAATTACTCTTGTTTTATATATGTAGTAATTACACTAACTAACTTTATGTAATAACACAAAGGTGTTATGTATTTATGTAATTTCAATAATTTATTGACTTCATCCATAAAGTGTGTGATTGCAAATTAAACCATAAGTATTTAATAAAATTTATATTATATCATTTTCTGTATTCTCGCATTTGTCATTCATTGCCCAAATCTCTAGTATGATTGTTTGATTAAGTTAAGTTATTTCGAATTGAATGAAAGATTTTATTAGTATTATTAATTAAACTGTTTAATGTTGCCTTGAGCAACATTATGAATCTGATTATTAATATATTAAGCAATAATCTGCACTGCTCTTTAAGTATTATATTTTGTAATAATCATTAGCTAATTATTTGAATGATACTGATTTCCAAGTCTTTATGCTCACCCTGTTCTCATTGCCAGGTCTGGAGTAAGTGAAAGCTTACTAGTATTCTCAAAAACCTTGTCCATATAGTCAGAAACCCTGGAGCACAGGCGAATAGGTTAGTGTTTAGTACTGTTCCAGACCTGTGTATCTCACACATGCTAGATTGCTATAGTTTGCTTGGATTCTAGGTCTTGTTAAATGAACACACGATTTTGATCAGTACACTATTAATTGATCGTAAATGTCTGCAAGCATAAAGAGTACAAATAATGAAAATGTGGAAATATAAATAAAGTGATTACACACAAAGTAGTTTCTTGCCTTTTATGCTGGGTTTGGGAAAAGATAAGAGGGATTTAAATATAAAGATCATGGAGTTGACAAAGATTATGTTGTGGAAATGGTATGGAGCAGGATAGGGAAGAATAGGTGAAAAACTTATGGTGGGAAATGGAAAGGGGAGATAAGGTGGCTAACAGATTTCTCTGGGAATAGTCACTAAAAGATTCCTGACTCTGAAAAAGAAATAAGCCATAGTACATTACATCACAAATGAAAATGTTCAGTAGATTGCCATTTATAGATAATAAGAGAATATCCAAAATAGTATTTAATGGGGTTACCAAGTAAAAGAGAGGCAACAAGATGGGTGAGAAAATTACATGGTATGCAGAAGATTTGGCTAAACACATTATTATACTTGTACAAAAGATGGGATGATTGTGTTTGGAACACTGTTGTGTGTTATAATGAAAAAGAGTGGAATAGAATAATAGATGCATTAATAAAAAATTGGGAGTTGAAGAGATAGAAACCTAGTATAGAGAAGAGTCTAAATATGTATAAAAGTAAACAGAATATTGGGTGTGAGTTAATTTACAATAATAGTGAGAAAAGCAGTTTACTGTTTAAAGCTCAAACAGGATCATTAGCAATAAAGGAATATACAAATAAGAGGAGAAATGTGGGTTATTTAGTCTGCAGTTATGCATGGAAGGCATGAAAAATATTGGAAATCTGCTAATTGAATGTAAATGCTTACAAGCATTAAGGGTACAAATAATGAGGTTGTGGGAGACTAAATATAAACAAAGTGATTATACAGAAAATGGGTTCTTGGTCTTTATGCTGGGTTTGGAAAAAGATAAGGGGAATCTAAATATAAAGGCCATGGAATGGACAAAGATGATGTGGAAATGGGATAGAGCAGGATAGAGAAGAATATGGGAAAATTTTAGGGTGATGAATGAAAATGGAAATTAAGGTGACTAACAGGTTTTTCTGGGCATAATGGCTGAGAGATTCCTGACTTTGATAAAGAAGTACCCATATAATATTACAGAGATAATTAGAATCATATAATTAAATAATATCTAGCTACAAAATAAATAATCAAATAGCTTTATTGCTTGAGTACTGGTAATGCCAGAAATGAAATCAATTCAACAACTTGATATTAATTTGACACTTTATGTTTATATTATATCGCACAGAGTAAAAATAAATAATTGACTATCTTTGTTGCCTGGGAATTCAAAAGAAACTTAGGTGCTGAAAGAGCCAGAACAGGATTTTATTTGATAATTTTACACTTCAAAGCTTAACACTCCATCACTGCAGTGAAACTCACAATGTAGTCTACAAAGATAAACCATCATATTAGTTAAAATAATGCCGTTTAAGAGTGCATATTTTTATAAATAGTCCCATAATGTAAATTTATAATAAAATGGTGGATGTAGGGCATGATGAAAGACCACTTAGGAAAAACTGATGACACAGAATGGTTAAGTTTAGATATATTATCATACTGAGAGCTACATACCAAAGAAATCTCTCTAAGTAATTAATTACACAGAACGTAATATAAGAGTGGAGTATAGTGAAAGTAATAGTCATTTCCAATAAGTAAACAGACTGATATACATATTATATAATACAAATTAGCATTGAGTCACATACAGATATAGGATATGCATTAACATTATTCTAAGATAGCGCAAAGTAGTATTGGAGTGCACATAGATGTAGAATAAGTAATATAGTTATATTATATAGATAATACATGTTACTAATGGGGTGATTATAAATGTAGGAACACTAATATAGTCATTCTATAATAATACAGTATTATTGGATTACATAAAGATATAGATTAGCCAGTATACTCAATGCATAAAAATGCAATAGATATAAGTTAACTAGTATTATCATTCCATGATAGCACAAAAAAGGATTGTACTATGTACAGATATAAAATAATTGGTATAATTATTTTATGGTAGTGTTTTCTATTGTGGTTAATCTTTTAAAAAGGATTTCTTAAATTTTCAATATTTATGTAATTAATATAAAGTTAGCTGAAGGAAGTAAAAGGTAGTATCACCAAATATCAAACAAGCAAAATAATGGGTGGAAATTCCATATGTGGGCACAAAACCACAAAATATTATATGGCATTTGCATATGAATTATTTATGAATAGCAAACAGATTTCTCCTACCCCACTTCTCCCACTCAGTGTAACTTTGAATAATCGATAAATGCAAGATAGTAATGCTTAATTAATCTTTATCTACTGCTGACATTTTCATATCCCCAAACTAATTTCTAGTTTATGGTTTTCAACAGTGAGGATTTTTCGATCTGGATGCACCTGTATTAATGCACCAAAATTTATAAATCTTGAACTTGGATGCGATCAATATAAATATGTAAGCAAATTAGCCTACATTCAAAACACAGCTGCTTTTGAATTTGGAGCAGATAACATGATAATATAAAAGGGTTAAACGATGACTATTGAGGAAAATGTACCTTAGATTAAAAAAATCCAAGTATATTAGATCCAAATCCAAGACTTCTCACTGGTGTTTGCATTAAACTAGAAAATGGTCTGGGAGTATGGGTGGAGTGACACTTAGTAGGGATGTATTAAGCACTGCTACATAGCATGTATTGCTAACACAGACTTATACAGGGGAATAAATCTGAATAGAAAAGCAGAAATATGTTCAAAGTTATAGTTTGTGGATTCGTTTGTATTGTCATGCAAAATCTCAATTTAGAGGATTATTTGTTATTGATTTTTGATTTTATTTTCATAGGAATGACCATATTCATTTGCAAGTAATTTTTAATCCCTTGAAGTTTTTTTCCGTATGTCAAATGCGTTGACCGGGAAGCGAACAGGGGCCAGCTGCTTGGAAGGCAGCTATGCTAACCGCTAGACTACCAACGCTTGACTAATCCCTTGAGTTTTAAGTTAAATATAAAGCTATTTCTGCTATGTAATAATCTACTTCAGATAAACCTGTTTCTTATTTAAAAATTATATATAATATCCAATAATAATTTAATTTATTTTTAAAATTGTTAGAATTTTCAACATTTTATTTAATTAATGGAAAGAAAATTCATTTAATTAAATGAAAATTAAAATATATTGGACTCCTTAAAAATTAATTATAACAATATTAAATCTAATTTGAATGCTTTATTTAATTTTAAAAGTTAAAAATAGTTTATTTAACCCTACTTTTAACTAGAGTGCCCATATAAAAAGTACATAAATGTTTAAAAAAGTAATATTAATAAGATTGATTATTAAATTACAATCACCACTACTAATGAAGAGTTTTGTCTGTTTTAAATTACAATCAAGCACTCAATCTGAAACTCACAAACTAATATTGTTTCGTAAATGGGTATATAGATAAGAATAATTTAATGGTAACACAAGAGTGTGGAAAGTATTTAAAGTTTAATTCTATATACATAAATTGTTTTTCCCTTTACTATTGCTCTATGAGGGTTTGTATAAAAGACATTTGTTCTGCAATAAATTACTGAAAACCTATTGTTCTTTTTATAATAATAATCTCAAGCAAATTAAGATCTGCACAATCATTCTTGTCTTTCATAATTAGGAGAAACACCCACAACTCTGAAATAGCTTATATGGTAAATTTTCTAATTATTTTCATGCTTTTTATTTTAAAAAATAAAACTGCTTTTCATTAAATCTTATATTTTTATATAACTTTTATTTAATCCTCAATTGTTATAGGCAGTATGTGTTACTGCTATAAATATTCAAATGCTTTAATTTTATATAATTTTTAAAAGTGAATAAGGATCCATCTTAATATCTCATTTGGTATGTCTCTATTTTGCAAATATCAAATTAATTTGAATTTATCTTGTACAGTATGAGTTTTATACTCCCCTTGTGGTATTACATACCATTTGTAGTCTAAACAGTAGTTTTTCTTCATATCATGCTAACTATCACTAATTTGTTTTCTACTTTTTAAACAAATATTATAACTATTGAAAAAGATAGAGTGGATTTCTCCTATCTTTTCAAAATACTTTATCTTATGTTTGGAAAGGAGAATATTCATTAAGTGTTTAAATATACAACACATTTGTAGTGGAGTGACCCCTAATTATCATTACAGATTGAAACATAGCACTAGATAAATAAATAACTCATTATATATATATTTAATAATTACCATTCCAAATTTAGCACTAGATAAATAAATAACTCATTATATATATATTTAATAATTACCATTCCAAATTTGATTTTTTTTGGATATTACATTATTTACAATAAATATTGAAATGCTTGCTTTAAAAAAATGAAAAAATATATCCATTAAATTCACTGAAATGATGAAATAAAATTGCTTTTATAAAAATACTTTTTAACTAAAAGTTTATTTTTGCAATCAATTTCAATAAGAAAATGCAAATGTATTTCATTATAATAAATGATTGTTAGAAGAACAACTGATTTCAGCTAAAACCTATTTTAATAAAATTAATTCTATTTCACCATTTCTGCAATTTTATAGATAAATTTTTCATATTTTATACAAATATTTTTATTTCTTTTGTAAATAATCCTTATAATAAAAAAATCAAATTTGCAATCTTAATTGCTTCTAAACAAATATATATGTTTCTTAAGAGTAGTATAAGATACCTCATTGCAGTCTATACTTTACAAATATGCACTCTAGTAGTTGTTTTACTTACATTTTTTTTATTATCTATCTGAAAAAAATTGTAACTCAATTCTCATCTATTTGTTAATTTCTGGTCTCATAAAAACCTTGTATGTATGTATATTCTTTATGATAAAAATATTTTATTTTAATTTACAAACAATTAATGAAAAAAAATTACATTTTTAGTCTTATATAAGGTTCGTTATTCTTTCTAATACTATCATCATTTAGTGGAAGTAAATTCAATCTAAACTTAATTTCTGAAACTATATAAAAGTAATATATATATATATATAACAATTTTATTTCCATAAATGCAATAAAATGTTTAAAAAATACACCAAAAGTTTTAAAAAATTATCTTTTTGATACTATATGCCTAAATAGAAGTATATAGTATTCATGATCCACATACTTAGATGAAGAAAATTTCATTTTTACTTCTTAATACATTTATATAAATAATGAAATTTCTATTACAACTATAAGATGTAATATGTTGGACTATTTCCATCATTTATGAGTGAATATAGAATGTATAGAAAATTTTAAACTTTATTTAAACTTTTCAAATACAAACAACTTGTTAGTAATAACATACAAATAGACAATACAAGTTAGTATGTTATTACTAACAAGTTGTTTGTATTTGAAAAGTTTAAATAAAGTTTAAAATTTTCTATACATTCTATATTCACTCATAAATGATGGAAATAGTCCAACATATTACATCTTATAATATACCATCATTACAAACCTTCAGACAAATTCTATTACAACTTTTTTTTTTTGGCAAAATATGTTGCAATTATAATATAAAGCCAAAAAATTATCTTAAAAATAATATATTAACTTTGCAAAAATAATAATAAAATGAATGATTAAACAAGAACTTCATGTTTACTTCAGCCTACTTTCAAGCAAATATTTATTTATTTTTTTACAAAAATAAGAGCAGATAAATAAAAAAAATTAGTTATATATGCCGATGTATTTTTCAAATTCTCCAAAGCTAACATCACATTCGGTAAAAACAAAATAGCATTAATTACTTTATATTCCTTCTATATGTCACAACCATTGATCTTTCTGCATTAACTTTTTATATTGGAATATGATGACATATGTGTATATTATTTAAAACTAATACCAATTAAAACATAATTTACTTTTAGTTTTTGGCAACCAAATGAATATAAACTGTAAAACAAATGCTATAGATAGCTTAAAATAGACCACTCTCCACTTAATTTCAGAATTCATAATTCTACAATGGGTTGTGACCTAAAAACTTAAAAATGGTGATTTTGTGGATAAAAAGTGCAAATATATATATACAGTAGGTATGATCCAGATAAAACATATGGTGGTTATGCTAGTATTAACAACAAGTAAATTTCCATATGGCAAAATGTGAAATGTATGTTTAAACATTTTGATGGGTATAGAAAGATAGTTATCAAGGAGTTATACATCAAAAAGTTACAAATAATGAATAAACAATAGCAGTAAAGGAAAATAGAAAATAAGCAATAAATGAGTTTCAGAAGCCAATATAAGTAATAAACATAGTATCAATAGCATTTAATCAATAGCAGTCAAGCGGAGTAACAATAGAAAGTTAATCAACAACCTTCCTTTATGATTGGATTCAAAAGATGTATAATATAATATCTTAGCCTAATCATCAAACAACCAATGGCAAACTTAGAACAGAATATTATAATACCAATTTTTAGTATTTTTGTTATATGCACATACATATGCGCCAAAATACATATACTAATACAAATCTCGTTCTGCAGTAGATCAATAATGATCGAAATTGATGATGATGATGGAGTATATCACAAATGCTGAAATCGCTATATCAATGCTGATCATCACCAATTCTCTGGGCCATTTTGTAGGATCATGTAGATTTTTACAAAACACGCGCGCGCGCACATATATATATGTATATACCATTATTCATAAGTTAGCTTTAGTAATATCAGAATTCAAGACAATATATACAAAACTTTATATACGCTATTTTTAAATAACTTCACCAGAATAACTTAAAATAGTGATTATTGAATAGAAATAATTATATTAAAAACTTAATAAGCGAAAATAAAGATTTGATAAATATTCTGTATTGCAAATAAATCATTCTGAATTTTAATATTTGCATATTTCAAAAATATTTTTTTATAAATCGAAACACAACTCTATGTCTGTATCATTGAATAAATTGTAGTTTACAAACATAAATATTGTTTTATGGCATTAAATAAATACAGATGTATAGGTAAGCACATGCAAGTCTAATAATATAAAATACTCCAATCGCTTAAATGGATAAAAATTATTCTACTTTAGTATACAAATAATGAATAAATTTAGACATACATTGTTCCGATACAGCTATGTGAACACGTGTGTATCTAATTCATTTATAGACCAGTTACATTTTATTTTAACAAGATTTTAATAATCAAATATCAAACATACATATATATCGTAATCTGAAAAATGGTCACAAGACATGGACCAAAAGACTACCAAGTTTGTTTCACCACAAACCAACTATATAACAAGACAAAACGTGCTGGACCAAGTGCTAGACCACAGGAGCAAAAGATAGGTTACATAGGCACTATAATATCTATGGATTTTATATAGAGTATGTCTCCTCTTATAGACAACATAATAACTAATTCTAATTATTAAAATACAAAGTTCTTAAATTAAATCTTATCCCAGGTTTTATTTTTACTTGTTATAGGTTCTTTTACAATTTCTTAGGTTTTAAAATGTCTTTATCTCAGGATTCAAATTCAAAATTCACTTGGAACAAGAAAAAATGCTAAGGTAATATACTTCAAATTCTTAAAAAGTGATAACTGTTATCCAAACTATACATTCAATAGTTTATATTTTTTTCTTAGTTTTATCCTTAACATTAGTATTTTTAAGGAAACAGAAACGAAACTATACAATAATAGAGTATTCATATACTTAAATAATATATGGCTAACAAATTGGAACATTTCAAAATATTTAAAGTTCTTCAAGTATAACCATTTCATTTCTATCAACTATAAAATAAATAAATTTCATATCTTCTGACGCAATTTTTAATAAGCAATAACATGAAATAATACAGCAGATAGCAAGGATATATTTTATGTTACCAACTACATTACAAATGCATTTGAAATAAAACAAATAACATAGTACGTATCTTCTGATAATGCAGGTAAAATGAACAATAAGCAAAATGAATGAATAAACTTGTAAATAAATAAATTCTAATGTGCAGGTAAAAATGAATGATATGTAAAACAGATAAATAAATTCTATGTGACAATTGAAGTGTACATTTATAAAATAATTAACAATGAACTTTTGATTAAAGTAGATTTTCTGAATAACAAATATGATCATGCAATAATGTCATAATGGCAAAGAAACAGAAACGTATTTAATTAATAATAAAAAATATTTATTTATAACATAATTTCAATATAATAGACGATTTATTTACAATAAACATTATTTTCTTTAATAAATTTGATATATTAAAGTAATAAAATATTAAACTTTGTACTTAAATGTTCCTTTGCATAAATCATTCTTAAATAATTTACAATATATTCAAATTTTTTTCTCATGTGTCATAGCATCGGCCGGGGAACCCGCTAGCCCGGGACAACTGCTTGTAAGGCAGCTGTGCTGACCACTCAACCACCCCCAAAAGTTGCTCACATTTGTCTAATATGGTGTTTCTTTAAAATATTATATACAGAGAGTAAAATAACATCACATGATCACCATCTCATACTAGCACATAATTGTTGTAAACAAAGGCAAAACTCTCTATACAGTAGTGCCACCCTGTGCCAACCAGAGTAATCAATGGATGCCAGAAGGCTTGTGGATAAAATCTCTATCTAGTGCCTACTCATCCAATATCCCCAGACTAGTTTCTGGTTTGTGACCATCATCAGTGAGGAGCCTTGGATCTGAGAGCACTGTACCTAGATCTTAGGATCTAATGCAACCCTCCAGTAGCCACCTTTTAACTCTACTTTACTACAAAACTATGAGAATGAAATTGAAAACACAAAAATATTTTCAATCTAAGCTCAGTAACTTATATAGTCATATGGGTCTGAACTCAATTCAGCACCCATACATTTTGGTGTCTTTGGTTCTTAAACAACCATAGCCACCATTATCCTAATAGGCTATTGAGCTTAGATTGAAAATATTTTTGTATTTTCAATTTCATTCTCATAGTTTTGTAGTAAAGTAAGTTTAAAAGGTGGCTGTTGGAGGGTTGCATTAGATCCTAAGATCTAGGTGCAGTGCTCTCAGACCAAGGCTCCTCACTGATGATAGCCACAAGCCAGAAACTAGTCTGGGGATATTGGATGAGTAGGCACTAGATGGGGATTTTATGCACAAGCCTTCTGGCATCCATTGATTACTCTGGTTAGCACAGGGTGGTATTACTGTATGGAGAGTTTTGCCTTTGTTTAGAGTAAAATAATATATTCATATGCCTATATTCAGGCCACCAATAAATTATATCCTTTACAAAACTAAAACAGGTTTGAAAATCAGTGTGAAGATACTTTCATAGATTTTACAAAAAGAGAAAAAATAAGCTAAGCAAGATAATTCCACTGATATGATAATAATATTCCTTATGATAGGGCGACAAAATAAATAAGATCAACATTCACAACAGTTTAAATTGTAGCAGAGCAAATAATATATTATAGAAATAAATATGCCTTCAAATATTATAACCTAACATAATATGCATTATTTTAAATTCCATGCAATATGTATAATACAAAATATGAATGAGTTAAATACGAATAGGCACTTAGTAACTATGTGCAGGCAGTGACGATAAATAAGCAATCCACGCTCTCATTCATGGAGATGTTAAATAATATAAGAAACAATATAATATCCACATAAAATTGGTCTAAACTGATATATATTTCTATTCCACATAAAAATGTATTAACTTCTCAAGGCATAAAGTTGATAAAAGTGAAAAATAAATAAGTAACATTTCACACCCAAAGGCGTACAACCCATCCATTCGGTCTAACACTAAGTGTATTCTGACAAATCATTACTGCATAATGATAATAACATTTATTTTTATAAACTATCTAAATTCTCCACACACCAATGTTCATAACTCCTCCATTCATTATTTTTTATATCAGATATACGGAAAAGGCTATTATATCCTGGGTATATTTATTTATTAAGTTTGAAACAACAAATTTGAGAACTCCAAATAATGATAAAAGAGCTTATAAAATAAACCTTTTACCATATTTTTCTTATCCAATTTCGTTTTTTGGATTCATACCAGCGTAAACATTTTTATAATATCATAAACAGTATTAATCATAATAATATAGTAGATAAATTATAATTACATAAAGTTAATAATTTAAAATATACATAAAAAAATACATGGTACCTATTTGTTTCATCATTTTTCTAGATTAAAGAGTAAAGTTCTTTCCATCTTATAATGCACATTATCTCTTTTAATCAAGTTTTTTTTTTCTTTTAAAAATACAGTACATCAAGCAGAGAATATATATACTAAGATTAACAGCAGAAATTCTTTGAGAAAAAATGTTTGCAATATAAAATTTAACAGATTTAAAGAGGAGACGAGCTAATAGGAAATACTTTAAATAATGTACGGTTCCGTTATAACAACATTCCTAATTGTAATACAAATTGGAAGAGAAATGAGCAGAAAGAGGATATTAATTAATAACAGTTCTTTATAAAATTCCATATTACAAATTTATATATTTTATAATATTAAGTATAATGTCAGACTAAATTTATTTATTTTTTTAATTTAAAATAATATAACGAAGCAATTTAGAAAAATATTCTAAATGAAGAGACGGGAGAACTTGGAATGGATAATTATCTTAATCGAACCTTAGCTATCTGTCTTCATTTCAAACAAACTTTATTCACAATTAGTTGTTTACAATGAAAGTTATTTACAATGATTAAAGGTTACATTTGTGTTCTCATTTGTGGATAACAACAATTTCAAAGTTTTTATTATTTTGTTGGCTTGTGATTATTCTGGTTTCACATTACGATCATACTTCTAGACAATAGCTGTGGTTTTGTTTTTATACTGTCTTTACATTCTGGCCTTTTTTTGTTGGCATTGGAGTGGTCTAGTGACTATCAGTGATGAACTTAAGATAATTTGTTGGCAATTGTTTTTCCCACTAATATCAATCAATGTTATAAATTCACTTGACCCCACGTTTTGTCAACCAAACAGGATAGACATGTTTTCTTGTCTTTTTCTTTTATATTTTTAAGAAGGTTAAGCAAGAAATCTTCTGCTAGTTGATCCAGTTCTTTTTGAAAAGTTATTTTGCACCTAATGGTCCAAATGGCCAGTCTTATTGTACCAAACATGCCCTTTTTCAGGGCCAGCTTTAGTGCTACTTGGGCCTGTTCGGATTTGACCATTCTTTTTAAAATTATTTTTTGGAAGTTCTCCCATGCTACATAATGGGTAAGAATGTGGTCCATTGTCTCCTTGTCTTTATTGCATAAGGGGCAGATCATGTTGATATTGTATCCTCTCTGGTGGAACAAAAAGGCCACAGCAGGTAGTGCTCCCAGGTTTATTTTTAACAAGAGGTCCACATATTTTGGTTTTAGATTCCAAAATTTTGTCAGCTTTATAAATCTGGGAATTTGTATGGGGAGTATGCAGTCAGCTTTATTTCTCTCCTGAAAAACTGCTTGGTAGACTTCCCAGTATGTGAGTTTAGCATTAAATAGAGTACTTGAGGTTTTAATGCTCTCCACTACTAAGGTAGTTTGTTGTTGAATCCATAGTCTTTTAAGTTTATCTGTCTTAATATGAAAATAGCTGAATAAAATTTTTTTTTTCCTCAAAAAAAAAAAATGTTTAAAAGTTGATTTCTTATGACTTTTTCTTTCTTTAAAATGCTATAATACAAGTCAAAATCATTGTAATTTCTTTTATTTTTAATATACTCTATACTTTTACAATGATTCATCATTATTGTACTTTTAGTTCGAGATAAATATAATAACTTTTTCATATATCTCCCAAATAAACTAAGAGTAATTAATTGTCTTCATAAGTGATTTATTAATTATTCATCTTTAGGTTAGAGTTATATGAAAACATAAAAAATACTTCATTAATAACTTGGATTAATATTAATAATGGATTATAAATATCTTTAAAGTGTTAAAAGCAGTTCTTGATATCCAATAATTCAATAATCTAATGCTTTACTACTTTCAGGATATTTTGCACCATATTGAATTTTTAAAAAATTTATTTGTGATCAATTTTCACTATAACTTAAGTTTTAGTAATGTTAATGCAAAAAGCTTTATATCGATATAAACTAGAATAACTAAGGAAAAAATAAGGCTAAGACAAAAAGAAAAAAGAAATCTCAATATCTGAAAACTTAAAACAGGCAATACTCACTATACATATGCCACACACAGCAAGCTAGACTAATCAATGGATGCCAGAAGGCTTGTGCATAAAATTACCATCTAATGCCTACTCATCCAATATCCTCAGACTAGTTTCTGGCTTGTGGCTTTCATCAGTGAGGAGCTTAGGATCTGACAGCATTGCACCTAGTGAGTATTGCCTGTTTTAACAACAGTTATACACAAGCATAAGAGGTGGAGGTCATGTGATGTTTATCTGAAAACTTCATAATTTTTAATTTATCATTAACTAAGTTTAAAATTACATTTCCATCGATAATTTATTTGTATTACTGACAAAATTCTCATTCCAACCAATTCTTACCTGAGATAATCCATAGCTTTAGAACTTACAAAAGTAGTAACATAAGAATTCTTAATTTTTATCTTGCACCCCAAAAGTTAAAAAATCTCAAGGTGTCTATCAGAAAAAGATTCATCCTAATAAAATATACAAAATAAATAATTTTTAAAAAGTGAATATGCATTTGTAATCATAGCAATTGGCTTCTTGTCTATCTAAAACTAGAAATTGAATGTCATATCTGTATCAATGGTATAATTTTTATGCACACCAGTGAAGCTATCTTGTTATATTTATTATTTTACAGAAATATAATTTATTTGTATATAGTTCATTTTCTATCTATATGTGGCAACATCACTGACTCCACAAAATGAGTACCAAGGCATAGGCAAGAATCTGGATTTGATTTTTTGCCTGAATACAATTCCATGTGGTATACATAACCTTTGTGTCTATACCACATATACCATTTGAAACCTCTCTTTATTGGTTTTAAAAGTTTAAATTGTCACATGATACTTATGCTCAGTAAATTTTGTAATTGCTTCATCAACTGCAACCTTTTAGTGCATCTGATAATCAGTCTTAAAATTTACATGGCATTGCTCTATAATCGCCACATTCTATATAAGAAAATCATTACTTGTTATACAAACACAGACATGCACATACAAACACAAACATATTAATACAAATATAGACGTAATGAATTATTAAATCTTTTGAGAAGCATTATGTCTATAAAATAAGGCTGCCTCAAACTTGAACCAGAGCCCCAAAATCCCATTGAACATAAATCATTACTTTTGTTATATTTGAGTACAAATGTAATTTATATACTGCCCAGACAAATTAGTGCAATTACAACCACATTAAAAAAGTACCCATTTATCAAATAATAAAAAAATTAAAATAATATTCAAATAATAATAAAAATCTAAAACTGAATATATGCATATAATATACAGTGTTACATCAAAGCATCTTTAATCCATTTTATTATTAATTCTGGATGTTGAAACATTTTACAGGTTTGTTTTATTCATACAATCTAATAAATTGAGCAGAAACAAAAATTAAATGAATTTATTATTAGAAGTATTAATAGAAAATTGGAATTTTGTCCAATTTTATCATGTCATACACCATATTAAAAAAAACTTGAATCACAGAGAATGATTGTATTGGCACATGTGAAGTCCATTTGTTTTTCCTACAATTTTCAAAAGAAAACAAAGAAATTTTAATTTCAAAGGAATGAGCAGCCGTGCTAACTTTTATAAAATAGTTAAAATAATGTAATAACTGGAACACAGGCTTGTTATATACCTGTGGCTATATATATGTAATATAGGGTATATGAGCACAGACTTTCACTCCACCCACCTCTCTCCACTCTATCTAATAACACTGATACACCTAAACACATATATGCTGAAAAGATAAATAATCACCAATATACGTATTTCATGCTAAACCAGCAATCATCAGTTGGTCCAGACTATCATCTTTACACACATATATAGTATAAGTGCTCAGATATATATTAAGATAGACTATCCTCATAGTTTAATGGACAGGCTTCAATCCATTCCACACTCCAACTCTTCAACCGTCCACCCAATTGAAAATCTGATGATGCAATGCTCAAAGGCCACCCTGAGGCTGAGATTATTGTCACACCCATGTTGACCTAAGGTCAATCTGAACCCCACATGTACAGGACATAATCTATTTAATACATATGCAAGGATGGGCAGACATCTCCATAATGTAATAACTGGAACACAGACTTGTTATATACCTGTGGCTATATATATATGTAATATAGGGTATATGAGCACAGACTTTCACACCACCCACCTCTCTCCACTCTATCTAATAACACTGATACACTTAAACACATATATGCTGAAAAGATAAATAATCACCAATATACGTATTTCATGCTAAACCAGCAATCATCAGTTGGTCCAGACTATCATCTTTACACACATATATAGTATAAGTGCTCAGATATATATTAAGATAGACTATCCTCATAGTTTAATGGACAGACTTCAATCCACTCCACACTCCAACTCTTCAACCGTCCACCCAATTGAAAATTTGATGATGGAATGCTCAAAGGCCACCCTGAGGCCGAGATTATTGTCACACCCATAATGATAAAATAAACATGATTTTCAATATATAGGTAGTTTTTTTTTACTTTCTTTAAATGATTAATATGATTTATAATATTTTCCCATGTTTACTGCATAACAGATCAATCAATTGTATACCTCAGTGTAATATTGCTGGATAACTTTTAAAATTTTCTAATTGAGACATTTCATACTATAAAAGAAAAAAAAATTAAAACTTTTAAATTGATTCAAAATAAAATGTGAAAATAAGTTAAACAAAATCAATCAATTTAATTAAAATAAAATGAAGTATGTGTTTAATAATAGTTTGTGTATTCCTTTTATACACACATGCATGTTAAGATTTCTACTGCATTTCATGTAATGTGATATTGTTCAACAAACCACATTTAAGTATTCCATCATAATATTTCAACTTGACCAACTTTTTACTTAATTAAAACTATTTATCATGTGACATCTAGACAAACAACAAAAATACAAAAACTTTATTAATTGAATTTAATTGTTGAATAAATGATTTATTTAATCAACTTAAAGTTATTTACTTATATTTTATCAAAATTACACCTTTAATCAAAATGTGCTATCTATGACTTTTACTTTTGCAAATATTTAATGTACTCTTTTTTATTAAAATATAACTTTTAATAATTTTTTAAACTTTCCATTCATTTAAATGTATGCATGCATATCCATGCATTCACATGTACACTAAATATAATCAAGATTTTAAAATAAATGAAGCTAAATCAGTTATTAACATTTATTCAAATTGAAATGTGTTTTAAATTAAAATTTATCCCAACTAGTTTGATCTAAACTTAATATCTCTAAATTCTAACTTTAGCATTCTTACATAAATTAACATTTTACAAATTATTTTAATTCTTTTATTTTGAAAACTAATAAGTAAAGATCCTAACCAAATTAAATAATCATATTTTGTACAGAATGAAACAACTTTATTAATTGCCTATACCTAAAACATAACAGGTTTAAACTAATTCTTAGTTAGATTCAAATTATTAACTATAGTCTTTTAAGAAAATCTTAAACAATCTAATTGTTTTTGAAATAATGAGGAGTTAAATAGACCAAGTAAATTATTTTAATAAATAATATTAAAACATTTAGTTTAAGACTTCATAGTTTAATAATAATAGAGAAATATATTTAAATTATTTTAATAAATAATATTAAAACATTTAGTTTAAGACTTCATAGTTTAATAATAATAGAGAAATATATTTATTACAATCTAAATTTTTTTAACTCATTATAGAATATATATTTAGCCTTCAAGGCCATATATATAGATAATATGCACATATACAAATATGCTTGTCATAACATAAAAATAATATTTAATCACCAATTCTTAATTTTTCTAAACCTATAAATTGAATTATTTTGAAATCTAGTTACAGGAAATACAAATACATTAACTCAATCAAAAATCATCTATCATTAAAATACACATTTTACTGGATTATTCTAAGTTTACAACAAGTCTTTTATGAATGTCATAATAAAATTCTATAAAAATATACTTAAGAGGTTTTATCGTTTGGAAAAATTAAACTGTTATGTTTTATTTTCTTTTTTTTTATATGAATAATTTAATCAATAATTGGTTATTTATAAAATAAATCAATATAGCAGACATTAATGCAACTATTTGTTGGAGAGTAAAAGAAATATATTTTCATTAATTCCAATGATAATATTTAAAATAATTTACCAATATCAATATATTTTACTTGCTAGTCAATTTATTTCATCTGTGCTTTATAAGCATGTAAAATATTATGTTTCAATATGCATTAAATATATACCACTGGATCTCATTCATGGACAATATATATATATATTGTAACGTTTATTTATATACGTTGCAAATATATTGGCATTTGGTAGAAGCTAAAAAATAAAAGTAAATTTAGATTTTTTTTTGACTAATTTTTTTTTAAAAAAATAACGTACAATGAAAGTTAAATTATTCTTTCGTTTTTTTTTTTATGTAATTAGAAATAAAAGTTAGAATTGGAGAGAACAAAAGACACAAATTACCAATCTAGATAAGAGAAAGTAAAAATATTTCAACTAATTAAAGATGGCAGAATTATGCTGAAAAAATAGAGACTTTGTAACATAAATTTTATAAAGAATATATAAGATTATCAACGGATATTTTGACAAACAAAAGATATGCGCAGAAGTCGGAAAACTGGGCCTCTAGAGAGTATAAAAGGCAGAGATCAGTTTGAAGGACATCTTGTTCATTGGTTTCTCTAGTTGGTCTTGGATAGCAATAATATATCCAAGATCGCTCTACGCTGAAGTAATTCGGCATGTCGGAGTGAACCAGAGCCTCTGAAGACATCGTGCCTGAAGATGTATACCAGAAAAGCTTTCGTGACCGACTAGGAGAATGGACCACAGGATCAAATAATAACCAAAAGGCCGAGCTCATTCTACCCAAAAAACTATGCATAGTTATCTACTACTGAATGCACAAAACTTACCAGTAAGTTATACTTCATTACTCCTCAAATTAAACGTTTTCAAACAATTTCTAAAAGTATGTTTAAACAATCCCGATAGAGACATTAAATTTCTTGTGCAAGAGACATTCATTATTTAGTAACTTTCTAGAAGAAATTTGGAAGTGAGCTGTAATTGTAAAATTGTTTTTTATTAATTGATTCACGTCTGAATTGTGTTCTCTCTAATTTATTTGATAAGTAATTGCCTTTCAAATTTTATTTTTTTAATCTATTATAATAAAAAATATTTCTAATACCAATTTTCATTTGTGCATTATTAATAATAGTTATTATTTTTTATTATTAAATTTATTATTTGTTTAAGAAGATTTAAGAATGTAATTTACCTTTGCCAATATGTTTGAATAAGCCCAGAAATAATAATCTTAAAAAAATTAATTCTCGTTACAGTATGATGTAATACCGATTAGTTTAAAAGCATTTTTTTTCTGTTTAGTTTACGAGTTACAATATGTTTGACGCAATCTCAGTGGGTCTAATGACTCTGGCGCCCTCAAGTAGAAATTAGAAACTGGTTCTGCTCACGATTGTACTCGGTAATAGTTCTAGGCTGAAGTTGATCAGGAAAAATAGCTGTGTTGAGAATAGAAATACAACTTTCTTTTTTCTTTTGATACAGCTTGATCAACTCACGCTCAAATATAAATGTGAGGCGTATAGTGGCCAAGTAATACGAAAACTTATATATATATATAATTGATAGATGTCTTTCATCTATACTTTCATGCATGAATAAAGTATCATATGAATAAACTAAGTATCAAAATCAGTTGGATGGCTCCTCATATACATTGCTGATGTAAAATGTCATTACCAATGGAGATATTTACAATAATGCTGGTAGCTCTCATCTTCATATAGCTTTGATCATATGTAAATTTCATTAGCAGCAAGTAAAAATCTGATATATAAATATAAACTATCATAAATGTTTACTACTATTTTAGAATTCAAACTTGACCAATGTGGAAACCAGCTACAAGCTAACATTCAACACTCTAATATTCCCTCTAATAGTTATTAATTATTTTTAACCCATTATTTCTAGTAAATATAAAAAAAATAAAATCAAGAGGATTAATAGTAAATCTTTTTCCTTGATTAATAAAAATAAAATAATAACTATTTTATAATTGTTCATTTTTTTCATTTACATCAATTTTTTAAGTATGTGTAATATATATATATATATATATATATATATATATATATATATATATATATATATATATATATATATATATATATTGTAACCTAGTGTTATTGACACTTGGTTTACTTGGCATTATTTCATAAAGGAAAACAATGCTATTCTTTAAAAAAATAAAAAGATAAAATAAGAATAGTAATAATTGAGTATAAAATATTTTTGTTGGATAGAGATTTATTCTTTAAAGAAATAAAAAGATAAAATAACAATAGTAATAATTGAGTAATAAAATATGCTATTCACTCACTTTGGCATGTTTTGGGTGAATAACTAATAGATTTAATAACTCAATGTCATTTTTAAAGAGAGAACATGAATAATTTAATATTTAGATATTAATAATTAGAGCAAATTAATATGGTATAAAAGCTAAACAGTAATTGATTTTGGATGGGTAGAGAGGGGAGTGGATGAGTGTCTTATCATAAAGCACAATAACTTCTGGTAATTTCTTTTTGTAAAAAAAAATATATATATAATGTTTAAAGAATTATACATCACTGATTGTTAATTTAATGTATTTATTATTTTTTTATATTGTCAAATTACTTTGTAATCCAGGTAAATAATACTAAAACTATATGATTGTAATAGGTTTTTCCTTTCTTTTGTTTATGTTATAATCAAATGATTATTTTTCTGGAAGAGGTCGCTAAAGTAAAAAAAATATATATATATAGTCTGCTTTTAGTTTTCAAGGAAGGAACAGTGCTGAAATTTGGTAACTCAATTTTTTCATTTTATTTTGCAGAAATAAATGTAATCAAAGTAAAATTTTAATAATATAATGTGTGGCTAAAATTTTTTTGATAAGATATCCTGATTTCCTTTGCCATCTACCTATTTAAAGACCTTTTATACTTAAAAATTTATTGTCTCGTGCTAAAGTTAAAAAAAAAAAAGACAGATGTAACTAAAAGAGTCACGAAAAGTATTATTATGTCTAATTAAGGAAGATAAATGATTTCCAAGAAAGCAATAATTATTTATTAACTTTATGTCATTTATTGATATTTTCTTGGTATAGAAAAAAAAAAAAAATAATTGAAAGAAATATTTTAAAACCAAGGAAAATCAACTAGAAACATTTTCACGCTCTTTCTCAATATTGTCTGCCTTTACAAGTAATGTAGTTATATACGTTAAAATATGTTTTATTCACCAAGAATTGTCTGTAAATAATAATAATAATGATAAATTAGATTAAATTATGCACCTGTATATTTTTTTTAAAAAAAAAAAATATAAAAAAGAATATAAACTTTCTCAGAGTAAATGTAGGAAAAGTTATATAGGGGCATTCTTACGGAGAAGTTACCATTAAAAAAAATTTATAATTCCTAAAGTATGAACAAAACCAAATATCTTAGTGACTTAATGATAAAAATAAATGATATATTATACATCAGTTGGAATTATTAAAACTTCATGTACAAGTAAATTGACTGCAGTTATTATCATAATAATCTCTCGGAAAATTGCGCATTTTCGTCCATAAGTAAGCTAGCTAATAAATATACGTATCATCAATAAAAAAAAAAATATTGTGTATGTTTATCGTCTATAGTCAAATATTCGTCTATGTTAGAAGTCTATTTTTTTCTTGGATCCCAAAATTGTAGTAGTTTAATTCAAGTAAGAATTAATCTTCAATTCTGCTATATTTTTCTTTACCTAATTTATTAAGTGCACAAAATAAGAGAAAAACTTTTATTTAAAGGAAATAATACCATGCGTTTATTGTTTTTAAACTTGCTTCGTGAAATACGACTGGATAAAGCTCTTCACCTGGACCAATTGCTCAACAGAAAAAACATTTTCTAATGAGAGAGTATGCACTTGTTAATTAATGATTGTTTAAAACTAAGTTATAAATAATATGTATTTTTTTTATATCACATAGATTAAAGTCTGTATGATCAAGTGATATTTAATAGCCTTGTAATGACAAAGGTATGTTTTAATATAATTATTATAGGTTAAGTTGATATTTAACAGGGAAAAAAAAATCTATAAAATATGTTTTAATTATTACATACAATTGTAGGTAGAAATTTTGTATGTTAGATACGTAAAAGAAAAATATTTAGATATTTAAGGGGTAGAATAAATATTGAAAATTATCAGAAGTAACTAAAAAAAAAAAAAATGCTATAACAAAATATTTCTTGTTAAAGTTTTGAAACGAATTTATACTGTATTAATTGAGGAAGTTATTCCTAATTATTCTTAAATAACACATCCACTTTATTTAGTTTAAGATAGTATGCTACCAACTATTTTGAATGTTCCTTTATTAAAATTAAAATTATTATACTTTTATTCTATGATGTCCATTGATTTCAGATGTTGATCAAAGTATACCCGGTAACATAAGTTTATTATAATCAGTGTATTTACTTATCCTGCCCAGATATAGCATTGGTATATGCTTAATATTCGCATAGGTAATAATTATAATGTATTTATTTTGTGGGATGAAAAATGATCTCCCCAAAAACTTTGTTTTCCATGAGAGGAAGATTTTAAATATAATGTTCGGGTATGTTTATAGCCCAAGTGATCGATTCTCATAGATAGGATGATCAAGAATTTATCTAGCATTTAGTATGTTTCATTTGTTTAAATCCCAGGAGAGGATTGTATTTGGTGTGTGTTCGTTGTATGCCCAAGTAAGAGGCAAGAAACCACCAAAATATTTTAATGTAGTAGATTACTTTACAAACCTTCGTGGTTATTCCATATTCCTCATGTGAAAATAAAGATAGCTCCACCATGGAAGGTGTTGATTATTGTGCTTAATTTTGAAAGTTCGGGCAAGATAAAGGTTATATTGGAGGTGTTAGTTCCTCAAGATCCACTTTAGTATAAATAATGCGTTAGTAACTAGGGTCGATATCTGTATTGTGCTGATAAATATTGCTAGTATTTGACAAGTAAATCAAAGGAGAAAGTAATTAAAATTGCGTAATTTAAAATGCTTATTTACTAAAGGAATATTCAAATGCAATATTTAATTCTGGATAGTAATTAAATAATACTCATATTTAAAATTATACGTATGAATAAAATTTGTATCATAACTTAAGTTAGCATTAAGTTAAATGTAAGATGGAAAGTGTAACTTCTGATAACTGGCCTATAATTAGAATAGGTTATCCCATTAAAGACCATAAATAAAGTAAATGTATTAGAAATAATTTTAATATTTTGCGTATTGCATATGATGGGATTAATCATTTTAAAAAAAAAATAGTTAGTCAATAATTTTGAGTAAAAGCTTCTACAAGGTTATCAAAATTTAATAAACAATGTATTGGTAATGAAATGTATTTTTAGTTAATCAATCCATATGATTGCATACAGGAGAAGTAGTAACCTCTAGTCCATAACCAAAAGAGTATACAGATTAATGTCAGTTATATTTTATATTTTTGTATTACTATGGGATTATTGAATAAATGTTCATATATTTTTTTTTTGTGATAATAATAAATTATAGTCTGGTTAAAATTTGTTGTAGATTCATTTTTTTGTTTTTATATGCTAAATATAAGTGTTTGCACAATATTTGCAAAACCTTTTCTTGAGTCCGAAATCATTCCAAATTCTTAAAAACTTAATATACCAGATAAATAAAGTTAAGCAGATCGGAATATGTCATTATATTTTAGTTTAATGATAATTATTTATGGAGTTGCAAACTTCAGACTAAACATTTTTTTTGTGTGTGTGTAAAAATGAATTTATTCCCAAACCATTAACTTTGTCTGCACATTATTCCATTCACATTTAGTTAATTTATCTAAGTAATAAATCTTAGTTAAATTATTGTGTTGCCATGGATGATGGAAGGACACAAAAAGCACCCTTGTCTTTTTATTATTCTGACTAAGATTCTGGATAAAGGGGCTGTATTATTCAAAATTGTATGTCATTATTGAATATAATTATCATCTCTTTAGATAATATAGTAGTTGATATGAGAGATGAAGACACATTGAATTTAAGTAAAAATAAATGTTTCCTATAGCCGACCAGAATGCCAGTCATATGCGACAACACAATACTGCCGAGCATTTCCTTACATGAAACAAAGAACCCTGAGATTAATATTATTATAATTATTCTTTAAATTAATAAGTGATCAATTATTGTGGTTATTACAATCGTGGCATGGCTTAAGAGAATTGAATGTACAATTGTATTATATGAAAAGTATTTTAGATCATATTGGAAAATTAATGGACATGTTGCTTTTATTTTGGTTGACTTAAAAACAACCTGTGTAAAGTAGTGTCCTGGATACTAATAAATAAAGAGATAGATAAATAAATAAATTTCCAATAATTATAAGAGTTAGAAATAAAAATAAATAAATAAAATTTCTAACCATATTGGGTTAGAAATGGCCGCCCAACTACAGGGGCCTTCGATGGCTATAGCTGGCCACGAGGAATTTAGTAAACTTTTCTTGAAGTCAATATTAATATTGTTTGCACTTGAATGGATTAGTTATTCGTTGATTAAAAATATTTGCCAATAATGAATTGGTTTAGCCATAAGATATTATGTGAATATCTATTATATGATCTAATCTTTTGCCACTGAAAAAATAAATAATAAGTTAATAAACTAATAAAACTATTGGGTTAGAATATATATTGAACTGGATCAATAAAACTTTACATAGAAAAATATAAATCATTAGTTCAGACTAAAATTTATAATAGTCCTTTATTAATATTCTTTTAATTTTAAAAATAAAGTGTCTATGGATAATTATTATGGAAAATATATTTACCAAGGTTTTTATGAGATTGAGATGACACTGTTCATTTGTATTTGGTTTTCATTAGTGTTATTTTCTAACTGGTTGTTTTTTATTTCCATCAATGGTTTCAGGGCATGTCTTCCATTCGTTGGTTTGACAATGGGAAACAGAGAGAATTTGTGGAAGCATCTATTTTATCATTTTGGCATCAGTTTCCAGTGAGGATTTAGGTGGAGACAGTTGATTTTGCAGAGGACTTAGGGCTTGAAATTCAGTTGGACACTTCTAAGACAGTCTAGCAATGCATGTTGCTAGTCCTGTGGCTTCTGAAATAGTATTTTCTGCAATAGTAATGACTGGCTCTATTCTGTCCTTATATTTCTGAGTGTCTGGAGCAATAAATAACATAATGCATCAATAACAGTATGAAGACTGAAATAACTCGATCCCAAAATGAAAATCAGAATGACTTACAGGCTCAAGAGTGGAATAATATAACAATAGATGGTTGTGAATGTTATCTTTTTCCCATTGTTCTTTTCCTTATTGTATTTCATTTTTTATTATGCTTTAAATCTATCTTTTTAATTAAATCTTTGATTTAATTGATTTTTACATTTTTTTTTTTAATTTAAACTTTTTTCTAGATTAATCTCTCTTGTTGTATTTATGCTGATAAGATAGTTTACAGTTTGTAATTAATTCAACTATTGTTTTCAATTTTATTATCAGCCAGAAATCTTTACTGATATTTCAAGAGTTTACTTTCACTAATTATTTAATTCTTTTTTTTTTTATTTTAGATTTTTTCATTAACATTTAGTTTTACACATTTATTCTGTTAACTTATTTTTAATTTATAAAAAGGAGAATAATTTTTATGATTTTATTTCTAATTCTTTTTTCTCACTCCATTCTCAATAAAAGCTTTATTCTCTTTTAAAAGAAAAATATATGCAATCTTTTTATTTTATTACATTTAAAAATCTATTTCTTAACTAATGATTTCTCTAGTTATTATTTTCTTTCTTAATAAAATTGATCATGTATTTTTAAATTATGAAACATGTAATGCAGATATATGTAAGCTTTATAACATACATCTCACTAGCATTACAATATATATATATATATATAATAATTTAAAAAAAAATTGTTTCTTTAATTTGAAAATTAATGTTTCAAATGCAAAAAATAATAATCTTTATGTTTTATTCCAGGTGATGAAATTTTAATCTTTATTCAAATCATTATGATTGTTTATGATTGCTAAATATTTGACAGTATGTTTTATTTAATTAAATAAGTAAATTTAACTTTCAAAAGCAAGTTATTGAAGATCTCTCAGACTATTGTTATATCTACTATACATTTTTTATTAACCTTTAGTTATCATTGACATATTTATGCTTTAAAGATGGCCATCTTTTGCCATGGAAATAAATTGATATTAATACAGAAAATAGATTTAATTTCAATTTTGTTAAAAATAATTCCTTAAATCTTTGAAAGTTAAATTTACTTATGCTTATTTATATATATGATTAAGTTTCAGTTGGAATGACGTTTAGTAAATTCTAGACAATTTCATCGGCGTCATTCATTCAGACATTGTATATAGTAATTTAAAGTGACTGTTCTATTGTCACACTTTCTGTGCCACTACTACAGATTTGCTCATATATAAATATTTGAGTCGCAGGAATAAGAGGATTCCTTTTTATTCCTGTATAAATATTATATCTTGTATTGGTCAGAAAGTATTCATTTATTATTAACACTTGCAAAGCGCTTGCACAATTAGCTTGAAAGCCTGATATTCGAATGTAATTACAATTGTATACAGACACTATAAAAATAAATGCTTATTTAATTAAATAAATTAAATGCACTATAAAATATTTAGCAATTATAAATAATCATAAGTAATGAAGTCTAACATTTCGCTACCTGAACTCATACATAAGTACCAAAACAATTATTTACTTGGAGCTTTGTTCTATGTAATTTTAAATAAAAGAATGGGATACCTAATAAATTATAACAGACAAAGTTTTCGTTAAAAAAATAATTATCTTTTGTTTTTACTGACTTAGTCCTCAAAAAAAAAAAAGAAAAAAATATTTTGTTTAAAAAAATATTTATTATTTTGTATTTTTTAGTGTTTGCATATTTTGCAAAAGACTTTTTGTTAAGAAATAGTTTTTCAAGAGCATTTAGCATAAACAGAAAAAATATCCATGCTGAAATTGTAAAAATGATACTTTGGACAATTATAATTGTTTGTAACTAACCCAACCATATCTATGCATATAAGCTGTTGATTGCCCACATGTAACTTTCTGACTTGAAAATTTATGCATTTGTTTTTATCTCTAGTCCTGTCAGTAGTTTCTCATTCTATCCATTTCTGCTAATAATTCATAATTACAAGGTTTCATTGATCATTTTTGAGATATGCAATTCTTTGAATTGTAAGCCATTCAATGCTTTTAGATAACTCAATACAATCTATTCCTGTCTTTCTTTCAAGAGGTTCACATCCAAGTACCCTACAGTATTATCTACAGTACAGTCTTGGACTTTATGTATTATAGACATCTAATGATAAAATCAATAAAAGAATTCTTCTTTCAAATGTTTCAATGTTTAATATTGTCTCTGCCAATATTAATGCTTATGATGATACATCCATTTCATAAACCTACACTCGAAATAAACACTGTATTATTTAGTTTAATCATAAACTCTGTTCACAAAATTATATTTTAGGTATGATTTTGTCCTGTTTGTCTGAATTGCAGGTTTCAGACTCAAACCAACAATAGTATTAAGAATTATAAACACTCACTATTTAATATATATAATTTATTAGAACAAATATACATACATATTATAAAATCAATAAATACATTATGACATACAACTTTTTCAATAATGAGCTGGTCTTACCAAATGACAGGACTCACTTCCAGCTGTATATTTAGCTTGCCTCATGAGTTTTAGTTTAAAACTTTTCCAGTGATACTAGATAGTATGCTCAAGTTTGTTAAATGACTCTTCAGGCTATAATAGACAGCTTGCCTTGAGTCTGCCAAAGTCGTAGCAGCTTCCAGTCTTATCTGGACTTGCCTCACTGCATAGATGTATTGGTAGTGAATTTAGTAGAAACACCTTCATGGTAGAAAATGGTTTCAATGGAGAGCATGCTCAGTCATTCAGGCACACAGATGTTATCTGCCTTGCTTCCAAAAAGGCTGACCATTTATTGCCAGATCTCCTCTCTTAATGGCAGAAGTCAGATTCAGAGAGTCTAACCAATGGTAAGATTTTATATAGTTTAAACATTGGCCATATTTGCTTTTATGCTTTGAACATGTTTATACATTGGTTGTCCACATATTTACACATTAGTTAGTAGCAATGAGTGCTCAATCTGATCAGATAAGGAATCTGAATTAGTGACTTCTGAAGGCAATGTCAGATATGATATCCTTCCCCCTGAAGACAAAGTCATTGAGATGAGCTGGATGAAAAGTTGTCTGCTCTGTTGGTTTCTCATGTTTGTTGCTGTTTTTGTCTTCATCTTCCTTGTTTGATGGATTTGTACCTGGTTGTTTGCTGTTGTCATCAGTTTGGTGGTCATTATTTTTTCTTGATGTACTTGTCCCCAATTGTCTGCTACTGTTTTTGGTTTCTGTGTGTTTAGTATCAGTTGGTTTAGGTGGCAATGATGTTGGTAAACATCTGCTTCTTGAACTACTAAAAAGTGTAGAGCCCTTTAAGTTGTGTAATCATTGCTGGATCCATAGAACATTCTACATAGCACCTGAATGCCTATTTGCATTTTTATATTGCATTTTTCTTTTTTCCACAGTTTGGATCAGGCTTTAGGGCTGACAGTTTAGTTTGCATAGGTCTTTTGAATATAAGTGCTGCTAGAGTCTTTTTTGTTGTTGTACTTGGTGTGGAGTGCTGTGCTAGTAGTGATCTGACAATCCTAGTGCTCTATCTTCCTGTATCCATTATTGTTATCAGCTTTTTTACTTCTTGAACTAATCTCTCTACCTGGCCATTGCTCTTTTTAGATGGAATGGAGGACTGTACACTAGCTCAATGTTATTATTTGTGCAAAAATTCTTAAATGCACTGGTTGAAAATGCTATGCCATTATCTGTTCCTAATGTCTTAGACAGACCATGTGTTGCAAATTGACTCCTAAGGACTTCTATCGTGGCTGTGGATTGAAGTGTTTAACTTCCACTACCTCCATCCACTTGGAATCTGTCCCTAATGTCTTAGATAGACCATGTTTTGCAAATAGCCTTCTAAGAGCTATTGTGGCTGTGGAATAAAGTGTTTGATTTCCACTACCTCCTTCCACTTGATCAACTACCATCAACATCAGTTTGCTTTTTATGGGCCTACTTGATTCACATGGAGTCTAGACCAGGGCCTTTCAGGTTTAGGCCACTAGGCTGTTTTGTTTTTTGCTGGTGTGTTTTGATTCATTTTGCACTGTCAGCAATGGTGGACTCTGGCCTCAATATCAGAATTTAAGGTAGGCCACTACATATATAATCTTGATAGCATCTTGATTCAGATTATCACTGATGCCCAATATGTAACAGACAGAGCACCTTGGAATATCCAGCTAGGGGAATTACTACTCTGGATCCCCAGATAATGCAGCCATCTTTAATTAAATGTTTCAGCCTATGCATCCAGTAGGAGGAGTGAAACTCAACTGGTTTTTTATTAGGCCAACTCTGTTGGATAGATTTTTGTAGCCTTTGGAATCCAGGATCATTAGTAGTCCATTCAGCCAATTCAGTGGTATGCTTAAGTCTAAATCAATTGACTTGATCTTGTTAGATTGTCTGCAACATCTGCAAGCAATTAGCTTAATGCATCTACATGGGGAATATGTGTTCCTTCAAGATACTGTAGTGCAGGGTCATAGCCTAACAAAAAATTTAACCCCTGCAACATTTGTGGTGAGGCATGCTGAGGAATTCCTGTGTCAGATGCAAATTTTTCCAAAGGGGGGTTATGATCTGTTTGTAGGATGGTCTATATAGCCAGCTGTAAAAATTTTTGATGCCATTGATCAAATTCAGGGTCTCTATCAATTTGAGCATAGTTTCTCTCAGGCCTTGAGAATCATTTTGATGCAAAGGTATTAGGGCTGTGTGTCCTGTCATTATTTTTATTGAACAACACTGCCCCTGTTCCCAATTGGTGATGCATCACATCAGTACTAGTACCTTTTCTGGGTTGAAATGTGCCAGCACTGCTGTTTCTGATGTTAAATTTTTTTATCTTATTGGAGGTTTTCTCATAGTTACTGTCCCAGGTCCAGGCTGCCTTTTTATCCAGTAGCCTGTATAGTGTGGTTCAGCAGCCTCAGTTTTATGGTATAAGAAACCATCATAATAATTTATGAGCCCTAAGAATAACTAAAGTTCCTTCTTATTTTCAGTTGTTTTGGCTTTTTTATTGCCAACACTTTCTTTTGACTTGGATGAATGGCACTTGCCATTTATTGTGTATCACAGAAATTCAAGTTCATTGGCTTTAAATATGCACTTCTCAAAGTTTATTTTAATGCTAGAGGTTTTGAATTTGTCTAGAAGTTTCTTGGTGGTACTCCACAGTTACTCTGGTGTTTGTGTCACTAATAAGACATCATCAAAATATGGAAGTCCACCTGGAATTCCAGCAGCCATTTGATCCATGACTCTCTGAAATATTGCTGGGGTGACTGATGTACCAAAAGGCAACTGCTTCACTTTGAATAACCCTTTATGAATTATTATTGATAATGCTGCAGCCTGATCATCCATCATCCACCGGTAGTTGCAGGTATGCATATTTTAGATCAATTTTAGTAAAAACCCTACCACCTGATAATGTGGATAAGATTTGTTTTTCATGATGGAGGTGGGTGATTATCTGGATTTAGAACTTTGTTCATTGTGCATCGATAATCCTCACATATATGCACATCACCATTTTCTTTGATGATTTCTATTGGGGTGGCCAATGGGCTGTATAACCTCTGCTGCCTCCTCTTTTTGATCTGTGCTTCTACTTTACTTTGCAGAGCTAGCAGAAGTGATCTGCACTGACAATTAATGGGTTTTACATCTACTTAGTAGTAAATGGATTGGTTGTCCTTAGTACAGACCCATCTCTTTGTTGGAAAGATTTTAATTTAGTTAATATTGTGATTTGATTTACCTTTGTTGCTGCAAAGACTAAGTGACTGAACCAATCATTCCCTAATAGGTTTCTATGATCACCTGATTCCACCACCAATGGTCAATGTATAATCTTGTTAGTCATTCTAATTTTAACTGTTAGTTTGGCCCAACAGTTTTATTTTATTGTCCTGATAGTATGAGATTGACTTTCTTCTATGGTACAACTTATATTTTTTTATTAATGATAGTCTGGGTATTTTTAAAACAATAGACACTGCAGACCCCATATCTAGTTCCAGTCTAACTGGCATATCATTAATTATAGTATTATGGATAAATCCAGACTGATTATCATTAATGTGATTTATACAGGCAATTTGTTTATATTTCTTATAGTTGCCCCTGCTGTTTTTGGACTGTGTTTTTCCATTCTCATATTGGCTATTTGTTTTTTTTTTAATTTCAGACATGCTGTTTTTATATGACCAACTTACTTGCAAAATGTACATGTTGAATAGTGGTGTGGAAATTCTGTATGAGTGTGCATTTGTTCATTGCATCTATAGCAATGCCTTAGACTATTTGATGCTGAATTATCTAAGCTGAATGAGGGTTTGACTACCCAGGATTATGCTTGATGTTTTGCACCTCATACTTAGTAATATTTTGTAAAGGGTTTGCCTGTTTTCTATTGATTTTTCTAGTACTGCTTGGATCACAGCTCTTTCAAAATCTAAATCTGGCATCACTAACAATTTAAGTCATAATCTGTGATTGTTTATGCCACAAATAAAATGATCACAAAGTGCTTCATTCATGAAATTTTTGAATTCGCACTTTAATGCCAAAGAATGGAATTTCATAGAAAATTCTCTAGCCTTTTCACCCTGTTCTTGAATGCTGAGAATGAAATAATATCTTTGCATTATTGTCAAGGGTTTTGGGGGGGGGGGGGAGAATAATATACGAGAGTTGTTAACGTTTTGTCAAACTCTAAATCAGCTGTTTTTTCTACCATAGATTGATTCTTGGGTATCTCATATGCTGAGGCCCTATTACAGTCATTAATGTTGCTAAATTTTATTTCAGACTTTTTGATCTGATTAACTTGTAGGTAAAATATTGATCACTATTTATAGCTTATCCAGTCCTCAGGGTGAGCTGGGTCAAAAGCTTCCATAGAGCAAATTGAATTAGCCATTTTTAATTTTTCCTCATTTCTTCATAAGATAAACAAAGTACCAATTTTTATTTTTAAGAGTTATCACTTGTAATTACTTTTACAACTACTGTCTATAGCTGTTCAAATCAATTTTGATTTTTTGAGTTACCACTCATAATTTTAAATTTACAGCTATATTTTGTAACTGTCTAAAAAAATCGATTGTGACAAAGCTCCACTAGGGTGAGATTTTATCACTTTGTTGTGAGTAAAGCTTTCATGACTGGTTGAAGCTTTTAATTGACATGCCTATATGTTTGCTGTCAATTTTTTTTATTTGAACAGATTTAAGTGATTTTAATGGCCATTATCTGCACTCACATATTTCCTTTATTTTTCCAGCCAATTCTGTTAGAACTGGATTGTTTTACATTATTTTTCAGTCTATGGGAAAAATAAATCCATTTGCCTGACTGTGCCAAATCTGTCATGTTGGCTGAATTGCAGGTTTCAGACTCAAACTAACAATAATATTAAAAATTATAAACACTCACTATTTAATATGTATAATTATTATAACAAATATACATAAAATATTATACAATCAATAAATACAATGTGATGTATAACTTTGTCAATAATGAGGTGGTCATGTCAAATGACTGGCTCTCTTCCAGCTGTCTATTTAGCTTACCTCATGAATTCTAGTCTAACACTCTTCCAGCTGTACTGGACAGTGTGGCTCAAGTATGTTAAATGACTCTTCCAGCTGTAATAGACAGCTTGCCTCGAGTCTACTAAAGTCATAGCAGCTTCCAGTCCTCACTGCATAGACATATCAGTAGTGAATATAGTGCAAACACCTTCACTGAAGGATGTGGTTTTAATGGAGAACATCAGTCATTCAGGTAGACAGACATTCTCTGCCTTGCCTCCAAATAGGCTGACTATTTATTGCCAGATCCCCTTTCTTAATGGCAGCAGCCAGATTCAAAGAGCCTAATCTATGGTAGAATTCTTATACCCATGTTTACACATTAGCCCTACTTATTTTTACCATTTTGTTGTGTTTATGCATTGGTTGTCCACCTGTTTACACATTGGTTAGTAGCAACGAGTGCTCAATTCGATCAGATAAGGAATCTGGATTAGTCCACTTCTGTAGGCAAGATCAGATATGACAGTTTCAAAGTCAACATTAATTGCCAATATATTAGGAGTAATTGAAAATAATGTTTTCTTTATTATTTAGTTTGATCCAATACTAATTAATAATATTTACTACATTTTTTCTCATAAAGAGAAAATCTCTTCATATTCTCTAGTAAAAAAAACCGCAAACAAACATAGAAAAATGTAAGAAATATTTTCCAGGTATTATTATGTTTAAAATATTTTTAAAAAACAATTCTATTTTGGTTTTTATTAGGCACAGATTGGATTTAACTCTTCTTTTCTTATTTTTATCAATTATAAATGTCCCTAAAATTTCTCTCATTATTACAAACGATACTTATCTAATTAATTAATAATTTTTTGGGGTATAAATTGTTTCATAAACTTTTTTTTTAATAAAAAGATCTGATATTTTTTCTCTCGAATTTTAATTTGCTGTAAATGCCCCTAAAATGTCTTCTATAAACTAAGTGAAATCTCATAAAAAAATATTACAGCATCTATTGTGTGTGCCTCAAATCTTACCAAGTCGATTTGAATGTTATTTGAAATGTGGTCCACCACTATTATTACAATAGATAACCCTAAATTATTGCATTGTTATTTTGCATTATCATCAAAACTGAACGTGTGTGTAAAAATTTTGAAGAAAATCCATTCAATAGAATTTTTTTAAAAATCGCTAACATTTCATGCAAATAAAAAGATGTCCTATATTAAATAAAACTAATTAGACTAAACTATTTTATTTTTGTTACAATAAAATGTTTATAATTTTTCATGATCTGTAATATTTTAATTAAAATATTGGTGCTGAATAAAAATCTATTTTATATTTGATTCTAAATAATTTACACTATTCTCAAAAAGTATCAATTAATATTATTATTCGATCAGTTTATTTTATTTTAAAATTACACCTGGGTCTCGTTTTACGCGATAGATAGGTTCCTCAGAAAACACACGCAAACAAAATCGTGCAAAAATAGACGTAACTTACCTTGAAAAAGGGGGGATATGGACTGTGATTTTTCAAAAATCAGTAAAAGCACCAACGTAAAATTTACTTTAAAATTCGCGCAAAAAAAAAAAAAAAAGGAAATAAAATATGACTAATAAAAAATTTCAAATTTGAAAAAATTGATACAAGACAAACTTTTTTTAACTATAATATTTAATTTTATTCAAAACAATATATTTTTATGCATAATTTACAATAATTTACATTTTTTTACACATGTTTAATTATTATGGCTATTTGCCGATAAACAGGTTCATTTGCAAACTGGTAAAAAATCAGATTCTTCACAAGAGGAAATACAACTAGTACCAACATCTAAATATTTTGTGCTTATCTTTTATAATTAACCTCATTATTATTATTATTTGACAGTTCTGAAATCTTTGAGTTAAAACAAGTCATATCAATAGGCAATAATTCTTAACTTGCACTTAGATATAGTGTTTCTACCCTTACTATATACAATCATGAATCATATTCATAATCTACCAATAAAATATTTAACTTTGCAGCAAGGATGCTGGCTGTACATCTTTAAACTAAGACAAGTGAGTGCATGTGATTATTGCAAAAGAATTCAGTATTAAGACAGATGAACTTAACATGCTTCTATTCAAATAGTTACCATAATTACTTACATGTTTTTAATGTCATTGTAATCATCCTGATATAAGTTTATACACTACACTGATAAATCATCATCATATAAAAAATAACTAAGCGTTATAATATACTAATAAGTTTTGAAAAATATTTTAAAATGCATGTGATAAGCATATAAATAATTAATAACTATATTAAAAGACTACTCTAAATATAATAATGGACATGTAAATCATGAATATTTTACCTATGTTTCAAATACTAATTTATTTTAAACCATTTGTTTTATTTTATATAATAATATTTAAAATTTTCTGAATGCTATATTTATTATATTCACATGATGACCATTTTCTATGCTCTTACAAGCTGTTATTAACAGTAGCAAACTCTCTATACAGCAGTGCCAACCAATGCAATCCTTTATCATCAATAAATGCAGGAAGGTTTGTGCATAAATTCCCATCTAGTGCCTACTCATTTAATATCCCAAGATTAGTTTCTAGCTAATGGTTTTTATTAGTGAAAGTGGATTTGAGAGTACTGCACCTTGATCTAAGGATCTAATACAACCCTCCAGAAGCCATTTTTTATCTATTTAGTTAACTAAAAAGCTAGGAGCTTGAGATGGAAACATCTTACTGTTTTCAATCCAATCTAATTTGCTTGTGTACTCATATAAATCTGAACTCGGTTCAGCATGTCCTTGATTTATCAAAACCCACAGTTACCATCATCCCATAGGCATGAATGATATAAAACCAACAAACATTGCATGGTCATCATTTCCTATGCTTACAGTAGCTGTTATTAAGGAAAGAAAACTCTCCATACAGTAGAGCCACCAAATGCAAGTTTAGAAGTCAATGGATGCAGGAAGATTGTGAATAAAATCACCAGCTAGTGCCTACTCATCCAATATCCCCAGACTAGTTTTTTGCTTGTGGCTTTCATCAGTAAAAAATTTTGGATGGTGATGGTGACTGTGGTTTTTGAGAAACCAAGGTCATCAAAATGTATAAGTGCTGAACTGGGTTCATTCAATAGGATTCTATAAACAAATTGGCTTGGATTGAAAACATTAAAGTGTTTTCATCTTCATCTCCTAACTTTATAGTTAACTAAATAGATAAAAGTTGTATGCTGGAGGGTTACATTAGATCCTTAGATCTATATGCAATGCTCTCAGATCCAAAGTTTCTCACTGATGAAATTCACAAGCTCAAAACTAGTCTGGGGATATTAAATGAGTTGCCATTAGATGGGGATTTTATATACAAATCTTTCTGCAGCCATTGATTACTAAAGCTTGCACTGGGTGACACTATTCTGTGGACAGTTTGCTACTGTTTCTCAGCATTCCTCATAACTCTAAAATTCTGAGCAGAAGATCACATGGTTGACACTTAAATAAAGATGACATTACTCATTTCAATATAAGCATGAGTGTGACATGTAAATTTGTTAAATATGCTACTAAATATTTTAATATGTTCAGGTTATATAGATGTATAAGCATTGAATATATCATACTATCAATTAATATTCATTTAAAACTTTTAATTAATAAACTCAAATCTATTTTAATTAAATTCACAAGTTGTATACACAGATCAAATATTATCTCCAAACATAATTAACCAATTTTTTAGTTTTTTCCCCTCTTCAATATTTGATCCTAATGAAATATATAATTAGATGATATTATGGAATTTCAATTGCAATAAAAGATTCCCATTGATATATTTATTTATATGCAAATTATATTACCCTAAACAACAATATCAAAAAAATAATTTAATTGGGTTACTTGGTGTTTAAATTACTTTTTAAAAAATGGCATGGTAAATTCAGCTCCCCCCTTCTCATCCACAATTCTGTCTCTCATATCAAATCTTAAAACTAAAATGAATATAAGACTTGTTCTCTTCCCTTAATAATTATTTTTGGGTTTATGTATTCTCTTCGAAGTTCCTGGTGGTTTAACAAAAGCAATCAATATAAATTGTATTTTTCTCTTTTCAAAACAATCCCCAATTATTTCTTAAGTGTTAATTCCTTTGGTGAATGAAATTAAATTATTTCTATAATTATTCTAAAACAGGCAAAACTCACTGTACGTATTACCACCCACAGCAAGCTAGAGTAATCAATGGATGCCAAAAGGCTTGTGCATAAAATCCCTATCTAGTGCCTACTCATCCAATATCCGCAGACTAGTTTCTAGTTTGTGGCCTTCGTCAGTGAGGAGCCTTGGATCTGAGAGCACTGCACCTAGATCTTAGGATCTAATGCAATCCTCCAGCAGCCATATTTTATCTCCATTTAAATACAAAACTATGAGTCTTAAACGGAGAACACATGCCAGAAACTAGTCTGGGGATATTGGATGAGTAGGCACTAGATAGGGATTTTATGCACAAGCCTTCTGGCATCCATTGATTACTCTAGCTTGCTGTGTGTGGCAATATGTATAGTGAGTTTTGCCTGTGTTAAAAACAATTGTACACAAGCATAAGAGGTGGTTGGTGGTCATGTGATGTTTATTGGCTTATAATTATTCTAATTAATGAAATATATGCTACATATACAACAGTTTAAATGCATAAATTGCAGTATTCATTTCCATTTTAAAGTATTATAACTATCCATTGGCCCACTAACTCAACCCACTCTCTTTTACGACGCACCGTTTCATGAATATAAGTGAATTTGTTTGAAAGATGTTATCTATTTATGCAAAAAGATTTTTTTATATCCGAACGCCGTTCTTGTAAAAGACTGATTATTTAAAGTACATCTGTACGTGATAGCATTTTTATTTTATTTATAAAAAAAAAAAAACAATTCTTGCTTTTTGAATAGTAAACTATGAAAATTACAAAGGCTTTTGCAATAGCAAGCGCAGGCAAATTGAAAACTTTGACACTTGACAATTTTTATCTCTCATTTCTAGACATCCATTTATCTGTCAAGTTAATGTAATCTGCTTTCCAACTTCCATTTACTCGTTAAATATAAAAATGAAACCGATTCAAGTTTGGACATCTGGAAAAATATATTTCTCAATAAAACTTAATGGAGTATGCAAAATCTGACGGACATATCATAAGCAAAATCTTTTTAAGAAGTGGACAACATTTTAATAAAAATAATAATGCAACACGCACGAAAAAAACATATATATGTATGTGTGCTCAAGTTTGTTTACAATTTTATAGTAAAGAACTCCTATGAAATTTATTCTTCTATTATATATATTTATTAGAGTATTATATTAGATAAAAATGCTTTTTAAAATTAGTGAAAGGTGATTAATTATACAAAGAATTATATTGGGGGGGGGGGCAAAGATAAATTAAGCGTAGTTAAAGACAGAGCAAAACATTAATTTCTTTTATCTAAACTAGTTTGACCAGCCGAGATTAAATTGCGGCCATACTTTCAATTACTAACAAATATTTATATTTTTAATGGAAAACTGAATCAGCTAAATGTGTTCAACCGATAACAAAATATTCTATACATGTCTGTAAGTAAAAAATAAATTAAATTTCCCAGTAAACTTTTAGCTAGATTATGGTATGGCATGAGAATGGACTAATTTAAACGCGAGGTATTTAATAATCCTTATTTTTGCTATAAAAACATGGCGAAACAGTGAAATTTTAATGAATAATAAAGCTTTTTATAATTTCCAAATATGCCGGATTTTTCATCAATATGTTCGAACAGCATAATTCTCCTGCTCTCAACTTTTTAAGATAATATTATTTAGAACAGTTTAGCTAAATCACAATTGAGATGTGTTGTTTAGACGTTCAACATAAATCAATAAAGCCTTTATTGAAGGTTTGAAGACTCCAAAAAGTCACTATATAAAAATAATAGGAAAATGTTTAATCAAATTAATTTATAAATATGCATTTTTTTCCAATAAAATGAATAGTATATAATTCATCTGGATAAAAAATTCTAATGATCAAAGCTTGTTCTGTTTTTATATGCAATCTAATTATTTGATGATAGTATTTCCCATTTCCATGGGGTTCCTCATTTTCAAATTCACATATGCTATGAGTTCCTCAATTCAAAATGTGCTTTTACATCCATCAAAACTATAAACAATTATTTATCTAAAGTTTACCTATCATTACATGTCACAATTTTCTTTATTAACATCATTACACTTTCCAAAACTGCATATTACATGTCCATAACTAATTACACAATCTCTTTTAGAAAGGAAATAAACCTCCTTTTGCGACCAAGTCATAACGGGCAAAAAATTATGGGAAAAAATTATTAAAAACATTGCAGAAGCATGCTAATGACAATAACTTCTTATTTCTTTCAAACATCATATGATGACAAAACTCTCCATGCAATAACACCACTCAGTGCAAGTCAGAGTAAAAAATGGATGCAGGAAGGTTTTGAATGAGTTTAGCTTGAAAACATTATTGTGTTTTTATTTTGGATTCAAAACTTTACAATTAGCTAAAAAAAAGTAAAAGGTGGCTGTTGGAGGATTGCATTAGATCCTAAGATCAAGATGCAGTGCTCTCAGACCCAAGACTCCTCATTGATGAAAGCCACAAGCTAGAAACTAATCTGGGGATATTGGATGTATAGGCACTAGATAGTGATTTTATGCTCAAACCTTCTTGCAACCATTGATTACTCTGGCCTTCTACTGTATGGAGAGTTTTGCCTTTGAAAAACCTCTTACTTACTTTTATCACAATATTCCATCTACAAAAACCAGTAAATATAACAATCAATGTTGTAACAATTTTCTCAGATGCCCAGAAACTTAATTATTTTATTGAAAGATAAATCAACACATGTTAATAGCATCTTATTTAAAAGTCTCCTCATCACCTTTGCCAATTATTCCATATCCAATGAATATACTCAGAATAAATTATTGGGAAATGTAGCACTTAGCCCAGAAAATTGAACAATTTCTATCAGATGATAAAGTAGTTCAACATATAATTATATACATTGGAATGATAAGAATGTGGTGTATAGCAATTGTGATGGATAGCATCATCATCTAAACACTGAATAATAGTCACCAAATAGAAAATGAGCAAAGAATCAGCATTGGAAGTAATTGGCCCATGATTCCAATCCATGAAACATTAAAATAATATGTGCAGATGACAACAATCAGATTTTTTTTTTGTTTTATCACTCATATTATTCATATAATTAATATAAAAGACTCTTATTCAAATATTAAATCACTACACATGAATAAAAAATTCAACATCATTCTCTTTGAATCACATCAACATTGTCAACAATTATCAATCCACTGTAGGTTGAAGGTCTCTCCAAGTTCAATACATCTTCTCTGATCTCTAGCCTCTCTTCTCCACATGAAATATATAAAGTATGTAGATATATTAGAATCTATATTTCAAAATAGCCAGTCTGAAAATAAAAAATATTTTTATATATTTGTTTTACAGAGGGTGGCATTGAATTTCTTAGCCATGTGATGATTTAATGTTTGGAGTTTTATTTCAGTTTAGTATTAAGCATGGAATTATTTTCATAAAAGATTCTTGTCTTGTATACCCTTATCCTGAAGTGGAATGTGTAAATTATAAATATACATATTAACCATTGAGTATTGAAATCATATTTTCTCCTAATAGCACTACTTTAGCCAATACATGTAAGCACTATGATTATGATTTTCTAGGTCAAAAGTACTGCTCAGATAGTTATAAATTAAATTGTGAAATAAAGTTTAATCTTTTCTTGGTAAGTGTGTTAACTTATAGAATAATTACATATTCATGATAAACATATAGCATCACCATCTCATCATCACCATCTCTTGGGAATGAATTTAAATGTGTCAATATAAAATATTATGCTAATCATCATGTAAAAAATTCAAACATAAAGCATATTATAAAAGTCATAATGATTATTTCATTTGTGTGGATATACCCAAGTGCTAAAAATGATTAAAAATTAATTCTATAACAAAAAATGCTGGGACAATATTAACACTGATCTACATCGATCCTTTTGGGCCATCAGGTACCATGAATGTACTGACCATTAATAAACTAATTACCATATCCATAAAGTGAAGTAAAGTATGGGGACTGTAAAGATAACCTTTATGATTTTAACACCATCCCAAATAACTCTATAGAAAAATCATTTAAATATCCAAACACATAACTCTAACATATATAGCAAATACCATTATTTCTGAACTGACTTTGAGATTGCAAGGACCCTGGGCACTGTGAATAAAAGAAAATATATACATGTAATGTATTCTATTATTAAATAATACTAAAAATACTTTAAAGCACTACTTTATGATAAAATTAGTTGTATACTCTGGTAATTTAGAGAACAGGTAATTAGACGAAAAAGGATATCATAAAATAACTTTCAAAGATTATTAATCTTATATGTGCATCACATGAAAATTTTCATTTGTGGCTTCACATTGCTCTAAAACCATGAATTTTTACATTGATGTGATGTGATGTACTGTAGCTTTTTCTTAAACAAAGTCAAGAATCTCTCAGCAATTATACCAAGAGAAACTTGTTAGCTACTTAATTTTACATTCCCCAGTCTAAGTTTTCCCATATTCTGCTCCATCCAATTTCCACAACATAATCTTTGTCAACTCTATAGCTTTTATATCTAAATTCCCCTTATCTTTTTCCAAACCCAGCATAAAAACCAATAATCTACTTTCTGTATAATCACTTTTTTCATATTTATTTTTCCATAATTTCATTATATGTGCCCTTTGCGTTTTCAAGCATTTACATTCAATTAACAAATGCCTAATATTTTCTATTCCTTCCTTACATAACTTACAAACTAAATCACCCATATTTTTCCATTATTGTAGTACCATAAGATGCCATCTCTAGAATTATTTTACAAATAAAAAATCACTAATATTTAAATTTAAAGCTATAACAATGGGAGAAGGTGGACTTTCCAAGGTGCTGATTGGTTGTTTCTCATTATCAACATAAGGGAGCGCTAATCAATGATTTTAACATGTCTAAGTTCTTTGTTTTAAGTTTCAAACAAAAATGTATATTTTAAAGTATTTTTGTCATATTGTTTTACATATTATAAATTATTTGATAAAATATGCTGAAAATATAATTATTTTAGAAGAATAGTTAAGATTTTAGTAAAAATTCTTTACTTTTACATGAACATAGATTGAAAAAGAAATCAATGATGTTTATGTTTTCCATTATAGATTATTTTTATAATTATAAATAGAAATTGATTTTTGAAAAAACTTTCCTTCACTTTTGTAATCAGACAAATTATTAATTTGCTTTTTACAAATGAAACTAAAATGAATATAATATTAAAAGATGAATATATATTTTACTGCTGATTTTGTAATTGACTAATGAAAAATTTAGAATTTTAATTACTAGGTCAATATGAAATTGTATTAGGAAAAGGCTAGTAATGGAAAGCAATAAACAAAAAACTAAAAATTTAAAAATTGATTAAGTGACAAACTTAAAGTTAACATAATCTCAACTAATATATATATGACTTCATAAATTTCAGTTAATACCTCCTTTTCCATGGATTTTTTTAGAACTTTTGTAGTTGCCTAGTGAAACTTCTCTTTTTGTAAATTTTTGCAGGGAGTAAATTATTTGACTTTTTAGTTCCAGGATTATTTTTCTTCTTGTTAGTTTTGTCATTAGCTAATTTATCCATTTAACATTTTTGTCTTTTCTTTTTTAGTTCCAGATTTTCAGTTTAATACTTATTTTCATTTCATGTTAACATAAGTTGAGATACCCATGACTTTGAATAGATTAATGCATATGGTTTGTTGAAATTTTTGTCAGTTGTATTTTTTATTCCTACATTTTTTTGTGTGATATTGGCTATATAATTGAGTCTGTATGGCCAGTAATGATCAGTTTTTAGCAAGAGCTTAGCATATAGTTTGCATAAACTTCATAATAATATATTGCTTTTTAAAAGTCATTTTTTTCAACTAGTAGTGATTTCAATTCTTCATCAAACTTCCAAACTGCCCTTTTAATATTTGTTTATTAGTAACCAATCCTGATATCACTATTTCATCCAATTATATGACTACTTCAAAAATTACTGCATTATCTCTTGACCAATTGATTTTTTTTTACAAAATTCTTAAAACAATTATTGTAAAACAACTCTTCATTTCTTTAGAGATAAAGATCATAATCTCTTATTGTTTTTAAATTAAGTACTAAACAATTCTTTTTTTTTGTTTATCAAAACAAAAAGTAAATAAAAGTAAGCATGAAAAAAATATCACTCCCTTTTTTTATTTCTCAATTATAAGTAATAAAAATTAAACATTTATAGGAATATTATTATTAAAATGTGTTAAATTTGTCACATCAGTGCTTTATGTATATAAATCTTTTACTAAGTTTTCTCTAGCTAAATTTCTATCTAACAAACTAATTTATTCTGAAGTTAACATGAGAGGAAATATTTTTTCTCAAAATAAAGTTATTAAGATTTTTTTTGTTCGTTCTCATTTGCAATAAAAGTTAATCTTGATGAAATGCAAAAAAATATACCATCTAAATGATGTTAAATTATAACCTCTAATTTTAATCATATATTTGTTGTCCCCATATGAAGTAACCTTTTGTGATTAATTGATTGTTTTCATGCTCATTTACTTTTTTTTTCTTTTAAATTTCTAATTGTATTACTTTTATTTACTTTTTTTTAAAAAAATATCATGAAATAATGGATATGATACCCAATTGCAAAATGTTTTAAAATTTTATATTAAGATTAATAAAGCAAATGCATAGAACATGTTTATCTGGTTTCACCATAGATGAAGTGTGTACTCTTGTTTAATACATGAAATATTCCAATTATAAATTCAATGCCTATATCTTAAGTCCATGAAAATATATATATATATATTTCTTATATGCAGATGCTTAGATACTGGTAAGTATTGAATAAAATTGTGAATCTTCAGATTCTAATTCATATATAAGTATCAAATTTAATTTTCTAAACATTTATAATCATGAGTGCTAAGCTAAAGGCCTACATGTTTTAATTTAAGATAAACAAATGTTATTGTAAGTTTTTGGATGATGTGGTTCAGTTTCAGTTGTCAATTTTTATTGGTGCTTATTTACTTTTAACATGGCTGAATGTTTATTGGAACTTAATATATGGAAAAATTCCATTATAATTTTAATGTTTACATATTACATCCATGAAAATATTTACTTTAATGTATATATTGATACAAAAGTTTTCACATTCAAAACAAAAAATTTGAAATCAAAGTAGCTTTTGGGAACAATTACATAGAATAATGAAATATATAAATATTTAACAGTTTGTCAAACACATGGTGAAAGGCATTATTACATGGTCACTTCAAAATCATATAAATTTATAAAGAATTATTATCAGGGGAAAGAAGTAGAATACATGATATTACCAAGCAAAAGAAAATTAAACCAACGATATTAATGCACTATATTTAGTCAATCAAAATCAAAACAAATGATGATGATGATAATAATAATAATAATAATAATAATGATGATGATGATGATGACGATGATGATGATAATAATTAAATTCATTTATTTACATGTTAAACAAGCATGTAGCCAATTACAGTTTTTCACATTAAAAAAAATAAAAGGGATAAACATAATGCTTATACTATATTAATAAATAAAATAAATTTAAATAAATCAGTCATGACATCTGAATTGAACAGTATTACAAAATTGCTTATAATCTACATGAAAATGATTAATATTACTAAAAATATGATTGTATAAAGAGAGTAGTCTGAATAAAGGAGAACAATTAAGGATATTGGAATGACAAGTTTGAATATAACAGACAAAAGCAGACCATGTATGATGCTCATAAGACCTAATAATAATAGTTGAAATTATATCAAATAGAATAACTTGATGATTTTATAAAGATATTTAAGATCTCTATATTTCCATCTAGAAGAAAGATGAAAAACAGCTTTATTTTCCAAAGAAAAACATATTTGGAGAACTTATAATAAATTGCATTCTTGTTTAGATTAGAATTCCAAATGATTGAAAAATATTCAATGATAGAAAGAATCAATAACAAAAATAATTTGAATTTTGTACCATCACTACAATGATAACTATATATCAGAATGGCACCTGTAATTTTAAAAGTTTTACTAACAATTATTTCTAAATGAGAACAAAGGATTTATTGCTAGAAAATATAACTCCCAAATATTTTGGGGATTCAACAGAATTAATTTTATGAGAATGAATAATAAAAAAATTTAAAACTTCAGATTTCTTAGAATATGAAACAAGGGAACGTTTATTAAAATTACCTATCATATTATTTAGATCACACCAAGCACTAAAGTTATCCATATCTTACTGAAGAAGAGTATAATCAATCATTGATGATAAGAAGAAGAAGCTGCAGAAGAAGAAAAAGAAAACTTCAGATTTTTTAGAATATGAAACAAGAAACATTTTCAAAATTATCTGCCATATTATTTAGATCACACCAAGCACTAAAGTTATCCATATCTTACTAATAAATAGTACAATCAATCATTGATGATAAAAAGCAGAAAAAGAAGAAGAAAGCAGTAGAAAAAGGAAGTAGCAGAAGAAGAAGAAAAAAAAAGAAGAAGAAAAAGACCAGATGATATTTTAATCCAAATATATGCAAAACTAAAGATAGTAAAATTAATATTCATTTTACTTTCCAGAAGAGTTTGTTTGCTTTTTTAAATTGGGTTGTTTATAATAAAACGTTAAAAGTCTTATCGATGAAATCTGAAATATTCAGAAACTTAAAACAGCTCTAAAACTCTGACATTATATATGTACTACACTAAACTTAAGAATTGGGGAAATGAGGCAAAAACCAATTATAAATCTTTATACTTCAATTTTTTAAAATTTTCATATCTGACACAAACAGTTGTAGCTATTATAATTTATTGAAATGAAACCTCTGATAATTTATGGTTATTTAAAAAATAATTACATAGTATCAAAGGTCAATGAAACTGCTACTTACTGGCCATTAGTGGACAAAATATAACAAACATCGTGAATTGATTACTTATACCTCTCTAATGCAATATTTAAATGTTATGTATATACTTCTCACAACATTATGTATAATATACCAATGCAATTTGGCATAGTTGATAATATGTCTGACTAAGAATTGAGAAGTCGCAGGATCAATTGTGATACTTTCAGCTCTGGTGTTCAATCTTCTTACGAGCTCCTGCAATAAAGTGATATGATTTTTTTATATATAATATTTTAATCAATGTTATAATATATATAGAAAATGTTTCTCTGCATTTTAGAGATGTTTTTATATTCACATTAAAATAATTAACATCACGTACATATATAAGAATAAAAGGAACCACATTTCATGCTAGTCTAAGATGATAATATGGACAATTAAGTAGATGCTTGGACTGTAACCAATTAAGATTTTTCATTTCCAGAAGTTTAAATCAACTTCTGTAAACAGGTAAATGTGACTCATTTTGTAAGTAGACTAATAAATAATCTTTTAAAACTTTCAAACCCACACTATTCATTATTATTAAAGCTGAATGTATTCAAAGCTAGATATTTCTTAAATAGTCACATGAAAGCATTGGGGAGAATATCATTTATAGCATAACCATATCCACAGCCATATCGGGCTATACAAAGCATAACATGACCACATTTTTCTGACCATGGCTCAACTCGACTGCTGGAGGAAAACCCTTGCCATACAAAGCATTTTATTTGTTTGAGAAACAAATTCAGGTGCCAGATAATCACATGTTATATAGCTGGCATGCTTGGATGACAGGCACACCAACCCATGCTTGAAATCTCCCAAGTAGCTCCTACTCTTAATCAAAGGGTTCCAGCACATTAGCTTAACATATATAAACATTTATCTTTTTAAATTAATGGTGATGCAGTGACAAGATTGAGAAAAAATAGACCAAACAATAATTAAGCAAACACTAGTATTTATTAATGCACACACATTGTAATATAACATAACATAATACAATTTTACACAGAAAAATATAAATAATTAGTTCAGGCTAAATTTTATAATAGTCCTTCAATAAAATTATTTTCATTTAAAAAATATAAAGGGTCTTTAGACAATTATTATGGAAAATATATTTACCTAAGCTTTCATTATTTGTGATATTGAGATGAAAGTTCCTTTGGTTTAGTTTTCTTTAGCATTATTTTTCAACTAATTGGCTTTTTGAGCTTCATCAATATTGAGGGCTTGTCTTCCATTCTTTGGCTTCACAATGGGGGGAGAGAGAGTTTGTGAAGGCATATATTTCACCATTTTGGCATCAGTTTTCAGTGAGGGTTCAGCTGGGTACACATGATTTTGTTGAGGACTTTGGAGCCTGAAGCCCAGTCAAACGCTTCTAGAGTAGTATAGAAATGCATGTTGCTAGTTCTGTAGCTTCTGCAATATTTTTCACAGCAGTAATGACTTGCTCTATCCTGTTCTTAGATTTTTGAATCTCCAGAAAACTGAATGAATTAAGCAATGAATAACATAATGAATCATACGTTCATTATTTGAATACTGGTCATAGAATGAGATGTATTGAAGATATGAAGGTTATAAAATATGTTAAAGATTATAATAGAAGGACATATTATGAGACGGTATATATTCAAGAGAATAGGAATAAATGTGTTAATTTAGTTAAAGGACCTGCAAAGATGAGTAGTAAATGGGCATTGAAGGATAACTGGAAAATTTAATACATGGTTGATTTTTTTTTTGTTTGTTTGTTTGTTTTTTAAATTAATATATATGATATATGTAAATAATTAGTTAATGTAAATAATTGTTAATTATAGATAAATAAGGTTATATTTGAAGATATGGTTAGTAAAAATATATGAGAAATGATATATAATTTAGTGTAAAAAGTATGTGTATATAATTTTATGGTGTATAATATATGTATATAATTATTAAATTGTATTTAATGTAATTTTATTTATTGTATAAAAATAATATGTATATGAAATAAAAAAAATTGAGGGGAGGGGGAAGTATATATATGTAAATAGGTTATGTGATTACATAAAATGATTATATAAAATGAACGTTAGAGGGAGTATTGATAGATATAAAATTATTGGTTTTTATGCTGGGTTTGGGAAAAGATAAGGGGGATTTAGATATAAAGGTTATAGAGTTGACAAAGATTATGTTGTGGAAATGGGATAGAGCAGATTATGGGTAAATTTAGAGTGGGGAATGGAAAATAAAGTGGCTAATAGGTTTATCTGGGCATAATTGCTGTTAGACTTTTAGATGAGAAAGAAAGAAATTTCTCCCACAAAAAATGAAATAAGCCATATATAAATGAGGTTTTAATTCTATTTGGATTGCAATAAGCTTTGCTCTTGATTGCATTATTACTACATGTGTTTTCTTTAATATACATGCAGAGTCACTAAAAATGACCATTTCACATAGGTTAAGCAATTTAGTAAGTAAGTAAGTGTTGAAATGTTTTAAATAGTGTTTGGTTCATTAATCACAAGACAATAAATTATATATAATGTTGGAGTAAGCACTACATTATATGTAGTTACAAATATATTCAAGATTTAATATTAAAAAATTTAAAATCATGGTATTTAAATAGAAAATTATCTCATCATTTGTAATGGTGAGATTGAGATGTTTAAATTTCTTGTTTACTTCATTATCAGAGGTTGTTTTGAAAAATACTTCTATAGTGAGAAAGATCAGTGTGATATTTTTTCCATTGGCCTAGGGTCTAAAGAATACGCTTGTACCAGGAATTCTGAAAATTCATCTGATTGGTTGCTATTATTAATCCAGCACAGTACTTAATTTCTATAATGTTTTCATGGTTATAGGATGTAAATAAAGTAGTTTTGGGGTTAAATTGTGTATTATTTTGTATCACTTCCTAAAATTTCAATGAAATAGGATCTACCATTAAAAGTGTTTAAAGAAAAAACATTAGATCTCAACTAATAATGACATTGCATGTAATGTAAAGAATGAGATAGAACATGGGATATTGACAATTCAGAATACGTGGAGTAACAAAATGTTTATTTTCTTCAGTTTTACTATTTATTGTTTTCACAGTTTAAATTAAATTGATGAAGCACAATAAAATCCAGCATTGTGGAGACCACTTATTTTATCTCTTTCTTCTAATAAAAACTTGGAATCAATTTATGGTGAAACTGAACAAAATAAACATTATGTTATTCCACATATTCTGAATGCTCAACTACTTCATGCTCAGTCTCATTTTTACCTCACTCTCAATATCATTAGTTTAAAGACTTAACTTTGATAATTGAAACATTGGGAAGTAATATGAAATATATATATATATATATATATATATATATATATGTAATAAACATAAATATAAACCTCATTTCTATGAATTAACTAAAATCACATCAATAAATGTTGAGAGCATATGAAAGTGAAATTTTCTTTCATTTAATTTATTTAACCTACTCAAAATGCAGCTTATTGCCTCTTACTTTTCAGCATTTTCTGACATTTGCTTTGTCTCACACATCAACATAAAATATATGATAAAATGATTATTGCTTATCAGAAAATAATAAATTTGATTTCATTTGATAGATATTTTGGTTTACTACAGAAATAAATTTTAAATGTTCACATTTTGTTTCTGTAAATATTAAAAAATTGAGATCGCAATCAAAATAAAGACTTTATATGTCATTTTTAAAAAGATTATTTTCAGTTTATAAAATCAACAAAATATTTTTTAATTCTGACTATTTTGAAACATCTGAACAAATAATTATTTATTTTTCTTATATCTAATGAATTATGCTTTAAAAGTTTAATTTTTTTGAATATTTATTGCAAAATTGTGATGTTTTCTTACTCGTAAATATAAAGTAGATTGTTTACATCAAAGCTAGTCTTCTAATTTGCTTCAGGCCATATTTACCTTAGCTGCTAATATAATGTTATATTTTTGAAAATAAGATATTTCAAGTCAAAATAAGTTATTAATAATTTATATTTCTTGATATTTAATAAATATAGTGTAAATTATTTTTTTAAAAAAAGTAAAACCATAATAAATTCTCAAATAAACACATTTTTGCGTCATTGGAAACCTCAATGTCATAATATGCCAAACGTTTTACAGCTTTGGAAACAGACAATGGTTGAACATGTCAGGGCAGGGCTTATGTCTATTGTTAGAGTGGGAATTTTGAATTTTGCAATTTTTACTACAAAATTTTCAGCAAAAAAAATTATTATAATAAAATATACTGTTTTACATGCATTTTAATGTGTAATATTTATGAAAATATTCACCAGGGGACAAATTGGCCCAAAGACAACATAATTCGTCTCAATCAATGTGTGGGTTTAAACATTATGTGTATTTAATTTATATATTGTACCATCTACATATAGATGGTCCAAATATATTTGGCATTCGGTAATATTTAAAAAAAAGGTAAAATTTAAAAATCTTTAAATGACTGCAATTGAATATTTTTTTATTAGTGTAACTTATTTTTTTTAAATGTACAATGAAAGTTAATTTTTTGTTTCATATTTATCTGTGTGATTTAATTAAAGTTGAAATTGGAAGGAATAAAAAAGACATGCAGATTATTAATCCAGATAAACAAAAAGAAAGAAATTTCAAATGTAAAAGATTATGATCAGAAAAATATTTCTAATGCTAATTAAAGATGGTGAAAGTAATTCATAAAAAAATAAACTTTGTAGCTGAATATAAGAAATAATGTACAAAATTATTATTTTGTATTGTGATAAAAAAACAAAAGATAATACATGGGCAGGAATCTAAAAACTGATTACATGTACAAATGGAAAAAAATAACAGCAATCAAGATCTTGTGTTTTCTTCCTAACTAGCAGTTTCCATTAGATTCAGCATAGAGAAAATGTCCTATCCTGGATGACTCATATACTGAGGTGAATCTCATGCAGTATGAAACTGATGCATTTACAGATACATTTCGTCATATAGGTCACTCAGAAAAATATTTGAGTCTAGCATTAGGATGGACCAAGAACATAAAAAATTTGCAACAAAGTGAAACTAGTTAACTTCAATGGGCTCTTCAAAATGCATACTACAAAACATACTAGTAAGAATTATTTATATCCTGATTGTGACTAAATTAAGTGTTTGCAAACAATCTTTACTATAAGCTTATAATATACTACTAATAGAAACATTTGCAGATTTATCATTCAAAAAACTTTCTATAAGAAACTTAAAAAGTGAACTTTAATTGTTAAACTATTTTAATTAGTTGATTAATATCTAGATTAACGTGTCTATATTCTTTCCAATTTATTAGTAATTTATCTTTTAAATATTTTAATTTGTAGTAATAAAATATTTACCTTTAATATTAACTTCATTGTGCATTATTATTGCTATTTATTATAATCTATTATGTATAAATTACCTTTGCCAATATGCTTGTTTAGTTAAGCCCTGGAAAAACAATACAACATTAAGTGACAAGAAGCAATTCTGATTTTACTTTTAGTTATTTTCTTTTTAATTTACAATGTGTGATGTGATAAATATCAGTGAATTCTTGTATGGATTCTGTGCTCTTGTTTAAATAAATAAAAAACTGATTCTGCTGCACTTCAAATTGTAAATAATATTAGGTCAAGTTAATCAGGAAATATAGCTATATTCTTGAGATATCCAGACTTGTAAATGATCTGAATATATTTTCTTTTTCATATCTTGGTTAAATCATGCATTCTAGTGTATAATTGAAGACATATATAACAAAACATTAAAAAACATTATAATATATTATAATGGTCGGTGTATATTGGTATTTGGAGTCTTACCATATCTGCCATATAAGGGTGCCACCAGGCTATTGGAACCTGGAAAATTTATATAATAGGCAGATACATACTGTTAAGATCTAATTTTTACATATATATTTTATTATGACCATCAGCCCATGCCACTAGCTCAGGGAGATGCAAAGATTTAATATAAAACTTCTTAAAAGTATATTTTTAGTATTAAAAAATAAAATAGGCCACTTCCAGTAATAACACACAAAAAACATTTATTAATGCACATATATAAATATTTAAATTTGAGGAATAAAATTTAGACTTTACTATTAATTTTAAATTGGTTATTATTTTTTTAAAATTTAAATTATATTAAGTCTGCACAGATGAACATTTTAATAATATTTTACTTTAGAATGTTGAGTATAGATTGGCTACATAGATTTCTTAGTTAAAAACTTTTCAAAACAATTGTTCAATCTCAGACTAAAAGTTCATAACCAGACCAACATTTGATTCATGCTATACGAAATGCAACCAATGCAATATGACTGTGCTAGCATAAAACCATGCAGTCAGGAATGTGCATCTGCTGTGTGATATTATTTGAAGGACATGATCTTTTTCCAGTACAGGAATGTGTGTCTGTCTGGCAAAAAAATCATGGATATAAAATATTTAAAGAGAAATGCCACATATGGGGGAGAGCGGTCTTACTGCCGACTTATAGACCCCATCCATAGAGCTAGAAAAGAGATCAATGGCACAGAAAATACATCTGTGCCCATTGCAGTGTAATGACTACATCTTTGGGTCATGCATTCAATTGGGCTTTGCCCTGTATGCTAAAAACACTTCACATTTATCTCTCCACCAGCATCAACCTAACTACAAGACAAATAGCCTGAAATTAAAACCCATTCAATAAACATAAATGATTAAAATATAAAGTTATTGATGGAATTGCAGAGGGAAATTTACAATGAACCCAATGGCACTCATCATAAGATGCCGCATTGACACCAATAACTTAAAAGATATATGGATAAATACATTTGTATACTCAGCATGAGGTATCATATTTACCGATATCTATATATTTTAATCAAAAAAAAAACAACTAAACATTAATGAATCTATGCAGCTATCTACACCCAACTTAAATTTATTACATTTAAATAATTTAGTCAATAAATATTAATTAAAAAAATGGAAATGATTAAATTAGCAATCTCAAATATATAAAATTAAACATTAATAATTGATTTTGAAATATTAATAAGTCAGATAAAGTTCATTTTAAAAGTTCTGTTTATCTGGTTATTAAAAGTTTGTTAGATCTTGATGAAAGTTCTTAATTACTTTTTAAAATTTTATAGTTCATACTTTACAGTAGAGGAGCTCCCGGTTCCTTGGGCCAATTCCCGCGATGTCTTTCTTATTTCATACTTTCATGGAAGATCAGTCTGGTGTTCCAGAGGCTGTCTTAGCTGGTTCAATCCTGGTACTATTTTATTGCAGTACCCATATGATTTGGGTCTACAATAGTGCCATTCATAATTTAACAGTCACTTGGGTAAAAAGTGCATCTTTTCACCCTTCTCAAAAAATCAAGCTGGAACTAACTTTAATTGGAATTTTTTTTTTCTTCTTTTAATCGTCCAGATTCATTGAACAATGGTTTCCTGTTCCAATGATTTTCATTAAGATCTGAGTGTTGGTCACTGCTTCTTTTAGACATCTAATTTTTTATTCTTTTATATGACTTTTTAATTATATAAAAGCCCCCAGGGCTAGTGTGCTTTTTTGATAATGAATAAAACAATCATTTCCATTTATTGAGATTACATAGGAATCTTAAAATGGAAATTAACATTTATTTCTATTTTCATTTATGTTACTTAAAAAAAAAAAAATCTTTAAATCTTTACTTTATTTTTTTATTTATTTATATAAAAGTACGTTCAAATACTTTTTTTTATATTTAAAACAAAATACTTTTAAAGTTTTCCATCTGTGTGAATATATATATGTTAAACAACTCTTTTTAATTTTAGCTTTTAGTTTTTAATAAATTTATTTTTATTTAAGAACTTAAGTTTTTATTTTAATTTTAAATTAATGTAATGGCATATTGTATACTGTTACAATATATATACTTAAAAGTTTTTTTTAATATTAAGGGTGTACAGGAGGTAATTAGATTTGTGGGTAATGTTTAGTATAAATATGTTATTTTATAGTTCTTTACACTTGAGAAGTCTGCTTGTAGTAGTGAAACCATTGGTAGGGTATTGGAGTTCATTTTTCTTGGCTAGTCTGGCTGAGTTCTGAATTTGGAATAATTTTGATTATTTATTAGTTTAGCTTCATGTTTTAATATATATATATATATATTATTGTTTGTACCTTATTATTACATATTTATATGTGATTATGTAATGCCTATAAATATTAAATCAATTATATTTAGATCAAGTTCATTTAGTACACACACACACATATATATATATATATATATATATATTAACTTTATAAATAAACTGTGTATTATTTTATATTATTTTTTAATGTTTTGGTGAAATAACTTCTGCCATTGTCAGGGTTAAATTTAACTTAACCTTGACAATAGAGAATGCTATTAATTATATAATCATGAAAACATTAAATATAATATATATATATTACATCAAGTTTAATACTCCAACTCTCGTCTATTAAGTAAATAAAATATTCTCAATCTAAACCACCAGGTAAAAGCATATTAAAGAAGAGATTGATCCTTCATTTTTTTTTATCTCAATTTGTATATGGAGGCCAATCTTAATCACTTTGGAGAAAAAAACATGACGATTTTAAAGTTCCTTTTTTAAAAAAATGTTTTATCTTGTGTTTTGGATTGAGAGTAATTTGTTTACTTAATTGATCTGTGTTGAAATATTAATTTCAATGTTTTATAGAATATTAATTGCTGGGAAGTTTATCAACAACAATTATCAATCCACTGCAGGATGAAGGTCTCTCCAAGTTCAATCCATCTTCTCTGATCTCTAGCCTCTCTTCTTCATATCACCCCTGCATACTTTCTTATTTTGTTCATCCACCTCACATGTTGTCTCTTTCTGGGTCTTTTACAATCTCTTGGAATCCAATTAAACTGGGAAGTATATATATATATATATTTATTAAAAGTAATAATAATTTTACTAACTGTGTAAATAAACAACAGCTATTTAATATCTAACACTATTAATATCTTATAATATTAATAGAGAAATAAACTTCAGAAGTGCATACCATAATAATTTATAAATCAGACTTACTATAGCCATTTTAATGAACTTTCTTTTATCCCAATTCAGGAAAAATAGCAGTCAGGCTAAAAATGAGCTTTTTTTTTAAATCTGATAGAAGAAAACTAATTATTTATAAGTTTATAAAATGATTCTAGTAAATATGACTTGTAAGTTATTATAATACCCACTTTCAGGGTTTATTTTTTTTAAACATAATGAGTTGTTTTATTTCACCATGAAATTTAATGCAATATCCTAGCCATCTTTTTAGTGCAACTTTATATTTTGATCTAATTTTCAGATACTTAATAAGTACTTCTATTTTCTATATTATTTATTTATTTATTATATATAAAAATTAATTTTTCAGTATATTTTCGATTTTTATTTCAGTAAGAGTAATGTTTTGGGGTTGTTTTTTTTTGTTTTTTTTTGTAAAATATAGCTGTAATTACAATTCTGAAGAAAACAATTTTACTTTAACATTTAACAATTTAAATATTTTTTATTAGTATAAATAAGCTAATGGTAATTTTTTTTCTCGCAGTTTTTTTTTATTAATATATAAATAAAACAAAAAAAAAGATTAGCTCAAGGACTTCAGTTTATGTTGTTAAACTGTTTTATATCCTACTATAAAAATTTGCGACAGAATATTTTATTTAACTGTATAATCTACATTTTTAAAAAAATCGTTACAGCGCTTACACAAAACATTTTTTTATGAAAGTCTGCTGGTTTTTAAGCAGAATGGTTTTAATAATTAGTCGAACTACAAGCTCTTTTTATTAAAAAAAAATAAAACATTAACACTTTTATTTATACAAAAATTTATAACTACTAACAAATCATGTGATCTGTTTTGTATATCCAAGAGTTGATGACGTCACTATTCTTTATATCCATTTATTGCAAGATTGAACAATAGATAAATTGAATAATATAGGCAATATATAGAGATTTGAATTCAGACTTTCACACGACCCTCAATTATACATGCTATCTCATACTGCTGATAAACTTGATCACACACATGTTGTAAAGATGAATAATCACCAATATCCGTATTTTGTGCTAAACCAACTCATCAGTTGGTCCAGGTTATCATCTCTACACATATATACAATCAATGTTCAGCTTTATATTAAGATAGCCAATCTTCATACTTTAATGGACAGGCTTCAAACCACACCACCCCATAACTTTTCAACCGTCCATTTCATTGAAAGATATGTGCTATAAACTCTACATATGTGGAATGATTTCTGATTTTTGCTTTCATCAGTGAGGAATGGTATTCAAAGTTAGAATAAATACACTTGTACTTCTTGCAGCCACCTTTCATTTCATTGTATTATTCAATTTAATAGTCTAATTTTAAAAAGTCCTAAGATTTCAAGTCTAACTCGCATATATATATATATAAATGTTGAAACATCAATTATATAAAACTTTGATTAGGAAGATTAATAGCAACAACAATATCATAATTTCATTTCTTATTCACATGTTTTCACAAACAGTTACCCTTCATCCTACTGTGACGCCATCTACAGTAAGCTTGAGTAATCAATGGGTATAGCGTTCAAATCAACTGATTTTCTGATTTTGCTTTTATCTGTATTAAAGAAAGTTTATTATTGATTTTTTTTTACAATTTTTGTCTCAATACATATTAAAATAATTAGGCAACAATGGCCAAAACACTGAGCCATGGGTGATAGTTCGATGCTGTCTATTATCTTAATGTAATTAGTGGTATATAATATTTAAAATTGTACATCGTAATCCGGGAAAATAAAAGTTATCTATCTTTAATTTTTTTATAAGGAAGGTATTCAAACTGAGATTCCATCCAGAATCTTTTTACATAGATAAATATTTTTCATGTAATTTCAGAATAAGCAAGGAATAGATAATCACAAAACATAATCAATTGCAAGACATTTAACAGATAATGAACTATTAGTAAGTTGCATATATAATTCCCTATCTTTAATCATTATGTTTATTTCACAATTATTTTATTTCTCAATAAACATATTCACAATTGGGGTTCTATTTAAATGAGAAAAAAACTTTTTCTTTATTTCTTTTATCTGAATGAGTGCATGGTAATAAGAACAGATCAATTTTTTACTACACTGGAAATTAATCCAAGATTATCAAACAGGCATTTGAAAGTGAAGGGTCAAAGAATAAAAATTTTGTAAATATGTCCTAATTTCACTCAGTTTCATACTGGGTGTTAGCTTTGCACATACCATTAAATTGAAAACTTGTTTATTAGAAATACTAGGTGAGCATTGATCTTATATGTATAACTTTCTTACAACAAAATAATTGTTCCATCATAAGTTAAGATATATAATTTGCTGTGACATCTCATATCATTATAACTTGTGATCCAGAACTTCTAGCATCTTAAAATGTTTGTAGCAAACAGTTATATTTTGTCATTATATAATACCTACTCTGATTCAGAGATGATGACCTTCAGGGAATTTGACAAAAGAATTAGTCACCAATCACTTTTTTACTGGGACATATATTTAAACAGTCTAGTTTTCAATTTTAAATACTTATCTCTACTTTGCCTTTTGTTTTTTGTACTCCATCACTATCCGTGACATCTCTCTTCTCCAGGATAAAAAAATTATATCCACATTATAATACACTGTGTGAGAGCAGATATTATATCCCAAGGAACACATATGTTATAAAAATATTAGTGAAAATTCAGGACATAAAATAAAATTAGAACTCTGTGTATGACATATATTACTGATAAACACTATAATCCAACATTTCTTCTTTGACAGTTTTTTTTTTTTTTTTTTTTGCATTTGTAACTTTTTTAGTTTCAATAATAGATTTTTACCAGTTTATTATAAATTCAAACTGACAGTTCATTGCAATTAAGGTTATTAATTTATAGGTGTTTACTAAATAATTTTTTTTCTTTAATTTTTTTTAGCAATGATCAGGCAAATTCAATAAATGTAATAAATTAATGGTGGGTTTTAAAATTTTGTTTGGTTACTAGAAATTTTTGGTTAATAAGTAATTCAGTTATTTTTTATCTATTTATCTATTTATATTTCTACATAAATATAGACAGACAGACAGACAGATAGACAGATAGTTAGATAGATAGATATATAGATAGATGGATATATGGATGGATGGATAGATAGATAGAAAGATAGATAGATAGATAGATAGATAGATAGATAGATAGATAGATGGATATATGGATGGATGGATAGATAGATAGAAAGATAGATAGATAAATAGATAGATAGATAGATAGATAGATAGATAGATAGATAGATAGATAGATAGATAGATAGATAGATAGATAGATAGATAGATAGATAGATAGATAGATAGATAGATAGATAGATAGATAGATAGATAGATATAGATTAAAAATATAAAATATGCCTATGTTTTTGAAAAGAAAGGTTTTTAATAAATGTGTTTTATTGGTCTTACTTGTGAATCTGAGAGTTGGCCACACTTAACAGAAGAGCAATACAGAGATTTCAGACCATTGGAGAAGTTTGTAGCAATGTATGTTAGAAGTAACAAAATGAAATTGAAAATGAAATCCATGGCTGAGAAAATAAACAAGTATTACTAACATCATTGAAAGAATTAAGAGACCGAAGTTGGGCTAGATATATTGAATATATTGCTAGAAGAGACCATAATAGATGGACAATTGAAACCATAAACTAGATATTAAGAGATTATAAAAGATCTAAAAAGAGACCATATATGAGATGGGTGGGTGGAATAAAGAAATGTTCTGGGGTGATATGGAGAAAAGAGACTAGAAATTGCAGATGGACTGAACTTGGAAAGACCTTTATCCTGTAATAAATTGATAATGATTAAAAACGATAGTGATCATGATGATTAGAAATAGAATCAGTTTAATATTGATAGCTGAAATTTACCTGAGCTGCTTTGTTCAGATTTTTATGTTTGTTTCACAACAAAGCACTGCTGAAAATAATAAAACATTTGGCATTTTATATTAACTTTCAGAAAAGTGTTCATGATATTTTACAAATATATTCGATAAATGTCCATGAACAATTAATAAATGATAGGCCAATAATCATCAAAAAATTGCAATGTCAGGCTCATGCAGAAATTTTTATCAAAGCAACACTACAATTAAAAACATCTAAGATATATATATATATATATGGTATCATATTTGTGGTACAAATGGCATTGGCAATTTAGAATGAAAATTATTAAATTTCTGAAAAGTTAAATAATATTTTTATAAATTCAGTTTGATGTATTTTAGACAATGTAAATTATATTTTCTATTTAAAAAAAAAAAGAATAACAAAATTTTGCCTTTTGCATTTTACTGAGATAAGAATATAGCTTTTTATCATCAAACAATTCCCATTACAAGTTAAATTCTTTGACCATTAATTAAAGATGGCCACCAAAGGGAGGAAAAGATAACTTGGAAAAAAATTGGCCAAAGTTAAAATGGGAATAAAAGAAAAGAAAAAGGTGTAAACAGGATGCGCATGATAGACTCAAATTTGAAAGAGTTATAAAAGAAAGGACATTGTGAAGCAGGGACCTTCTTTTGTCTGGTTTTGGTATAAACTTTTTTTTATGAGGTCACTATTAAATACACCAATATATTCTCATTAGTGGATTGAGCCATTATCAAGTGTATAAGTAGAGAAGAGTTCATTTTCTGACACTTCCTTCCTTCCCAGAGTCACAATAATGCCATAACTGAAGCCTATTACCTACCTGAATCTTCAAACCCTGGATTACCTACAAAGTTGCTATAAGAAAATCATACAATGGATCCCCACAAGAACCAAAATGATGTATGATAATTCATGCAGTGATATAATTAAACAGTTGAAAGTTATCAGTAAGAAACTTTCTATCATGTAAATGATTACCTTCATAAAACTATAAGTACTACTAAATGTTTTATTAAATCAGATTATAGAAAATCTGAATTCCAAGAACAATGACTTTTATTAACAATGTAGTTTAATATTATATTTTATTCCTCTTATTATTGTTAATAAACATTTATTAGAATTGTGAAAGTAATAAATCATATAAATATAATTTAATTCATTGTTGATTTAAATTTATTATTATAGTATCATTAGTTAAATTGTATTAATTTGCCAAATATAAATGCCAATGCCATAACATAAATGGCAATCCTCCTGAAGGCAGTAAAGTCTCATGGATTAATTCTAAATTCATTAAGCTATTTCTTTAAAATAGTTAAAATTCTTTCTATTTTTACAATATTTCCAAAATCAAAGATAATAACCTTTGGTTCAATTTCTTTAAAATATTTAAGAATTTATTAGCAACATGTTCACTAGTTAATAAATAATTAAAATTACCTCTTATTTACAACTAACCAGACTAGCTAAGAAAATAAACTCTAAAACACTATCAATGATTTCACTGCTACAAGCAGATTTCTCAAGTGTAGAGAACTACTATTTAATATACCAACATGTTTAAACTAAGCATTATCACAATTCTACTTACTTTCTATACACTCTTAATATTAGAAGAGCTTTTAAATTCTTTTAATATTAAGAGTGTATGGGGAAAAAGTGAAATTGTGAGTAATGTTAGTTTAAATATGTTCTTATTTTAAATAATAGTCTTTCCATTTGAAAAGTCTGCTTGTAGCAGTGAAACCATTGGCAGTGTTTTAGTATTTATTTTCTTGACTAGTCTGGTTGTTTCTGAATTTGGGGTAATTTTGATTAATATATATATATATATTTATATATTACTGTTTTTTACTCAGTTGAAGGAAGTGCTCTCTTGTCAAAATGTCATTATTTTATTTTATTTACATTAAATGTATTTGCTCACAAATTTATGATTTATGAAACATTGCATGCCCAAGAAAACATTTGTTTATATATATATGTGTGTGTGTGTGTAAAATATAATACCCATTGTAAAATATATATAAATAAATATAAAAAAAACTTAATGGTAAATACAATATTATAGTTTAAATTCTTTTGTAGCGCTTTCGATTACATGGTAATCCTCATCAGCTTTAACTAAATTTCAAATTTTTTAAACTTAATGCTACATATATTTCCATAAGCTGTGTATGGCCATATTTGCAGCTTGCCTCTTAATAACATCATTTTTATATTTATCAATTAATATTGCCTCTTTAATTTTTCTCTTTTTAATGGAAGAAATAAATAAATAAAAAGAGAAAAATTAAAGAGGCAATATTAATTGATAAATATAAGAATGATGTTATTAATAGGCAAGCTGCAAATACGGCCATACACAGCTTATGGAAATATACTTAACATTCAATTTAAAAAATTTGAAATTCAGTTAAAGCTGATGAGGATTACCACATAATCGAAAGCACTATAAAAGAATTTAAACTATAATATTGTATTTACCATTAAGTTTTTTTTATTTATTTATATATATATATAATTGAAATAATAAATTTAATGGTTTACAAACTATTACAAACAATCCTTAAATCTGCAGAAGTACTTTTGATTAATTTTTTAAACCTGCCTCAACTGTCATTAAATTCAAAATATATATATATATATAAATTCATACTTAGTTAAATCATGTCTTTAATATTTATAAACAGCAATGTTTTAATTTTTAGTCTTTGGTAAAATTAAAATTGAAAAAAGTACTTAATAAACATTTTTGACAAACAATAATTTTAGCCTATGTATAAATATTCAGTCCTTTGCAAGTAGTTGGTGGTAAGTGGAAAAAATAATGCAGTGACCAAGTGTTATCATTTGGTTAATAATAGTTCATCATTGCTTGCAATTTTAACATATTTATGCTTGTATTTTAAAATGTAAAATGACTTTGTAGAATATTGAATCATATATATATATATAGACTGCTATCAATCTGAATGCTACTAATTTGCCAGCATTTATTATTCAGATAAAATTGCAAAGTACTGCTTTGATTTATTAATTTAAGTCACAATGGCTACAACCCTTATGTAATACCTCTATCAATTTTAAGTGCTATAATTTCATATTTTATAAATGAAACAATTATCTCTCTCCCTACCTCTCTAATTTAATCTCTATTTTGAAAACATCAAATTAGTTTGAATTTATTGCAAATATTGAATGAGTTTGAATTTAGCTAATGTAGTTTTAACTTTACATCCTGCACCCACTCCTAAGCTATTTCATATTGTTTGTAGTCTAGACTTGGCTGTACTTTTTTTTTTTCAAATAACAGCTTCTTGTTGCTACTTTTTAAAGAAAAGTAAGATAAATCTTCTTGTACCTAATGGCAACAATAATAAGTAGCAAATTCATTTCATTAAATTCACTGATTATAAGAAAGCAATCATCTAATTATTTTAAAAAGCTGTCAACTTAATTCATTTAAGCAAAAATAATTTTCTTTGATTTAAAAAGATTTAAATTCTTTACAGAAATAATTTAAAATGTATTGTAAATAATTTTTATAATTAAAAAATCAAATTTGAAATATTTATATAAAATAAATACATATTTTAGAAACAGTATGAGATGCCAATTTAGTTTAAATGTTGCATAAGTGTATTGGAGCAGTTGCAGGTTTTATTTAATTATCACTATATAAAAGTTTATACAGATATACAGATTACAAAAAGGCATTTCAATATGTATTAAAGGTAGAAAGTAAAACTAATGTTTCAGCAGAGTATGGGTCTATAATTTAAAAAAATGTTAAATTCCAAAAAAATTACAATCCATAAAGCCATGTTATTCCATTGTGAGTTAAAGAATAAAACACTTTGGCATATTTTGTGTTGTAACTCATTATCCAGACATCACATGATCATGATTTTTTATGCTTGCATTATTGTTAAAATAGTTGCAAATTCTTCACACATTAGTGCCATCTAGTGCAAGCCTTAGTAATCAATGAATGTTAAAAGGTTTATACATAAAAATCCTGATCTAATGCCTATCCTACAATATCCCCAGACTAATTTCTAGTTTGTGGCTATTTTTTTAACAACTCGTTTAAACGTAGAAAATTGTGAATCGTGTGATATTTTCATCATTTAAAACCAATCCTGCCTATAAGATTATGATGATTATGGTTAATAAAAATCCAACAACAACACAAAGGTGTAGATACTGATTGTTAAAAAAATTAATGACACCAAAAAGTATAGATACTGATTATTAAAAAATCAATGACATCAAAATGTATAGATACTGAACTGAATTCCGATCTATATGACTACACAGATGAATTAGCTTAGGTTGAAAACATTATTGTGTTTTCATTTTTGATTCATGGATTTATAATTAATTAAGTAGATAAAAGGTGACTTCTGGAGGTTTGCATTAGATTTAGATGCAATACTCGCAGATCCAAGACTCCTCACTGATAAAAGCCAGGAAGCTACAAACTAGTTTGACCATATTAGAGTAGGCACTAAATAGGGATTTTATGCTCAAACCTTCCAACAGCCACTATTTGCTATGGTTTGCATTAGGTGGCCCTACTGTATGGAGAGTTTGCTATTATTTATCATCCAGATGTGTTAATACATAAAATGTTTGGGCTAATAACTAAGTTACATTGCTGTATAACATGTGCATTGATTTAAAGTGGCACTGCAAGCAACTTGAAGAAAAGTAGAGTCAACAGTTACCTTTCCACTGGAAAAAAATACTTTTTAACCGTAAAATACTTTTAACAAAAGCAATCCACCCATATTCAGTCCTAGAATTTATATCTTTCAATATGTTTCTACCTATCATTAATGCTACCAAGATAACTGTATTAGTTAGCTTCTTCCAGATTTCTACTGTAGATAATTTGTTTCTTTTTGAATGGGCATTGGACATTATTTCAGATATCTAGTATTTTTAGCCCTAATTTGTTGCTTTTATTTGATAGCTTTTATAATATTTTATGAAGCTCTAATCTATTATTTGTATAGTCAATTACATCATCTTCAGAATCTAATTGACTTAAATAAACTTTAATATTATTTTAATATTTTGGAGGTATGGAGTTATCCTGTCATATATTTTTATCAGTGTTAATTTTCTTAGGGTCACCCTTTAAGTTAATCACTGCCTCTTCAGAATCTAAGGTATTATAGTTCCATGTCTCAGTATTTTAAAACTTTAATCACATAGAAATGCTCATAAAATCAAATGTTTTATGATGACAAATCCGGAGCATAATGGTGAGTCGTAGTCATTGTCCCTTTTTTGATAACTTCTAAAATCTGTATGTGGTCTAATGCAGTACAATTATTTTTAAATCAATTTATTTTAATTAGTTTGGAATCCAAAATCCCTGTGAATAACTTATTTTGATCTTTTTTTTTTTATTGTTAATAGAAATTATTTTGATGTTTGTAATGATCTTTTATAAAACTAACAAACGACTGACAGATTTATAGTTTTTAAAATCTATACTTTCATTTTTTTTATATATCATCAATAATTAGTTCATTTCCCCTAACATTTGGTAAATCATCATCTTATATATATTTAACATCCAAATATTTCTCCATTTCATCAACTATTTTTTAAAATAAGCCGCACCGCTCTTTGGATTTTGTGTCTCCGAACATAAATATGGAGTGGTGTCCCCAGTATATAAAAAAGGTGAATAAATAAATAAAATCTTTAATTTTTAATACAAGAGAACATATGCAACATTTATTCTTATCTAAATATTTTAATAACTCATTAATATTAATATAAAAGAAAAACAAAATTAATATTAACTTTATTTTCCTTGCTTTAATTTCAGCAAATTTATCTATTATCTCACTTAAATTTAAGTCTTTGCATAATTTACTTTTTATGGAAAGCAATGTAAGGTTAGATAGTCTTTCTTGTGCCATTGCGTTTTTTATTATTTTAAGTTTTGACAAACTGCATTCAGACTCAGCAGTGTTGATAGATGGGCCGAGCGAGCGGATTTTTCCACTACCCCAACCTCTAGTTTTAGTCTGGCCAGTAGTGTGGGACTAGTCTGTTACAAATTCTCAGCCATTATCCATTTATAAAAACATTCAAACGATTAGACGTTTGGAAATTGGGTGTGTTTCATTTCAAAAGTAAGCTTTAGCTTTATGTATAAGAACTTGCACCAAATGTCGGATTCTCAGTTTATTTTATTAATGCGTAAGATATATATTATGTGGTTAAATAAAATAAGATCACTTGGTGCGACGTCCCACTAGCTCCCGGGACCCTATGCATAAACCTGGTTGACCGACCTTAGGGACGCTACTGAAAATAGGTATAATAATTTCATCATTTTATAGATTTTTTTTATTCATCGTAGATTTAATTGCACATCACATCTGGCCTTTTAAATACTTGGTCTTTCAAAACGTATTGTAATTATAGGGGTTACATTGTTATGAAAGTGTATTGTGTTAAAATTTATAAAACATACATTCTTTGTTTTAAATTATACTATATTAAATTTATAGAATATAAATTGAGGTTCACTTATGAGTAATATATATATATTCATATGATTTTACATTATGATATTAGGATATATTTTGTAAATACATTTTCTAAATATTTATAAAAAGTCTTATCAATTAATAACTCTAAAAAAAAATTTAACATTTATTTCACATTTTGCTCCACAGATGGCATATGCTAAGGTGAAAAACGCATTGATAAGAGCAAAAACAGGGGAGAAAATATAGCAAGTTATGAAGATGTGATTAAGAACATGAAATCAATAAATGGACGGTTGTAGATATTGACTTACTAGTGGTTTGATAGCAGAGTAAACATAAGTAAGGTTTCTGATGTAAACATAGGATAAAATGTTTGTATGACAGAAAGTATAATATTTAGATGTTCGTAAGCTTTTATTAAAAATAAATATTTATTTGAGGGTGAAAGAATTTAGATAAAATGAAGTATTAAGCGATTTTATTTACTACAAATTTTATTAAACTAAAACAGGGTATAGAATCTATATTTGTAAAAATAATAACAGTAAGTCGGAAGTAGAACTGAAAAAGGAAGATATATTTAGATATAAAGAAAGGATTATAAGACACAAAAATATAAAAAAATAAATGAAAGGTTTATTATTAAGACATCAGAAGAAATTCTAGCACTAGACGTGATGGGGTGGGACCATGGCACATGGAAATTCAGACTCTAACATTAAGCTTAGTAGGGCAAATAACAAATACTAAAAATGGGGATAAGATGACATATGATAAAAAGGTATGAAAAGATTTAAAAGCACTGTTTGAAGATAATTATATAAAAAACGCTTAGAAATAGTCAATGATATTAATATAAAAATTGGTTTAATAAATATATATTGAATGAAGACAGAAATAAATGGAAAAATTGGCGGAAGATTTTTAGGGTAGAAAAGTTAAAATATTATTAGATTGGGATACGTGTGATATTAAAAAATGAAGCAGAATATGTTTAAAAATTTTAATACCAAAAAATACAGAAATATGATTATGACAAAAATGAAGTGGTATAGGGGCTGTTACTGAAAAGAATATTTTAGACAAAATTGTGAAGAATTGTGGCTTTTAAAAAATAGATGATTTGTAAAGAATAATATAAAGTATTGATTTTAGCCAATATAAAAAATTATATTAATAAAAGCATTGGAGAATATATGTGGAACATTACTGAAAATTTTTATGTGTTTGAAAAATAGGATGAAACAAAATATGATTGTTAGAGAAATAGATAGATGGGCAAGCATTTTTATCCCACCAAATACAAACAAATATACACAATTCAGCAATTTGAATAGGTTAGACTTCCACTAATTCAAAAATATGAGTAAAAATTAGAAATTTACATTATCAAGATAGAATTTCAAAAAATCCTTGATAATATAATGATAGATAAAAAGAAATATTAGGAAAGATAAAAAAGAATTAAAGTTGTTGATGAAAAAATATTCTATTAATGATCATAATATTAATAGAATCAAGAATATCTAAAAGCTATATAAAAGAGCTAATCCTTGATGGAGTTGTGTACCTCCTAATTCTTTAAGATAAATGTACAAAAATGTAAACAAAAAGTGATGAAACATACCATCAATAAAAACAGTGACCATAAAAAAGAGTAGTTGGGGAATAGGTAACAACTTTCCAAGATCAGTCAAAAACTGTCATGAGCCAGGCCTTACAATAACATTCATACTACAATTTAATAATAAAGCAATAATATAGAAGACAACATAGTACAAGCAGGTAAATATTATTTTGTCAGTCGATTCTGTAGTGGCATATCCAATATTCCCAAAAGCCCGCTGCCGCCCCTGACCAAACCCGTTCTTCATAGGGTGTTCTTTATCACCAAGTTTTCCAAGGTTAACATATCTGCAAGGATTCCCACTTGAATTGGATATTTCAGCAAAATTTTCAAAAAAGAAATATAAAAAATACTGAAGACAAGTGAATAATTGAGAAAATCTGATTTTCTACAATCTAAAGTCAAATCCTAGAACATTGAAAACCTGATTTGGATCAGCAGTTCGATTTCATTGACAGCTAAAACTTAACGGTCCCGGATCAGTTGTAGATGGTGCTTCTTTCTGATTTTATAATTTAACACTATTTCTTTTCGGGAAGGAATTGTCCCATTAAACTTTTTTCCAAAAATGTGTTCTGAGACTTTCAAGACATTGCAGTGATGTTGACACCAAAGAGGGATTTTATCATAAGAAGATGCATAACAACCGTCAGTGGAAAATCGGCAAACAAACGCTAGAGTTGCAACGCTTTCGTAACTTCTTTATAATTTGTTGGTTCTTTTTAGAAAGTATAAAGGAAAGTGAATATTATTTCCATAATTGCCAAAATAATAAACATCAGTTTATGTACCACATAGTAATCTGCTAAAATTCCCAATGATGGGTTTGTGAGTATTATTATCATTGGAAATATGCCAAGTATAACTGAAATTTCTGACTTTGTGAGTCCTACATCGTTAGCGAGAACCAGAAGATATGGCAAAAGTGCTTCTTGAGCATTAAGAACTGTGAAGTAATATGCTTTAAACGGTATTAATTCTCTATCCATTAAATGATTATTTAACTAAAAATTTCTTATAAAAACAAAAATTAAGATATATTTAGAATATATAAGTTGTTTATATGCAATAAACCTTCTTTGTAAAAAAAGCATATAGTATTGAAGAAAGATTAGTAAAGATAAGGTGAATAAGAGTTAATCTAAAAGAGAGGTTTAATAATATTTTTAAAAGGTTATTTTATTCCAGTACGAAAGCCCATAATTTAGCTAGTAATCGATTTTGACTATATAAAAGTTCTCTGTTAACCATTGCTTATTTAAGCTGACATTAGATGGCATTAGAGTAGAATGAAAAGAATTAAAAGCATATGATAAATGTAAACAGATAAACCATGTGATGTTTTGTTGTTAATATATTTAAAAATTATAAAAGATGGTGAATTTAAAACTGATAAAAGATGGACTGATCAAATAAAGATGTTTGGAAATAAATGGTACTAGAGTTATTAAAAATAATAAAAAAATATGCAGTAAACATAATTTAGAAAATTAAAAAAACAAGATAAGTAAAAGTATATCAAAAGCTATTAAAACCAATTAGACAATATCACATGACTTCTCAAATGTTTGCTCATATGCTTACAAAAGTAGATATCTTCATTTTATTTCAGAGATATTTAATGTTAGCTTGAGTAAATAATGGACACCAGCTCAGTAGATGGCTTTAAAAAAAGTGGGGATAACTGCTTATTGAAGCTTATAAGTAAGTATATAAGAGGTCACATGATGTTGTTGATGTTAATATTCCCAACTATAATATAGAAGGGGCTTACAAAATTAAGATCTTGGTGGCAGATCTGTAACATGTGAATATGCTTGGAGTTAAAACTTTAATTCAAATTAATAGTTTGAATAACAAAATCAAGTAGAAAATGGCTGTTAGTTATATGAGTTTGTTCCAGCTTTGAATTTTAGTCCTCAATAATAAAAGCAAAGGCTGTATGGATTTAGGACACTATATTATCAGTTATCTGCTGATTACTCAAGCTTACTATAGATGGCTCTATAGCAGGATGAAGACAACTGTTTTTGAAAATAATTAGAAGAGAAACTAAAGATTGAATGGGATAATTATTTTAAAAAACAGCTATTAAAAAATTGAGGTGGAAATAACATGAAATTAATAACATAACTGAAAAAAATTGATGTAGTAGGGAGAAATAGCATTGAAATTTTTTAAAGATGCATTAAAAAAAATATACGAGGAAAAAAAAACTTAAATATTGAGAAAAAAATATTTGAAAAAAAAAAGTAGAAATCTAAAAAAAAGAGAAGTCTAGATGACAAAAGATCAGAGAATAGACCTGCCTTAAAGAGATTAACTTTAAAAAGTAGATAGACTGATGGAATTATATTTATAGAAAACAAGACAGATTTAAAATTCCAAAAAAGTATATATGAATAATAATAAGATTCCAGGAGAGAAGAAGAATGTGAGGACTAGATTCCTATTTATTGCAACTTGATTTCCATTGAGAGTCAATAGATAAATAAATGATTGTGTTATAGAAATATTAATTAATTACATCAATTGTTTTTAAAACAAAAAAATATCAGGAAAGTTAAAATATTATAACATTCCCCTACCGATCACCCTAAGAGAAATGTAATAGTGATGGGTAATATTTATAGTTAATGGTACCAAATTGATGCCTCTATAATCTAAATTATAGTGCCATAACTATCATATGACATAATTTAAAACATCATTACCCATAATGCTAGCTTTGTATATGATAATAACTAATTACTATATGACAACTTGAAACATAATATCTGATTATCATAGACAGCGCTCTATATATAGAATTGAAAATAAAGAAATACAAAAACTTTAAATATTAACAAAACAGATAATTTAATAAAAATATGATCTAAACAAATAATCAAAAAATAATAACATAATTGTTTATATTGATATTAGAATAATAATTTCAAAATCGCCATATACCTATTGTATTCCTGTTTTTATTATTGTAGGCATTGGTCTAAAACCTCTGTAAAACGTTTTAAATTCGATGTAAGTGATAGTCTATATTGACATAATTTTAAATGTATATAAACAAATAAGCGCAACTCCAAGTTTCACTCTTCTAAAATTAAAATGCCAGCCTATAATCCCATTAATTGAAAACCTATTGCAGGAAGGAAAGAAACAAATATTATATTTCAAATATTAATAAATACTAAATAATTAAATATAGAAAGGCATAAATAATAATAATATTAATAAAATCTTTAAAAAAATAAGTGATATTAGTAACAAAAAATTATAAATTGAGATAAAAAAATAAAAATACACGTTCTCACCTAGAGAAATTTTAACATTTGAATTATAATAGATTTGCTCAGATTTGGTATGACTTTTGTATCTTGCGAGCTAATTCGAATTTCTGGATTGAATCCCGTATTTATTCAACTCGACTTTTTGCTGATGAGTTGCTCTCTCATGCTGTAAAATTCCTTTTTCTTATTCTTTGAAGTTTCATCTTTGGGCAACAATCACAATTTTGTTTTATCTTCATGTTTAAATTTGGGAAGTTGTTTTTTTTTTTTTACTTCAGTCAATCACATCATAAGAGATTCATCACAAATTGTGCACAACACTGTAGAAGATATGGCTCCATCTTAACATAATATTTATGGAAACTAATTACACATTTCAAATCTACAGCACTGTAGTGAAGCTTTTCCATTCTATATGGTATAATATAGTTTTGGTTTTATATCATTTATTCCAGATCTTCTTAATGTCCACTATCTCTTAAATTGCCAGATAAAACTTTTCTGCTCACTTAGACTATTTACAAAAGGAGCATAAAACAATTGGTTACACAATTAGTAAGTGTTGAAATGACAGTAGTAATCCTGAATTTGATCCTATATTTAATTCATATCTCATCTTATATTGTCATTTACATCAAATGTTAAATCCAATAGAACGTGATCATTCTTTTTCCAAACATTTTTTTGTTAATTTTACAGACTTAAAAAATAATTATAAGTTTTGAATCCTATTTATGCTCTTGCAGAATAAAATGTGGAGTATCTTTCATATTCCTAATAAAAATGCTCATTCTATAATTCATTTCTAAATTACAATAATTAATTCTGCACAATAGTTTATTTTTTTCAATTTACCAAAGTTACTTTATATCTGGAATTTAGTAAATCGTCTATGATTGCAGTTATAATTCAACTTTCTATCCTCCCACATAAATATTTGAAATTAACATCCTTAAATATTTAGAATGCAGATTTCATGAGCTCTCACATATATATTTTGATATTTTGACATAAATAAATGCTTTTTTAATGTTAAATAATTTAATTACTGATATATAGTCATCTATGACAGACATGTCCGTTTCTATTACAATATATTACAACATTATTTGCAATAAAATGCTTAAAGGCCTTCACAGGGATATATTTTATACATATCATCTGGAGGGTTATACATTCTGTTGACCTTAATGTGAAACTGAATTGAAATAAAAGTGTCTATTGTCATCCTTTGCTTTATTTTGTGTACAAAAGAAAACTGAGAATAAATGAATAGTTTATAACTATAAAGAAATTATATATCTTTTCATCTTCTTAGGCAAATCTACTATTAATCTCTTTTAGAATTTTTAAAACTTTTATGCAAGTCCTACCTCTGACCTTTATATATATATATATATATATATATATATATATATATATATATCCTGCATGGTTTAATGTACAATAGTAGAGATAATCTTTAACCTTTGATGTTGCATTTGGCTTGTTTTGTATATATATATTTGCAACTAGAGATAAACGTTTTAGTGGAAAACAATGCATTTCAAATAGATGGTTGTATCCTCTAAACAAATAGTGATTCTTGATGAGACTTGACAGAATAATTGGAAATATAGTGGAGAAGCCTTTCTTTCTGAAGTACTTGGTTTCATAATATTACCTAATCGCTAAAAACTGTCAAGAGTTTTTAATGCACTATTTTTATCTATGCATAGACATATAACTTCTTATTGCCAATGTATAACATTTTATAACATCTTTCAATTCCCATTCATTTTGACACTAATATATTCCATCTATAAATCTTGAATTTTCTGTCTCTAATGTCTCTTTCTACTCTCTCTTTACAAATCCTTTTCGGTTATCCTCTTTTTCTTTTTCCTAGTGGTAACTAATTTACTACTTATTTTGTTAATCTTTCCTGACACCTTCTCTGTATATATCCATGTCATTTCAATTGTATTGTTATGATGTCATTTACTATATTGTGCTCAATATTCATTATTTCTTAAATTATTATTGTTGCTTATACATTGTCTCCTTAATCTCTCTGCAAGATCTAGCAATCCTTTTCAATAAAAATAATTTCTACTCCATTCTTTTTTTCAACAAGGCAAATATCACTTCCATAAATGATTCTTTTTACTATATTAATTATTTATTGATTTAGTGATATATTTGATCCCACAATGTCCTATTTAATATTTATTGATTTGACATTTCTATCCTCTACAGTTTTTTATTATAGCTTCATGCTATTCCCTTTAGGTATAATCATGTCTGGATATCACATTCTCTAATCTGTTATCAGTCTTTTATCAGTTTTATACAAAATTTTTACTAAGATAATTACAACTCATCTACAGAAAACACTGGATTTTCACCAACCAAGAGAACAAGCTGGATTTAAAAGTGGTTTTAGTACAGTAGATCATATCCAGGTATTGAGAGAAATTATAGAAAGGACAAATGAATATGAGTTGTCATTATGCTTAGGATTTGTAGATTATGAAAAGGCATTTGATTCTATAAACATTTCTTCAGTGATTAAAGCATTGGATCATCAAGGTATAGATCCAGGATATTGTCATATTTTAAAAAAAATATTTATAAAAATGCAACAGCAACAATTAGATTACATAATGATAGCAGGAAAATCAACATTGAAAAGGGTGTAAGACAGGGTGATTCCATATTTCCAAAACTTTTTACAGCAGTGCTACAAGAAGTATTTTGAGGATTAAAATGGGAAGCTAAATGAGTGAAAGTAAATGGAGATTATTTAAGTCATTTAGATTTTGCAGATGATGTAGTTGTTTTTGCAAATAATGCTTTAGAGCTACAGAAAATGTTAAAGGAGTTATCATATGAAAGTAGGACTAAAGATAAATGTTAAAAAGACTAAAGTAATGTTTAATAGATTTTCTCAAAATATGAAAATAAAGATTAGTTATGATGAGTTAGAAGAAGTTAACAGTTACAAATACCTTGGTCAGATTATTAATACAGATGCAAATATAATGGATGAAATTAATCATAGAATTAAACTTGGTTGGAATGCTTTGGTAGAAATAACTTGATACTAAAAGGAAATATGCCTATGTGTTTGAAAAGGAAGGTTTTTAATAAATGTGTGTTGCCCATTCTTACTTATAGATCTGAGACTTGGACACTTAATAGAAGATCAATACAGAGACTTCAGCCCACTCAAAGAAGTATGGAGAGATGCATGTTGGGAGTAACAAGAAGAGATTGAAAACGCAATGCATGGGTAAGAGAACATACAGGTGTTACTGATCTAATTGAAAAAATTAAAAGACAAGTGGAGTTGGGCAGGACATATTGTTAGAAGAGATGATAATAGATGGACAATTGAAATTTTAAACTGGATACCAAGAGATTGTAAAAGACCCAGAAAGAGACCACATGTGAGATGGATGGATGAAATAAGAAAGTGTGCAGGGGTGATGTGAAGAAGAGAAGCTAAAGATAAGAAAAGATGGATTGAACTTGGAGAGACATTCATTCTGCAGTGAATTGATAATGGTGGGTGATGATGATGATGATGAATCTGTTATTAATCTTCCAATATTATATCCTGTTATGTTCATTCAACATAAATGTTGTTTATTTGTTATATTTATTTCTCTTTTCCCTTTTCTACATTCATCTGTTCATTTTCTAGTCATATAACTCATATCGTCATGGTCCTGAGACAAAATTGTGTATTATTATTATGTAAAAGAATTCCATGTTAAAATATTTACATTGTAATATTTTGAGTTCTAGATGTATAATATGGTGAATGGCAACATCCATGCTTGACTCTTTTGATTATTTTTATATTGTCCAAAATTATATTTCTTATTTTTAGGTTTAAATTTATCTATTATCTAAAAATCGAGTCAGTTATATTAATTCTGACCTAAATATTGAATCAGACATTAATTCAACATTATAACATAACCTTTAATCTTGAACTTCTTTTTTCTTTTAAAAATAGTCAGTATAAACAATATTCATCAAAATATAAAATCACAAACCAATTTTCTTTAAAAAACTTGTTTTTTATTATTATGACTATATGAATTTTAATTTCAAGACCAACGTTTCGAAAGGAGCTGAGATATTAGATTTATAAATAGAGAAAAATATTGATAACCAGCAGTCAAATTACTGAATACTGAGATAGTAATATGGATTAATACGATGTTGTATCTCCAGTGTGTGGTCATACTCATATTGTCTTATTCTAAATGAGATTTGCAAGAAGAAGGGAAAACAATTGGCTGACATTGCTCTGGTAATTTCTTGGTTTCTGATTGACCTATAGTTCATCTTTCATTAATTTTTGGCCATGTATCATAATTATGTAAATCATCCCAACCAATCTTTTTATATGTATGTAATGTTTTTTTTTACAATTTAAGCATAACAGTTTGTATAACATAATCTTATCATCTAAAAACAAATTCGATTTGAACCACCATTATGTCATCAGCTCAGATGATGTGTTTAATGTCCATTGTCTTATTAGAAATATGTCTAAAAATTCTAAAATAAATTACGTTAAAAATGTAGCAGAGGGTACAAAAAGATTACCAGCAATGATCAAGTTATCACTTGGGCACAATATTCTTAGACCAGATAACCCAACCATATTTCAGTTAAAGATGTTTAAATGCATGAAGCTATACATTTGTCAGTGCAATAAAGTGTTCTTGTTTTGTGTAAAGAATTGCCATGATGATTTATCACATTTATCACAGCTATAAGAAACAGAATGGAATAACAGAAGCAAAATAGTTCCTTATCTTTTGAAATAATATTAAATAGAAATGGATACATATTTACACAAATGTTCAAATTTGGTGATTTGTTTTTATTTAGTACTCTCTTTTAAACATTTGTAATGATATGGTATATTAAAGACAATATTAATACCCTATAGTCAAAAACATTGAAAAATATTAAATACAGTCTTAATGCATTTTTGGTGTCAAGCACTTCTTATTATTAAAGGTCAACCATTTTGTCCACAAGAAGAACAGTAAGAATATGCAATTATACATTTGAGTGTAAATATTTCATAATTTATTCAAGTGAAGATTTTTAAATTTTTCAATTCATTATTAAATCTATAATGATAATTAATAACTAATTTTTTTTTAATTTTTTATTTTCTGAATATACTTACAGGAAATGTAAAATTAAAGGGATGTAGTTTATGAATTCTTTGGATCCATAACGTCATTGTTCCAAGTTTCCCTCTCATACATAATATGTTAAAAGAAAGTTGTCTTAACAACAGTTTGAGATTGTTGATTGTTATCTATATTGGGATTGTTTAAGCATTGACTGCTTTTTAATGGATAACATATTGTGTATAATAGGTTACATTTTGTAAATAATTCTTGATTAAAATATAATGTGCATAGTTTATTGAACTGCCAATGTACATTACTTTTCAACATGGACATATATATGTCAGATGTTTTTATATGTATAATATGCATACATAATTAAGATTATAATATAAACAAAGTTTTTCAAACTTAATAATAAAATTATTAAGTGAATTTTGGAATATGTGTGCTTAAATGCATAATGCATGAAACCACTAAGACATCACAATATTGCCATGTTTACACAATCTGTAAAAACAGTAGCAAGCTCTCCATATAATTGTAACTATTCATACAGTATTAGAACTCAATGCAAGCCATAATAATTAATGGATGCTAGAAGGTTTGTGCATAAAGTCCCTAGCTATCCCTAATAATCCACTATACCCATTATTAGTTTCTAGCCTAAGGATTTCATCAGTGAGTAACCTTGGATCTGATAGCAGTGCACCTAGATTATTGGATCTAATGCAAACCTCCAGCAGCCACATTTTACCTATTTGATTAACTATAAAGCTAGGTGCCCAAGATGAAAATACAATGTTTTCAACTCAAGCTCATTCAATTGTATAGTCAAACAGATTTGAACTTACTTTAGCATCCATACCCTTTAATATCTTTGGTTTTTCAAAAACCACAGTCACCATTATTCTATGGGAATGATAGGTAAAAAAAAAATCACATGATCATCATTTCTTATGCCTATACATGTTGTTACTAGGAGTACCAAACTTTCCATACAGTAGTGCCACCAAGTGCAAGATTTCATAATCAATACATGCAGGATGGTTTATGTATAAAATGCCTATCTAGTTCCTATTCATTCAACATCTCCAGTTGAGTTTCTATCTTGTGGCTTTCATCATTGAGAAGCTTTGGATTTGAGAGCACTGCACTTAGATCATTGGATCTAAAGCAAAACTCCAGCAGCAATTTTTTTTGTCTTTTACAATAGCTTGCACTGAGTGGCATGAAGAATTTGCTACTGTTTTAACAGCTTGTGTAAGCAAATGATATCATGATCATATGATCTTTTCATGGTTGAATAGCAATCCTGCACATATGATGATTGGACTATGGTTATCAAAAAAATCAAACATATCAAAATATATATTTTATGACTGTACAATTAATTAGCTGGAATTAAAAACATTATTGTGGTTCTAGTTATGGATTATAGCTTTATAGTTAACTAAATAAGTAAAAGGTGGCTTTTGGAGGGTTGCATTAGATCCTAAGGCCTATGTGCAGTGCTCTCATATCCAAGGCTTTTCACTGATGAAGGCCACAAGCCAGAAACCAGTCTGGCTATATTGGATGAGTAGGCACTAGATAGGGATTTTATGCATAAACCTTTTAGCATCCATTGATTACTATGGCTTGCACTCAGAGACATTATTGTATGGAGAGTTTGCTACTCAATAATATTTTCTTTAGATGTAGCTGTTTGCATCAAAATTGCATTTAAGTTTTATTTAATATTTTAAATGTTTCCTCTGATGTAGTAATGATAGCATGTAGATCACTCAGAATCAACTTTAATGTGATAATAATTGATTACATCATGATTAAAGTAATCTATATCCCTCCATTGTATTTGCATAAACATAATTTTAAATAAAATAGAAAAAATGCATTAAAAATATAATTTTCCAGCATAAAATTTACATCATAAAAAAACAAATTAACTCTATTATTCTAATTTTATATTTATTATGAGAAAAAATGAAAATTTAAACTTAATAAATGTTTTGTTTTTCTGAAACTTTTATTATTAATATTTTTTAATTAATTATAAATAATTGCTTTTTAAAAAATTAATAATTTTAATTAAAAAACTAACTGAATGAAATATTTCTCGGAAAATTCTATTGCAAATTCTGCTATTCCTTTTTATTATTTATCTAAACGTTTAATTATAAATTTATTAAACGCACATTGATTACGTAAGTAATATTTACTGAGGCTATAACCTACTATCGCATGTTATACGCATATTGTCGAGGTTATAGCCTCAGTAAATATTACTAAACGTTTAAATAAAATAATATATTGCTTATGTATGAAAATTGCAGCTTTTAGAATTTTTTAAATATCTACAGATCTGAAATCATTTCCTTTAATTTAATCAAAAATATCGTTTATTTTTTAATAAAATATTGCAGGGTAGTCATATTTAAATAAATAAATAATTTTTTATTCCAATTATTATTACAAAATGCAATCGTGGCCATTTTCTAAGGATCCTACTGTTAGTTGGGAACTAGAAAATTAAAGAATTTATCTACTTGGAAAAGAGGTTGCACTCCAGGTTTGATTGTTATCATCTTTTTAAAAAATAGCCAATTATTTTGAAATATAATTTTTAATTTAATTTTTAATATCTGATTGATTTAAAATAATATAGTAATCAAATGAGATGTAAAATCATAGCATTAATGTTTTCTTTTCTCAGTCACAGTATAACTCAATGCAAACCAATCTTATTTTTGTAATAGATACACATGTCCTGAAAAAGTTCCCTTGTCAGTCATAAAAAAATAAGAGTAACAACCAACAATACATTAATCTGTAATTTTATAAACTTTACTTCTTTTCTTTTTAATTTGTAATTCAATACACAGTGTAGTTTGCTATCAAGGAAAGATAAAACATATTACGAATTAACTACGGCTAAGCACTGCTTTCGAACAAACAGGTCAATTCATTGCACTAAATAAAGTCAAATTTCTAAATGAAGGAAAGAAAATATAGAATGAATATATAAGAGTGATTGATATTTAAATTGATAGATTTACATATTTCATTTGTGTGATAAAGCATCACATGAATCTTTTTTATTCATCGTGTAGGTGTCATGATAAACCACACCTTCTTAATTTTTTTTTTTCTGGTAGATTGCTCTCGGTACAAAATATGGATTGAAGTTGTGACCAGAATCAATTTTATCTTCCAGAAACGCCAATTTTATATTAGTCTGTTCTTGTGTGACTATCTATATATATTTATGTTGTATTAATCTAGTGACATTATTAGCAAGGTATTTATATATAATAAATTGTATTGCAAATGAGTTTGTTGCTATTGATTTTGTAGATGATCTGGATGACCTGGTCCAGAGGCAACTTATCTTTAGTATTGTTTAATAACTGATTTAGATTGGGAGAGGTTCTGAAGCTAACATTAAATGACTCAGAGCAAATTGTCTAAATCAGTTGCAACAAATCCACTTGCAGTGCAATTTGTTACAATGAATTCCACACCAATGACACTAGGTTTGCACTATATTGTAGTTATGAGCTACAACCTGCCACACCATCCAGTTATTTAAGACACTCTACCAATTGGAGCCTCGTAACATGTTTGCTTAACCAATAAATTGCCAAGCAAATTGTCATATTAACATTTTTTTTCTTTCCAACATATACATGTGTATAAACATTTTTTTATTTCTAAAGAAGTAATAAAAGCCATTGGGAGAAACAGATAGGTATATTAACACTGGAATGAAACATATTATATGTTAATAATTGGGGATGACTACATCAACAACGTGAACATAAACCTCAAGAAAACAATGACTAAATTAAAATCTAAACACATAGCAACCATTTGTAGAAATGAAATTTAAAATATTTATAAATTATTATTTTTTATTTATAATCCCATTTATTTATATTATGTCTGTTAAATAATAGGAAATGTCAAGGTTAAAATGCTTAAAAAAACTTCACATGACCTACAATGCAGCATTAATTGTTATACTGTCTTCTGCATTCGAAGATAGAACATTATTTTTTTTTCTGCTTAAAAATAAATTTGAATACAAAATGGATGTGAATGTTCGAATTTAAATATATATAATTTTTTTAAAAAATTATTAATCAAAATGACCAAAAGCTAAAATTTTAAAGCAATTGTTTGAAGGGGAAGAAATAATTTGAAAGTAAGAAGATTTAAATTATTTGCTAATTAGACACATTTCAGTTAAATTTACGTGTTGCAGTAATATTCAATAATTAATTGTTTTGATATATAATAATATTGTCATTGAAATCTTGAGAAGCAAATGAATCAATAAATATATATTATTTTTATATCATGATTGCTTGCTGAAAAGTTTGTACCATGGGGTAATAATACGTCATCAATAAAGCCATGAAAAGTTAAAGATTTTATCTGCCCATTTAGGAGAAACTTGAAAACCATCTTTGCTTTAAATAAAATGCCTAACCAAATCCAAGACAGGATAATTGGAGAACATTATTATTTTTTGACCCAGACAAAAAATTTCTATTCTTTGTGGGAGCAGAACTTCATCTCCATTCCTAGGAATTTATTTAGCAAATAAACAATTCCCAGCAGACTCATCGGACTTTAATTAACAAAATGGGATAAAAGTTGTGATTTTTGTTTTATTATTTTGTCTATTGTAAATTTTATGTATTATTTTCGTTTCTACCAATGGAAGCTAATGTGTATAATTTTGGAGAAACTCTGTATGAGAGTAATAAGGGTGGGGGGGTTAGATTTAAATATATATATATTTTTATCATCTTTAATTGTATAAAGAATAAAAAAGTTAATAGTTTTGACCTCCCCATCTGACACTTTTGACAACATATAGGAAATTAAGAGGTAAGAAATTTTAATATTATCTCATAGTAAGCAAAACACAATGATAGATTTATTTATTATTAATTAAGCTTACTTTTGTATTGATTTTATAAATCAATGATTTATAACCATTGATTTATCTGGACAACAAAGATTTTTTTTTGTTGTTGTTGCTATGTTTGTATATATATTTTAAATTAGCCAGCTAAAATCAAAATCAGATATACATATTATGATTTTACATATTCGTTGTTGTAAATAATTAGCCAAGTACATGAACTTCTACCATGGGTTTAGGGCAAGGATTTTATTTTTATTAATATCATTATAGATATCAATATGGTAGAAATTCATCCTTGACAAAATAAATTACAAGTGTATCAGATTTAATTGTTATTCATATTTTTTTTTGTTAATCAATAAATGTTTATATAATTCGTTATTTTAATTTGGTCTCTAACTCATCATTATTTCCATATCCAACATCAGCTTTATAACTCTTCATTATTCCCATACCCATTATAAACATTATTATCTTATTTAGTTTTACACCTATTAATATTATTACTATGATAGAGGAAATACATATACATATTTAAAGTTATTTATTATAACTTTTAATACATATATACTTATACTGCACATACATATTTTTTATATATCTTATGCTTAATTGATTTTTGGTGATTAATTATCACCTATATAGAGGTGCAATAGCTACTATTAGTGTGATCTCTTTCCCTGGTAAGAGAGCTCAGGCAATTACTTCCTGAGTTCGAATACTGTGGTATAATGTGGCTAGAAAGGGGTGAGAATTGGATGAACTGACCCAAATTGTATCTAGGTTAATAAAAACAGGTATATCTAGTCTATTGGAAGTAGGTACAATCATAGGTTATGTATTTCATCGCGTAATCACTTGCATCCTATCCGAAGACCCAAAGTCCGACCATAGTAAGATGCGCTCCCCGTATCTCTTCTGGAAACCACCAGCCCATTACAATATATATATATATGGACATGCAAAAACAATATCCAAAATAAAATTGGTGTTTCTGGAACATGAAATCAATTCTGATCACAACATTGATCTATTTAACAGTCAAAGTAGTTTACACTGAATGCAGTGATTGAAAACAAAATTTAAGGTGTAGTTTATTGCTAACAGCACCTATGTGATAAGTTAAAAAGATTTACGTGTTACTTCATTATGCAAGTGGAATATGTAAATATATCAATTTAAATATCAATCACCTTTTATATATGTTTTCTGCTCTCTCACACTCACAAATTTGACTTTATTTAGAGCTACGAATATGACCTGCCTGATTGAAAGTAGTGCTTTGTACTATTTTTAATGTTACTTCATAATAAACTATGCTCTGTATTGAAATACATTAATCTCTTTTTTATGTTAATAATTGTGAACATGTTCAGTCTTTCACATTAATTAGTACTTTTACCTTATTTTAGCCTAGCCTGGATAGCATTGCTCATAACTAACAAGATAGAATTAAATACAACTCATTTTTCACAAGTTCCCCTTAACAGTTCATAAGAGGAGTTGTTCCCATGACATACAGATCTTATATGCTGCTATGTTCAATGTTTGCCTTATATTGTGACAAAGAAAATAATTATATAGAGGCAACATCACCTTGACTTGCTTATTGATATATTTCCCATATTTTGGTATGGATCTATTGCTCAAAAGTTTATGTAAATTGAATTTTGGGTTGCTTGTGGCATGTTTAAATAGGCTTAGTTAAAATCATGATAATAATTGAATAGTTTATTAGTTCATGTTTATAAGAAGTGATTAAGTTAGTGTTCAGTCCATTGTCCTGAAGTTTCAGAATCTAACACAGTACTTATGGTCATTTCATCAATCATTCATGATTTAGGCTATAATAAGGATGTGACCCTACAATTTATTTACTTATTTCATTAATTGTTAATGATGTTCCTATTATAAAATAAAGATTTAATTGGTCTAAACAAATGTCATTACCCTTAATAAGATATATCTTTTGTCACAATAATATTGGCATTTACATTATCAGTATCTCCCAATAATTTGAAAATGGTTGAGAGTAAGATTTTGTAAAAAAAGTTATCCAGTTTTATTAAAAAGTTTGCATCTCTGGGATCAATTCATTTTTTTTAGTGGTCATTATTCTTTTAGATTAGAATGTATATGGTAAAATGAAAGCTATAAGTATATTACAAGCATATTATTAAGATTTAAAAAAATCTGGCCGATTAAAAGATTAAAATTTACCTGAAATGGATTCAGAAAGTAAGGATTTAACTGACATAAAGTGGAATCTGTAATATCAAATAAGGAACATTAAATTATATTACAGTGATTGTTTCACTTAAGAATTTTATAAACCACTCATAGCATTTCATTCTATGGGCTAAGTTTCAATTCATTCTCATTTGAAAGCTGTTTCAACAGACTTTGGAATTTATTTTCAAGTAATCATACTAATTAGAGAATGTTGGTCAGTTAACTGATTATCCATTAAAAAGTGATATACACAAACAAAAGTTAAAGGAATTTCAAGTCACAACAATCTGCCAAACATTTTAGCTTGCCAAAGCCATAACTCAATCCCAAGCTCCAACAGTTGGATCATAGCATGTGTTATCAAAACACAACATGTCTTTCACAGTCATGTCTGAGTGGCAACAATTTATTTTTGGATTTATTTAAGAATAAAAATGAAATTATTTCTATCTTAGAGACATGCAACTTGCTCAGAGAATCATATCCATGAAAATTAATTATTGTGATTTGGTTGAACAATTGATTGATAATATTAATAATTCTGCTGGTTTCCTCTCATTCACCAATATAATACCACATTTTTCAGCTTCGGAATTTTATAACAATAGTTTTTAAGAATATGTGTAAAAGAGGAATTTTTTACAATATTACTACTAAAAAAACATCAGGGGAAGATGTGTGTTGTGCCTATTACAAATATATAGAAAAGAAATGTATATAAAGATGTATCAATGACAATTTCCTAGTGAACCATCACTAGGGAAATTAATGGATTTTGGCTTAGTTTACCACAGATAAGAATTACTAGATTTTCTTTCAGAACTAATTATTATCATTCATCAGTGAATCCTTGTTGTAAAATTTCTAAATATGCATCATATTTTGGAATCTGCATGAAAATTGTGAACTTTCCTCAATTCAAAAAGAACTAGAAGAAAATAGATCTACTTAAGTGGAATCATGAAGATATTTATTAGTTAAGACAGAGATATTTTAATGAAATTCAAAGATTTGATATATAAAATAATAATAAAAGAATTAAAGCTATGAAATGAAGAATATGTTGAACTTAGTGATAAGGTTTGGTTGATAAATTTAACTTTCGTAGACACAACTGTCTTTAAACAACTAAAGTTGTAACTGAAAGGAAGAAACAGAATTATTGTTGAAATGATTATGTATGTTAATCTTTTCAAAAAAGATTAAAACAAATCTCTTCTCAGTGGATTAAGAACAATTAAAAGTTGTTAAGTACTTCTGACGAATGTCTGAAAAATGCAAGCGTATTCAAAAAAAGACTATAACCTTTACTCTGAACTTAAGATTATTACTAAGATGGTATTGTTAATGAGGCAAATATGATTAAAAAGATAAGTAATATAGTTTCTTTATCTATGGAGAAAAATAAAATTCTTCAAAAATATATAAATCTAAAAGCATATAGTTCACATCCTAACAATGTCTTGTGAAATTAATTATAATTAAAATGAAATATTTAGCCACATTCAATTAGATATAAATATGTAAAAAAAAATCAGATTGAATTAAACTAAAGAAATGTATGTGATTTTTCTGTCTGACACATGTTGAGAGAGCAATCACATCACCAAATTATACATTTCACCCATCCATTCTCTTCATTGTCCATTCATCAATTTCAGTTTTCTTCATTGATCAACTCTTCAATTCCAAGTAACTCTTAACATCTCTTATATTATCCAGCAATGTCAACCTTTTCCATCATTTTTTTGTTTCTACTTACCATTCCCTCCAAAACATCTTTCATTAAACTATACTTTTTTTAATATATATCCAATCCAGTTTCTTTTTCTGATTTCCTCAATCAATCTTCTTTTTTCATTTACTCTATTCAAAACTTCTTCATTTGCTATTTTGTTTCGCCAACTAATTTTACCCATCTTTCTTTATGGCCACATCTCAAAGACTTTCAATCTGTTCCTAATTTTATTACTGTGTCCACATTTTACAACCACACAAGAATATACTCCAGCCATAGCATTTAATTAATCTTTTTAATTTTCTCTTCAAAGATCCACAAAATATTTCTTTTCTCTTAATAAATGCCTCCTTTGACAATGCTATAGTCTTCTTTTAACTCCACTTCTTCCCTATTTATTCAACCAACTACACAAATATCTAAATGCCTTTATCTGTTAAACTATACTATCATGAATTTCAACTTGCAGTCTTTGTGCATTCTCCCCTATCCATAAACACTTAGTTTTTGCAACATTAAACTTCATTCCATATATTCTATGTATTCTAAAGATGCTTTTCATCCTCGGCTATAAGACACATATTATCTATTCTATCTCCAACATTTTCTCTTCCACAGTTTAAATATTTTTAACATGTTTTCTAAATAAATATTAAAGGTAACAGGCAATATAGTGTATTCTTGCTTAACTCTTCATTCTACCATCACTTCATCAGTATATATATAAAATTTGAATTATTTTACTGAAAGTTATTTGGTTTTATAAATATAATTACATGATAACAGATAGCAGCCTATTTAAACCATGAATATTCAATCTGTTGCCATATCAACTTTTATAAATAACAGATGGTTTACATTTTTACTTATGGAGTTTGCCTTGCCAACACATTGAAAATTAATTGTTTGGATAACCTTGTGGCTGTGCTCATGTAACTACATGATAAATTTAACAAACTAGCTTTCAGCAAAATCTGGTTTATTATCTAAGTAATAATTGATAACAGTGGGGTTTGAAAGTTTAAAATGACTATTTACTTGCATGCTTTCAAAAGACACTATATTTGCCCGTTTAATGGAGTTTATGTAAACTTCATATTGAAATTTCACTCTGTTAAATGTACATCAATAGTCCAAGATTCATCTTTTATTTATGGAGGTTTCCTTGACAACCGATTGAAGATTTATGACCTAGATAAGTCTATGGGTGTTGTTATGTGATTACAATATGTTGAGTGTGATATAGCTCTGAAATGGCAGGTTAAGTAGTCAACACCCTCAGCTATTTTGTAAGAGGATATATAAAGTTTTGCATTGAATAAAGTATATAAAAAAGAGTTTTTATTATTTATATAAGCACTTGTAGAATCTAGTAGATGGTAAACATTATTAGACAAAATATGATTCTTGTCTAACAGATGACTGCACATAATCCTCTTAAGATTAGCAGCTAGTGTTTATATCTGAGATATTCAAAATTAGTAGTCAGCATGCAGTTCAAAAACATTAAAATACCATCACGTAACTGCCCATATGCTTAATAAATACATTCACTCTATACAAATGAACAGGCCTGAGTTTGAAATCATTTTAGTTTGAATAAAGTTGGCTCCTATCTGCATAAAAATAGTATTTTCAGGTTCAAATCTTAATCTTCCCTGATTAATAGTAAATAGAAACTAGTCAGTGTGGAGACTGGTGTTCTATAATACTGTACCATCCGGTATCCATTGACTATTCAAGCACATAGTAGATCACAATAAAGTAGGATGAAAATATCTTGACAGTTTTTGGAATATAATAATGTCAGATCAATTTGAATTCTGACTCTTCCAGCATTCAAACTTTCTATGAACTTTCATGTAATAAGGTTATTTACTTATTTATTTTCCCAGTAAAGTTTAGTGCAGTGTCACAGAGTATAACTCTGTAGCATAAAGTCCTCATTTTCATTTCTGTTCTACAGTCCCAGTGATTTAACCTCTTATGAACTACTGAGCATTAAAGCCATTTGATCATTTGGTTTTGGTCTACATTGTTTAGTGCAGTGTTAAGGGTGTCAAAATTTCTAGAATACAGAATTCTTGGATTCCAATGCTGGCAACTCTGTGTTTGAATTCTTAAGTGCACCAAACAGTAAAGCCATTCAATTATTTTTCAATATGTATAAACAATTTGTTTTACATAAGTTGCAATATTTTTCCAAGAATGCTACTCTTATGTTTTGGTAATTTGCAAATCTGAGAAAAACTGCTGAAGAGTTGAAACTGTCAGTTATTTTGAAGGATAAAATATTATATTGCATTATTTTGTGCATACAAAAATATATTATTTATTTTTTCTTTTGTAAATGTAAGATTTTTATAAACACCTCATTGGAAAACAAAAGTCTCTTCAACAGTGTTTTCTTGGAAAATCATGAAAGATATGGCAATGAGGGTGCATGTTTGGGCATTTTTTATCATTGTTTTAACTTTTAGCTAAGGATGCTTAAATATCCATTTACCAACCAATATTTAATGATTGGCTGAGTTTAATATGAGATAGCTTTCTGAAAGAAAATCCTAACATTTGACAAGAGTTTCACAACCCGGTTCAAACCCCAAGTCTTAGGCATGGCAGGTGGATATATTATCTCTTCATTATGAGATACATTTTTGTAAATATAAGCTCACATACATCGAAAGTCTTGTGGGTTAGTGAATAATATGGTCTGTTATATGCCTGCAACCTGCATTTAAATCCAAGCAGAACAAAACTTGCGAAAAATTTCCAGCTCATAATAAGATAGCTAAAAATCCTAAATTATAATTTTTTATGTTTATAGTTTTTTTTTTATTGTTTTTTTTTTTTAAAGAATATAGTCTTTATTTTATATAAAGTGTTACAAATGAATTTCTCTAGACAACAACAACAACAACAAAAAACTAGTATAAATTTACATTTTTACTAATAACTTCCTGAATTTCTTGTACTAAGAACCAGTCCATGTGGGTAGGTAGATTTCTTTGGGTGCAAGAAGCTTATCTTTTTTTCGAATAGAATTAAATGTATTTTTAATAAATAGTTGTAAGTCCAATGGAGAATTTGTTATAACTATATGGCATCTAAGTAACCATATTACATGGTTAATAAATATGCATCTTCTGATATTGCAGAAATTACCCATTTTAATATTATGAATGATATCAAAGAGTTCTGGATTGTGATTATTGAAATAATTTTGAATTATATATTTTGCTTCTCTTAGTCCCGAGCAAAAAACAAGAATATGATCAAATGTTTTACTATCTTTTTTACACAAAATACATAAGGAATCAATCTTTTTAAATCCTCTATTTGAAACAAGGAAATCGTTGGTAGGAAGTGAAGATATATTTATTTTAATGATAAAATCAATATATTTAGGCATTAAATAACATTTTCTCATTTTATTAAAAAGATTGATATTAGTCACTTCAAGATAACTAGGAGGGCATATCAGCTGAGGATTCATCATTTTAAACGTGTCCCAATATGTGTGCTTATTATTAAAAAGAATTTCATTTAAATCCATTTGTTTATCAATAAGTGAGATGAGAAGTTGTAGCCAATTTTTTTTAATATTCGGGGGAGGTGTATCTGTGGGAATGATTGTGTCAATAATGCTTTGGTAATTAAATTTAATCTTGATGTAGTAGAATAAATTAACTATATTTTTAATCAATAATGTATTAATTGAATGTAAACCTAGGCCATTAAATATTTTTGGATTTTGCATTTATGTATACTGATACAGACCACTTTTTTTTTTTTCCAAAGGAGGCCAGAGCACAATGAGTTAATTTGTGAAGTAAATTTTTTAGTAGGGTTTAAAATCGGCAAATAATAATTAATTCTGCTGAAAACAAGAGAATTTAGTAAGAGAACTTTATCATATAAAGATAAGTAAATGCTTTTTAGAGAATCTATTATTTTTTTATTGATATAATCAATTTGTCTTGTAACATTTTCCTCATTTTGTTTGGTGAAAGGTACAGTGGTATACCTAAAAAAGGTTGAGGTTTTGATGAGAAACATGAAGGGACATTTTCTCCTGAATGAAGCTTCCAAACTGCAGATTTCTCTAGATTAAAATTTAATTTGTATTCTGATGAAAACTTTTTAAGGATTTTTTCAAGTTCTGGTAGGTGTTTAGCTGATGGCAGCATTATATATGCAAGATGTTTAATGTCTTTGTTTAGAAAAGGAACAAAAACTCCAGGAAGTTTTGTTTCCATTTCTATGAGAAGGGGGTTAATATAAGCAATGAATAAAAGTGCACTCAAGGGTGAGCCCTGAGGAATAGAAATCGATGGTTTAAAGCCAGGTGCAATTCTACCATTGAGTGTAATGAAAATTTCCCTATTAAATAGAAGATTCTCTATCATAGTAAGGTAGACGGAGGGAACTCCATATTGTTGTAGTGTTTTCATTAATATTTTAATTCTTACTGAATCAAATGCTGCTATAATATCTAGTTGTACAGCTACTGGCTTTGATTTTCTCTTAATTCTAATGTATTCTGTTAAAATTTTGAAAAGGCAAATTGCATGCATTGTGAATGAACCTTTCTTTGCATATTGAGTAGAAGAAATATTATCTAAAATCTTTTGTTGAATCTTGTCTTTAATCAGACCTTCTATGATCTTAATAAGAAGAGGAGTCATAGAGATAAGTCTTATATTTGATGTAATAGAGGGAAGACCTTTCTTTTTTAAAAAAAGGCACCAATGAAATAGGGTAGAGGCCAGGTATGTCTTGATAACATGAGGCTATGACGTCAATGACGCCTTTTATAATTGGAACAGTAAAGTGAGCCAAATATGATAGTACAAATTTTGGGAGGCCATGAGAGCCAGGATGTGTTTTTTCAGGAAGTGAATTTAATTTGTTTAAAATTAATTGCTCAGTTATTTCATGATCATTTTTTTGACTATTGTTGAATATGGTTCTAATTTGATTGCCGGATGTTGTACAAAGTTTATTGAAGAAGAAATTCCTAATAATCATTAGCATTGAAGAACCAGCATAGTTGGCTCCATTGTCTAAAATGGATAAAGGTGTAATAAGTTTTGGTTTTGATTCTAATGCCCAACGAATATAACTTTTAGTCCAGGCATGTCTACTGGCTAGAAAAACTTTAGATCTCTTAATAGAAATATTTTCAGCCTGTGCCCTTTGTAATTCTTTATATTTAATTTTAATTTGAAGTATTTTATTAATATTAAGTGTCGTAGAGGGCATTGAATTCATTATGGCAGACAGAGAATCCATTTCTTTTAGCATTTTACATGGTCCATTTTGTTTTCTACAAAAATAATTGGTTATGGCTCTTAGAATTTCAGTAAAAGTAAACCAGGCATCAATCGGTGGCCAAGATAGGATATTTGCCTTGTGAAAATAAATGTAGGCCTCAGAAAAGACAGCCTCGGGAGTTTTAAATTTATTAATTAGTCTTGATGTTCTTGGAAGACCATCAATAATATTAATTGGCCCATTTATGCAAAGCAAAATTTTTAAAGCTAGGTGATCAGAGAAAAAAACATGTTTTAGAGATGTTTCAATCTTGAAATGTATGTCAGGAGAGTAATAAATCAAATCTATAAGTGAAGAATACTGTTTTGTGTAGAAAGAATAAGCATTATTATTAAAGCATTATTATTAAAGAAACCTTGAGCTGGCATGAGACCATAATTAATTAAATGTAAATATTTTCTGTCAAATGTGTGATAAGGAAGATTAAAATCACCCAATAGAATAGTTGATGCTGAACTATGATAAAGAGCCAAGTTAATTATATTTATTACTTTATAAATCATATTACTATTATTTTGTAGATAGAGATATATTACATTTAGATTTGTCTGACCAAATACAAAATTAACTATTATAACATTTGAATCTAAATGGATAATATTAAAGGTTGTAAATTTAGAGATGCGATTTACTATGAATGCAACTCCTCCTGATGGAGAATTTGCTATGGAGAATTTAAATAGACCTAGTGAAGATAAAATTTATGATATTTTGCAGTTGCTGTTTATATGTAATTTAGTTTCTGCAAAGAAAATAATATCTGGTGTTTCTTTTAAGAAAAAATATTTTATAGCATAGACACATTGTAAAGAGTTTAATCCTCTTACATTTATACCTATTATTTTAATTTTCATTGAGTATTGATAAAAACTAGAATTTTAAAATATAAATTAAATTTGATTAGGCATCAATGGAAAAAATGAAAGAATCATTCCAATACATCAAATCCAACTAAGGGTGAGAATTGGAAATCACTCTCTTTGTCTTCTACCACTTCAGGTATTAATAAATTAAGATGTGACCCTGAATTTGTAGGAGTGATATAAGCAATCACATTATTTGTTGTACTTAATGATGTATTATACTTCTCTATTTGCATTAGATTATCTAATTCATTTTCATATTCTTGATTTTTTTAATTTTCTTTTTTTTTTTTGTTAGGATGTTTAGTAATAGAATTTAAGTCATTATCAGAGCCACAAAGTGTGCTTGAACTATTAGAAGAATCATTTGTTATTATTTCAGTAGTTATATCTAAATTTGTAATTAAATTTCTTTTTTTCGTTTATGTAATCTTGGTAAACTCTTATTTAAATGAGAATTAATTAATTGTTCAGAAGTATTAAGAAAACATTGATCTATTTCTTTTTTATTTTTTTCTATTTCTTCATGAAGAATCCCTGTAATCTCTTGTGATTTGAGTTGTTGATTTCTTTCTAATTGACTACTTTGCCTATTTTGAATATTAATAACTGAAGAAGAATTATGAGAAAAGAATTTCTATGATGATCAATGTTTGATGCAAAACAGGAATCTTCCCGTTGTTTGTTTTGATAATTCAAAACTGGGCAATGGTGAAACTTAGATGATTTAATATTATATCTTTGGAAAAAACTTTTTGGACAGTCTTTAATTAGATGGTCTCTTGATTTGCATATATAGCACTGTGATGGAACTCCTTGAAAACTTATTACTAAGTTAGTCTTTGCAACCGTATGAAATGATGGGATGTCTAGAGCAGTGATATTTTCTTTAAGGGCTAAATTAAATGAGGCTATGTTCAAAAGCACATGGAAAGGAGCTCCCTTCTCATTAAAAAAAAACAAACTCTGAAGTTAAGCCATAAATGTTTAGTATTTTTTGAAGATCATGTGAATCAAATCCTGGGTAGCAATTTCTTATAATACCTTTTAGAGATCTTTTAATATTTCAATCAACTTTACATAACCATAAATCTCCAAGCATTCTGTAAGTATTTATAAAAGCTGTTTTGTATGTAATAGAAGCAAATTCTAAAATAAGATATCTTTTGTTTTGATGATACACTTTATTTATATAATTCCAATGTTTATTTAAACTAAGAGTGTTATATAATAAATCTATAGGGAAGAGTAAAGGTTTAATGACATTGTTAGTTGCTGAGATAATGAATGTGTTCTCCTTCTGATATACTATGAAAGAGTCTAAAAGTGCTTGAGGAATAGATAAATTAAATTTTTTATTGATTTTATTAAAATCGTCCCATGAGGGAGTAAAAGAATTATCTGAATTTTTTGCATTAATAATTGATACTTTTGTGTGATCAAAATGAGTTTTCTCTGTTTCTTCATCATCATCTTCAAGGTCTAGAGAGAGAAGTGAGTTTTGTGAAGAATGATGTGAGATAGTACAATTGTTTGTTGGTATTTTAGTTTTAACCTTCTGAGCATAGCTCATTTTGTTTTCATTAATTCCTTTATTATTATTTTCATGTAATACTGAGTAATGATAACTATTGTCTTTATTTATATTCTTGCAAACTTCAACAGTTTTATTTTGTTTAGCTTTATCCACAGTCTTATGTTCTTTATCATTAATCCCTGGTATCAATCAAATTGCTAATTTCATTTGAAGAATCATCACTATCTTCTATGCAATTTTTTTTAAAGTTTGAATTGTTAGTTTTATTATATAACTCAAAACTAAACTTTTTATCATTCAAAATATTAGGAGATGAAATTAGAATATTGTTATTTTCATTTCCAATAGACTCTTGATTATAAATACCCACATAATCTTGTAAGTTTTGATTTTTCAATTTTGGATTATTTTCTTTTACATTTTCTGAAGCAGGGCTTAAGTCAAATTTATCAACAGTTGTTGGCAATTCAAAACCATTTTCATTATTTATCTTTTGAACTTCAGAAGTTTTAAAATTTGATATTTGTTTAGAAATGATATTAGTGTTAGAAAAATCTTTATGTAGTAGTACTTTTTTTGACTTTTTTGTAATTTGCTGATTTGAATTTTTAATAGAATGAGTTGAAGCATTTGTTACAATAAATTTTTTTTGTTCTAAATTTCCATTTCCATTGTTATCTGAATTATCATAACTTTCTAATTTAGAATTAGGTTTAACAATGCTTTCTTTCAATATTATTTTTGAATTACTTGAATTATTTGTTTCATTTTCAAACGAAGTTTCACAGGAAATTTTAATAGATTTCTTTTTTATATCTTTTGTTGACATTGTTTTTGATGTTTTAAACTCATTTTGCATAGAAACATTTTTGTCATCCATTACTAAGGAATCATGTTTAACTTTTTCATTTGAATTTTCTTCAGAATAACTCTGAATTTTACTCATTTGCTTCTCAACAGTCTAAAAGATTTAAGTCTTACCTTTCAAATTAGAACACACAATTCTTCCTTCACACACTACTACTCTTAAGAAAAATAATAATAAAATCAGTCTAAATATCAAACAGCTGTATCAAAAGCACCACTATGCCCCATGTTTATAGTTAGTATCCAACATAGATAGCATCTGCATATTAGATAATAGGTAAATATCCAATTACTAAAGGTTTTAAATTAATCTTCATAATCTGCTGACCACTATATGCTGGCTGCAACCCAATAGCATGACTTTAATATAATGCAAATGATGCATTTATCATTGCTAGTTGGGGGAGAAGAGTGTCATAAGAATTTCAATCCATGGGTTCCCATTACTATTTAAATGTATTATATTAATTTCTTCAATATTTTCAAAGTAAAAATATCATTTATTGAACTTAACCATAGTTTAATGCTAAACATTAAATTGCTGTGGGTTTTCCTGAAGGTTTGTGATGATGGTGTTTTAGATGTATTTTTATATTGGACTATTTCCATCATCTAATATGTGTATGGAATGTCTTTAGAAAAATTTAACTTTATTTAAATATTCCAAATACATTCAAGTGTTAGTAATATCACATCAAACAAGTTAGTATATGCATAATGTTTTGAGAGGTATTTTATCCCCTCTTCTTCAGGTGTTGTTGATCTGACCAGTGACAGTAGTAGTATGGGATTTGAACTGGTACCCTTAGATTATTGAGTATTAAATTTTAAGGTAATGCTCTAACCAACTGAACCATCCTGCCAAAGGCAATAGTCTGCAGTAATTTCATATACTTATCTATGAGGTTCCTCCTGATTTCTCCACTTCTTAAGAGAAAATTGATTAGTGGTTTCTGTACATTATGTATAGTCATACTAAGTTGGCTTATGGGATTTTTTGCCATTGTCATGTGAAACTTCTCTAAATTTTCTTCTTTGTACCTTTTCTTCTTTATCCAATATTTTTGTATTTTCCCAATTGAACATATGTTCATTGGCACATACATGGTCTGCTACCTTAGACACATCTGTTTTCTCTCTTCTAATCATTAGTTCATGTTCTTGCAAGCACTTTTCAATGGAATGACTGTTTTCGCCAATATATGTTCTTCCACATTCACATGGTATTTCATAGATGCAGTTATTTCTTTTCAGCATTTCAAGTTTAGGCTTTGTAGATGTTAGAATTCCTCATATGGTGGTATTGCTCTGGAAAGGTGTTATGATGTTATACTGATTGCAGATTTTCCTTACTTTGTCTGATATTTTTTGGAATGTATGGGTACACCACAGTACCAATATTTGTCTTTTCTTTTGATGGTTCTTTTTGCTGTCTATTTAACATTTTCTTAATAACAGCTTATGGATAAACATTTTTCATAAGAGTTTGTTCTATATAGATCTTTTCTTTTTCCAAATTGCTGATTTTTGAACAAACTTCTTTTGCTCTGTTCCATAGTGACAGTATAACTCCATGTTTTGTGTCCCTGGTGTGATTGAATGTATAGGCTAGGTATTTTCCTGTATATGTAGGATTTTGGTAAACTGTAGTTTTGATTTTGCCATGAGGGAGTCTTGTCACAAGATCATCTAAGAATGCCAATTTTTGTTTTTGTTCTGATTCTATTGTGAATTTAATTGAAAGGGATATATTGTTGATGTGTTTCCAGAAAGTTTGTAGCAATGCTTCACCTTGTGGCCATACAACAAATGTATCATCCACATAGTGAAACCAAATTTTAGGTGGATATGGAAGTTTTTATAGCTAAGGTTTGTTCTTCCATGTAAATATTGCTAATCAGGGGAGACAATGGTGAGCCCACAGCCATTTGTAATTTTGTTGGAAGAATTCTGTGTTATATTGAAAAGGCAAAAAATCCCATAAGCCAACCTAGTGTGATTATACCACTAATCAACTTTGGTCTTAGGTAAAAGTGGAGAAATCGGGAGGAATTTCATAGATAAGTATATAAAATTTCTACAGGCTGTTGCCTTTGGCAGGATGGCTCAGTTGGTTAGAGCATTACCTTAAAATTTAATACTCAAGAATCTAAAGGTCCAGGTTCAAATTCACACTAGTACTGTCACTGGTCAGGCCAGAAATACCTGAAGAAGAGGGGAGAAAAATACCTCTCAAAACATTGTGCATATACTGACCAGTTTGATGTGCTATTACTAACAGTTGATTGTATTTGGAATATTTAAATAAAGTTAATTTTTTCTAAAGACATTAAATACACATATTAGATGATGGAAATAGTTCAATATAAAAATACAACAATTAAATTGCTATGCATGTATATTTTGATAGAAACATAAATATAGGGTATAACTTATGAAACTGGATTTTCAAGTTTTTGATTTTAAATTCTTCCCTTATCTCCTCCATGATTTCTTGACTGTTCACTGGCAAAGAAACAGGGACAACCTTTTCTCATTATGCATATACTTTGTGAACTATCTTAGTTCATCGGGAAACATCAAATACTTAATTTGTCATGCCTATGTTACATCTCCAATATTTTTTCATTACACCACTCTCTTGAAATATATGGATTGGTTTTTATTCATTTGTAATCCCTTATGGAATAGTAAATAGCCATAAAATTGCAACAATAGATTTAAGTTGTTGGTTTTTTATCTTCTATCAATGTATCTCTGGTCTGAAATTGACCTTCACTAATTTTTAATGCATTGACAGACTCAAAAGCTAGTGGGGTTATTATTTCTAATGCTTGAATCTTCCCTTAATTCAGTTATTTATTTTAGGAAAATAATTAAAAAATATTTTCTCAACTTATAAAAAAAAAAAGAAATTATAGAATCTTCCAAAAAATAATATTTTGATAAGAAGTCACAATAATCTTATAAGATAAAATCCAATTATATAAAATTAGGTAAAAATTAATTGGTCAAGGACTTCCTTGATAAAAAAAATATGAGTTTACTAGTAAAACTATATAACTTTCTATTTTATTTACTAATGCAGTAGTCATATGTAATTTCAATCAGAATGAATTTATACCCTATATATATAATGTAATATTATTTTAATACCCCAATGATGTTTTATTGAGTACAAAGGATACTCTCAAACCAAAGCACAAGCTAGAGACTTTGAAATGATAAGAATATATGGTATTTTATCTTTATATCTAAATTTATTATTATAGGCAAATCAAAAGTGTCTTGGAATTAGAGCATGAAGATATTCCTTTAATTACTTATTAACTATTAATTTTATTCTATTTATTAACAATCATGAAATTTTCCAAGTTACTGCCTATTAATATAAAATATGTAAGTTTCTATTTTATTTAATAGCACAATAGTCAGTCATTCACACTCTCATTCCAAGACACTTTAGTTTGACCTATATAAGAGAATTTAGGTCTAAAGATAAGAGCAGCTCTTATCCTTTCAAAGTTTCTATATTGTGCTCTGGTTTGAGAATATTATCTGTAATCAACAAAGATTTCAATGATGTATTAAAACACTATTATATCACATGTATATAGAATGTAATTCCCTTCTGATTAAAATAGTATAATAATTGTAAATTATATATCTATATGCCATTTAGGGTTATAGTTCTATGTCATGAATACTTTTGAGTTATTACTGTACCATCTGTATTTTAAAATAATTTTGTAGCCCGGCATGGTTTAATACCAAGGTAGGGTCAGGCTCTGAAGGATAATATCCTCAGATCGATTTCAGCTTTGGCATTTCAGATGCATTTGGTACTTTCAATGCTCGAATATATGAACTTAAGTAATAAAGCTGTTTGATTAATTTTTAATGGTTTATATATATATACTTTTAGAAACTTGTTGTGTGTGTCTAAAGATTAAATAGTTTTACATATTTGCTGCAAGGCAAACTTCTTTCCTGAGGCTCCACAGACAACTCACTATTCATTAATCAGGCTAATCAGTTCTAACCAGGAGAACTTTTACATTTTCTTTTTACATTTTACTGTAGCCACAAATACCTAAACATTCATTCATCATCCAATAATTGAATATCCTTAAATCCTACCCATTAATTGGATTACTAAATTGGAAATGAGTGGGCTATATATATAAAATATCTTAAGCTAACATGGAAATGTACTATTTGAAAATAAAAAGTTGCCTTTGGGTTTGAAACTTAAAACTGTTGGCATTCCATTCTGATTCGCTGACTATTACTTTTATAAATGCAAGTAAATAATGTAAATTGTTATACATATTTTAGAATTTACATCAAAACAAATTTTATTATATAGAAATCTTAGAATGGTTTCTATGGTTACTAAAATGTTTATAATATTTTTTTTTTCTTTTAAATATACAATTACCAGCGAGAACGTAAACAATATTATTTTTCAAATATTCAGAATAATAACATCGTTCAGTTTATTACAAGTGAATGACGAAAGTTAGATTAAAAGGAAGTAATTTTAAATATATATATCCTTTACACCAACAAACCTTTCAACCAATTTATAATTACGCATTTAGGTTAAAGAGTTTTAAAGAGAATTATTAACGAAGATCGGTAATATTTTTAAATTAACTACTTTTTACAGACATGCACACATTTATTTAAGTTTTGTGAAGAACAAACTAATAAATGATTTACAGATTAAAATTGATGATAACAGTTAATATTTTTACGATGCTCCAAATTATACATTTTAAAAATTTAACGCAGTCATCTATCGTGCTTGTAAATTAGTCTGGTGGAAGGCAGGTTGAAAAACTCAAAAAAGTAATAAGACTATATAATACAATTATGTTTTGTCGTCAGTGGCCATTTGCCGCTACATAACCATATGCATTGAGATTTGGAAGAAAAAAGCAAATCGTATAATATTTATTAAAAATAATCAAATGGCTTCATTCTACGGGGATTTACAAAAAGTTCAAGTATCGTAACAGTTGGGCTCAATCTATAAACCTCAAGCTCTAGTATTTACCACACTCCAGTTGAACCAAACCATACAGGGCATTAAATATTTATTTATAATATAGTATTTATATATTAGTTGATTTTAAAAATAAATAAAATCCTTTTTTCTTGTTTTATAAAATTTTCAGTTTCTTTTATAATTATTCCCGCATGAATTTCGTAATAGCTACGAAGTTTCTGGCTCCCAACTCCATGTTACCATCCTTTGATGACACTTATCAATAAAACTACTCAATCGTAGATGTGCATAACCTTATTATATACAGTGCGGAATAGGGAATAAAATGTAATCAAATATAAATTAAAAATAATTAAATATTTAAAAATAAGATGTCTGTTAATATAATATTTTATCGTAACAAGAAAAAATAAAATTCAGTTAATAAATAAAACGTTTTATCCATTATTAAACATAAAAGAGATTCAATTAAAGAAAACTCCCGATAGTAAGATGCAATAAAAACATACATTTAGATATGTTATAGGTATTGGACTGAATTTTGAATAAGCTTTTATTAACTTGTCTCCAATAACTTGTTAATTAAAAGACAAACAATATTTATATAGAAGATGATACAAAACAACTGTATGGACTATGATAAAAACTATATATGAACTATTATCATGCTATGTCAAAATAATATTTGCTGGCATAACTTTCTTTTACGATGAGAATTTATTACCACAATGTGTCTCAGTGAAAAGATAATTTCTCCAAACTGCCTGCAGTATCAGCTACAAAACAACAGGTGTAAAAGACACCATGTAGTTTAGTTATAGATCTTAAACCATGTGTTCCAGACTTTTCCATTCTACTAATGTATTTAACCACACAAAGCAAAATAACCAAATGCCTTTATTTTTGGGCTTTTTCATCAAACATCAGAGTATTGAAAGTAATGGAACCAGACCTTAGTCCATGAATCTCCTACTTTAGCACTGAACCAAAACAATCTATACAAAATAATCAAATAGTTTATTGCTCAAAAGTTTCTTGGAAGTTGAATCACTGGAAATAACAGAACTGGATTGCAATTTGCATCTCATACTCCAGTGAATATCACTCTATGAATGCAAGGTGAATTGCTTATATATTTATAAAAAGTTCAAGACTAATCCATGGAACTTCAGATCTAGAGTCTCTTGCTTTATCATTGCATTACTGAATCACAATCAATACACTGCAAATTCCTATGCAATGTCACACTACCATTTTTTTCAACCATACAGGGTGAATGGTTAAATGTTTTATTGCTTGGGTGTTCACAAGAAATTTAACTATTAGAAGCTACAAATATGGTCTGCAGTTCATAGTACATGAGCTCTACAGATCCACACTCTGCTTCTGCATCATATGATTCAGATCATTTTCTATTTATGCCCTACAAATTATCCCATAAAATGCAGGTTTCAATGCATTTTCAATGTTATAATGTATTTAATTATAATACCTTTAATGACTTTTAATGAGCATGTACATAATTTTATGGCTTATTAAATACTAAAACAGGCAAAACCCTTCATACAGTGGTGCCACTCAGTGCAAACCAGAGCAATCAATGAATGCCAGAAGGCTTGTGCATAAAATCCCTATCTAATGCATACTCATCTAATATCCCCAGACTAATATCTAGCTTGTGGCTTTTGTCAGTGAGGAGCCACAAGCTAGAAACTAGTCTGGTGATATTGGATGAGTAGGCACTAGACAGGGATTTTATGCACAAGTCTTCTGGCATCCATTGATTGCTCTGGTTTGCACTGAATGGTACCACTGTATGGAGAGTTTTGGCTCCTTTAATAACAGTTATGAACAAGCATTAAAAATGGTGATCATGTGAAGTTTACTTATTAAATACCTTATGCTAAGAATATAATCCTATTCACAGAACAAAGAAGTTGGAATATGTTACTAACATAATTCTTAAATAATCATTTAAATAAACTTGTAAATAACATCCACTTTATGTCATATCAAAGCCAATCTGGTTTTTCAGATAAAATATGATCATCTAATCTTCAGTTATTATATAGTAATAAATCTAAGTTTATTATATAATAATAAATTGACCATTGATGTTTGAAAAGCTAAAACTTTCAATTACCATCAATTTTTGTTTTTATATTAATTTAGTCATCTTATTTTAAATATTAATTTAGATATTAAATTCTAGTGATTTTTAGTCAGCCTGTAAATAATTTCATAAATATGTAATGCCAAAATATAAACCCATTCATAGAATAAACAAGTTGAATATTTATTAAAATAATTCAGAAGCAAAAGTTCAAATAATCATTTAAATGAAGTTGGAAACAATTTCTACATTTTACTATATCAATACCAATCTATTTTGTCAGGTAAAAAATGGTTATCTGACCTTTGATTTGTTATATAATAATAAAAAAATTTTAAGCCATTAAAAATTCATCTAAATTAATGTTTGAAACTGCAAGTTGCTTTGATTCATATAAAAACAAAAATCATACTAATAAAATAAAAAGTCTTAGTCTTTTTTAGTATCAATGCTTGATTTATTCCTATATAATAAAATAAAAGTCAGCTAATCACCTTCTAGTAGAAGAAATACATTAGCACTGATATAACAAAAAGTGAATGTCATTTGTAAGTTCATTTAAATGATTATTTGATAATATTGTTTATGAACTGTTTTAGTAATGTATTTATACTTGCTTGTTCTGTGACTGGGTTCTAATTTTAGTGATATTATTACTCCAACTGCATTAACTGTAGATATGATTCTTGTAAGACATGGATCTGCTAACTTTATAATATAAAGGCATTGGGAAATGTTTTGTTATATTTTAAAATTATGATGGCCAGATTTGAAATCAATTGGTTCAATTCCTAGATGTTGGATATGATTATATGGAATGTATAATTGCAAATACAATGGGTTGGTTACAAATAAAAAGCAGACAAAAATTTAACAGTGTCTGAAAAAATAGTTTGTGACAAACTGGGCATAAGTTCTCAAAAGAAACATACCCTGCTTAACTTATAAAAATTGTCCCAAAGGCATTCTAAAATAATATCATATAGTTTTGCCTCTGTAAAAGAAATCTCCTCCATACAGTAGCACCACTTAGTGCAAGCCAAATACTAAGATCTAGGTGCAGTACTCTCAGATCCAAGGCTCCTCACTGGTGAAAGCCATAAGCTAGAAACTAGTCTGGGTATATTAGATGAGTAGGCACTAGATAGGGATTTTATGCACAAATCTTCCTGCCCTCATTGATTACTCTGGCTCACACTGAGTCACACTATTGTATGGAGAGTTTTGACTCTGTGAAAAACATGTGTAAGCATAAAGAATGGTGATCAAGTGATGTTTGATGATTTAATACCAATACTGGTGACTGTGGTTATTAAAAAGCCAAAGATAACAAAAAGTATGGATGCTGAGCTGAGTTCAGATATATACAACTATACAAGCCAATGAGTTTAGCTTGAAAACATTATTGTGTTTTCATTTTGGACTAAAAGCTTTATAGTTAGATAAAAAGTAAAAGCTGGCTGCTGGAGGGTTTCATTAGATCCTAAGATCTAAGTGCAGTGCTCTCAGATCAAAGGCTTCTCATTGATGAAAGCCACAATCTAGAAACTAGTCTGGGGGTATTGGATGATGAGGCATTAGATAGAGATTTTATGCACAAACTTTCCTGCATCATTTGATTACTCTGGCTTGCATTGAATGACACTACTGCGTGGAAAGTTTTGCCTCTGTGAAAAATAACATGTGTCTGCATAAATAATGGTAACCAAATGATGTTTGATGGTTTAATATCAATCCTGCTCAATAGATTTCTCTCTTTGGGATATATAGCTGAGGGCATAAAGTACAAACAAAAACTACAGTTAGTTTACATATTAAAGTATTTTTGCAGTTAGAAGAGATTGAAATCAGCATTACACCTTCTAAATTAAAAGATCCACCTGTCTGTGATTATATAATTGTTTCACATGTTATTTGTATACATAAAACACACACCCCCACCACTTTCTTATTTCTGGTATTAGCATGGCTATTCTCTTTATAAGTGGCTTTTAATGGTAATGTTGATGAAATATAAATTGAAATCTAAGCAATGGATTATAGAAAAATAAGAGAAGCTTCATATGCTAATGCTATCTAGTGTAAGCTTGAGTAAACAGTGATTAAAAAAAATATTGCATTTAAATCCTCATGTTCAGACTAGATTTTGAATTTTTTCAAATGAGGTGTTGACTTTTGAAGTTGAAGCAATGCAGGCAAGTATCCAACAATCTATCATATTTAACTTCATTTTATCATCCAAGCTCAAATCAGCCTAAAGTTTTGAACACAGGTCAGTTATACAGATTTTGCTCCAGTTTAATATTTTGAGGTTTTTAAAATTCGAATTTCATGTTTTTAACTTTAATAATAAGATGGAGATAAGGGTAGTTACTGAAGCTTGAATTCTTGCTTCCAACTTTGAATCCCAAAGCTTCAATAAGAATGGCAAAGCTGAGAAAAGAATCTGAAAATAAAAATTTAAATGCAATAAAGTAGTAGAAGAAATAGATGACTTAATTTTATTAACATTTTTAGCAAAAAAACAGTATGTTTACTATTTTAAAAAAACTGAGAATAATAAGATGCTGAAGTCAGATCTACATAATTGTTCAGTAGGTTGACTTGGGTTCAAAACCTTAAGTTGATTTGAATTTCAAATTTTAATTTGACTAATAAAATGAAATTAAACTTGTTTGGTAGATGTTTACTTGTATTGCTTTCATGTCTGGTAATTACTGATTTATATAACTTATTATAGATGGCGCTAAAATGATGATTGCTCTTATTTTATCGTATTGTGTGAACTAGAAAATAAGAGATTTGTTACTATTATAAGAAAATAAATAACATTTGATAATTCTTTTTATCAATGTCCGATATTTTCAAAAATAACTCACCAGCATTTGCTTAAAATGCTTTCCAAAAAAAATCTGGTTTTTATTAAAAAGAAAGTTTACCTCTAAACAATTTTTTATAAAAAATAAGTCATCTCTGTTATTTCTCTGACTCGGAGTTCAAATATAAACTAAATGCAATTATTTTCAAAAGATTGAAGATTTTCTCTCCAGTGACCAGATAACAATATATTATTGATCAAAAATTGTTGTTTAGATACTTTTAGCTAAGAAATAAAACAGAAATAGAAAATTGCTTAGACTCTTAAACCCTCCTTGCCCATCTGAAATTTTAAAATCTGGTAGATACAGCCTTTCCTTTCTCTGTTTCTCTACGAGGGGCTGTTGGGGAGATCTTAGCCTTAAAACGGCTGTTGTTTAACATACTAAAATAAAAATAATCTTTGAATGAATTCTGTTGTGTTAGCTAACAATTTTAGCTTTCTGTGATACAATAATGTTACTAGGTACTTAGAGGCCTTTCAAGCCTCTAAGAATCTGAGATATGCAATACCATTGTGCTTCTTTTTTCTTCTTCTTTCTACCAATGGTTCAAAATATGTAATTTGTAGCTCATTAGAAAATTAACGTATGTCCATTATTATAATATGCTGCTATTTCAATTAATTAAAAAGTAGGATATTTTTTTACTATGAAATAATTACTACAACTAAATTAGCTGTACATAGAGCTATTATTTTACATAATTTAATATATGAAAATAAAATTTCATTATTCTATCCAGGTAACATAAAAACTTTACGAAAATTATATTTAAGAAAACTACATAAAATTTTAAATTTACAAAAATAAGATTATAAATCCGATCAGTGAATACTATTTCTGTAGTATAAATTTTCACTACCTCTCATGCAAAGTAGGGATTGGGTTCTATCCAATTTTAATATCTTGTGAAGAGGTGTAATCATAAAAATATGACTCAAGACATGTGAAATAGATGTATAATCCCCAAATTGCATATTTTGGCCTGAATTGGTACTCATCAGTTGGCTCAGATCACAATCGCGTACATATATTTTTATCATCATTCAGTATATATTGATAACTGATTGCTACAGTGTGACTGATAAGTGTCAAACTTACTGTCCTCACAACTTCTAGACTAAGAAATGACTAATAAAAATTAATATATATATATATGTGGTCTGTTGTTGTTATTATTGTCATCATCATCATGATATCATAAATCTTGCCTCAACTGATAAAAAATATATTTACATCATCTTTATGGATTTCAAAAAAGCTTTTGATCTTACTGATCATAAATTACTTTTATTGTGTACAGAAAAATATGGAATTTGTGGCAAGATTTTGTATTTATTGAAGAACCACTTAAAAGATAGATATTAAAATTAATAAAATTATTGATGCTTTAAGTCATAAACATTTAGTGGAATATGAACTTTATCAGGCTTCTATTCTGAGTCTTTTATTACTTTAATCTATGTCAGTGGTAAAACCTGCAATAAAAAATTAATTTACCAGAATGGGGATGATACTATTTTAATTATTATAAATTCAAATCTAGAAGTTGCTTTCAGAAATCTTCAAACTAACTATAATAAAATTATTAATTAGTATTCTGCTATAATAATTTTAATATCTTCACCTCATTAAAAAGCTGCAACACCTGTATTAATACTTACTATTTTCAGTGTAATGATTCTTGCATACAAGTAGAAGAGATTGAAAAGATTAAATATTTTGGTGTTATTATTGATACTAGATTGTCATGGTCAAATCGCATTAATCAACTGTTACAAAAGTTCAGACATTTTTGCTTTATGTTTTATAGATTTTTTTTCACTCAAACAATATATTGATAATAATGTAATATAATGAGTGTGCTAATAGCTCTAAACAAACTTTTTCAATAAATACCGTAAGAAAAAGCATTCAAAATCTCTATTTAGAATTATCCCTATTCCCAAACCAGTTTTGAGCTAATGGCTCTCATCAGTGAAAGGCTAGAACATTAAGAGACTATATCTAAATACAAACTCAAACCCTGAATTTATCAAATACTTAACTATTAAGTAGAAATTTTGAAATTTTCAGACATCTATATGTCTTCAAATCCAGTTAGCTAACTTAAATAGCCATATGGGACTGAACTAAATTCAGATACACTATGTATCTTAACAATATAATATCACCAAAACCTTAAAAGCCAAATTATAATAGTAAGAAAAACCTAAGTTATACATCATGTGACTTAATTATCTTGTATTTAATTAGCTGGATTTGAAGATATGTAGATGTTCAAAATTTTCAGATTTTCTACCTATAAAGTATTTGATAAATGCTGGGCTTGAGTTTGTATTTTAGATCTAGGATCTGAATATCCTAGCACTTCACTGATAAAAGCCATTAGCTCAAAAACAGTTTGGGGATAGGGATAGTTCTAAATAAAGATTTTGAATGCTTTCTCTTGTGGTATTTATTGAAAAAATTTGTTTAGAGTTATTAGCATGCTCATTATATTACATTTGTAAATACAAACTAATTAAGTCACATGATGTAAGACTTGGTTTTCCTTACTATTGATAATAATTTATAGGGCATTGTGTGAGTCTCTATTATAGTATGGATTTACCCTATATGGTTTTTCAAGTTTATCAAATTTAAAATGATTAAATACATTTAAAAATAAGATTATAAATGTAATATAGAGTACACTATATTAAGGATAAAAATAATGGATTTATTTCATTTTGATAAACTTTTGCAGGTTGTAAATATTAAGAGATATTATTTTAAACCACTAATCTTCACATGACTAACATTCTTTATGCTTATCCAGAGGCAAAACTCTCCATATAGTAGCATCATCCAGTGCAAGCCAGAGTAATCAATTGATGCAGGAAAGTAAGCATAAAAAATGGTTATCATGTGATTTTTAGTAGTTTAATACAATCCTGCCCAATAGGATTATGGTAACTGTGGTTATTAACAAACCAAAGATACCAAAAAGTATGGATGCTGAACTGAGTTTAGATCTATATGACTATACAAGCAAATGAGCTTAAATTGGAAACATTATTGAGTTTTTATTTTGAACTCTAAGCTTTATAGTTAACTAAAAAGATAAAAGGTGGTTTCTGGAGAGTTGCATTAGATCTTAAGATTTAGTTGTAGTACTCATATTCAATGCTCTTCACTGATGAAAGCCACAAGCTAGAAACTAGTCTGGAATAGAAATTTTATGCACAAATCTTCCTGCATCCATTGATTACTCTAGCTTGCACTGAGTGGTGCTACTGCATGAATAGTTTTGCCTCTGTGTGAGACATTATTTTACTAATATATTTAAGAACTATAAGATATCTAATTATAATAAACTTAGAAATAAATGCATTACTTCATTTAGAAACAAATATGGAAGTAGATTAAGAAGTATATATATTCCAAAAACATTTAATAAATTACCATCTTATTGGTTGAATATAATATTAATATGGGATTGTTAAAAAATAAAAAACTAATAAATATCTTTCATACGTTTAAAATTTACAATATTGGCTTTATTTTATATTTTATTCATTATTTTGAATATGTTTACAATTTATGATTTTGATTTGAATTGATTTATATTTTTTTCATTACTTTTAATATATATATATTTTAGTGTTAATTTTTATTATGTATTTTATTATTATAAGAGCTTCAGGAAATGTTGGCAGGAGTTATCAGATGAAAGTAGGAAAGTAGGATGAAAGATAAATATTAAAAAGACTAAAGTAATGTTTAATCAATTTGCTCAAAATATGAAAATAAAGATTGATTATGATGAATTAGAAGAAGTTAACAGTTACCAATACCTTGGTCAGATTGTTAATACAGATGGAAACATAATGGTTGAAATTAATCATAGCATTAAACTTGGTTGGAGTGCTTTTGGTAGAAGTAACTTGATACTAAAAGGAAATATGCCTATGTGTTTGAAAAGGAAGGTTTTTAACAAATGTGTTTTATCAATTCTTACTTATGGATCTGAGACTTGGATACATAATAGAAGAGCAATACAGAGACTTCAGACCACTCAAAGAAGTATGGAGAGATTTGTGTTGGGAGTAACAAGAAGAGATCGAAAATGCAATGTATGGGTAAGAGAAGAAACAGGTGTTACTGCCCTCATTGAAAAAGTTAAAAGATTGAAGTGGAGTTGGAGACATATTGCTAGAAGAAATGATAATAGATGGACAATTGAAATCTTAAACTGGATTCCAAGAGATTGTAAAAGACCAGGAAAGAGACCACATGTGAGATGGATGGATGAAATAAGAAAGTGTGCAGGGATGATGTGGAGTAGAGAAGCTAAAGATAGGAGAAAATAGATTGAACTTGGAGAGACCTTCATCCTGCAGTGGATTGATAATGGTTGATGATGATGATGATGACTTTTATAAAATCATTATATATATTTGTAAAAACCTATAAAAAGCATTTACTTTGCAAATTAGGTTTAATCATATTTTTTATTCAATTTGAAAACAATCAAAGCAATATGTCTTTATAAGGGTTAGTGTTTGTAGAATGCATTATTTTAATGTAAAATATCCATAATCATAAATTAATTTGTGCAACCAAATAACAGTGATTTAAATCTGATTGTGAGACAATGAATTAAGAATATCAGCGTAAACTAAAAGCTGAAGGTTTTGACAATAAACAGAAAATTTATCATTTCAAACAATAAAGTTGAAAATATAAACATTGGATTTTAAATTCTTTTTTTTTATTTAATTAAGAATAATATATTTACAGCATATTATAGTATGAAATTATTTGACAATTTATCTTTTCCTTTCACCACCGTAACTAAAACTCTCCCCAAAAAAGAAAAGAAAAGAATTTTAAAAATTACGATTGCTAATAATAAAAACGAATACTTAATGAGAAAGAAAAATTAATTATAATTATTAAATTATATTGATTTTATGGGTATTTAATCAGAGAGTTTACGGTTAAAGTTACCTGAATTGATTGTGCAGACTTGCAAATAAGTAACGATTAGAGAAACTTTAATGAAGCATATTAAAAAATATTACTTTATTTTATAAATTCAGCTCACAATTAAACCTTGTTAGGTAGATCGCAGGAGAACTAATGAATTTCAATTAAGAAAATTATTTTAAAAATATAAATAAAAACCACGTGTTATTTAGATAATTCAATTTCTAAAATATTTTTAAATCAAATATGAACATAAAAAAGTTTGAAGATGAAATGGATAAATAAAAGTGTTCTAAATAAATCAAGTTGTCATTAGATTTCCATCGTTTGATTGCATTTTTATTTTTTTTTATTTTTTATTTTTTCTGCTGATAAATTAATCATCTTAAAACGTAATTTCTTATTTATGAGAGAATTATTTTATAAATTTTATTTTTTATGAATGATTTCGTCAATTTTAAATTTAGTTTTAGCCGCACACGCGTGCCACCCCCAAATATATAAAGTAAAAAAAAAACACATTTGCGGTTGCGATTCTAACCAGATAATTAATAATTTAACACATGTCATGATTTCTCCTATAAATATAGTCTTTTTCAAATGTAAATACGATAATACAGACACTTATTCATGAATAGATTTGAAAATAATCCATAATCCAATTCTACTTCAATTACATTTTTTTCATATGTGAAATGCGTTGACCGGGAAGCGAACCCCGGCCAGCTGCTTGGAAAGCAGCTATTCTAATTACTAGGCCACAACGCTTGACTTCAATTACATATTGAAGACAGTTTTTACTAGATTGACAACTATAGAACCATTAATAGTAATTTTTTCAAAAAAATTGTTTTAACTCTTTTCCTCATCCCATTATCGTCAAAAAAAAAAAAAAAAAAGAATAACTTTTTGCCTTATCATAACAATATTATATGATGCGTATTATTCTTGGGGTCATGAACATCTCGAGCTACATAAACAATAAATGATGACCCTAGAATGCAAAAAATTAGAGGCACCATATCCAACATTTATTAAAGGTTTAATAGTTATCAATTATTTTAATTAGGGGTGTATGCACTGAGAGTTCTCCCGTGTAAGTATGCAGGTTATTCAATAAGGGAAGGCATTTACAAAGATGAAACAGTCAGATAGTGGGAAAGAGAAAAAATTAGGCAATGAAATTGTACCAACAATGAAATCTGCCTAAGGTGGCGAAAAATCTTGCAGGTGGGCCTATATGTTTTACATAATGATAACGACGAATTAAATTTTTATTTTTAACACTACTTTTGTGAATTTCAATTTTTTCATTGAAACTTAAATTATTTCCTATAAGATAAAATTTCAAATATCTATATGCAGATCCGGATTTACCTGCAGGCCAAGATGTATAATAAATATTTTTGACACAGCCATAGATTTTCTTTATGTGTATTGTTATAACACTTTTACTTGCACTTTATCTCAAAAATAATATTGTCTTAAGTGATAAGTCAACTTTAGCATTAATATCAATATTGATTATATCTTTCCAGGAAAGTAGAGATATAGTAAAGTTGAAAATAGCTGTAGAGGACGCTGCATTTTCATCAGTCCGATTAACAATAATAAAACTATGCGGATTTGTGACGTCTTTGTAAACAGTTTTGTAAACAGATTTGAATGGGATTTTGCAGTATGATTGCCAATAAGGAACATTTGTTTGAGAAATCCTTGCAACAATTATTGAATGTTAATTTTGATTATTTTCAGATTATAAACTGAGGACAATAAAAGATTAGAAAATGATACTAGGCACCAAAAAAAAAAAATGTTGAAAATGATATATCAAAGAAGTAAAGACAAATGATTATTTGTTTGACAGAAATAACATATATTATCAACGTAGCAGACCCATTGACATTAATTAATTCAAGGAAATCAGTATCCTATGAATATACCAAATTTGTATATAAGTTAAATCAACTAGAACTCAGTGATTCCAGTTTTTTTTTTATCGATAGAGATTTATTGACTGACATGTATATAAATTAGATGGAAATAAACAACCCTTCACAGAAGTCCTTTGAATTGTCAGTGCTTCCCATCAATAAACATTTTAAAAATATGAATGGCCACCTATATTTAGAGCCTATTTTTAAGTAAGCCAACATTTACATGCTGGAAATAAAAATGTGATTTTATTAAACAGTCAGATATTTAATCTAATTATTACTACTAAAGATTTGAGTAATAAACTTCAGTAAAGAGATAATATCTTATTTTTAATGCCCTATGATGATGAACTATGTTAGTTTAAACAGATATAAATATTAAATAACAATACATTTTTAATTATATATGTATCTTGGTTTGTTATCACAGGGCATCCAAAAATCAGATACTGTCTCTTCTTTGGGGATTTATTATTCAACTGTAACCAGTAGTAAGATGATTTTAAGATCTGGCTCTCTAATAAAATCTTACTCCATTTTTAACAGTCCCAATAAATGTTGGCTTATTTCAAAGTAGGTGCTAAATATTAGTGGCCACTAATATTTTTGAAATATTTATTAATGAGGAATGCTAACTATTTATAGTACATGTGTGAAAGGAAATTTGCTTCCAAAATACTATGTTATTTAATTCTAACTCATATATTCATTTATTTTAAATATAGTAATTATTTTGTCTGAAAGTTTGTGATGATAGTATTGTAAGTGTAATTATATGATGTACAATTTCAATTATATAATATCAATTGTTTAATGCTTTTGTTTGAACTTTTCAAATACATTCAACTGTTAGAAACAGTGCACAGGTTAGTATCTAAAATAATCTTTGGAGTGGTATTATTCTTCCCTTTTTGTCAGAAAGTGTTTGCTTAAACAATAATAGTATTAGACTAATAGTTGTATCAAAGATCTAAAGATTCATGAATATTGAATTTAATGTAATGTTTTAACCATCTAAAGTATTTTGTCAAAGATAGCAGTCAGCAAAAATTTTATATACTTATTTATGAGAGTCTTTCTGGTGTTTCCATTTGTGTTCTTAAGGTGAAGTTAATGATCAGTTTCCAAATATAAATTTTTATATAAGTTACCTTCCGATGTTATTTGCCTTTATCATGCAAGTGGCTTCATCTAAATTTTCCAACTCTATAATTTATCTATCAAATATTTTTATCTTCTCTCAAGTGAACATGCGTTAATTGGTACATATATAAAAAAAATTATTCACCTTGGTTGGAGTGCTTTTGGTAGAAATAACTTAGTACCAAAAGGAAATTTTCCTATGTGTTAGAAAATCAAGGTTTTTTTATAAATGTGTGTTACCATGGATATGAGACTTGGACACTTAATATAAGGGCAATACAGAGACTTCAGACCACTCAAAGAAGTATGGGGAGATGCATATTAGGAGTGACAGAATAGATTAAAAATGCAATATATAAGTAAAAGAACAAACAGATGTTACTGACATCACTGAGAAAATTAAAAGACTGAAGTGGAATTGGACTGGATATATTTCTAGAAGAGATGATAATAGATGGACAATTGAAATCTTAAACTGGATTCCAAGAAATTGTAAAAAAAAAAAAAACAGAAAGAGACCACATGTGAGATGGATGAATGAAATAAGTAAGTGTGCAGGATAGATGTGGAGAAAAGAGGCTAGAGATCAGAGAGTATGGATGGATTGAACTTGAAGAAACATTCATCCTACAATAGATTGATAATAGTTGACATTGATGATGATAATGACTTTGGATACATATCTTTTTTAATTATCAGTTTGTGCTCTTTTAAACACTTTTTAATGGGGTGTGGAATATAATACCACTCAAAATGTTGTGTTATACTAATCTATGTGCTACTACTAATAGTTGAATGCATTTGAAGAATTTAAATAATGTTTAAATTTTTAAAAAACATTTAACAATTAATGTTATATGAGGAAAATAGTCCAACATATAACTACTTATTATTTATGTTTATATATAATTAAAAGGTTATTTGAATTGATTCAAATATTTAAATAAGGATTTGATTTGTTAATAGCAATTTTAGACTAACAGTATTAGTATATAAATGTTAGTTATGAAGATTCACTTTATCAAATAAAGAAGAATTTTATTTATATTACCTATACACTTATCTGATTCTCGAAGAAGTCTTAAAACTTTTTTTAAAGCTTCAAAATGTAGCTCTGACGGAATTCTACATACAAATAATTAATAGAAAATTATTCTAGTATTACTTATAAAATTGTGTATAGTCACAATAAGGTTTGTCTTGAGTAAAAAAATTTGGCTATGCATATTTCTGAGCATAATATAGATCATTTTATATTATTTGATCAGGAAAGGTTGTTTTTCTTGAGAATAATAAAAATAGTTAAAAAGACTGTTTCAATTAATAAGTATAATTTTGAAGTGATCAATTCATTTAATATAAAAGATTGATAATGAATAGAATTGGATTGTGGGTAATGAATGTGGAGATTGAATTATCGGTACTTTGTAAATCAATATAGTTAAATGTGTATTTACACTGAAAGTTGAGGAGATTGAATTGGATTGTGAATATTTTGTAAAAATATTTAAGAAAGATGGAGGAAATAACTAGTTTATGGATATTTTGTAAATGTATTTTAAATGTCTATGTGCTGTATTTAAAGTGAAAAAACCTATATATATATATATAAATACAATCACAGAAAACATTAAATTGCTAATAGTTTGGCCAGTATTATTAATGTTAATTGACTATGTCATTATTATATAGAAAATATATACAAGTTATATGACAGTTTTCAAGTACTATTAATGTGTAGTTGGCAGGCTGTCTAACTACATAAATATTTTCTCTTCTATGTGTTGAATTTCAAGATAGCTTTATGTATAAAATGTTAAAATGAGGAGCAGCTATTTTAAGCTGTAGTAGTTTGGAAAAATTTCAGTTACGTATTAATAGTTCTTGGAAATTCTCATATGACTTTCACACATATATTATGCTAAACTCTAAAAGTATCTATAATTTGCTAGAAAGATAAAATGGATTAAACACGTAATTAAAAACAAAAATTTTGAAAAATATGCTGCTTTGGCTAAGTTGATAAAAAGAAATGGAAAAAGAAAAAAGTTGATTGATGAGCTTAAATGAAAAAATAGCTATGAAAAATTGGGCATGGATCTTAAGTGTAAAAATAAATTATAATTGAATTGTTAATTAGGAATCTCATAAGGCATTCAGTACCAAAAGTAATGGGTTGAGTTTTAATTCAACAATCTTTAGCTCTCAAGTTTATTTCTCTTCTACTCACTAAACTGCATAAGGTTTTGTAATAATTTAAATCACTTTTTAAATATTATGATATACATCTAAAATTTAAATGCTAAAACAAATTCTGTTAAGAGGATGACCAATCATGGCAAATTATCACAGCTATAAATTGATTTAAATTCATGATTTAGATAATACTATATATTTATTTTATATCTGTTTTTCAATATTGTTTGAAGCAGATTCAGTTCATTTTAGTAAATTTCAAACGTTTTTAAAAAGGAAAACGTATTTCATCGGTAATGTGTGGGTGGGCTACCGTTTTAATTATTTTACTTAGAATGAAAAACTATTTATGAATAACCAATAAATCCTATTGCGGAGAAAAAAAAAAAATACAAGAAAAGGAAATGAGAAAAGATAATTTGGTTTAATAGAGACATTAACAAAAGTGAATACCGAAAATTGGACATTTTTAAAAATTTAAATTTGTATTATATAAGTTTTTAGGTGTGGTCAGAAAGTAATACCTATGCTATTTTTTTCTGCAAATATTATATATTCAGTGACGTATTTGGAATTGCTTTCAACATATATGGAGGCTCCTCTACCTAAAATAATAAACTCTATAGCTTCTCTTGCGCTTTTTAACAATATTTTTTATGAAAATATTTTGACAATTTTGTGTCTTGTATATTCTATAAAACTGTAAAATATTATTGTATTACATTTGCCATACATATCTATTTTTACGATTATACTATGCACGTGCACACACACATATATATATATATTATCATTCCATATTTTTTTTGCATTTATTTTCTATTCAATTTAAGAAGTAAAGCGATTAAAAATAATAATAGAGAGGTTAAATAAATGCAAACGTAAGAAACAACATAATTTCTTATTGTAACGAGAACCTTTGACAAGATTTGTTACAAAGTTAACATTTTGTGATATTTTACGACACAAGTGGCATAGGTATTATATCAAATCATTTACCAAGTTATTAATTTAACAAGATCAAACTAACACTTCTTAACGATAAATTAATAAATCATAAATAATATTTTTCAATATCAAATCAACAGTTATTTTTTCTGATCATCATCCATCATTTAAAAAACTGATAGTTGATTACTTTTGCAATTCAGGAGAAAATCCAGCTCATTATGAATAGCTTTCGTAACTTCTGACCGGAGCTATCCTAATTAATCTGAAAAAGTATTCTCCCACCGGGTTTAAATCTCTCCTGAAATAATCAATTCTCCCATTTTTTTTGCAAATAGGTACTCATTGTATATGAGATCTTTACTTAAAATGCATAAATTATAATACATCGTATTTATCTAAAACTTTATTATGCAAGAAAAGAAAAAAGATATATTTTAATACTTATTTAATAATAATATCAGTTATTCATTCCTCCATAAATAGAATAATAATAACTTACATATAAAACCCCAATATATATATATATAAAGATATATTAGTACTAGTAAGAAAATCAAGTCATACATCACGCTCATTATATTACATGTTATAAAGATATATATAAAGAATATATGTGGATATATAAATAATGATTATAAGATAGAATACATATATATATAAGGTAAAATTATATGTTCATGTATATTTGTATTTATGTATTTGTATTGCGTTTGTTATAGTTCTGAAGAAGATTGCTGGAGCAATCGAAACCATCAATAGTTGGTTGTAAAAGGCATTGTAAAAGTAATAAAGAATATAAATGAATTAACCTCTATTGATGACTTAACTTTTTTAATAATGCAATCAAAAGTCTAAAAGAATTTATATAATCAATATTTTTTAAAGCATTTTTGTTTATTGTCTCCCGTAAATAAACTAAACTAATGGTTTTATTGCTCAGAAGTTCATAAGAAGTTTGAGCACCAGAATTGTACGTGCCAGAATTATTTCTGGGACCGCCTGATTCTTAATTGGACACCGTATCAACTGTGCAAAATTTTCTTGGGAGTTCATAAAAGGTTTGAGTGCCAGAATTGTGAATACAAAAATAGATCCTGGGTCCTCCAATCCCAAGTCAGATCAACTGCACCAAATCATAAATAAAATATTTTTTCCCTTCCAAAGGCTTTTATTAATACATATTAAAAAAATTCTTACTTTATTTATTCCCCCATCCATTTAGACTTTAAGTTAATTTTATATATACTATTTTTGTCTTGTAGATTCATTTATTAGTTCTTGGTTAGTCTTTATAGCTGGTCCTCTTTGGTAGTTTTCTTTACCATTTCTTTGATTTGCTAGTTAGTTTTCTGCATTTATTATTTCAAAGGCAGTCATTCTGGATGTTTCTCTTTGGTGGCTTTTCTACCATTTCTTTGATTTTCTAGTTACAGTTTTCTGCATTTATTCGTCCTTGGTCAGTATTTCAATATGGTTCTCTTTGGTGATGACTTTACCATTTTTTTGTTTTCTAGTTATAGTTTTTTGTATTTATTAGCTCTTGGTCAGTCTTTCTACATGTTTGGTGGCTTCTTTATCATTTTTTGATAAGCTAGTTACAGTTATATACATTTATTAGTCCTTGGTAAGTATTTCTAGATAATCCTCTTTGGTATCCTTTTTACCATTTCTTTGACATCACTGTCTGAAGAAATTTGGATGGCTAAGTACTTCTTTTTGCTTACATAATATATTTTTTAGTTTACAACAGACTTGAACTTGGCATAATCATAGTAGACAGAACAAAAACATTTTCATAAGTATACCAGACATCTAGCGATGGCAAATGTATCTGGGGATGTTTAGTCCATCATAATTGAAGCTTTCAAACTAATCATTTGGTTTTCACAGAGGCAAAACTCTCCGCACAATAGCACCACTCAGTGCAAGCCAGAGTAATCAATGGATGCAGGAACTTTTGTGCATAAAATCCCTATCCATAGACTACCTGCATCCATTGATTACTTTGGCTTGCCCTGAGTGATACTACTGTATGGAGAGTTTTGCCTCTTTGTAAACAGCTTGTATAATCATAAAGAATGATGATCATGTGATATTTGATTTTCCATGTTTTATAAGTTAAATCTGGCTTTTAATATATAGGCTCACTTGTGTTGAGAATTATTGATAATTCTGCTTTCAGACTAACTATGGCAGCATCACAATGTTTCCAATTTATATTTCTTATGCATATTCCCTGGATTGTTGGTTAGCTTCTGATGAGTAGAGTCAATGAATAATAAAATATAAAATTTGTTTAAACCAAAAAATGTTTTTAATCCAACTTAATAATGTCTTTAGATAACTATCTATTACATTCATTAATTATTGGATTTCCCATTTCAGAAAGCTTAATTAATTAACATTCTGAACTAAACCTTCAACATTGCCTCTTTTTTATAAAAAAATTATTACAATTTTTCTTTTCTTTATTGATAAATCGTTTAATTATAAAATATGGTAATGCAGTGTGTATTTGCAAATACATTTTACATTTTTTTTTAAAAAAATAGTAAAAAACAATTGTTTTAGACTAACATACACAATAAACATAATATGTTATTACTGACAGCTGTATTTGGATCTTTTTGAGATATTTATTAGAGATTAACATTTGTTCATCATTGTTTTAAAAATAAATCATTCCAACAAAATTTCATTGATCTTCTAATGTCACATTGATTTGTGTTTCCTGCTAACCATTCTATAATGAAATCATTCTTTGACATCTGTTTATTATTAATTTTCAATATTTGCAAGGTTTAAATATGATTTTTTTAGAATTATTTTCAGTGTAAATGTACATTTCTAAAAAATCAAATCCAATTCATTGAATTCTAATATAGAATAATGATGTAATACTGAAATCAAATGTTGAATGATTACAAAAGGTGTTACCAGAGGAGAAAGAAAAATGAGAAAAAACATATGTGGTTGGAATTTCTTTAGACAGTTATTCTATTGACTGATCTAACATATCCTAAACATGTATAGTAACCTAGGTTTAAATAGTAAGGATTTTCAGTTTCTGGCTATTAACTTTATAAAATAAAAAATTAATAGTGGTTGTTGGATATATAAATACCTTAAAATACAAAGTTATTACCAACATCTTAGGATATGAACATGACAACACTAGTTCCTGGTGATCATTGATTAACTCAAACTTATAATAGATAGATCTGTGATAGAGTAAAGAGATATAGTTCTAAAAATATATAGAGTATCTATCTGTAAGTGGATAGAATTATCAGATATTTTGGTATGTTTATATTAAGGTTAAAGACCTGAGTATGTTAAGGCAAACATTTTCCAAAGGTAATAAGTCCCTTAAAAGCATGACATTTTAAAGATTTTTAGGTGATATAAAGTTGCTTCATATTTGCATTGATAATGAAAATTCTCAGATATGTAATGAAGTCATAGAAATTTTTACAAACAATAGGCAATATAAGTAGGCAAATTAAAAACATAATAAGAAAATTGACAAACCTTGATGTTGCTTAAAAAAATGATTAAATGAGGAAAAGAATAAGAAAATTAAAAATAATCATGAAAACACTTTTTTTAAAAAAGCATATGTTTAGCTACTTCAGAAATGTTTTCAAAGTAACCTTGAAATTGGTCCTAAAACTATAAAGTATGTTGAGATTGGATTAAAATACTTTGAACTTGCTACCTACTTGATTATACTAACCTCTTCAGATTTTTAAAAATTAAATTAATAAATGTATGATAGTACATAATTTTACTTTTTTTTTAAAAAAAGTAACAAAATATCTTAGCAGATAGTCTTAGAGGAACAATGTTAACTGAACATCAAATAGTGTTTTCCTCCAGAAAAATTCTTCATGCTGAATTAATGTGTATATTAATATATATTTTCATAATCAGTTCCTTTCACTACTGAGTCAGCCATTGTAAACTTGACTAATCATAATATTATTATATTCAATTTCAAACTGTTTTCTAGTTTATGATCTTTATTACTTTTCAACCATTAGCCATTTTTATCTTCTACAATAAGTAAATTCAGAATATGATGCAATATAATACTCTAAAAGGCTTAAATCACCAGATAATTGTAAGGCATTTCAGAATATTCTATTTGTTGTCTTTTAACTTAGAAAATATTACTATAAACTTTGCATCATATGACAATAGCAAATTCTCCATATAGTAGTGCTAACCAATGCAAGCCTTGATAATTAATTTATGCAAAAAGGTTTGTTAATAAAATCTTTATCTAGTATATACTCATCCAATTTTTTAAAACTAAATATTGAACCATAATGTTTTACTCCTAAACATCAGTCATTATTAACAATAATTTTCTATTAGATAATAATATATAGCTCATAATAATGAACATATTGTGATATGGTTAAAACAGTTATTTGGATGTAATAGTTTATAATTTATGGGCAGGTACAGCTTACATTTAACATATCTTTAAGTTGTACTGCAAGTGAAATTTATCTTTATAAAAGCTCTTTAGATATTACTTTTTGATTAATTATATTATTATTACTAATGATGTTGTTAAAAGCAACTATTTTTACTCAGTTCTAGCCCATAAATGTGATATTGAGTGATCAATAAAACATGATGATAGTGCCATTATAAGCACATCCAGGATTTATTGAATCTTTTTCCAGATTGTTTGCAGCTTATGGATAACATCCGCTATATTCTTTGATTATATACCATTAGACCTTCTGGATCTGACACACTTCTAATTCAGCTGACTTTATATGCTTATTTTATTATTATGATAAATCCTAAAATTTAAAACACCTTTATGTTTTGAATCCAAGCCAACTTGCTTTCATAGTTATATAGCTCTATTACCTGCCCAGTAGTATGTTTTAGTGTCATCAGTTTTATAATACTTGTGATTACAATTTATTCTGTTGGTCAGGATGGAGTAAACAAACATCACATGACTATCCCTGTTTTAATCTGCAAATACCCTCTTATAATTTTACCAATTTCATAAATTATTTATGAAATAATAATTTTCACATGTGTATCATATAATAATTATAGTATGCATATTTGAAGTTTACTACTTCATAAATATTATATATTTATAAATTTAAATTTACCACATACATGCTAATCACATGAATAAAAATATCTGACAAATTAAAGTGACTATCAATATACATTGCATGCTGAACTTGGATCAACTAACAGCCTCTCACATATCCTACATATATTTATCTTTAATTAAAGTTTGAAGGGTATACTCAGAGTAGAAGTGATATGATAATTTTTATTAGAAAATGGGTAATAATAATCACTACTGTATTTAATGGGGAAGGAAGGATGTCATAGTTGCATCTGTAGTAATTTTGGCACGTTTGTGAAAAGGCAAAACCTCATATAGTAGCTCCATTCAGTGCAAGCTAAAGTAATCAATGGATGCAGGAAGTTTTGTGCATAAAATGTCTATCTAGTGCCTACTCATCCAATATCCTCAGACTAGTTTCTAGCTTGTGTTTTTCACCAGTGAGAAGTCTTGGATCTGAGGGTACCTAGATCTTAGGATCTAATGCAATCTTCTAGCAGCCATCTTTTATCTTTTAAGCTAACTATAACTATGTGGAAAGTTTTGTCTATGTGTAAACAGCTTATGTAAGTGTAAAAATGGTGATCAGGTGATGTTTGGTGGTTTTATAGTTATTATATTTGTTAGCTTAATAATAATCTCATAACAAACATTTAAAAATAAAAATGTTATTATTAGAAATATAAAACAAAGTAAGAAAGTTTTATTTAGTTAAAGGTAGACTATTATTCTAGATATTTTTTATTGTACTGCTAATGAACAGTGTTACAAGACCATAATTTTTATTAAAAAATTAAGATAAAAATAAATTATAAGTGGCTTAAATATTTTTTTTAAACAAAAATTTAAAAAATAAAAATACTGCATCATATTTTTTTTTTAGAATAAAACTTCTTAGCAGAAGGGAAGAAAAATGTATAATAGAATTAAAGAAATGTTAAAACTCTTTTTTTCTCTCTCCCTTTGTAAAGAAAACTATTATAATGTATAAAATAAGCCAATGTGAAATCAGACTAAAATTTAATCTATAAAAATAAAATGTTTGTAAAACTTTGAAAAATGTAATTAATTAGTTTATAAGATTACTGATTAAATTGTATTAATTAAAAAAAACTAAACTATTTTATCAATATCATTTAGATGAATCTGAAGGATTAAGATTAAGGCAGATGTAAAATCAATTAAAAATGCAAAAATAATTAAAAGACATTTCAAGTTAAGATCAGAATTAAAATAATAATAAGAAATTAAAACAATAGGAGAGAAAAAAGTATATAAAGTCACTCTCTTTATTGTTATAGTTTGGTTTGTGATATACAGTCTGGTCTGCATTTTATCATCAAGTTATTCCAGTCATCAATTTGTTATGAGTTAGATGCATGTTACTGCTATACAGTCAGGGATGCAATTTTCTAGATCATTCATCAGTTCAGACAGAATGCAGAATCCAAACAACCAGAAACCCAGATATTTGGAATGCAGTAGTAAGCCAGTCAATTATTGCTGTAGTTAACATTCATGCAAAAACTGCAGATCTAGCAACATGCATTGCTAGACAACTTTAGGATGTTCAGCTTGGATTCAGGCCCCCAAAACTCAACAAAAAACAACTGAACCTCACCTGAATCAATGCTCAGAACAATGCCTAGATTGTAAGTAAATGCTGCTGCAACTCTGTCTTCTATTGTCAACACAAAGAATGGAAAACAAGCACTGAAACCATTGATGGAGACCAAAAATCCAACTGTTTAGAAACTGACAATCATGAAAACCTATTCTGATAACAGTCTAGACTCTTTATTTTAAATGAATAAACTTTAATTAATGGATTATTATACTGAAGCAGTTGAGCTTCATTGTTTTTCATACCCACCAAATTACTAATCTATGTTTGAACCTTATGTTTTCTCCCACTCCTATATTAATGTATATTTTATATATGTGTTTGAAATGTGCACCTAAAAGATTATAAAATTTAGTTCTTAATATTTTTTACTATTTATTATTCTTTTATTAAAATCAAAATATATTAAGTGCAGCTCAATATTGTTTTTAAGTTCATAAAAAATAACTTTTGTTTAAATTTATTAAAAACTATATTTTTCTTTTAAAAATCCAAGATAGAGTATGCAATTGTTAATTGTCCAAAAATAACAAAAAGGGTGGAAATGTTATATTATCTAATTGTGGGAAAGGATGTTTAATTATACTATACTAAAAGTAAAAAGGGAAATTCAATTAAAAAGTTATACTTTAGCCATTAACATTTTATCAAATCTATTTCTAATCTGGAAATGGATTTGAATATATTTTTGGACAAATTATCTAACAGTTGCATAGCTATATTATGACTGTGGGTATTGTTGATGGCTCTGCTATTGATGGTATTTTCCTCTCTGCTTGAAGAGCTAGTCCATTCACAACATATTAAAAATATAAAATTATGTTAAATAATGTTTAGACCTGATTAAACAACTTCTTTTAAATGGACCCAGTTCAATATATCTATATATTCAACTTCATATAATATACATAAACAGTGTAAGCCAATGAAAAGTTAACTAACTTTCTCTTCAAGCTCCTGCAAAGCCATCTATAAATCAGAGCATGTGTTATGTAACAATATAGTATAACTATTTATCAAAAAAAACTTAGATACCACTCTGTCTGATTTGTGATTTATGACAGAAGATCTGACAGAGTGTTTTGCCCTTACATCAATCAGATTCAATTTCTTCTTTTCTGCCACAAAATCTTTTAAATCACTTGAAAATATATACACAGTGCGAATCATTTAATACACTTCAGTAACAGCTTTGCTCAGTTTAAAAAAAACTGTTTGATCATGGGTTAAGACAAGAAATGTACATTATCACATTCCATGTCATAATTTGTGATCCAGACATGTTACAGTCTTAAAATTTTTGTACTTAGAAGTTAATTTATATTGCTATGTAACACATATAGATTCAAAAATGGCAGTATAGAGAGCATGGAGAAAAAACCAGTCACCAGTTATTACGTATAATAACTATCATAGGAATAATTTGTTAGTTATTTAGGCAGATGATCTTACTCAGATGCATAGATGAAAAAAAACACTAAAGTATTACTGTGTTTTTCCAGTTACAAATTGAGATATTTTATCACAGAGATAAAATGATTGTAAATACCTTAGGTATAAACAGGATTATTATTTTCCCATATATACTGTATGGAAGTGAACACTGTTTTTTTTATCAATCAAAGTATTGCTGGAACATATTTTTTTTAAATGTTCCCCAATATTTTGAATACATAATGGAAACATTGTAATCCCAGCCGTACATATTTTTAGATTGCTGAATAGGATATGGATATTATAATTGTAAAGACACATCCTTGCTGGGTTGAACATATAAAAGTAAGTTAAAGTAACACTCTCTAAAAATAAATCTAAACTGGAGCATGGTTTTTTGGTAAAAACATATCCCAAAAGGTGCAATATCAGTTGTTTCATAGTTTGACAATATGGATAAAAACAAATTACAGTGGAAAATACAATAAAAAATAAAATGGTTTATTGCTTGAAAATTCATAAAAAAAAGTTCAAGCATCATAAATGTCAGACCCAAGCCACAATCCTGAGGCTGGAACCCCAGGATTTGCCATTTTACCACTATACACACAGGTAAAAGGCCATAATAAGGCAAAAAGTTGATGTGTTTTAAAAAAGTCAGACCCAAGCCACAATCCTGAGGCTGGAACCCCAGGATTTGCCATTTTACCACTATACACACAGGTAAAAGGCCATAATTAGGCAAAAAGTTGATGTGTTTTTAAAAAGTTTGTTATAGAAGACATTAAAAGATGATGCCACAAATGGTAAATACTTTTTTAATAATTCTATATTGGTTTGTACATCTTTAATATGTCATCCTTCTTTGCTCTGTACTTGTGTTTATTCTGAAGCTGTTTGTGTTGTTTTATGAAGTTTTGGCATAAGTGTTTTCTCATATAATACCCATTATCTGGGTTCAAATATCAGCCAAATAAAATTTAAAACTTTTATCAAATTCTAGTTAGACAAAGATTTTTTTTCAGGTACTTACCAATAAATAGGTATTAGAATGCCATTCAAACTTTCCTGGATTAATTACTCTGAACTTTTTTCCTGTCTAACCATAAAGATGTTGAAAAAGATATTGTCCTATAATATATTTAATGACAACTTTTATTTCATATATATATCATCATCATCATCATTTTCAACTATGATTTATCCACTGCAGGATGAAAGTCTCTCCGAGTTCAATCCATCTTTTCCTATCTATAGCCTTCTTCTCCACATCACTCCAGCACATTTTCTTATTTTAATCATACACTTTATATGTGGTCTCTTTCTAGGTCTTTTATAATCATTTGGACCTCTGTTTAAGATTTCAACTGTTTGTCTATTATCATCTTTTTAGCTATATATTGTGCCCATATATATCTATATCTATATCTATCTATCTATCTATATATATATATATATATATATATATATATATATATATATATATATATATATATAATAAAATAAAACAGAAATTAAGAGTACCAAACTTTACATAATATTATGTGATGTTTTGATGGTTAAGACAGGAATTAATTGTACAACTCTCAGTATGATAATAAAATAAATAACAATTGTAGTTGCTTATAATAGCTTGATTGCCATTTTACGATGATGATCATTCCATAAATAACTATCACTGTTATCTATATTAGATTAGAATTTTTGATAGATTTATTATATAAATGAATTCAAGTACAGAGTCATTTCCACACAAATCAGCCATAAACAGTAAGATTGCTAGGGAATCCATTGCACCACAGTTCATTGTCAAGTTGAACACATCTTTATTCTATTATTCACTAACAGCATCTTCATTGTTGCTTTAATTAGAAATAATAGTAGAGTTAATTCTAGTGTTTTGTTTTGTTATGTATTATTTTGTTTAATATTATATTTATTAATAACATGTTAATTATTTACATTGCATTATTAAATGTAACTACAATATCTATTAGCAACCATAGATTATCACATGATATATAAGTATGATCTCATCACATACCATTGTCTTCACATATATATTTTGCTTTATGATCTGTGTATAGTATTTTCTAATTTTAATTTTCTTATCATAGTGATATCTATGGATGTGAATAGTATAGGACAAAATAATTCTATTTCTTCAAAACTTTATACTGCAATTTTTTTTGCAATATTTTTGGACTAAAATATCATGCTATCAGAGTTAGATTAAATAGAGATTATTAATCCTTTAAATGAAACATTTTTTTCTAACAGAAGAAAAAAATTGTAAGTGTTCAAAAATAAAAAAATCTAAAATCTTTCAACATATTAAATATAAAATAAAATCTCTTAACTTAAATTACATGAATTGGAATTAATCATTAAAATTGTGACAACCATCAAAATGCAATCCTCTTATAGTCAGGTCTGATATATGACTCAAATGCATGGATAGATTAACTCATCCATATTTGCAGTCTATGTGGTTCTTTCAACAAATAATAAATGTTTCAGAACTTCTGAAAAGATTATAAAAGCAAGAAAGTATGTAAATGATAAAAATCTAAAGTAATGTTCAACGACATTTAAAAATGAAAAAACAAAGATTGTTAAAAATGAAATAAAAATAAAACATGAAATTACATTGGGCAAATTATTACCACACATAGCAAACAAATTGATTGAAATTAATCATGAAATTAGGGTGTGTTTGTAAAAGAAATAGCTTAGAATTAAAAGAAGATATATGTGATATAAACAGGTTGTAATAAATGTTTTTACAGATGCTTACTTATAAAATTTGGATATTTAATAGAAAAGTGATGCAGTATTTTCAAATCTTGCAAGCAGCAGAAAAATAGATGTCAAGAACAATAAGAAGAGAACAAAAGCAAAATATATGGGTGAGAAAACAAATAGGTATTACTGACACAAAGCTAAAACGAAGTTTGGCTAGGCACATTATTAAAAAGATTAGAATAAATGAAATTCCAAAATAACTATAAAAGACCTAGAAAGAAGGTATATGTGTTATAGATAATAGAATAAGATTGGTATAAAAAATAAAGCTATTGATTAGAAAACTGAAATCAACTTAGACTTCATTCCCCAGTGGGCTGATAAATAGCTACAATTATTGACGATAACTGACAATAGATTTTGAATATTTGTAGCAATGATAAAAAAGATATTACTTATTATGGCAATCAGCTGTTGATTGGGGAAGGGGGTAGGCAACATTTACATTCATTGATTTATTTTTTAGCTAATGATAACGAGATTAGACACGAGGTTGTTAAAGTTTGATAGGAAACTTAGAATAACAAAAAGATTCATTGCTTGGGAGTTTATTAAAAGTTCAAGCAGTAGAAAAATCAGAACTGTAATCAATCTGAAGATCTTAAGATACCAAAATATGATGCTCTACTACTGCACTTAACCGATTAAAACTGGATCACAATCCGTTATTTACCAATGCATCTAACCATGCAGTTCTATTGAAAATTATTTTATCCATAAAACAAAATATGTTACATTTGGATTCGAACTCAGGTTACATATAAATAGTAATAATTATACTTCATTTTGTATTAATAAAAAATAATATTTTTAAACAAAAAATAAAAATCTTACTGCAGATAAATTATAATAATTATCTAAACATTTAAATAATACTATAAAAAAGAACAGTTAATTTTACTTTTTTTTTTTTTTTTTTTTGATAGTGAGAGGGATGGGGGAGGACTGTCAAAGGAGAAATAAAATAAGCTTTAAAATGTTTGGATTGTGGTTGTGTTAATGGAAATGAATGCTTTGCTAACACTGGGTCAGCGCAGAAGACCAATTAGATACGGGAACATTTTTCTAAACTAAATCCTTATGCCTTTGAGTGATGGGTTTTTAGACTATTTTAAAGTGACATATTGCTATTAGTCTTTTACAAAATGATAGAAACATTTTAAAACAAAATGAAAACTTGTTCAGATTCTTTTTTTAGAATTAGTAGTCTGTTCGCTCCGCGATTTTAAAAGTTAATAGTAAAATGCCGTTGTTATGGCTACCAATACTAACTCTACTATAAGATGAAGAAGAGTAAAAATATTTTTATTTATGATAAGATCTTCATAAAACTGAAAAGTTTTATAAATAAATAATAAGATTCTGGCGAGATTTTTATTAGTACATAAATTTAATCTTCACGGTTGTCAACTTGTTGATTAAATTATCTATTTCTTCAATATCACCTTACTTTAATTTATGTTGATATACACATACTTCAGAAGAAATAAACGCATCCAAAAGATCTGTACACAAGAGACCCTAATAGGAATCTCTTTTTAAAATATTTATTTTAAAAAAGTTGAAAGTTAAATTTTAAGGAAATGATTTTGGAAAAAAAGAAGGAAATAATTTAGAGTGCGTTTCCTTAACTCAATACTTCTTTTTACTTCTTAAATTCAAAATCTTTTCACAGATAAGAAGATTATTTCTTCAGCTTTTATTTTAACAATTAACTGTTCATAACAATAAAAGAAATTAGTAACAAAATACAATGAGGCTTTATAAAACATTAAACATGATAATTTTATTAATTTATTTGCACTTGTATTATTCCACCAATTCTTTATAAAGCCGTTAAGTTACTTTATTCGAATTATTAAATGTACTTAATTTCAGTAAAAGCTATGAGACTAATTTTATCTCAGTATATAATATTACAAATTTTACTGTATGACTATTATGAAAACATAATCAGAGTTAAGTCATCTTTAATTAATGTATCCAAATAATGTACACAATGTAATAGCAATAGTGCCTAATTGCCATGCCGACAGGAATGAGTCTGTAGCTAGCCTAGACATTGTCAATTATAAGAAAAAAAATTCAATTCATAACAGTTGATAACAATGTCTAATTAAGTTTACATCAAATTCATATACCCAATGCATTCATTTCTTATAACTTTGCTGAAGACTTTTCACATCATTTAGACACAACATTTGGAGATGTATTACTTCAGAAAAAGTTCATATTATATATATTGTAACTGTCAAATTGTGTATATCTCATACACAAATCACCTAAAGGCAATTTGCATGAGATCTCCACATTCTGACATCATAGGAAAACATTTTTATAGCCTGTTAAAATCACTAGCCGCACGAGATTATCATATTCTAATTAAATTATTGTTTGCAAAATAGTGACAAATGCTAAAAATAATGAGACACTACAATTTATTTAAGTATATATAAATTTACAACACACACATAATAGCATAAATTGACTGCCCTGACAATTTTTATAACAAGTTGATATGACCAATGGTTGAGTAACTTTATGCACAGATAATACTTGGTGAAGTACATTTTTAAGTGATATAAAATTATTGTATAGACTAATCATAGGCAATTATTATTACAGTTTTAAAATTAATAAACCTAGAGTTTGAGGATTCATTGAATTCATTAAACTATTTAAAGAACTGGACTACTATAAACACTTCCGGGCTATAATATAGATAATTAACTAAACATTGAATGTGCAAATGTAAAATGAAAGAAAATAACATCTACATGACATTACATTACTTATGAATAAATAATTAGGTGTGAGCTAAGAATATGCTATACTACAGGAATTTTTGTCTATTGCATAGAAGAGACCAGAAGTTTCAAATGGTATCATCCAAGACATGTACAAAAACAACACAGATGATATACAGTAAGAATGTTTGTCTATCACACACCACTGTTCTAAGTAAGATGATGACTGCATGTGACGGGCAATCTCAACAGTATCACAATCATGTATGAATAATTAAAACACCTACAAACAAGTCTCATAAATGAACAAGAGTTGGAAATAAAGTTACAGCAGTTAACTTATATCAATATACCGAACTTGAAACTGTAAATTATTAAAAGACAATAAAACACAATATTAAATTATTCTGACTATGCAGCCTCTTTTAATTTTGCAGGAAGTGGAAATGACTGTTTTTAAAACACTGTCTTTAAAAGCATTGCCAGAGATTGTGAAAGTAAGTTAACTGTTTTTTTTTATAAAAATTAGTTTATTTTTAAATTTGCACCAACTGAATTGAGGTGTGATAAAATAATAAAATAGCCATCTCTGGTCATACTAGTTTATAAAAGATTTACAAAATCAAATAATAATAAATTATAAAATAATTTTCATTATGAGGGGAATAAATATGTAATTTTAGTAATAGAAGAATATATTTTAAAGTTTATACTCATTGTCTTTCATCATTACAAGTTCAAGATCAAACTTCAGGTAGTGAGACATTTGTAGCAGATTTTATTTGTTGAACTTTAGCTATGATGGCAATAGGCTTTATTCCTCTTGATCTTAATTAAGCAAGCAACATCAGACAGTAGTTTATTTATTAATGAATGGTGGAGATTTTGACACATCAGTAGACACTTGAAGTTTAGGCATATAATGCATATATAAACTGTATGTAATGCTCACAATGTTTTTTCATTAGGTGCCAGCTTTTTTTTTCTGACTTCATGATGGATCTTTGGCTGAACTCTGCTGGATGGCAAGAGTGAAGCATATTATGGCTTCTCTACTTTATCATTGTATTTTTTCAATATCAGATGCAATATGTAAATTGAAGACACATTCAAGAATTAATCAGCGGTAATAATCATTCAGAAGAAATCAATAATAATTTATAAATAAGCAATCAAAGTATATGTTTCAACAATAAGCAATAAAAGTAAGTATATTTTAGCACAGTGATTTTTAACCACTATTTATAGTTCTTGTAGTTAGCTTATCAGCAAAAATCAGATCCATTGCTTGTCATTGCAATCCATCAACCTATTGGTTGTAAATAATGTCTGAACTTTGTTTTGATCCATAGCTTGATTTGTCCAATCATACCATTTACAAACTTTTATTTTTGGAAGAGATTAATAAAATAACATTCAGGGTTTTAATTAAATTACATCAAATATTTATCTCCTTAATTAACTGATGTTTATAAAAACCTTAATTACTTTTTCTAAGAATGTCATTTCCCTTTTATAATTGTTAATAGAAAAAATACATTTTGTTTTATTATACTTTTAAAAACAAACTTATAATTAGTCATACCGTATATATATATTTATCTGCGCATATAAATTGTAAATATAATTTTTATTTATTAAAATTGTCCAACATCTTTACTCTTAAAATAAACTTTTAATTTATAAATTACTGACATTGAAACATGTATAAATATTGTTTCAATACATATATTACGCATGGAATTGAGAAAGTTAGAAATGGTAAAAAAAAATAGATGGCAGCAGCATTATGTACTTAGTCTTGATGTATTAATAAAAAATAGGCAGTTGGAGAGATAGAGAACTACTATGGAGAGTAAAAGGAGTTTAAACATATAGAGAAGTAAACAGAATATTGGATATGAATTAATTTACAATAAAATCAAGGAATCCTTTAATAGTTGTTATTTTACTCTAGGAAATATAAAAAAAATATCTACAAAATTTTTTTCTGTATTTATTTCTACTTTTCCTTTACTTTATATATATTTGTGCACACACACAACTATGTTCATGTGTGCCATGTAACCCAATCAGTTACTATATATATATATATATTATAAATAGCATTACTGTCCAAAACTAGCTTTGGAATAATAAGGACCCTAGAAATTGTGACTATAAACAAAAGAAAATACACGTATAAAAACTTAAATGTATTTTAATACTAAATAACTTACTAGCATATCCTACAACTGCTAATTCACAGAACAGATAGCTATATGAAAAATAATGATGTGATTAACTCAAAAATTTACACATTAATCAACCCTATATATAATATCATATAATTATTATTCCCTTTTAATTTTTTAAATAAAAACTCACTTCATTTAAATGAGTTATGCCACTACAATAATCAAACCCTAAAAAATTATTTCACATTAAAAAAAAATTAGCTTTAGCATAAACCATTCTCTCTCTTTTTTTTTTTTTTAAAAATAAATGTTACACACACTTACCTAATGAAAAAATGAAACATTTCAACAAAACAAAAAAAAAGTGGTACTTACATATTAGACCTGTGACACACCACATATTAGATCTGTGCCACCTTTTCACAACCACAATGAATGTACCGTTGTGATTAGGTCAAATAAATCCAATTAAATTCTGGTATTTTGTTATCTGATGTCACAGCAGAATATGGTTTCCCAAGCACTTGTCAATATTTCTTATCATATCTCCAATCTTTCTTATCTTATATATGATCTGTTTTTTTTTTTGTATTTTGCCAGTTATTGTCAGGATTTCATTCTGACGACTGCTTGATTTTCAGTGCATTTTTGTATGCAGTTACTGTCATTGTGCTTTTTTTTTCATAGTTAATTTGTTGCTGAATTAATTTGATTATAAATGAGTAAATAACTGCATTTTTCCTTTACTATTGCATAATTCTCATAATTGAATGGTTTTTTTAATTTTTTTTTAACAGTCCAAAATGATGACTATTTGGAATCTTTCATCAAGTGAAACTGACATAATGATGTAATTCCAAGAAAAAGGAATCTTGCCATCTCAAAAAATATGTCAAAATGTGGATCCAGTGACCATGTACATTCATACCTCTGAAGGCAAGGGCATTGCAATGTTCGAGGATGTACAGTAGAATTTGTATTTGTAAGGGGAAATGGTTGAAGGGTTCCTGAATTCCATTCCTAACTGCCATATGATTTAAATATAGTTGGGCTTAGAAATTAACCTCCATAAAATGGGGCAAAATAGAACTCAGCTTAGCAGATAAGATGGTGATTGACTGGAACAATTACATGCAGAAAGTTTGTACAACTGCTATGCTTGCCCATGAAAGTTGAAAAATTAGAGGATCTGACAAAATCATCAAGACAGATTAAAGCCTTTTTCCAAAAGGAAAAACCAGTCCAGATGCATTTTTCCAAAACAGTAGATGTTTGATGGCTTGTGCAGAGAGACCGATGAGTGTTTCATCATTAGAATTAGTGATAGAACAGTGGAAACTCTCATAGAAATCATCAAGCAAAATGGAAATGAGGGTTTGACCATACATTCTGATTGTTGGAAAGCATACAAAACTGAAGAATTAAAAAGTTCCTGTCATGAACATTTCCATGTCAATGACAAATACAATTTTGTTAATCCTGAAACAGGTGTCCACACCCAGAATGTTGAAAGACTTTGGGAATCTGTAAAATATGCAACAAGCAACAACAGGGGATTTCTCACCAACATTTGGATTCACAATTGGCCAAATTTAGTAGCACAAATGTCATAAAGATGAAGATGCAATTATTTGCATAATAAATGATATTAAAAATAATTGGCTGCCAATATGAAGTAGTAATAAAAGTTCCTTTTTATTCTATTTTGTGGGAAAATGGTTTTTCTTTTTTTTTATTAAACTTTTTCTTTAAAAATATGTATACCTGTTACCGTTTTTTGACCAAATCTCATTCATGTGATACTTTCCACAATCATGCAGTCATTTTGGAGGGAAACAGTGTAAAATTTGAACATCAAATCTCCATCTTGTCCAGAAAATGTAATTAATGTATTATTTATTGCGACAATTCCTGATATATATTGCACAGTAAATAACATATGTGTATATTTTATGTTTTCATGAATAATATTTTAGAAATTTTGATAATTTAATTATACTTTTCCATGTAAATTTCATATATATTTATTAAAAATGTCGCATGTATTTCCCTTTTTTTAAAATTACATATATCACAGAATTACTTAAAAATTAGCCCATTAATATCTATTAAATGTGTATTTGTATGTTCAAAAATTGTTGAAATTTACTGATTTTACAGTTTTTTACTGGCATTGGAAATCCAGCTCAGGTCTCATAATACCATAGCTCCAACCATCCACTTTCCCCACAACATAAATTGCTTACAAGGTCAAATGTCAACACCCAACTAGTCTCTGAGGCTTACATTGCCTTCCACCATCTTGGAGATATTCCTCTGGTGGAGGTGTGGATGGCCTTCATTAAATCACTAAGTTACCTAATAAATCTATGCACCCTTGAAACTAAAGATCCCATCTGGCTGATGGTCTAGCTGGACAGGATAGCTAGAGATTTGCAGGACATGGCTCTTGAAGCACAGAATATCCTACACATAATTCACTTGAGAAGCAAAATATAAATCAGTGCAGTCTGCCCTTGCTGAGTATCTCATGATTCATAAAAGAGCCCAAGTATATCTACAACATCAACATTGCTGGACCAGGGCATACCTTCACTGGGCTCTTGGTTCATCCAAAAGAGTACGTGCTTCCACATCAGTTGAAGTGCAGGGCAATTTAGAAGAAGTAGAAAATGTAAGAAATATCTTATTTTCTTGTTCATTGTCTTCCTTTTTAGAAATAATTTTTTTGCAAAAATAACTTTCCTTCCAATAGTTTTCCTTTACAATTCACAATTATTAATAATATGCCCCTTACATTGACAGAGATCTTCTGCCTAGTTGATTGGTCATTTGTTCAAGAGAATTCAGGAGATCAACAGGACTAGGGGATGTGATGGAAACCACTGGATTATGGGGGCATCATCAGTCACTGATTGGGTTCCCAAAAGAAATGAGTCAGAGTCTGGGTCAAGTCTGCCATAACTATCACTACTATTTAGATAAGGAGGAAGAAAAAATCTCTTAGCCCAGACTATGATCTCTTGTAGGCATCTCTTGGCAGGCACCAGGGATTGGAGAATTAGGTACAGTGGTCTCACCAATAGTTGTGGTAAAATCACTAAGCAGGGGCCCAGCTGGGAAAGGGGAGGAATGCTGCAACTTTTTCTCTTGGGGTAAACTGAGTTGCTGCCTGGATTATTAGGATTATGGAAGCCCAGAAGGTCATCTATCATCAGGGTATCGGAATAGGAAGATGACAAGCCAGGAGAGTCCTGAGATGTTCTTGGTCTTCTTCCTCTCTTCATTTTCTTTAATCCTGCTGGGAAGAAACCAACTGCATCTAGAGAGTTGGGCCATCTGTGATCAGGAATCCACACTAGTGGAGAAGAGCATGTTTTCTTTTCTGCTACAGTTTTTTAGACTGTCCGGGTCTTTTAAGCTAATATGGTTCTTCGAGATTGTTGATGAGTTATCAGTCCAAATTTGTAATTTGTAAATTTAATTTATTTATTTCATATTAATTAAATTTCATTCATTATATAAAATTCTTTCTTTTTGATAATTTATTTTATACACAAAACAATTTATATAAAGCATTTTAATTAATTCATTTTTCAGTGATTTATTACTACAAATTTAAAGTTCATAAACTGATTATTTATCAAATATATATAATTATGTGTTTGGTTGTAGTTTTTTAACACACAGCAGTTAATTTAAAGCACTTTAATTAACCTTATTTCCAGCTATTTGCTTACTATGAATTTACATCTCATAAACTTATTATTATTTAGATAAATATTTTCCAAATTCTTTATGATTTTTTTTTTTTAAAAAAAAAAAATTAGATTTGTGATCCAATTTATTTCAAGAAAAAAAAACAAATTATTTTTAAGTCTTTTCCAGAATGCAAATTTGTAACGTTATAAAATATAACAGATTTTTTTAAAAAAACTACACATTCCATTTACATATATAAAACTTTGATAAATCAGTAATTTTCTTTTTTTTTTTTGCCCTTCATTACATAAGTTATAGCTATACTATTTTCAATTTTATATAATATATTTCTGGTTGTTAGATATTACATTTGATATACCTTTTCATATTCGTGTCATTCTGCCTATAAATTTCTAATCTTGCAATCCTGTCAAATAAATCATGTAAACACCAGAACTTCTGACAAACTTAAGAGATAAATTTATATACAAAAATAATAAAAGCACATTATGATACAAAATAAAAACAGGTAATTATGAGTTTTTGTGTTATCATGGGAATTTAGGGCAGAACAGTGGCAACTCTGATGGAACCAAATGAACACAATGTAGAAAATAGCTCAATAATTTATTCAGATTGCAGGAAAGTGTATAAAAGTGATGAACAACAATCTGCCAACAGAAACTGCACAAAGAAGATGACACTTTCATTTGCATTCTGGATGATATTAAAATAATAAGTCCTCCTCATTATTTTGTTTTAATAAAAGTTTATTATTATGTTTTCCCTTAAAGGGTATAACAGAAGAACTATAATCTGCTGGCTGCACAAAGATAGTGCTATATTTTACAATCTGGACAATATTTAAAACATCGGTCCACTTCATTGATTCCATTTTGACAAAAGTTTGCTAATTTTTTTTTAAGTTTTGACAAAAGTTTATTAACTGTTTTTTTTTTAACAAAATAAATGTACTTAGACATTTCTTGATCCATTTACATATTATAAACACGTGCCGTAATTCTCCATTTTTTAAAAATCTGTGAGAGGTTTTTTTTTTTTCATCTGTCCATTTTTTACCTTTCCACCATAATTAATAGACACAGTATTTTTTTTTTTATTTGCTTTACTGTCCACTTTGTAGTTAATATTCTTATTATTTTTGTACTTAATATACATATTTAAGTGATTGATTATATTTTTTTTTTATTTTGCTTATGTAGTATTATTTTTTGATAATATTGCTTTAGTGTCTATTTTGTAAATCATGCCAGAATTAATATAAGTAGTTTTAAGTAAAATTTGGGAATTGTTGGCCATGTTTGCGATGGCAGAATGCTGTACTATGTGTGTGGGGATGGATGGGGGGCTTTGATGGCATAAAGTGCAATTTTAAAAACTCACAACTACCTGCTTTTATTTAGCATTTATAATGTGTTTTTATTATTTTTGTGTACAAATTTATATTTTTCATATTACTAAAAATGCAATTTTTCAGATTTAGTCTGGTGAGATTAGTGTTACATATTAGAGTTACTATGCTATTTCATATACATATCAGTCAACCAATAACTTTCTACATCTTCTGAAAATGTCATGAAATAATGTAGACATCTGAACTCTTTTGACAAATTTATCACTTAAGTTTTTCAGAAGTTCCAGTGTAAACATTATTTGGTGACTTTCGAAGATTAGAAAAGTATCAGTGGTCTGATACAGATGTGAAAAGGCATAGCAAATCTAATATGTAAATACTACATTTCTTTACAAAATGTTTCATGACTTTATTAAATTTATAAACCACATTTTTCTCTTTTATAAATCAATGTGATTAAGTGCTACATATATATATATATATATATATCATTAAAAAACAGGAAACACTTAACCAATCCTAATATCAATAACTATCAACAATTTTAAACTGTTGTCAAGACAACTTTCTTTATATATATATATATATTGTACCGGTAAAAATCACCATGCTTAATCACACACAGTAATCCGAATTCAAACCCAGTCCACGTCTAGGAATAAATTCCAAAATGCAAACTAAATTCAAACCCAAACCCTGGCATGACCCACCGATGACAACATTACAACGGTACGGGGTTTTCCCTTTACTAGCTCATCGAAAAACACAGACTAAATTACCTACAATCAGTTATTTCATAGATACCTTATAGTCGGGATATTGGTACGGCTAATAATTTAATGTATATATTTAAGTTGTCGATACAGACAGCAGGTGATTGACTAGATTTCGAGAGTAATAATGCAAGAGAGACAAAGTTAGGTTAGATAATTTTTTTTAATAAATTATTGAAAGCACTGAGTAATATTATTTACAGGTACGGTAAAACTCTCATATGTATTTTACAATAAATTGCTGCTAGTCATCAATAATCGGTTTGTACTGATTAACAAACTCATGCCAATATTTATGTGTTTAAATGGTTGTACAGGTTGATATGAGAATCAGAGTAATTGGAGCACTTAAAATATTTAACCACTAGTTTATATTAAGTTGTTTTATTTTAATAGATTCAAACCATTGCGTGTACAGATAAATGCGAGGCAGGCCTATATAAAAATATAATATATAATACTGATGTACTGATGGTTGCAGGGATTAAGGTATACTACAAATAATAACATGTGGTGCATTGACGGAATACCGGGCGGCTTGTACTTTGACAAGTCTTAATGCCCCCAAGTAGATCCGGGACACTACAACCAGCCGGGATCATTTTCGAACCCCGGTGATCCAAGAGATTACCTGGAGAAGAATTTCTTTCTCTCCATATGGTAGTAAAACGAGACGCCAACTTAGGCGAAGGTAAAGGCATTGCCACCGTAACATCGAGTAAGAGTGATCGGAAGTGGATTTTAAAACGAATTATATAAACCCATTTATCTATCCGTAACATGTTCTACGCAACAGCCTGATATAACTATTCAATAAAAACATGGCGAAATCAAACGATCGCAAAAGTAACAATTAATTAATTTCACTCTGAAACCCATAACTCCCCGGATTATTCGGAAGGTAATAATAGCAATAAAATATTCACTTGTTATCATTATTCCGTAATAATATATAAAAAAAATATAATAAAATTTTAGACTATTTTAAGTATTTGAGATTTGGAGTAGAGATTAAAATATCATGACAAAGTAAAAGAAACAATAAAAATACTTGAATATTTCTCAACTCAACATAAATGAAACAATTTTTAGTTCGATAAAAGAAAATTACTTTTAAAATGAATATAATAAATATTATGAGATAAACTTTACTGACTTTAATTAGAGTTGAGAAATATTATTATTGGCATCGTTTTGTTTGTAAAATAAGTAATAGTAAAAATATAAATGTATTCACAAATGGATTATTAGTAGGCACAAATATTAATAATTATCATCTAAAGACTAGAGCACAGAAATATTAGAGAAGAAATTTACTGACAGGTTTTAGTGTAACATTTTCAAATGGAAAACAAGAAATTTACATGCAATTAATTAGGTTAACAGATTAAATATAAAATTATTACTGAGAGGAAAGTTAAAAAGTTCATGTAACAAAAGTTACCATTCTTTCTTCGTCCGGCTTTTCTTCTTGCGGTGATATGTATGAAGAACGTAGGCGCGCATTTTGAATTTCTTAGAACGGCATGGTTAATTTAAATGTTGGAATTTGGAAGACTGGACGCACGGAAAACATTACAAATCAGCGGTACGAAAGATTTAAATTGGCAGAACAGGGATCAGCTTCTTGGACTTAGCCCATCATTATTGCAGTTTACCGGGCAACTTCTTAATAATGGTTGAAGTGATTTCTCTGGAACAACTACTTTGCTGTAGCTTGGGACGATCTAAGCACAGCCAAGTCAAAAGTTAGAGTGTATATTTTATCTAAGATGGCTACGGTTGACCTTTCTGCCTAGTTTTTGTTCATGACTCCGCCTCCTTTGATTTTCCGGCCTCCAGCAATATCTAATTTTTGACTATACAATAGCATTTGCCTTTCTTGATAAGAGTTCTACGTTTCTCATTTCCATTGTTCGGTTTTCATTTATTTTTAAATTTAATACATGATTCTAAATTGACAACAATTACATCGGAATTCGTGAATACAAAAATATAAATTCATTATCTTCATTTATCGAAGTACAAATTAATTATCCTATACATTTTGTACAAGTAAGATTTTGATTAAAAATACTGATCAAAGGAATGTGACTTTTGATCAGCATTTTTAAATGACTTTGTATAATTTGCAAAATTAAAATTTAAAGAAAATATACACGCAATTGAAACTTTTAAATTGAGCTAATATAAATCCACAAACCACACACACACGAATATTATTTATCATGATTTGTGACATTTATACTCATACTCTTTACATTAAATTCTTTTTAAACAAACACAAAATAAATAACTTAAAATTTATGTGGCTGGGAATAGAAAAAGTCTCATTGCGGGTAAATAGTGGTTTAGAATTACCGTTCTTAAATGACAACCATGAAACTAAGATCGATTCTTCGATCTGTCTGTTTCAATATATATCATATGCTCATATAAAATTTATAAATTGATTTATTTTATTATTTTGATAAGCTGTCTTTAATAATTTAATAGCAATAAAGCTTTTGTAACACAAATGATTCTAATTATAATTGATTTAAAATCTTAAAACAATTCTATTGGCAATCTGTTATACCTCAACTTATCTTCTACTAATGGAATAGTACATATTTAATTTTATTTTAGATAAGATGTACTTAATTAAAAAATAGAGCAATAAATGATGATCTTCAGTGATTCTTATTGTTTCTATTAGAAATAAATCTGGCAATAAATAAACAGTCCAGTGGAAAATAAAGTTAGGCAACAAGAATTTAATGTGATACCTGAACAACAATAGGCCCATTGTCCATTATATGGCTAAAGCAGTAGTCAAGTTTATATTAGATCTGTAAGCTGCTAGAGTCAAAATCAATCATGATGCAAACTATCGCAGAACAGCTGGAAGTGTTATCATATCTATACACAAGGCAAGCTGTCATAGTAGGATTGAAAGTCTTAAGTAAACCTAGAAGGGCACCTGAAGTCCCTTACATTAATAGTTGCAGAATAACTAAGTGCTATATCAAACCAATATATCAGGCATGTGGTATAACAAACATTATTGTACATATGTTTGTAGTATATGCATATGCCAACTGATTTAGGCAATCATGTATAGTTTTGTAAATATTGCACATATATGTGAAATAAGTATTCAATCATTTTTATGATATAAACACAACACAGTCATTTGCATTGTTCAATATATTATTTTTAATGAAAAATAAATGGTTAACTTCTATTATAATCAAATTAGATTATTTTTACCCTGCAATAACAATTTAAAAAAGAATTAAAATAGTAGATGCATAATCAATAGGTCAAAGTATTTTAATATACTTTGATTAATCTACAATCTAATCCTAAATATTACTGTATTATGCATGCATGCATGTGTTATGGGAGCACATGTTTATGGCCATGAATTATTAGGCTAGAGAACTTTTTAGAAGAGTTTCAATAATCTTTGAAAATTTCTTTCAAATAACCATCCAATAATCAACTCATCTATCTATCAAATATTGATCAGGAATGATTTATTATGTTTTTTAGAGGATAAACCAAGATTCAAAGAAATATCTCTGTATTTTAATAACGGTATTTTATTCAGATAGCTATTATCATGGCTTTTCCATAACTGTTCATAAATACAGAGATTAAAATTCAAAATAGTCTATCATTAACTTTCTGTCAATTGGTAAACCAGATAAGTACTTATGACAAAAACTTATTTGGGAATAATTGCATTAAAAAGAATTTTATATTATTGTAAATATTATGATAGTAATTTAATAAAAATGATGAATTTGAGATTGTTTAAAATCAGAAGGTGTAAATAAGATTTAATAAACTATGTCCAGTTGAATGTATTATTTCATTTTATTTGAAACTCTAATGTTTAAAATTTTAATGAGATTTTATATTCATTATGTTCATAGAAAACAGACTTTTTTTAAAAAAGATCAATGTTAATAAATCTTACTATGACAAACTTCTTAAAGTTTTTCATTATATGAAACTATCTCATAAACATGTTCAATAAGATCCTTAAGAATTTGTTTAATCCAAATTCTATTAATAAATGGTCTCATGAATTCACAATTGAATAAAGCAAAATAATTGTTTTAATAATCAGTTGTATGTGACTTAGTTCATTTGAGATGATCACAAGATGAATCTCATTTGATTAGTTCCTACAATAAACTTTCATCATTCTTTTGAACCTTTTGCTTCATATGTTATTAGCAAAATTATAAATAGTTGGTTCTGTTATCAAATTAGTTGTGAATGGCTATTGATTTTCAGTCTTCCAATATTACTTAAGAATCCATTTTCTGTTTTTCTCCACTAAGATACCATCTATTCAAACTCAATATATTTAAAGCAAAAAATGTAGAAAGAGGAAATATTTTTAATTAAACCATAAGTTATACTTTTTCTGTTACCTTATATTGTAATGGTCAAATTTATATTAGTCAGTAAAAAATTACCTTAGGAACTAAGCAATGATCACTAACTCTCATGTCTGTGTAACAGCAATATAAACATTACCAAGCCAAACCTGATTACCTATGCACCCAGAACAATTTTCCCATGACCAATGCATTTGATGCTAGCATATATGTCCTTTTTCTTGTATCTCACAAAGGTCAATGAGATACAAGAGACCCTTAAAATCATAAAAAACACTAATTAATTATGATACACAATGCACAAATGTGAGAAATAATAAGTACATAAATAAACAAATAAACTTATTATTAACAACAAATAAAATAGAACCAAAATGAATTAAACATTTATTTTGCTTGATTTACAGATTATATTGGGTTTGTTCTAAGTTTAGAAAAAAATTATATTAGCAACTAAACAGTTTAATTATCACTAATTACATCAAATGGAGGGATTATAGGTTTTATATATTTTAATAATCTCAAGGGTGGTCATTCTATGCTGGTTTAAATTAAATTAATGAAAAATCAAACAAGATTAAAATAGGAGTATTTATTTAATTCTATTAAATCACAATCATTAATAGAAGACTGCAATATAATTAGAAGTATGGTTATATACATGCATGCAATATCAGGTTTGAAAAACTATAAAAGAAAATACTGAATGCAGTGCTAAGTTATGATAACAGAAGAGTATACCCAACAATGAAACAGCGAAGGTGTATGATCACTTTGGCAAAGCCATAGCAAGGAATTCATCAGATTAGACAGTCATATAAAGCAGGTATGAACGTCAGCTTCTACAACCAATAATAAAATTATTACTATCAAGCAGGAATGAGTATTTGTATTGATAATATAAATAACAATAGATTCCCCAAGTATGAAAATATAAAAGATACATCTGCCTTAGTAATGGTCATATCCAAAGAATACCTGCCAAATCATTTTCACAAAACAGGAATGACTGCCTGCTTTAAGAACAAAAATATACAGATGAATCAAAAGATATATATATATATAACTCAGCATCACAATTTAAATAATAAAGCAGGCAATAATTAATTCATTATGAAAGCCTGGACTTTATGATGGTTACTACAAAAAACAAGTGTGAGTAGCAACATTATAAGTTTGAACAAATGGTCATATATTACTTTATTTGTCTAAATTAAGGCCTAAATGATTCATACAAGATAAATAAAAAAATTTAAAAATACAAATAATCTGGACTTAATTGAAAGTCCAACCTAGGGATTGTATACACACACATATTAAGAAATATATTTATTTTTTCAAAGTTTGTGTTTGATATATATATCATAAAGAAACATTTGTGAGAGTAACTATTCAAATAAATGATGTATATTTGTCCCTTCAAAAAAAAAATTTAAAAAGTTAAAATTTAATCTTATTTTTAACATTGTTTTTTTTTTTTAATTTCTTCATTTGATTTTTATAATTGTTAAGAAAAAATCTGGGTTTATAATTGACAAATAAAGTTTTAATTGGCACGCCTGACTGACTATATTTTAGAAAAACAAGTCTTTGAGTTAGGTGAAGGATGAGGGATTAAAACAACTCTGCACTTTTACTTAATTACCTCTTTTTAAGAGACAATTGGGGAGAATGATGATTCTTAGAACTTTAAGAAATGAAAATGTGTTACAAAATATTCCTCTGTCACTTAGTTGAATAATAAATATGGCTTATATGGAAACTTTAAGAATGACTGCATCTCACAACCTATTTAATCATTCTTAACAACAAAGGTTAATTTATAATATTAAAGAAAAATAATAAAATAAAGAATTGTTATAAGTAAAAAAGAAACATCAAACAGATATGTTTTCTCAGTAGGATTGCAGATCTTCCTAGAGTTGAAATGTTTCTGCTTTAAAGAATTTTTAAATAAATATGGCAAGGTATGAAAAGAGGCATGGTGCAATTTACATGAATCCTGGATGGCTCTTCTCTTGGATATTAAGAATTACACAAAGGCAAAACTCTTTATATAGTAGTGCCACTCTGTGCAAACCAAAATAATCAATGGATACAGGAAGATTTGTGCATAAAATCCCTATTTAGTGCCTACTTATTGAATATCCCAAGATTATTTTCTAGCTTGTGGCTTTCATCAGTTAAGAGCCCTGAATCTGAAAGCACTGCACCTAGATCTTAAGATCTAATGCAACCTTCCAGCAGCCATTGTTTACTTTTTTGCTAGCTATAAAACTTTGAGCCCAAAATGAAAACACAATAATGTTTTCAAACCAAGCTCATTAGCTTGTATAATTGTATAGATCTGAACTCAATTCAGGATCCATACTTTTTGGTGTCTTTGGTTCTTTAATAACCACAGTCACTATAATCCTATTGGGCAGGATTGTTATTAAACCATCAAACATCACATGATTACCATTCTTTATACTCACACAATTCATTGATTACTCTGACTTGCACTTTGTAAGTATAAAGAATTGTTATCATTTGATGTTTGATATTAAAAATTAATTGGGTATAATTGACTATGTGGTTTCTTATTTCTGGAATAATGGCACAGCAGGTCAACAGGCTGAATTTGTTCATAAAGACAGAATCATTGGCAGAGGTCAGACGATTTCAGATGGATAACAGTTCACCAACTCCAATGAGATTCTAAACTTACACTTCCCAGAAATGGTGAAAGGGGAAGTAGACCCAAGCTTTCTACTCACTGATCATTATGCATGGCTTCTAACATCCAAATATTTAATGATTTCTTAAAACTTTTAACAATCTTGAAGAATTTCTTTCACTCAAACAGCTTGAAGAATTTTTCATGAAGAAAACTCTGTTTTTACATTTGCTTAGATATTTATAGAATATTCACAGAAAAGTCATTAGGATTAATTTTAATTAAAAAATATATATTTTCTGATAACAATTTTGATTAGCTTAATTATAATTTAATACTCTACTTGTTTATTAATTAGAAATTTTTTTTTACAAATTTTGAATATCTTTTGTCTAATGCATTTCTTGCAGTAATTGTGCATCAACAAATACTTTTTACTGCCAGGTCAAATATTTAAAAAAAACATTCTTGTGCATATATAATACAAAGTGATTAGTCTATTTTTCATTGATTAGATAAGGTTTTAATAACAAATATAAATATACCTATGTCCTATAATTTAGTCTGACTTTATAAATTGTATAAAAGAAAAATATTCAGAAATTTTAATTACCTGAATTTAAATTAATACACTATATATTCCTTAATTAACACTTTACATTGCAATTTTAACATATGATTTATTTCTTCTTGCTTACAGTTTCACCTGTCCTGATTTAAACATATACAATTAATATTTAACCATATATATATATATATATATATATATATATATATATATATATATATATATATATATATATATATATATATAATTAGTTTCCAACCAGTAACCACCTAAACATTCACTGTAAATATAGCAACCAATATTTTTAACTGCTGTCAAGGCAACCTTCACACCTTTTAATAGCAAGAATGGAAATCCATTCTTACTAATGATCCATTGAATATATATGGACACTTAAAGATTGCAACTTGACTACAGAGTATGAAATATTGTTACAATGAAGTTTAAATAAACCTCTTTAAACATGAAATAAACATGTCACTATAATGCAGACTAATAAATAGTCATCTAAAACATTATTTAATGCAATACTTTTAAATTGCCCATGTATTATTTAGAAATAATAAGCGAAATAGTGCCTAAAGCTAATCTGGGATAATGGTGTAATTAGTTTCCAACCAGTAACCACCTAAACATTCACAGTAAATATAGCAACCAATATTTCTAACTGCTGTCAAGGCAACCTTCACACCTTTTAATAGCAAGAATGGAAATCCATTCTTACTAATGATCCATTGAATATATATGGACACTTAAAGATTGCAACTTGACTACAGAGTATGAAATATTGTTACAATGAAGTTTAAATAAACCTCTTTAAACATGAAATAAACATGTCACTATAATGCAGACTAATAAATAGTCATCTAAAACATTATTTAATGCAATACTTTTAAATTGCCCATGTATTATTTAGAAATAATAAGCGAAATAGTGCCTAAAGCTAATCTGGGATAATGATGTAATTAGTTTCCAACCAGTAACCACCTAAACATTCACAGTAAATATAGCAACCAATATTTCTAACTGCTGTCAAGGCAACCTTCACACCTTTTAATAGCAAGAATGGAAATCCATTCTTACTAATGATCCATTGAATATATATGGACACTTAAAGATTGCAACTTGACTACAGAGTATGAAATATTGTTACAATTAAGTTTAAATAAACCTCTTTAAACATGAAATAAACATGTCACTATAATGCAGACTAATAAATAGTCATCTAAAACATTATTTAATGCAATACTTTTAAATTGCCCATGTATTATTTAGAAATAATAAGCGAAATAGTGCCTAAAGCTAATCTGGGATAATGATGTAATTAGTTTCCAACCAGTAACCACCTAAACATTCACAGTAAATATAGCAACCAATATTTCTAACTGCTGTCAAGGCAACCTTCACACCTTTTAATAGCAAGAATGGAAATCCATTCTTACTAATGATCCATTGAATATATATGGACACTTAAAGATTGCAACTTGACTACAGAGTATGAAATATTGTTACAATGAAGTTTAAATAAACCTCTTTAAACATGAAATAAACATGTCACTATAATGCAGACTAATAAATAGTCATCTAAAACATTATTTAATGCAATACTTTTAAATTGCCCATGTATTATTTAGAAATAATAAGCGAAATAGTGCCTAAAGCTAATCTGGGATAATGATGTAATTAGTTTCCAACCAGTAACCACCTAAACATTCACAGTAAATATAGCAACCAATATTTCTAACTGCTGTCAAGGCAACCTTCACACCTTTTAATAGCAAGAATGGAAATCCATTCTTACTAATGGTCCATTGAATATATATGGACACTTAAAGATTGCAACTTGACTACAGAGTATGAAATATTGTTACAATGAAGTTTAAATAAACCTCTTTAAACATGAAATAAACATGTCACTATAATGCAGACTAATAAATAGTCATCTAAAACATTATTTAATGCAATACTTTTAAATTGCCCATGTATTATTTAGAAATAATAAGCTTTAGGCACTATTTCGCTTATTATTTCTAAATAATACATGGGCAATTTAAAAGTATTGCATTAAATAATGTTTTAGATGACTATTTATTAGTCTGCATTATAGTGACATGTTTATTTCATGTTTAAAGAGGTTTATTTAAACTTCATTGTAACAATATTTCATACTCTGTAGTCAAGTTGCAATCTTTAAGTGTCCATATATATTCAATGGATCATTAGTAAGAATGGATTTTCATTCTTGCTATTAAAAGGTGTGAAGGTTGCATTGACAGCAGTTAGAAATATTGGTTGCTATATTTACTGTGAATGTTTAGGTGGTTACTGGTTGGAAACTAATTACATCATTATCCCAGATTAGCTTTAGGCACTATTTCGCTTATTATTTCTAAATAATACATGGGCAATTTAAAAGTATTGCATTAAATAATGTTTTAGATGACTATTTATTAGTCTGCATTATAGTGACATGTTTATTTCATGTTTAAAGAGGTTTATTTACACTTCATTGTAACAATATTTCATACTCTGTAGTCAAGTTGCAATCTTTAAGTGTCCATATATATTCAATGGATCATTAGTAAGAATGGATTTCCATTCTTGCTATTAAAAGGTGTGAAGGTTGCCTTGACAGCAGTTAGAAATATTGGTTGCTATATTTACTGTGAATGTTTAGGTGGTTACTGGTTGGAAACTAATTACATCATTATCCCAGATTAGCTTTAGGCAATATATATATATATATATATATATATATATATATATATATATATATATATATATATATATATATAATACAAATGACATTTTAAACTGTATTTTAAATTATGGATTTTAAATATTATATGTATATAATTAATCAATGCAAATAAGGAGAAGTGAAGAAAAAATTTAATACTTCAGTATAAATTTAAATTACCTGTTTTTCAGAATTTTTTAGAATGTAAGTTAATTATTTAACTAATCATTCTACACAGCCATATGTGTGCCTTTATAAAATTTTATTCTTTATAAATTTTTAAAAATAAAATTTAAAAATTTCTATACAGAATTTTATAATATTTATATGTATAAATTAACATGAAGCATATCTATCATAGGAATAGAATCCAATTCCCACATACATATTATAACGATCGAAATGAAAGTGGAGATCGAATCTAACCGCAAACTATATCTGCTCTACAAGGTGCCATCTAGGCATTTAAACCTAGAAAAATTTATAGAGTAGGCAGATACATGCTGTTAAGATTTTTTATTTGAATATTCAGATCGTTAGCCCAAGTCACTAGCTCAGTGGAGATGCAGAGATAAAAATCTATATCTTAATTTATATCTTAAATATAAATAAATAAAAGCCACTGCCAGAAATTAACACATAAAAATATTTATTTATGCACATATAAAATCATTCTAATTTGAGGAATAAGTTTAACATTTTAGATTTTTATATTAACTTTTAATTTTACATTTAACTAAGTTTCAATGAGTTTAATATTTTATTTAGATAGTCGAGTATGAATAGACTACATAGATCTGCATTTGAAAAGAAAATATTCTTCCCTGATTTAACCTTAGGCAACAAATTTCGCAATCAAACCGGCGCCAATCCATCTGATACATTTATGTATTCAATGTAGCATGAAAATACGACAACACAAAATACTATACTGTCAGGAATGTACATCTGATCAGTAAGTAGAATTAGAGAAGACATTGTCTCTCCACCAACAGGAATGTTACATCTGTTGGCAAGTAGAACAATAAACATAAAACTCCATAGGAATGGACTGCGGTCCTTTGCTGTCTTACAAACCCATCCATAGGCAAATAGAAGGTGTGTGGCATATATATATATATATATAATCCTGCCCATAGCGGATCTCATACTACATCTACAATTACACAAATATATCCAATCCATTGAACCAATTCAACTACAAAATGAATAACCTAAGATTACTTTCCCTTAATATAACTTTACAAAACTATATAGCCATTCATGCCCGACTTAAATTTAACATTTAAATATGTTTGCACAGATTATTTTTATAATTTTGTTTTTAAAATGTTGAGTATAGATTGGCTGCACAGATTCCATGGTCAAAAACATCCAAATTAAACACAATCGATCAAAATACAAAATCATCGATAACGTCAATTGCAAAAGGGAATACACAAGGCCCCATGGCATTCATCGTAAGATGCCCACATTAACATCGTTGACCTATATATTCTAATCAACTGTGAAAACTTCAACATAATCAACTGCTAACAAATCTATGCAACATCTATACCCAACCTAAATTTCATCATTTAAAATTTAAACAATAAATAATTTATACAATAAGAAAAAAAATGGAAATGATTTTTATCAATCAGAAAACATATAAAATTAAACATTATTAATTTGATTTTAAATTTAAAAAAGTCAGATAGACGTTCATAAGCTTGAACGAAAGTTCTTAATTATTTTTAAATTTAGAGTTCATGTCAATATAGCTTATGGTAGAATTGTCCAGGTTTCTGCTTTTAATTTCCACGACGCCTCCATTGGAAGATAATGTTCTGGAGATGGCAATAGCTGGTTCAAGGTATCACAGTCTTTTCATTTTTTTTTATAGAGAGTGTGGTATGTGCGTCCTACCACATCTCTCAAACACAAAATGCTGGAACTCCCGAAAAAACTGTATTTCCCTTTTTATATCATCCACACGGATTCAATCAACAAAACGTCACTAATCCATCACTTTCATTAGGGTCCAAGCCAAGGCTTAGTGCTTCCATTGGTCAAGCTAATTTCTCTTTATTTTCTTATCTATCTTTCATCAGATCATTTTAATTATACAAGAGCCCTAGGCTATCTTGCTTTTCAAACAATTTATAAACAATCATTTCCATTTACAGATTACAAGAATTAATTAATACCTGTTTTTATTTTTAAATCTTGTACTTTTTTTTTATAAAAAAGTACGTTCAAATACTTATTTATTTGTTTTTTTTTTTTAAAAAATATTTTTAAAGTTTGGCATCTGTGCGAATGTATATACGTTTAACAAACATTTTAATTTTAGCGTTTAGTTTTTTACTTTTATTTGCGAACTTTTAAGTTTTTATTTTAAATTAATGTAACAACATATTTATATATCGTTACAATATATATTATTAAATCAAAATATGTTTGTGTGGCTTTGTTTGTGTGTATATTATAAATATTTATGGATAAGATTTATTAGTAAGTAGTAATGAATGAAAATGAATATTATAAGAGATAGTTAGTTGTTTTAGACTTACATTAAGTAATATAGCATTCCATTATATAGTTTATTTTTATTTAAAATAAAACCGTCTAGACTATATTGTTGACTTGTCCAACCCAAGGTCAGCAGATAATGACCTGGAAAACACATGTGTGATCTGAGGTGAGGGTGTCAGTGTGTAAATCAGTTATACAGACATTTTACAATTTTGCTTACATACACATTCAGATTTTTTTGTTATATAAATTATGACTTGTAGAAAAATTGTCAAAAAATAGTGATCTTTTGACACTGGAGAGATTAATTTTTTTGTTACTTGACTAGTAAGTGTTATCAGTTTCAAGTTCTGTTGTTTTTCCAAGATGACAGTGGTTTGTTTGAAATAATCTTTGGCTGGTTAATGAATGTACTTTGACCTATCCACAGTTAGATAAATATGAAAATTAAGGTGGGTGAAAAAGAAATTGTCTCAGTAGTAGTATTTTTTTTCAAGTTCTCTCAGTATTTTTTTATCTCTTGTAATCAGTGAAAGGGGAGGAAGGAGAAAAAATAATTTTAATTTTCAAGGAACAAAATATTGAAGTATTACTTTATATATTATAACTAAGGATGTGCTGATATATGAACACTATTGCATTTAAGTGATTAAAGAGAAAACTATATATATAAGTTATGAAAAGAGTTTCAGAAAAGAAAGAAACTTTGTGGAAGAAAGCAATAAATCTACATCAGGATTGATAAAGATTCAGTCCCTAAAAAAGAAGCTAAAAAGTAAAATGGTGTTGTAAGGAGAATATATAAATTGCTGCTTCAAAGAAAAATGGACTCTTTACTTATATATATTCTTAGATGTCCAAATATGAGAATGCAGTGTTAAATTGCATTATTTTGTTTTCAAGATCCTGACTACCATGAGTTAAGTATTTTGACTGCATCCCATATATATTTAAGACCCAGAGAATAGCCACATTTCTAGTTAACCAAGCCAAAAACACATTCTGTCTTAAAGACTTTTTTACACAATGGTATATTAAAGAATTGTCATTTTTAAAGAGAGGGAAAAAAGAAAGAAAAAAAGAAAGAAGAAGATGTATATGATCCACACATCAAGCCTCAACTAATCTACTAAGCAGTTTTTAAAAGTTCTATTTTGTTTTCATTAGTAGTACCAGACATAGCTTGAAATTATCAAAAGAAAAAAAGTGAAGTACCAGAAATCAGCCTGAAACTATAGTCAAGAGAGCAATCTTTTGACTCAGCTTGGATATTTTCAAAAACTGAAAAATGGAAAGATACCTTTGGAATTTTATCAATCATTTTTTTACTTATTAAAAGTAGTCATTTGAATTTCCTTTTATGGATCAAACATCTTTTTTTTTCTTTTAATACATAACCATTAAACGTTTTTTTTTATTAATTATCATTATGCATAATAACATCACAAATACCTTTTGAAGTTATTCTACTTAATTTTTATTATCTTTGAATATTATTTTTTATTGTAATTTAATGTCTTTTATTTATTATTGTCATTTATTGGGTTAACCAGCAATCTATAAATATATATTTTATAATGTTTTTTATTTATTTTGCATATTTAAATTTGATATAAATGTTGCTTGCTCAAGATTTAAATATTTTTTTATATATATGATTTATTTGCAATTTAATAATATAAAGGGGAAACATTTTAACATGATATATATGCTAACATTTCACAAGTGTGTGCGGGTGACTGTTTATACAGACATATGTCAATTAAGATGTCAGAATAGGTTAGACTAAAATCGTAATGCTTAATATGTTTTACATAAAGAGAGCAAGTTAGTAGAGCTGGAGTTCACATGTATGAAAGTGAACACACACACTGCATAAATGATTTTATCTTACAATTATAACACATCGCAAAGCTGGTAGAAAATGTTAAATAGGTATTAAATACAATGTTTATTTTTTTATTATTGGAATATTTCATTTTAAACCAGCTTATCTTAAATGGGTAGGAGCATGTACATATATTTAATTCTCTTATTAGGTTACACATACAGTATTTTTTATAGAGTATTACTTTGAATGATATAATAATTAAAATCAATTGAATAATCAAAAATTTGTTTCATTAAAAAGCAAGGAATCTTAATAAACAGAGTTATATAATATTTGGCTTTAGAGCTCTTCTTATTAGTATTGTTATTTTTAATTTTATCATTTAATTAATTCATAACATGTATACTTGATCATCTGATCATCATCAGTGGGATGGTTAGTTGTCATCACCATTGGTTTGATTTAATCTCATAATTAATGGCAATATGTTCATGCCTAATTCAAATGATAGATATAAAGTATGTTATATTTTAATCATCATCATCAATGATGAATGTCTAAGGTATCTGTTTGAATATTAGTATTATGATTATCATGACTTTATTAAGTGATTAGAGAGAATTATAGAAATAGTTCCACACCCATCATTGAAATGGGATATAACTATATAAATTACACAAGTTATTTCATTGTTGAGTGTGACATATAGAGGGCTTGAAGTGTATAATAGATTTCCTTCAGGTCTCTGTAGAGGGATTTGGTCACAAATACCTTAGGCTTATTTGTTTAGATTAGTGGTAAATTGGAAAGATGTTAATAATGATCATGGATATTTTTTTATAGTATAAGAATTTTGGGGTAAATTTAGTGAGATGTATCTCAACTTCAGAGTGGTATATGAATCATATTTGTACAGTCACATGTTTTAATGGTATGGATATGAGTATGATGCTGTATATACCATTTGAGGAATCTGTTGGCTTAAACCAATAAATCCCATAAGCTAGCTGTAGCTGACAGATACTCCCCCTGAATAGGGTTTATATTCTTAATTGAAATTAGTATACTGATAACAGGTAATGATGGTTGTAATATAAACCATGAACCCTTCCATGGTAATAATCAATAATTGTTTATTAGGTGGTTGCACTTGTTGATATTGTTCCATCCCATTCATCTGTGTACTGGTACAATACGTAAGCATATACATAGCTTTAATATAAATGCTTTGAAATGACAGTCAAACTTTTATATTCCTTTATTTACTCTAACAAATTTTTGAAAATTCCAAGAGAAGGTTTGCCAATCCATCATTAAAATCATCACCATTATAAAACAGCTGAATTATTTTTGGGTGATGTTTTATCTTTGTTGTTTAAAATTCTTTGCCATCTGTCTGGTTAAGCAAAGAAATAGAGACTTTATTTATTTTCCCCACATTCCATAGTCACATTCCATTATTTAATACATACAGTATTGGAGATACTGTATTACTTTGACTATAAACCACACTTTTTTTACAAATGTTTGACTCCTAAAAGAATGATATGGTTAATTTCAAGAAGAAAATTTTTTACATCATATTTCTGTCAATCTTTGCTTTGTGCTATAGTTTCACATACTATTACATGCATTTCCTGTGTAAAATAGCATGTTAATTCTTTTTTGATCAGTATTTTTGGATTAATTTTATAAACAGCTTTAACTCTCTCTCTCTTAACCCATTACTTCTAAAATATTATTTTGCTGATTTTACTGATATTTTATCGATAAACGTTTACTGGATAATCTTTACAATAGTTTTTTACAACTAACAAATCAATATAATAATGAGATATGTATCTGCCTTCCAAGGCATTGTCTGATTGTTATTTTCTACACAAGAGAATGTCTGTATAATTTTAACAGTTTTATTAGCTTCTTTTTGATTTTTAAAGTAAAAACAAATATTTTACGGTCTTTTAATGTAATTTTGCCAATGTTGACAATTCCAATATTTTTGTTTTGATTTTTACAGGAAAAAAAATGTTTTACAATCTTTAATGTTATTCTTCCAATTTTACTGTGATATTCTCAAGAAAATTTTATTGCATAACGTTTGTAATAGTTTTATAACTAATCAATCAATATAACAATAAGATAAAAGCCTGCTTTACAAAGTGCTGATTGGTTGATATGTTGTTTTCAACACATGGGATCACCTGTCAAAATTTCAACATTTTCAATAACTTCCTTTTGATTTTTAAAGTGAAAATGAATGTTTTAGAATCTTTAAACATTACCAATTTATCATCACCAAAATTTTTTTACCAAATAACCTTTAGAATAATTTTACAACTAACAAATTGCTGTGTCCTATGAGCAGCAAGTAAATAAATGACAAAGACAGAATTAAGATGGTAAGCTAATATTTTAATTTAAATAATATATCCAGAATATTTACAAATTTGTATATCTTGTCTAAGGCACATAATAATAATAAAAGGTTGTGATGATGTACACATAATAAATCCTAGTTCTACTTTTGACTTACAAAGGCAAGAGTCTATGACTTACATTAACATCAGAACCCATATACCAGGTTCTGGGAGTTTATATATCCCTCAAGATTTCTGAAGTCTTTACAAAACTTACAAAATATGGTATTTTTAATACCTTACTATATGTGTCATTTTTTACATACTATAACTAACAAGCTTTCACAATTCACATGAAAGGTACCTGACGGCAATCTACATGTGCATTCCACATTCTGATATCACAGACTAATAATTTTTTCTTTTACAGCCTGCTAAGCTCAGGGAGAAAAAGAACCTCTTAAATTATTGACTACAAATAATGATGACAAACTTCCAGAAATAATGATATAAACATAATTATTTATATATATACAAAATAACACACCCTGCAGCCCTTTAATTAATTGATTTATAAATTAATTTATGATAAATGAATCTTTTTAAATCTTATTATTTTAATTTAAATTATGCACAGATATAGTATATGATAGTTAAATGTTTTTAAATAATTGAGATCTGAGAATTTTTAAGATATTATTCTTAAATGTTTTTAATAGACCTCATTCTACTGCAGAGACATGTAACAGCTTGCATCTCTCATTTTGCTGTTCTAAGACTAAACTAACCTGCCTAATGATGATAATACAATATTGGCTATTTAGAATGATTCAACTAACGGACTGTGTGTTCAATTTTAGGTTATAATATTAGCAAGCAATTAAAACAAATATAATAATTTATACACAAAAGCAAATACATGTGTAAATTATATACATGGCAGGAATTAAACTTCTACTGTATACTACTTCTTAGAGTATTTGGTAGTGCATATTAATGACTATCAGTCACAAACATATCACTACATGGCATATGAAAATAGATAAATAATATATGACAGGAATTGTTCATCTACCACACATCATTGTTTAAACAAATAATGAAAGAAAGTGACTAGCAAAAAGGTTTTCAGTTTCATTAATCCATTACATAAGAATGAATTTGAGATGTAACTAGCATAACCTGAGTTGATGGATTGATAGCCATTCATTTTTATCACTAATATTACTTCAAAAAACAAGTGCAATTTGCTCAGTCTTAAACATATTGGATACAACTTTAATCTATCTTATCTATGCAACATGACTAAACTCCATTCAAAATTTAAAATGTTATAACTTTAACATATTATTATTATTATTAAATAAAGTGGAAATAACTGATTTAATTAATATACAACTATTGAATATTGTCACTGCTTAAATTATGGCTAGTTAAAGAAAGCAATCTCTTGTCATACATGCTCATAAACAGATTTAAACTAATAATTACTAATTAACACATTTTACAAGATTGGAGTTAAATAATGACTAATGAGAAATTTGTTTAAAGTTCATACTTCTTACTGCGGTGTAATAATTTAACCTTCAAACCTTTAGATATTGTTTTATTTTGGCAGAGTTTATTCTTAAAACTATAGCTATGATGAATAAAGGTTTAAATCACCATTTAGATTTTATTATAATGATTCAGCAGTGATCTTTTTCTTGGTTTAGCAGCTGTTTCTTTCTATAGCACTGGATATCAGACTTACTCATCTCAGGTGGATTCATAGTGGACACATATTTGGATGTTTTTTTCATTTGTCATTAGCTTCTTTTCCAGAACTCAGCAATGAGTTTTTCAGCATGTCCTTGGCAAGCTTGACAGAATGAAGCAGATAATGGCTTTTCTATTCTTATATTATAGATCTGGCAAAACAATTGAGTAATAGTAATAATCTTGTTAATAACAGCATACAAGACAATTGGAAGCATCAGGGCTGGATTTAAGGCAATTGGAGTGATTGGGCCCAATTGGGCCCCACACTTGAAGGGACCCCACATCAGCACCAAAATTAACAAAAAGTTATTTTTCGAAATTTAAAGCAAATTGCTTTGGATGATAAAGGAGAAATTATAAATTATTCAAATAATTAAAAATATATTTATTTTAAGTTGGCATTGATGGATGAGATTTATTATTGTGTTTATTATAATATATATACATTATAATATAGAAAACGGATACCCATAAGTGTCGTTTTTGACTAACATTTAATTAATCGGATAGTACTATCTACTCTCTCAATTATTCTATTCTATATGCATCTTACTCGGCGCACTCACATTCGTTTTTTTGGCTTTACTCATTGTTGCACTGCGTTAGCTATTAAGTAGATGTGGCTACTATCAAATGTCAATTGTTTATTGCATTTGCAGTTTTCTATTCTTCTAATCGTTTTAATTATTAGTGTCGTATTTTGTGACTATAATTACTAATTGTTAAAAAAGGTAAGTACTAATTATATTACATAATATTTATTAACAAGAAATTATATTTAAAATTAAAAATTTAAGTATATTTTGTGATTAAAAATTGATTTAATTTTATTATTAGATGTCAAATCCACTAAAACGAGAAACAGATGTCGATGGAAAAATGTTAGTTGAAGAAATGGAAGCTTTAAAATCTATCCTTCCATCAGAATTTTTTGAAAATCCATTTAAAATGTTCAAATTTTTATCAGAAAATGATAGAGCAATGGCATTTCCAAACTTGTTTATTGCTCTCCGAATATATTTAACAATTCCAGTGAGCGTTGCTTCTGGAGAGAGATCATTTTCCAGGCTAAAACTAATAAAAAACTGTCTGAGATCGACAATGAATCAGGATATATTAAATAGTTTAGCAATTATGTCGATTGAAAGTGAAGAAGCAAGGAAATTGGATTTTCAAACTATTTTCGAAGAATTTACAGAACAAAAACTTAAAAATATGTAAATTCATATATTCATATTCAATGATGTAAATTTATATTCAATTCAATAAAATGGAATTGTTTTTGTATTTTGTGCATTTTTATTTTTTAATGTATGTAGAACTTTATCTATCTTATGATCCATGATATTTGATTTATATATATATTGAATTTGCATTTTATTTAAATATTTAATATATAGAGGGCCCCGCAAAAAAAAAATCCAATCGGGCCCCGCACTTATTGGCTCTGGCCCTGGGAAGCATAATAGAATTCTGGAAACAGACAAGAATTCATTATTCTAATAAATTGTAAGCACTATTTGCTGAAGTTAGCTTATCAGTAAAATTTGGATCTATCGCACATCTTTTAAATCCTTTGATCTATTGGCTATAGATAACTTCAGAGACTCTTCTGTGGTCCAAGCTTATCCTTATTTTCAAGTTCTTGTCTTTGCCTGGGAATAACACTTTGAATTTAATTAAATAATGTCAAATATTTATCTTCTTAATTTAATCTATCGATCTGTTTACAATCTATCGATCTGTTTACAAGCATTTTAATTACCTTTTCCTAGAATGTCATTTTCAGATTTAATTATTGTTAAAATAAAACACCTTTTTCTTTTAAGCTACGTTTAAAAACTAAATTTAGAATTAATTAGCTTTTACAACTTTTTAGGCAATATTTCATTTAATTTTATTTAACAAAATAATTTTGTAATTACTATACCATATGCATTTACCTGTGCGTATAAAATATTTATATAACTTTTATTTATTAAAACTTTAAAATGTAAAATTCTTTTATGAATTTTAACATTACCAACATAAAGTATATATATTTTCAATACACGTGAGATTTTTTACATTACTCACCAAATATGGTGTTTTTACAGTTCTCTGATCTTATATGGCAAGATTTCCAACTCACACATTGATATTACACATACCTTGAGTTATTGTATATAATCATTATACACAATTACTTCACACAATCATTATACATAGTTATTATACCAAGTTATTATTGTTACTCTACACAATTATTATACATATTTTAAATCTTTATTGTTGTATACACATATATTTTTTGGTTTGACCTTGAAAACTGCACTCCTAGTCCATTCCAGAAGTATGGTTCTTCAAACATAATCTTGGAGATGAACAGGAGAATTTCTGGTTCTTGTTGTATGTTTGGCCATCTTTTCTGTGCTTTGGTGATGATTTCAGTCTAGTTATCTTTTTTTGGACAGATCTCCAACTGTTGACAATTCTTTTTCTTTAGATTCATAGATCTTCAGACTGGATAATGCTGTAGTTTCTGCTTCAATGTTGTTGCCAATTGCTTTTTTATTGTCTCAATTCTTTACAATTGACAGATATCATCATCTTAGCTGTTTTTTATGCTGCTGATGTTTACACCCTCATCAGTTTCAATTTTTTCCAGTTGATTTGCAATATTTCTTGTGATAGTTGCTTTCTCTCAAATCCTTTTTAATTTATTCAGTGGGCAAATATTGCCACCTCTTTCAAACCTTTTCCCTACCATTATTGTCTCATTAATTCTTTATCAGATAGGTAACAAGATTGGCAATGCATTCCTTTTTTTAAACAATAGTTCAGCAGAGGTGTTTCCAATGGCACTAGATGGCATACAATGTTAATGAAACACTATTTCAAATTAGGATTTATTTATATTTTTGTTTTTGACCTTGCTTAAGCTTTTTTTTTATGTTTTGGACTGCCTTCTCAGTGACTCCATTTTACTTGGGGTGATACATTGCAGTTTTTAAATGTTTTATCCTCTATTCAATAATAAAATCTTCAAATTTATTTGAGAAAAAAGCATTACCATTAATAACATGAGAATCTCTAGTGTTTCATGTGTAGTGAATATCTCTTTAAGTTTCTCAATGGTTGCAGATGAATTATAGTCTGTATTCAGTTTAATGACTATATGAATCCATCACTACTAAGTAATAATGTTCTTTCCATAGATCAGTATGGTCAATGTGGATTCTTTTCCAAACTTTCACCATGATAGGCCATTATATATATATATATATATATATAATGGCCTATCATGGTGAAAGATTATATATATATATAGATATATATATATATATATATATATATACTCTGTAGTCAAGTTGCAATCTTTAAGTGTCCATATTGAAGCAGTCGGATCTAAGTTTGATCCTAGCTTCATGATCTTTCACATGTAGCCAACTTCAAACTCTTGTACTAACCTTGAATTTCCGATGCAATGGGGCTTTATACGTTCAGTCCACGCTAGTTTCCTTAAAGAAAAACTATTATAAATGTGTGTTAAAATTAATTCATTTGAGTTTAAATTAATCAATTCTATTAATAAATTCATGATAGAATTATTCATGAATTTATATATATTATAACTGCATGGATTGTGCGTATATATTTATAAATATTTAAATGTACATATTCGTTCTACAGTTTCATTGCGTCGGGAATGTTTTATTTTACTTTAAATAGTTTGTTCAAATTTTAGTGATTAAAAGCTACATTCTTTCGATAAGCTTTCAGATTGTCCCTTTCCAAAAACAATGGGTAAAGTTTTTATTAATTAGAAAAAGATAAGTATTTAAAATGTAAGGACAGTCCTAATTAAAATCATTTTCTGATTTTAAAAATTTATTTTCTAATTAGACAATGAATTCAAGTTAATGAGTTTGAAAACCTTATCAAAGGAATGTATCTAAAAACAACTAGTAAATTTTTATAAGATTGATTAGGAAAGAAGCGCTAGCCTGAAGACATCAGATACAGTATAAAGAGCCCAGGAAAAGTTTCCAAGCAGCTATTATTCTTCATTAAGAGAAGCCATATATATTTCATTAGAGAAGAAGCCGCCCAGTTAAATTATGAAGTAAAATAGTGTTTCTACCATGGTGTGTGGGCTTAACTTCAGGAGTCTGACTACGGTTCCTGAAGTCCCCTGAAAATCTTCAATGTGGCTGCAATATAAAAATTCATATACCAATCATAAGCTGCCGAAATCTTAGAAAAATCCTTCAAAATGTCATTCAAATAATTTTCCAAAATGCGCATCTATGTTTCATCCAACTGGACTCTGCCGTGTGTAATCTAAGGAGCCAACCATGAAGAAATGGTAATATCTTTCTTATATGAACCGCTACTTTCTGGTCTGTCTTCGAACTTTATTTTACACTACCTTTAAATTAAGTACTGTTAAAAGCTCTTCTCATCCCTTAATGTAAAAATCTGTATAAAATTTTCTTTTTATTAATGCTATTTTAAATGATGTAGTAATTCTCTATCTATCTCTAGTCTTTAAATTTAATATCTGTTAACTTTCCTTTCTTGCGATGGCGGTTCATTTCTCTAACCTTATTATATATTTGCTAGATGATTATTAATATCATTTATTATTTTTATTATATGCCAGTAAAACTTCAACTCGATAATAATTCCTTTCATTACCCATATCTAGTTAAAATAATATAATATCAATTTTTATAGTAAATCTTCCTACTAGAACTAATTTAATATAGTTCTATTAATTATCGAGTTGAAGGATTTATACAATTTTTGCTATTTTTATTAATGGCTAATAACAACAAATTATTAGCTCAATTTTTAACCTATGCTCCCGGCCACTTTACTGAGTTTATAATATTCATTTATTCACATTAATAATATTAAAATGTTTTGCTAAAGGTTGATAAAGGGAATAAAATGAACATATTCTAATTTAAATTTGTATTTCTGTACTAATATTCAGGGAGAGCATGATGTTTGGGGTATAATTAATCTGATTCTATAATTGCATTAAGTACTTTTTAGTTAAAGCTCATTTGACTTTAATTCAACTTGGTCAGGTCATCACATAGAGCATTATGGGTTTTATTAATTAAACAATGATTACCAAGTCATCATTTTTCCGAACGTTGCTGATGCGAGCCATCTCCTGCTTCACAGGCTTGTCCTCGGTGATATTACTGCTCATTAAATTACATAGGAAGAAAGTACTTCCTCACTTGCTCGTTTTATATTTGGAACACCAAAGGTTCGAGGCTACGACCCGACCTGGTTTTCCCTGTGTTCTATGGATCCTTCATATAGGGCATCAAAGACTTGTCAAATACAATTCACCCTGCTATTTTCTCAAATCACAGACAAGCCATTATTTTTCATATTTATTCTTATAGCTCATAAGTCATCAGTACCGTTTATTTTTCAGTTCCAGTAAAGCCCGCTCTCATGCTCATAAATTGTGATGAATTGATTTTATTAAAGTCTAACAAATTCATATTTATTTATAATTAAGTAAGTTTTCTATTAAATATTAAAGTTATGCCCTAAATACGTATCTTGCTCTTTGTGAATTAATTTGCGAATGTGAAAATAAATCTCACATTCTTTCTTTTAGAATTTGAATCATATTTTCTGTCACAGCCAAATACCTTTATCTACCTTTACTTCCTCCTCAGGGTATAGATATATATAATTCTCCTAGAATATTGTGTAATAGTATTGGCATATAATAAGGACTGCCATTCTTATTGTAAATATAAATTCCATTTAAAGACTAGAGGTAATCTATATAATCATAATCTAAAAGTTGAACAAAATTGTTATTATTATTAAACACTTTATTAACACATTTGGTTTTTAACTTTCTTTCTTATTCAAAAAGTATTTTAATATTAATGCTCATTTGGCAACCCGAACATATATATATATATATATGAGTTGACTTATAAATATTCTTAGTTATTTTATTATACTTTATCAGTTAGATCAGGGGTCTCATTAATCATCATCATCCATTGAGCTAGTTCCTTGGCACATAGTCATGTACCATCAATATATGTCATCCATTGATTTGATCTGAGCTTGTGAGTTGAGTTTGAATTCAGTTTGGTTCGGCTGAGTTTGAATCTGACTTTGAGTTTGGGTTTGTTGATGTGGTGGCTTCTTTTTGACTGGTACAATATATATTCAATGGACCATTAGTAAGAATGGATTTCCATTCTTGCTATTAAAAAGGTGAGAAGGTTGCCTTGACAGCAGTGAGAAATATTGATTACTATATTTACTGTGAATGTTTAGGTGGTCCACTGGTTGGAACTTAATTTTATATATATATATATTTCATTGGCAGTTTATCAGATGTGATTTGACACTATTTGAATTTTTTAACATACAGCTCAATGTCTCTATTTATTTCTGGTATACCATACATAACCAAATGCTAGGATTTTAGCTCTAACTATTCTCAAAAGACCTTGATGTAATAATATAAGTACTGTTCCATGATCAGAATTGGTTATAAGTACTTTCTCATCCATTAATATACAATTTTTATTTATGTACAGCCTCTCATGTACTTTTTACAACCCTTTATTTATGTAGGCAGAACATCTAGTGAGCCATTTGCTCTAAGAATTTTGTAGCCAGAGTCTGCATTAGTCCATTTTGTTATTTTTCACCTATTGGTAGTTTTTGAAGCAAGCTGTTCAGTGTAGTTTGCACAGACTTCTGTTTTAGGCAATTCAGCTTTATCTGGGCATCTAGATAATGCATCCACATGCAATATATTTTTATCTTGTAATTCTACATTGATTTTTATATATCCTTATGCCTAGGGATATAAACCATTCTTGACCTATGATGGGATTAATTTTTTCACTTGCTATGCACAGTGTTAGTATTTCTTTACCCTTCTTTGTTTCTACCTTTACTTTTGTGACTCCTAGTATACTTATGGGATTTTTGTTAGCATTCCAGGATTTGAAGTGAATTTTCTCTACTTTTAAGAGGAATTTTAAATCCTTAATTACTTTCCCAATCCCTGATTTTCATCAATAACATTCCTGCCTCACTATCAATTTCGATGATTATCAGATTGCCAATTATTTTACATTTAGCAAAATATTGATCAGATTCATCTATGGAAGCTTTTTTATGTAGCTATGTTCCATCACACCACATGTAAATTTTCTACTCAGCTTCTTATCCATATGGTTGTATCCTCTTTCAGGGTAATCAGTTTTTTCCTACAACTTTCACATTCTTGCTTATTGCTGTCTTGGGATTTTTGACTGATTTTTCTGCTTTGGAAACATTTTACTCATTTATATGTTTTAGATTCAACTACTGGCATTTTATAAATTATAGTTGGAAGTGTTTCTGATCTTGTAAAACTTCTGAACTCTCTCACTTTGTTAAGTTTTAGTTTATGGGCTGTTTTATGCCTTATTGCTTCTTCATAGGTTAGTTCTTTTACTGATAATAATATTTGCCTAAACTGATCATCTATTAACCTATATAATAGTTGTTTGAGAACCCCCTCTAAGTATTTGCTGTAAAGGCATGGTTTTGACAATTCTCTTAGATACATATTTTTTTATTTCTGTTGCCTTTTTCTCCTAAAATGTAATCAAGCAATAAACTTGGATGTGGGCATTGAAATGATCATTTAGGTTTATTACAAGCTCATCATATTTTCTGTATCTTTGGAAAATTGAATTTGCACAATTTGTTGGCTATCTCAATTACCCTTTAGCCTGTGAAGCAAAATAAAAAGGTCCCTTTTACAGTATTATTGGTAATACTATTTAGTGTAAAATATTATTTCTGAATATACAGTGATCAGTCACTCAGATTATCTACAGTGAATTCACATATACCAATTTCTAATATGACCACCAATTTTTCTGTTAGTTCAAATTCAGTCATGAATACCCCAATTATTTATGATTCATCTCCTATGATGACTGTGCCAACTTGATATTCAGACAATTACTTGTGTTTCTGATCCCTTGATGACTATTCCAGTTTGCTGTGTTCTATGAGCAGCAAGTAAATAATTGGCAAAGACAGAATTGAGATGGTAATCTAATAGTTTACTTTAAATAACATATGAAAATATTTACAAATTTACATACTTTCTAAGATTCATAAAAATAATAAAAGGACATGGTGACCTGCACATGGTAAACCCTAGGATCCTTTTTGTTTACAGAAGCAAGAATCTCTGAATTATAATAATAACCCATATGTTAGGTTCTGGAAATTTCTATATCCCTCAAGACATCTAGAGTCTTTGCAAACCTTACCAAATATGGTGTTTTTTTTTACATATCCTAACACATATGGTGTTTTTACATACACATGGTATTTTTTACATGCCTTGCCGTATATGGGATTTCTTACAGTTCTCTAACTCTATAATGCTAGATTTGCAACTCTGTGAACTAATGACTTTGTTACACATAGATAGTTACACATACCTTAAGTTATTGTATATAATCATTACATAAAATTATTTCCCACAATCATATACATAATAATTATACAAAGTTATTATTTTTATTCTACAAAATTGTTATACATATTTTTTATACATTTATTTGTTGCACTATATATATATAATATATGTTTTGCTTGCCCTTGAACACAGTACAAATCAATATAGTAAAAAGATAAAATCCCACCTTCAAAGGTGCTGATAGTTAATTATTGCTCTCAACACAAGGGACCGCCCATCAAAATTTTGACAATTCGATAGTTTTTTATTTTATTTTTAAAGTGAAAATGAATGTTTCAGAATCTTTTAACATTTTTTGCTAATTTTACCATTATTTTATCAAGAAAATTTTATTTAAATAATCATTATAATAGTTTTACAAATAAATCAATATAAAAATGAGATAAAAGCTTAACTTCCAAGGTGCTAATTGGTTGATTGTTGTTCTCAACACAAGGGAGGTAGCTTTCTTTTGATTTTTAAAGTGAAAACAAATGTTTTAGAATCTTTTAATATTATTTTGCTGATGCTAACAATTCCAATATTTTCATTAATTCCAATGTTTTCATTTTGAATTTCAACATGAAAATGAATGTTTTAGAATCTATTTTTTTACACATTTTAAATTTTTTTTAGAAAATATTTGTAAAAATATAAATTGTTTTAGAAGAGTGATTCATATTTTAATAGACAAATGTACTTTTACATGTAAGCAAATTGACAATAAAATTATAACATTTGGTTGCCATTTAAATAGCCTGAAGATAATGAACCTGATAAATAGTAAAGTTGAGAATTCAAGTTCTGAAAGTGAAGATGTACAAAGTGAAATACAGTATATCTGAAGGATATTCACAATAAATTATTTTGAGATTTTTGTATTTATATTAGTTTCTTATGTAAGTACATATATGCAGCTTAAATTTGGTAGTTAATTTTTTTTTCAAATTTTTCTGACAATAATTTTACTCTGGCTTAAATTCGAGGGCAGCTTATATTTGAAGTAATAAATACTAATCTATCATTGGCACAATAATCTATACATAAATAATATAAACTTATTTTTCAATCTGAAATTTAAAATATAATATAATATGTCTTTGTTTGTTTGTGAATGTGTTATGTATTAATATATGTATTTAAATATATTCACTGAAGAAGAGACATGAGAAAGTGATTCAGTTGAAAGGATTCAAACCAAATAAATACCAATGTAGTTCAGTCATATCAATATAGACCCTGTAATCAGTACTATAACTGTCATGGTTAAGACTGAAATCCTATAAGTGATAAATTAGTATAGTTTGAGATATCCACAAAAAATTTCAAATTTTAGTGAAGTAAAACTAGCAGAATTAAGAATTAAAATATCGCAAACTATTATTAGTAAATTTGACACTGAAGACACAGCCAGTTGGCCTCTCTTCACACAACATGTAGAAAATTATTTTCTTATGAACAAAGTTGATGAAAATAAAAATAAAGTAATGACATTATTGTATTTTGTAGGTCAAACAGTAATTGAAATTATTAACCATTTATGTGGAGGTATTAAGCAAAAAAATGTTGCTTATAAAAAAATAATTTCTAAATTAGATGAATAGTTCAATCCCCCAACTTCACAACACAAAGCTCGACTTTATTTTAGATATAAAAGTCAAACTCAGACAAAAAAATTGCAAGAATATGACATGGCACTGAGAGACTTAGCAAAGAACTGTATATATGATGATTTTATAGATGAGGCACTTCTTGAACAGTTCTTATGGAGAATGTCAGGATAAACAATTGAGACAGTGATTGTTATCAGAGAAAGATCTGACATATAAAAAAGCAATTAAAAGATAGATAGCTTATGAATTAGTATTTGAGAGCTGAAGGAATTTCAAAAATTAAGTCTAAATGATATAAATAAAACTGCTATACAAAAATCTTAAGAGTGGAATACTAATTTTAATAAAGCAAAACCACAGAAAAAAAAAATTTATGTTTCTACGGTAAAAAAAGTGGACATATAGCTCATAACTGTATACAGAAAAATGAAGAATGCACAAACTGCATATTGAAAGGGTATGTGGCAAATGCAATTTCAAGATTAAATAAAAGCCCACAGGAAGTATCTCAACTGAGAACAAAAGTTAAGCCTCAGGTTAAAAATATGAAAATAAATTTTGTTGAACAACTAATGCTTCCTGTTCAATTTGGAAATTTTTTTTATGGAAATTGGCAGCAACTTGGGTGTATTATTAATGCCCAGAAAATATTGGAGTAAACTAACAGAAAATATTAAAATGTCTCTCTGCGTTAAAAAGTCTTGTTTACAAGTGCATGATATAAAAGGAAAGGAAATGAAAATCCTCAGAAAGATATTAGTAAAAATAAAAATAGTGAAAAAGTCTAAGCTTATTCCATTATATATAGTTTGGAATAAAATAAATTCTATTATAGGTCGTGAATAGTTCACAAGACTAAGTATTAAATTTAGTATAGTTAAAAAAAATCAATATTGAACACAAAGTTACATGCAAATTCCTGGATTTATTTAAGTCAAAACAGGGAGTAATGAAAATGAAACCTGTTGAAGTTGATTTAAAAGAAGGGTCAAAACCCATTATTGCAAAGCTCTTAAGCCCAGAAAGAGAAAGTTTAAGAAGCTCTTAATAAATTAGTTCAGAAGGCAGTATTAACACCTATAGAGGAATCAGACTGGGCCACACCTATAGTCATAATTTCAAAGCTAGATGGGAAATTAAGAATTTGTGGTGTTTAATGATTCACTATTGATAAAAACTTAAACAAAGTTGATATCCAGTACCAAACACTAGGGAAATGCTAGCACTGTTGCAAGCATCATCATATATTGCAAAACTAGATTTATGAGCAGCATTTTACCAGATTCCAGTAAGTAAAAGTTCATTAAAGTTATTAACTATAATGTCAAATGTAGGTCTTTCTTAGTGTAATCACTTACTTTTTGAGATAACAACAGTAGCAAATATTTTTCAAGCAAAAATAGATACTTTACTCCAGGAGCTTGATAGTGTTATTCCATACTTTGATGATATTATCTCTTAATAAATGTTTGAATGAAGTCTGCAGAAAATTAGAAAACTTTGGAGTGCTAATGAATGAAAGTAAATATATTTGGAATATCCCAAAACTAAACTTCTTTGGACATATAATTATTAAAGGAGGGTAAATTACCTCACTAAGAAAAAGTAAGAGCTGTTCAAATGGCTCCAAAATCCAAAAACTACAAGGTGTTTTGGATCTAATAAATTTTTTTCAATCTTTTTTAAAAAATAAAACCAAAATAGCTTATCCATTATATGATTTACTGAAGAAGAATCAAAGTTGGACAGGGACAGAAAATCACAAAAAGGCATTTAATGAAACTAAAGTTCTATTAATAGTGAGACAGCTACTCATTCATTACAATAGTAATATTGATATCATATTTATTGGGGATGCTTCTGATTATTGAGTGGAAGCTGCATTAGCCCACCCAATAGTGAAAAAAGGCTAATAACTTATGCATCTAGATCATTATCTAGTGCTGAAAGAAATTATAGCCAATTAGATAAAGAAGCTTTGGCTATAATATTTGGAATTAAAAAATTTTATCATTATTTATAAAGCCAAAATTTTGCTATAGTAACAGACCACAACTCACTATTAGAGATATTATGTAATTCAAAACCCACATACAAACATTTGAGCTTGCATATGCTATGATGGTTGAATTTTCTCTCAGTATATAATGATGATATGAAATATGCAAAAGGAAAATTAATTCAACATGCAGATGTATTATCTTCAATGCCCAAGAAACTAAAGTCATGTAGTTTACAAATTGAAAAAACTATATAGACACTCTTTTCTCAAATGTGCTAAATAGTAAAACAGTTGCTAACTAAGCTAAAATGAGAATGGGTATCAAAAATTAAATTAAATGGATAGATAGTGGTTGTACAGCAAAACACCAAAAATATCTAGCATTATCTTTTTGGGATGCTAAAACAACTCTCACAATATATAAGAATTTATATTAAATGGTGATCAAGTTGTTGTACCAATGGCTGGATGAGATAAGGTTTTAAATTTACTTCATGACAACCAGCCAGGAATTGTTAGAGCTAAATCATTAGCAAGAAGTTATGCCTGGTGGCTGAATATTAATAGTGAAATTGAAACCTTTATTTTAAAATATAATTGTCAATCTATTGCTAGACTAATTTTCTAAAATACCTTACTACAACTCAAGCTTGGCACAGAGTGCATATAGACCATGCTGGACCTTTTAAAGATCATACTTTTCTAATAGTCATAGATGCATATTTTTTTCTGTAATACAGAGTTGTAAAAAATACAAATTTAGAACAAATGATAAAAAAAATTAAGAGATTTTTTTTTTATCTTTATTTGAAACTATTATATTTGACATGGCTCCAGCTTTACTTCCAGCAAATTTAGTAAATATTTAGCAGAATGAAGGGTTAAACATATATTTTCTCCAACTTACCATTTGCAGCCTATTGGTTTGGCAGAAAATGCAGTTGATATTTTGAAAAGAATATTTAAGTAAAATAAAAACAAGAAATTTTGAAGAAACATTGTTTAATATGTTGCTACAGCAACATGTAATCCCAACAATGGTAACAGGAAATTCCTCTTTTCTGAATTACTGTTAAAAAAAATCTTAAAACTAAACTAAGTATGATTCTTCCAAGTAAACATAACTTCGAGAAAACTACTGCAAGACAAAAGACTTTTTTATGATTGGTGATAAAATAGTACTTAAATATATTTTATGACAAAAGTGAATTGAAGCTACATTATTACATCATTTATCGACCCAAATTATGGAAGTATTAATGGCTGGTGGAGTGAAATTGAATAAACACATCAATCACTGCCATCAGAAACCAGGTGATGACTTAATGAAAATAGGTGTAGCAGAAAAAAAGAAAATCAAGCAGATGACAAAAGAGAAAAAATGGAATTTCAAACGCCTGAGCAATACCCAAGAGAAACAAATGAAACAGTGGAAGAAGTTGAAAATGCTAGTCCAACAACAGAGGCTTCCAATAGGCATACCCAACAAAGCAAAAGAAAACACTGGACTCCAGAATATTTAAAAGATTATGTAAGTGTAGTTTCTATGAAGTATGGGGAGGAAAGATTGCTATGTATTAATATATGTATTTAAATATATATGTGATATATATTATACAAGAAAATTAAATATGTAATGTAAATTTATATCTATGTTATATGAATTACGCCAACAATTATGTACATACATATATATGTGTATAATGCAGATGTAAGATTTTTAAATTCTTTTATTTATATTTAAATGTGATGGAAATTTCCACTTAAATTATTTTAATATATAAATTTTATCTACAGTACAGACTTTTTTATACCTGTATTTCAATAAGTAATGTATGGGATATTGAACTCAGATTTTCACATGACCCTTAACTATACACGTTATTTCATTCTGCTTACACATTTGATCATATGCATGTTGAAAAGATAAATAATCATCAATATACGTATTTCGTGCTAATTCGCACTCGTCAGTTAGTCCAGATTATCATCTCCACACATATATACAATCAATGCTCAGCTTATGTTAAGATAGCCAATCTTCATACTTTAATGGACAGACTTTAATCCACTCCATCCCACAACTCTTCAGCTCTCTATTTAATTATTATAATTTAATTTCATTAAATATTAAAGTAGTGGAATTTTCCAGTTACTTATTGTTTTACATTCTAGTTAACAAATTGCTATAATAAATAAAGGAAATATTTTTTCCCTTAGTTATATAAAAAAATAACTATTGCATTTATTAATTATATTTATAAAGCGCATACGGGGTACTTAACGTAATATTTATTAAGGCTAAAGAACCTTAAGAATATGCGCCTGAAAAAACGACAGTGATTAGATTGATTTCTTGCTGTTTGCAAAGTAAGGTCCAATGGCAGACAGAGAAATCACTTCTGAAGGAGATTCATACCCTGGTGTTCTAAAGTGAATCTAGGAATTTTATTGTACAGGTCTCTCTAGTCTAAATTATTATTTAAATAAGCCTTTGGGCAGATAGGAAATTTACCATGGTTTTTGTTAAAAAAGCTATTACAGTGAATATTTTCATGGCCTATATATTCGCTTTCCTCATTAATGGGAGAAAAAGATAATAAAAATTTATATGTCTGCTAGTTTTTTTCTCTCTTGTTTTTTATTTAAATGTTAAGTGTGTATTGTATTTTAGTAATCACCTTTATTTCTGTTTATCTTTAAGAACTTATATTCTTGTAAATATAATGAATAAAACCTGTATCAAGCATTTAATGAAAACTTAACCTAGTTTTGCCATTTTTTATATCATCCAAATAATTTAAAATATTGTCTGTCTTCTTTGGTAAATGACATATTGGTCATAAAGTAAAATTAAAACTTATAAGTTTTATAATCGAAGTGTTAAAGATAATTATTCCATGTGTTGTGCAAATAGTTAAAATTAGATAAACTTCATATATGACATAACCAATAATATATTAATTCTAAGATATTTGGATCAAACATTAATGTTTTTTTCTTCACACTTATTAGAATGTCTGAGCTGAAAATATCACTATTCACAGGGATGTAGTGAATGTTTTGCTTTATAAGGAAATTTTTAAAACTAACATCAGTACATGATAGATATTTATATAGTTATATGAAACAATGTTTAATGTAAAAATTAAATTTTACAAAACATCTATCCTTAATCAAATTCAATTTAGATAATAATTTGTCTTTCTCAAAAGTTTGTATTTATTTATAGTTCAATTACACTTAATTTTTTTATAAGGCAAAATATAAGAAAGATGTCTTCTCGATAATGAATAATAATTCTGTACTGTAATTTTTGCTATACCATTCTCATGCAAAGTAAAGCTGGTTTCTATCAATTTATAATATCTTGGGATGGAATGTAGTCATAAACATATGTCCAAAGATATATAAAAGATCTGTGATTCTTAATATGTACATTTTATTCTGAACCAGCACTCATCACTGGGTCCAGACCATAATCTCTAACACATATCTTTATCATTTTTAATATATATATATATATATTGTAATGGTCATATTTGTACATTCACGCAACAAAATCCAGATTCTGGCAAATTATACCAAGGCTGATCTAGATGAGGGTTTGAGACCATGAATCAGATCACACCTCAACTCCTCCACCAACACCCCATGATTTAACACCCTATGAATGACATATATGAGGCTACACTCAGAGTTTCTTAATTCATATGCTGCCAGTAGCAAAGAGTGGAGCAAGAGACTCAGGGAATATTGTCTACATTACTAATACTTAGTAAACACACACACCTATGGCTGTCTAGATAATGCATATATTAATAACTAATACTATATTAAAGTAGATTTGGATAAGATTTGGTAATGAATTGTGAAAAACACACTAAACATTTATGAATTTTAAAATATTTAATTATAAAATATAAGATAAACAACACAAATATAAGAGTGCATTGAGCTTTACACATACAGATGTCTTATCACAATGAGAGGATTTCAAAACAAATTCTTATCTCTTATGTACTTTAAGAGTTTATTACAATTTACTGCTTATGTTTTATTGTACAGTCTATTCATGCCTTAACTATGGTATGCGATCCCTACGAGGTTTGCCAATAGTCAACTCATATGAGAATGATAGCTAATATATATAACTAATGTATTATTATGTAATGAGCAATCAATGTGCTCTTTATGCAGATTGCATAATATAAAATATGTCTGAGATTCAGATCAATGTTGAACAAATAATATTATGGTGGGTGAGCTGGCAATTTGTAGCATAACTTCTGAGACTATGGCACTACATAAAATAAGTAAGATATGCAGCCCGAATGTATAGTTACTCATGGCATTCAGTACCAAGTACTCAGTTCCTGTGGACTGTATTACTTGCTATCTTAACATAAGTGAACAGCTTATAAAACAATATGGACCCTTGTATTCCAGTTCTAAAAAAGATAATGGGGTGGCCCTTAAAACCAAACCCCATTTTTAAAAGAGAGCTGTCCAAACTAAGAATAATGGGATGTCCCTTACACCAAAACCCATTTTAATAAGAAATACATATAGCAAGGCATAATGCACAGATATGCTTCATAAATATACATTCACAACATTTTCCAAATATCAAACATTAAAATTAATCAAGCACAAAATCTAGTTTCATTCTGCAAAACTACTATATGCCTATTAATAAATTAGCATACTTAAATCATGCTAAAAGAAAGTAACTAAAAGCCACCCAGTTTACCTAGTAATCTTTATAGTTTATAAGAATAAACTAGGGGGGAGTATAGCATATTTGGGACTTAAAATTAACTAATTACTTATAATATGCTTTTAAATATCCTTTTCTCATACTTAACTAAACATATATTTAATAAGCAAACCTGAATTAAACAATAAGCCAAAATATAGTAGCTTTAATATATGTATGAGTAGGTTTTCAGATCAGAAATTTATAGGTGTGCTAATCAGCTACATAAATTAGCTGAGTGAGAGTGTCTAATCAACTCTCCCAATTATTATTATTATTATTATTATTATCAATTTCCACTCTAAATGGCATAACATAAACAGATAAATTATCAATATATAAAATAAAAAATAGGCTTGACCACAGATCAGAAAGATAGATAAATACTAATAATATTACAGTTATTATCTTAAGAAATTATGAATTACTAATATTTATTGAGCAGGCAATATTCTTACATAGATTATTATTAAAATAAAGTTACAGAATTTACTTTTAAAATGTTATTACAAATTATTAATTTTGAATGTTCAATACTTAACTAGCTTTAGAATTATGAATTAATTTTAAAATTTTTGTTTAATATTTTTATAGAGCTTTGTGGGAAAAAAATTACCAATCTTCTAGCTGAGACACTTGATGCTGGCATTCTCCAATTAGGCTGGTTTGTCCAATGTCTTCTTGGTAGGCTGTGGGCCTTGAACTCTGGCTCCATTCTGGACCAATTTTCCATGAAGGGAGGGGCAGTGATTACTCTATCCTATGAGTTTTATTGTAGAAAAAGTGAATGAGTGAACACTGATGTCTGAATTTTGGAGTTTTTTATTAACTCGTTTTATCCCCTCTTACAAGTCATTAAAAGTTGTTTACCACTTTTAATTTTCAATTTTTAATAGCCAGCATAAATTTTAATAAGAACAAAACATCTGGCTTGGATATTGACAAGTGGTACCAGTTAATGATTTTGTCTTCACCCTTTTGAACTTTATTTTAAATCTTTAAAAATATTTGGCTCTCAGTTTACCCTTTAATTAGAGGTATTTCTGAGAAACCGATGACTTTGGTTCTCTCTTTTTAAAAAAAGATTTAATCTGTTAACATTCTGCTATACATATAAGACAAACACCCATGAAATTAAGAATTATATGTGAATACCAATGATTCTGTAAATTAAATAGCTTAAAAATAATTTAGAAAGAATTTAGAAAATTTGTAATGTTTACTAAATTTATGACATTATAGTTCTCTTTGCATATATACATAGGTGTGCTCCCACTTATACAATAATGTTTACAACTTATTTTAATTTTATTAATTTTAAAGTTATAAATGTGTATACATTATATGCATACAAACATTAACATTATTATTAGATGTGTGCATATAGCCACACATACACATAAATATATGCTCTTGCCAATTAAAAACAAATTATAAGCTTATATATGTGGACTGAAAGGGTTTGAACTGGAGAAAGAAGTACTACTATGGAACATAGTAGATGAAAAAGGATGATAGACAAATAATGCTGTTTCAATATATATATATATGTATAACAAATTCCTACACTTTGATTGATAAGTGTCAAATGTGAAGCCCTTACAACTCTAACACAAATCACTTAATGAAATGATATTTATAATTTTTATTAATCATTCAATAGATGAGAGATTATCCAGAAATACTATTCATTATTGGATAATTGCAAGTCTAATGAATGACTAATAATGATTGTTAATGTCTTCTCCATGTTCGATCTTGATATATTTTATTTGGAAATGCTACTTTTTGTTAGGAATATGTATAAATGAGTTCAAATAAAAACCCTCAATGAGTACAACTAGTTATATGTAATACTGATATAAATTTTTGTATGTCTTAATTTCAAAGACTTTTTTTAAATTGATCATATATCCATCTCAGTACCTTCCTAGCTATGTTTATATTTTGAAAAAAAAAAAAAATCAATTTAATTTAGATTTATCTTGTATAATAAAAGTTTTGTCTCTTTATTGGGGTTTAGTTATATCTTTATCATGCTTGTAGTTTAAATATTAAATATAAAAAAATATATTTCTCTGTTTTTGTTTTCTTTGAGATTTTTTTCTATTTTTTATGTAAACATTACAATATTTTTTGGAAGTCATGCATGCTTTCAAGAATAAAAATAAAATTTCAGAACTTATTTCAGAACATGATGAGCATAGGTCAAAATATGCAAAACAATGTTTAGTAGTAAATTAGATATACCAATCAGATACAATTTAGATAATAATATATATATTTTAAAACTTTGTATATACCTATAATATGACATGTCATTTCAGTTGAAAACAAAATAAAAGATAAGTTGTCACCTCAATGTTGAATCTTGATATCTCTTGTGTTACAAATGCTGTCTTTATGTTAGATTTCTTTAAATATTATTCTTTGAAATACAAATGGTAACTAATAGCAACTGTATAAATTTGAATCCTTAATTCCTTAGATATAAACACTACATTTTGTTTAGAATATAAACACTTTACTTTAAACAATGTTTACATGTACATTGGTTCTTTATTATAAAAAGGTGATATATTTTCTTTTATAACAAGCACAATGAACTGTTTTCTTACTATTCTCAGTACTGAAATTACTCATAGAAATAATTCAGCAGAAATGCTGACACTTTCAGTTTTAGTGAATATGTCCTTTATTAAATAACATTTATAGATATTTTAAACTTTTTTACAAAATCTAGTCAAACTGAAAGATATTTCTTCTTTTGCTGTATGAAAATGATGTTTCCAATCCACTCCCAGTATTTTTTAACATATCACAGTCTGAATTAACAGCAACCATCATTGCCAAATCAGTCTTTATGTGTAATCCAAGAGGGCTTTTGTATTAAAAACTAAAAACATAAAAACTATCATGATAACTGTGTTATATATATATATATATATTGTAATACAACCACCGTTCGGTTAAACACCAGCCGCACTTAATTATGTGATCGACCGTTTCACCATCGATGATGATTACCACAAGCAAGAAGCCAATATACACCCCCAAAATTGAGTATATATTCTTAATTGAACACTGACATAATATAAAATATCATCCCAGCATTATATTTCCCAATTAAACGCTTCTTCTCTGCTGGGCAAATTATTTGAATCGAATAATTTGTTCTGCCCAGCGCTTGGAATATTTGTAAATTTATTCCCGGAATTATCATGGTACAGCAGGAATATCAATTATAGCCCTTCCTTCTTTCCCTTTATTTACGATACGAAAGGACTTATTTATCCATTTCGATTGCTTTATTATTATTACTCCTCACTTAATAAACTTGTTAGCTCGAATGACCTAGATTTAATTCACTCTAAATATTTATTCGCCTGGTAAAGAAAAGAAAAATGCAAATGACTATTTACTTCCTTTTATACATAAACTTTTAATTTTGCAATTCGTTATTTCTAATGACATAATAAAATCATAAAACACACATATACCTATCACACACCAACATAATATACACATAAATAAAATAGTAAAGAATATACTTCAAATTAAACATTAAATAAACTAGTGTAACCCAATTGTTACTTTCTTATACATTATTATAGTAAAATCGTAAGTTCTTTTAATTATATTTGTCCGACGTATTGCACAAATTTTAATAGTTTTAGTTTCTGACTGATTTCTTTGTTCACAAATTAATTCTGACATGCATGTATTAATAATAGTTACCTAGGTATGGAGTCCTCAATGAAGGATCAACCATCGAGTGGGAAAAAATTTCCCTTCTTTTGCAGAGATGGTTGCTCGCTTTTCCGTCATCCCAGTTAGTGGAGTGAGAGTTTATAATCTTTTGGCGTGGGTTTGATTTCTTTCTAATTCCGAATTTCAGTATGTCTTCATCCCTTTAAATATCCTATTACGAATCTTCAGGCAGATCTGGTTCCATAACGGCGGTCTCTTATCGGCAGCATTTTAGATGTTATAGGTAGTGAGCGAATGGTTGGACGGAGATAGACCAAGCAAACGCCCGTTATTCGCCACTAGCCCTCCATGTTAGCGTACCCAACTAAGTTCGTTAACATTTGAATAATACATCCTCGCTATTCTCTAGACAGTTTCTTCCCTTCTATTATTTTTATGTTAAGTTTTAGCCAGCAAAAGAAAACACAACCAGTTACTTCTAAATCAGCTCTGCTTATCTCTCTCTGCTATCGTTCTATAGAATGTTACTAATTGCATCATTCCTTTTCATTCTTTATCTTATACCAATCTATCTGGAATTTTTTGTACTAGTTTTACATTTTTCAATTTTATAATTACAATTATTTTCTTTCATTCTTTTGATACATTTAAAATATTGAATGTTACTAATTGCAACATTCCTTTTCATTACTTTATCTTGTACCAATCTATCTAGAAATTTGGTACAAATTTTACATTTTTAATTTTACAATTACAATTATTTTCTTTCATTCTTTTGATACGTGATTTTCTTATTTAACAAAGAAAGAAAGAGACGCGTTCATTATACACCCCTCCCCTTTCCTTTCTAATCTTCAATCTTTATTTAGTTTTTTCTAATTTCTTTTAAAATAAGTTTTTAGAATCCTTTTAACTAATTTTTTTTTTTTTCATTTTAATCCTTTCACGACTTTCACATAGTTTTGAATAATTACATATTAAAACTGAGTAACTTCCTTTAACGAAACCCTTTTTTCTTTATTATTATTATTGAGGATCAATAATATATATACATGCGAGACTATATTATATGTAGATATTGCAATATATATATATATATATATATATATATTGGTGGAAGTTTGTTATGTTTGCATAAGATACAATTCCAATGTTATTGTTATTGCATGAACAAGATTTAGGGCAGATTCAAGTGCTGATAATAGGTCATAATACAGCATAAATCATAGTGGGGAGTATGACTGTCAAAAAATAATAGGATGATGAAAAAGAGTAAACATTACTTTCATTAGACACATTTTGTTGAAATAACACTATAAATGGAAAATTTAGACAAAGCAGGGAATTAATAAATATGTTATACAGTTTGGGATCATTTTCTTGCAATTAATATAAAAAAGTAGTACTGCATGTATTATAGACTATAAAAAGTATTATATACAGATAAAAAGAATATATCTAGGTCTCAGAAACTTAACCTATATAGTGATGAGTTTATGCCAGAGTGAAACACCACAAACGAAAAAGGAAAAACCATTAGATATATATTTCCTTAATCATTAAATCTATTTTTCACAATGTTGAGAGAAAAAAACTTAATATGTATTTAAATGACTAAGTCTGTCCAGTGTTAGATGCATTAATGTGATGAATTTATATCATATGTACCCCAAACATTATCCATACTGTTATGTCAGGTTCATGATTTATAAAAGTTAAAAATATATTACAGATGAGTGTTTTCATCAATAGACAGATATCATAAAACCAAAGATCCAATGAGTCTCATCTTTGAAAGTGCAGAAGAGAAAAATACAAAGATAATTATTACACATTGTTCAAGAATATGGGCACTACAGAAGTAGAACCAAAAAACAACAACAAAATGAGGAATATTAATAAGCAGTTTAAATTGAGTTATGTAAATGTGACATTAAATACTGCTATGTTTGGGGCAATTTTTGCTCTTCCAAGATGATTTAGACTGCATGAGCAACCTACCTGCTGAGCAAAGCACCAGATGAATATGCACAATAAGGAAAATATATTAATCATAGCTTGATCACAAACAACATTTAACATAATGCTGATTATAAAGAATACCATGGACAACCATTAATATATAATAGGTCCAGTAGCCTGGTCAATTAGAGATCATGTGATGTGACAATTAGGTAGTACAAATATTAATAGTTCATAAATACAGTAAAACATTATTAATAAAAGTTACAATGAATTAAGTCTACAAAAATTATGAAAGGTCAGTGCAACCTGTATTTGATCTGTAGATCGGCAACCATAAGGATAGACCTCTCCCGGAGAATACTTAATAAATTTCACTCAATCGATTCTTCCAGGTCGTTATATACTCATTATTTATAGAGTGCTACTCCATGTGGGAGATTAATTTGTTATTGATAAATATCAGTTCTTTTAATCATTTAATTAATATAATTTTCCAATTATGTACTAAACATTTAAAACCATGCTTTAACTTTACATTTTTAGCAATACATTATGCTTTATTTTGTTTTTATAGATAATCTATTGTGAAATATTTTTTGATATTTCCAGACAAATGCATATTATTTTTATTGTATATTAGAAACTAAAACTTATTCTATAATTAATTTATTTATTTGCCTCATATAATATATAACAGCGTGTTTCTATTTATTTAAAGAGGTGTAATAAAATAATGTATTTGTAAAGAAAAACAACAACTATCTTAAAAACCAAAGCTGGGACTTATGATTATTAAGTCTCTAGCTTACGTATACAATTGAATTGTTAACGTTTTAATATATAAACATTATTTGAAGAGAAAGTCCCGGCTTAAGTACCAGGAGTTACTTTTCTAGCAGAATGTTCCAAAGAATAAAGTGTGTAACTCGTAATTTTAATTTATTTATTAAAAACCCATCTTTTGTAATTAGGTTTTGATTCATTCCTGAATAAATTGTTGGTAATTTTAAGACAAACTTTAAAAGTTTGTATGAAATCATTATAATACTTTTTGTTTAATAATAGTTAAGCAGAAATTGGTTTAAGATTCTTAATGTTCTGCAGTAACTTTTACGATAATGTAAAGCTTTTATCCTTTCATCATATGACAATTATTTGCAAGTTTTATTTGTTTTTCTTTTGGTAGATAGCTAATTAACTTTATATAAAATAAATCGTGTTTCTATAGGAGGTAATAATAAGATATTTATAGAGATTATATAATGGGTCAATAAAGATTTCACAAATAAAAAAATTAGTTTAAATAAAGAACATAATCATAAATTAAAAGATATATATTATTTTTAAAGAAAATACAAAAAAAATATAAAAGTTCACTCTAGACATTAAGGATCAAATAATGAATTACTTTGACTGTATTTAAAGTTAATTGCTATTTAAAACTTTCATGCTTGACAAAAAAAAAAGAGTAAATTACTAAAAATATAATCAACAGATATATAGAATCGGACAATGTATGATTATTGTTGCATACCATAAACACGTATGATATAACAGCACACAAATATGGCTCTCGAAATAGTCAGCACCAAGCAATCTAGAAAAGTGTGAAATCATATTTGACGTTTTTTCCCAAAAGTGTCAAACTATAATAAAACCTCTTAGCCATTAAATATTAATCAGGAAGGATTTAGTAATTATCTTTTCTTGATTAATTCATAAAACAAGATTGGGAAAGCTAATTCTATTTTTCACCCTCAGAATCTTACTCAAACTGCAGTTATCTTGGCAATATCTTGACTAGACATCAATACAATGATTAAAATTTTGGCACACCAGAAGAGAATTGTATACTTTTTTCAATGTTTAAATTAATTATTGATAAATTTTTATAAAAACCTTGTCTGCCCATTAAATTAAAGGACATATTACAATACTTCTAATCCTTTGGTAGCAAGATAAATAAAGATGTGAACAAATCTTGTGGAGAAATAACAAAAGTCGGTCATCTACTTCTAATTCACAAATCATTTTCTTTGTTCTTCACTCAGATATTTTGTTTCATTCTTAATACATCTAAAACAAAAATGCATAAGAATAGAAAAATATAAATAATTATAAGGTATTCTCCTCCTTCTTTGGATGCACTCTATAAATAATTTGTAATAACAGTCAACATTTTTCATTTCTTTGTTTATTCAGGTGCATAATTGTTTAGAAACTTCAAGCTAAGATTTATCCCAACAATCATTAAAATTAATGGGAAAATGAAAGTCTGGATTATTTGTGTGTGTACATCATGTCGGCTGTTCAAAAATCATTAACATGTCTCTATATAATAGAATTTACTTTTTCATTAATCACTTTTTACAATACAATTAAAAAAAATTCATTCCTTTATTGTTCTTACAATTTCAACTAAGCATCAGTCATCATCAGAACCATAATATTCAAATATATATGAATATACAATTAATACATTTTTATACATACAGAATTAAGTACAAAAGTGTAACACATGATCCATAATGTACACTATTATATAGAATGTGTCATATATTTACATCTATTTCTGTATGTGTAATTATGTATTAATTATATAGACATAAGTATTTCAATGTTGTCACTCTGATGAAGACTGCTGCTCAGTTGAAGCTCCAAGAAAATATAAAAAAATGTTTTATTTGATTGCAAAATGTAAATGCTATTATATTATATACCTTCTGAATTTTGAGATGAGTTTTGGTATGTGGTAAAATGTTGGTCATAAATTTGTGGGTGTAAATCTTAACATATAAAGCATTGATTTGTATTGCTATGACAATAAGAATATTTATATAAAAAATTATTTATTATTAATTGTAATGTTCAAAATTGTGAATTGACTTTATTCTTGTTAAAATATATATGTGAATAATAAAAGATATGTTTTGTATAAAAGTATTATTCTTTTATTAGTGTTAGTATTTTTCTTGCTGCCTTGACCATAATAAGTTATAAACAATACAACTAAATGTCTAATGTTTCATATATATTTATTATTTTATTTGTATATTATTATACAGAGGAGATATATATATATATATATATATATATATATATATATGTGTGTGTGTGTGTGTGTGAAAATATATTTCCAGTATAGCATAGTGGGAATGTATTATTAATTGTTTAATTTGTGTCAGAATGAAAGAATACTATTTGTATTCAAAATGTAAATGTTTGTAATATGTAATAATACAGAAATATTTTTTTTATTATTGGTCATTATTGTGTAATAACATTTTCATTTATGAAACACTAATTGGAATTGGTGAAAGAGTGAATAAAAAGTATTGTTATAGTTTCTATGATGCAAACTGGAAAAATTATAAATAGAACTAGAGAGAAAAAATCGCTCTCTCTTGTATTAGCTTTAACTGAATCACATCTACTTTTTTTAAGTAATTTTTGTTTATTTATTTTAAAAGTATATAGTTAAATGAACAAAATGATAAGGTGGAAAGCAAAATTTGTCCAGAATTGTAATGTGTCAAGGGTTTGTGAGGGGCAAAAATTTATTATAAAAATGAAAAATAACAAAAATTCCCTACTTTAAAAAAACTGATATTACCTGCTTTTCAATGAAGAGATCTAAATGTTAACAGAAAAATATACACAAATTTTATATTCACATATTGACATAATTTTAGAAGCTTCATATATTATTTATACATGGGAAAAAAATTGATTCAATTTTCGTAGCATCAATGGATTCAACTACCATTTGTTCCATTGTAATGTATTATGAATTGATTACTTGCTAAATGAAAGGATATCTATATTGCATCATCATGTATATACATTAATGTTTGTTCACTTATAACCCTGTATGGATCAAATATCTTTGGAATGAAAAGATCATTTGGATATTTGGAAAAATATTAGAATTAACAGAATATTTTTCAAATCTTGTAGCTTTTTGTGATATTTCTACTTTTTGTGGAATAATAAAACAGCATTGGATTGTGGTTTAAAAAATATACACTAGACATATGATACTATTTTAGAAAAGCTATAATTAAAAACTATTACTTTGGTGGTTTCCTTATATTTATCATTCTTATTGATATATTTTTTTTACTTAAAATATATAGTATTTATTGATAGAAAATTAGTCTTAATTTTAGGTCATGTACTAATCTATTTAGTATCTAAATATAAAAGAGTTATGTCTTCCTAAGTCTGAATTTACATCTTGACACATAGTAATTATTATTTTAATTTAAAATATTCATTTTTGTAATTTAGTGATTATAAATTAATTTCAGGCATATCACTTACATTAGCAGTTCAAAAAAAATTATGTCATAATAAGTTTATTTTATTTTAATTTACTAACTTTATATTAACAAATAAATAGAGTCCTTTAAGTATAAAAGGAAGATACATCTTGAACACTCATATTTTGAAAAGTATGAACATTTCATAATACTTTTGTGATACATAAATATGTTTGTATTTAGTATCCCATAAATGGAGTATGACTTCAAATTACCTATTGAATTATGAAGTTAAATTCAAGTGAAAGCCTATTGCTTAAAGTATATATTTTAAAGGTTTATTTATAATATATGTTTTTATTTTATTTTAATATATATGAATTTGTTAATGAATTTTGAATTAATTTAAAACAAATAAAGTTGCTTGTTTGTCATTTTATTTTACAATGCCAATTTATTTCTTAACTGTATTTGGATGAGATGATATTTACTCATTGATTATACCACATATTTCATTAGAAGCACAGTTAAAAATACTTTCAAATCAAAATCACAGGATGAGTAAAAAAAAGTTTAATTACACATTTTTTGTAATAAATTTAATATTTATTATTGGAGCAGGTATAGATATCATAAAATAATAAATTAAATGATTTGACATTCTTATATATTTAATAAGTAATTGGAAGATTATTGTAATTATTTTGTTAATAACGAGTAATAGATATACTAAAATATAAATTATGTATAAATTTATAAAGGTGCAAATATGACAATTATTGAATATAAGTAAAGATAGTTGCAATGAAATGTTCACATCTTTTATTTTATGTTATTGATTGAAAATGAATGTTATATTGAGTCAGCATTATTCAGTTACAGAACTATTAATAGTTAAGTATTTTATGTTGTTACAAATCAGAGTGACTTGCTTTAATTATATTTAAAGTTAATTAATGTGGATCATAAAACGAGTTTAAATATTAAATTTTAACTACAATAAATCTAACAATCTTTCACATGTTTGACGGTTATAGTCTAAAGTTTTAATAACTTATGTTTAGTAAACTATAAAGTAATTGGATGTGATTTGTCAATTGTTGAAATAATCATGAAATAGTAATCTATCATTTATTTAATATATTGTTAATAAGGTATTTATTTATATTGCACTATGTTAATAAATTGTAATTGTAAATGAGCGATCAGGCTAATGCACATACACTTTACAGATTTTAAACTATATGTAAATGAATACTCTCATTCTCAAACACAAGATAAAGTCTTTATGAAAAGATAGAATGAATCCATCTATCTTTTCAACCCAAATGTTTAAGTATGGCCTATTCTGAAGTGTTTAGAGATGAGAGCATGAATTATGTTATTATGCATGAATGAATGATGCTTGCAAAATTATTTAAAATTTACTATATATCATTCTTAGTTGAAGTTAAACATATATATAATAAAGTATTTATTTATATAGCACTATGTTAATAAATTGTAATTGTAAATTAGCAATCAGGCACATAAAGGCACATGCACTTTACATATTTTAAACCATAATGTAAATGAATACTCTCATTCTCAAACACAAGATAAAATCTTTATAAAAAGATAGAATGAATCCATCTATCTTTTCAACCCAAACATTTAAGTATGGGCCAATCTTAAGTGTGTGGAGATGAGAGCATGAAGATATATGTTAAACTTCAACTAAGAATGACATATTGTAAATTTTAAACAATTTCACAAGTTCATTCATTCAAGCATAATAAAGTAATTTAAAGTGCTGCTGTCTTTATGCTACATTTTTTCATACATTATTTCTTTGAAATACAAATAGTTACTAAGAGCAACTGTATAGATTTGTATCCAGAATCCCTTAAATATAATTGCTGTTTTTTATTTAGAATTTGAAAACTTTGTTTTAACTAATATTTAAATGTTTACTGGTTCCTTGTTATAAAAAATGATTCATTGTCTTTTATATCAACTACTGTGAATGATATTCATACTATTCTTCATACTTGAATAACAATTACATATAATGCATTCATAAGAAATCCAGTTGATATGGTGACAATTTTTGTTGTTGTGAATAGGTCCTTTATTAAATAATATATATAGATATTTTAACCTTTTTTACAAAACTGTTGTCAAAACTGAAAAACATTTTTTTCTTCTGCTGCATAAAATTGATGCTTCAAATTCACTCCAAACATTTCTTGCAATATCACTTCTGAAATAATAGCATCTCTGATGGTGGAATCAGTCCATATTTTTCATTCAAAATGGCTTTTACACTAGAAAATAAAGACATAAAAACTATCATGACAACTGTATATTATATATTGGTGAAAATTATTATGATGACACAAAATACAATCCCAATGTTACTGTTATTGCATGAACAAGATTTAGGTCAGATTCAAATGCTGATAATATAACATAATACAACATGAATCATAGTAGAGAGTATGATAGTCAAAACATAATAAGACAATAAAAAAGAGTAAACATTATTTTCATCAGATGCTCTAGCCAATTTGTTCAAAGAAAAGTATAAATGCAATATTTAGACAAAACAATGAATTAAAAAGTGCATTATATGGTTTATGAGAATATTCTTCCAATTAATACAAAAATTAATACTCCACATATTATACACTATAAAAAGTATTATATAGAGATAAAAAACTACACATAGATCTCAGAAACTTAACCTATATAGTTATGAGTTTATGCAAGAAAGAAACATCACAAATAAAAAAGGAAAACTATTAGATGGATATTTCCTTAGTCATTAAATGGATTTTTCACAACATTGGGAGACAAATGCTTAATATGTATTTAAACAGATCAGCTAAACAATCAAGTAGAGTCTTCTTCAGTAATAGTTGCTTTAATGTAATGAGTTATATTTTTATATTGGACTATTTCTATTATCTAATATGTGTATTGAATATCTTTAGAAAAATTTAACTTTATTTAAGTATTCCAAATACATTCAACTGTAAGTAATACCAACTCAAACTGGTTAGGATGTACACAACATTTCAAGAGGTATTATTCTCTCCTCTTCTTCAGGTGTTGCTGGCCTGACCAGTGAAAGTACTAGAATGGGGTTTCAAACCTAGACCCTTACATTCTTGAGTATTGAATTTTAAGATAATGCTCTAACAAACAGAACTATCTTGCCAAAGTCAATAGTCTGTAGAAATTTCATATACTTATCTATGAGGTTTCTCCTTATTTGTCCACTTTTTTCTAAGAGCAAAGTTGATTAGTGGTTTTCATACATTATGTATAGTCACACTAGGTTGGCTTATGGAATTTTTTGCCATTGCCATGTGAGCAGCTTCTTTAAATTTTCTTCTTTGCACCTTTTCTTCTTTAATATTTTGTATTTTCTCAATTAAACATATGTTCGCTGGCACATACATTGTCTGCTCTCATGACAATGGAAAAAATCCCATATGCCAACCTAGTGTGACTATACATAATGTATGGAAACCACTAATAAAACCTAGTGTGACTATTCATAATGTATGAAAGCCATTAATCAACTTTGCTCTTAGAAAAAAGTGGAGAAATCAGGAGGAACCGCATAGATAAGTATATAAAATTTCTACAGACTGTTATCTTTTGCAGAAAGGTTCAGTTGGTTGAGCATTATCTTAAAATTCAATACACAAAATTTAAGGGCCCAGATTCGAATCCTATCCTAGTACTGACACTTTCCAGATAGCAACACCTGAAGAAGAGGGGAGAACAATACCTCTCGAAACATTGTGCACACCTGAAGAAGAGGGGAGAACAATACCTCTTGAAACATTGTGCATATACTAACCAGTTTTATGTGCTATTATTAACAATTGAATGTATTTGGAATATTTAAATAAAGGTAAATTTTTCTAAAGACATTCAATACACATATTAGATAATAGAAATAGTCCAATATAAAAATACATCTAGAACGCCATCATCACAAATCTTCAGGAAAATACTTTAATGCAATAAATTTCTATCACATGCAACCTAAATAGTATCTGTATTCATACTGTTATGGCAGTTTCATGATTATAAAAGTTAAAAGATTGAAATATGTTACAGATGAGTGTTGTGATCAATACACAGAAATCCTAAAACCAAAGACCCAATAAATTTGATCATGGAAAATGCAGAAGAGAGAAATATTAATATTACACATTGTTCATAAATATGGGCACCCCGAAATTAGAATAAAAAAACAAAAAAATACTAATAAAAATGAGTCATAGCTATAATCTCCTAGAAAGGGAAAATGTCAGGTCAACCCGGATAACAAGATCGCACAGCGATAGTAACGTAAAGCAATCTATTTCCATGCCTAACATAAGCCCTAATGAAAAAAATAATAATATAAGCTACCAAAATTACTCTAAATCGGTTGATACAAAGCAGGAAGGCCTTGGCTTTCTTAATAAAAAAAAAGTAAAAGCATTCAGCAATCAAAAGAAACTCTTGTGAATCCAAACAAAAATAACACTACCGCGACTTCTAAAATGCAGAAAGTTGTTACGGTAAATTCGACCGTAAACCTTAAAAAATCAGAAATTCCCACTAATATCTCACAAAACCTATCTAAACCTATCAATGCACCTGAAAACTCACATACTAAACACCCAAAACAACGTCATATGTCCCAAAATAGCCCAAATCTAGCAGAAAATCCTTTTGGAGATTTCAGCACGACAAGTTTTTTAAAGTTTTTAAATGAAGGTGGCGTATCACCGGTAACGGCTATAGATCTCTGTAATGATCCTTTAGATGAACCAAAAATCACTTTATAAACAAAATTAAAAGCTCATAAAGGAGAAATAAGTAAAAATACTCAGCCTCAGCCACAATCTGATGGTTTTATACCCATAAAACAAAATTCAAGTGGAAAATTCGATTCAAAATCCAATAGCAAAATACACAATTCGTACATCGATCCAATAATAAATTTAGGAAAACCGCTAGTATCACCGACTAAAATAAACTTTATTGAAACAGATTTTCCATGCATTAACACCAATTTCCAAACCAATAATGCACTCTGACCACAATCTAGCAGCTAATCATACTATAGGTTTTCAACCTTCAACATCAAATACAAATGTCAATTCCAACCCAACAAAAAACTGAAGCTATCCTACAGTATTGGGAAACAATAAATCTAAAGCCCATATCCAAGAAGCAACTGAACCAGATATTTAACACAATGTCATGGACTTCATTGATGATGATAACCTTATCTCAATCAATGATGAGATCAACACAGAACCATACCAACTTTCCCAGTCCTATATGAATAATTATGAAACCATAAGCCAAGAATTTAATTCTAGAATTCCTTCAGTGTTATTTAACTCCTTCCTCAACTACCACAGTGATAACACATTGATTCTAACCACCACTAATGACCTCTGTCAGTTATTCACCTTTCCAATGGATGATCTCTTTCTGCTTCTTAAAAGTCTTCAGTTAACAGAATCTATTCGCAGGGTCTATCACCACCCTAACAGACGCTACTTCATTATTGAGTTTCAGAATCTATTACAGAAAGAACTCTGTAAAAGACAACAACTGTTCTTAAAAAACCGATATCTCATCAAAATAGATATGAATAAACCAAGAACAGCCTATGGAATAGCACGTAACTGCTACTTTAATTTCACTGATGCTGATCTACAAAGGCTGCTTGATAGATATGGTGTGTTAACTAGTTTCAAGTACCTCGCAGAGAGAAGGGTAGATATTGAGCTTCCATCCAACAGCACTGCCTTCTCTCTCAAGTTCAATCAAGGCATCAATCCATCGGATATTCCTATAACTCTGGAAGAGAAAAAATGTCCAATTTACATAACTATTCGAGGTGTACAACCTCAGTGTTTCCACTGTGGAGACCGATCACATCTGGTAAGGTCATGCCCAAAAAGAATTTGTGATGTCTGCAACAGTAGGAAAAGCAAAAATCATAGATGCATAAAAATACACAAAACTTAATTCAGCTATCACATTCTTCACCCACTAACACAGAGGATCAAATAAAAGGGCAGATACAAGACTCCAATACTGACTTACTGTTGGAAAACAATCTAGAAATGGACCATCACACTTCAACCAACTCATCTAATGATTACACACCAGTCAGACAACTCCAGCCTCCCATTCTACAACACAAAATCACACCAGCACCCATATGAACCCAAAACAACAAACATCAGCTATCAATATGACACCCCAGAAGATGCAAGAAGCATTCAACACTCACTCAAAGGAAGATCATCCAACACAAGCTTCCAACAGTGAACCATTATCAACAAAACAAACTCTTCCAGTCATGAAGTCTCAACAAGAACATCCCATTCCAAACAACAAAAGAAAAACCCAAGACTCATCCAGCTCACAGCCAGAAGACATTAACTCATCTACGGCTGACTCAGACAATGATGACAAAAACAACAAACAAGCAGTAAGCCATGCTACTAACTTGAGAAAAAAGAGGAGAAAAAAGAACTAAACTAGCTCAATCACTCAGCACCCAAGAAAGCAGCTCTCCCCAAAACACAGCTTTTGAAAATGATCACAATGAAGATAAACACAATTCCAACCCCTACTTAAGCTCCAAAATACCTGTTCCAACTCAACTGGTAATGGTGTCACATGACCCTGACAAATCACTTAGTGAAAATCAGAATTTTATGTCAATAATCTCCCCTATGTGATGTACTAATCACAGCTTAGTAAACGTAACCTACAAATCTCTGTAACAACTCAACATGCTTATTAAATTGGCCAGAATAAATATAAGGGGTTTAACTCTCTGGGCCATGTCTTTGCACTTAAAAGATGGGTAGACAAAACAGACCTCCACATAGTCTGTCTTTCCGAAACTAAATTACATATAAACTCAAATTACCAAATAACTCAACTGATGCAACAATATGGTCTATTTCATTATGTACCCTCAAACACAGCATCTTCTGGAGTTGCTTTTATAATTAATAAGAACCTGACCTACAGCTCTTTCAGAACATTACACCTTAGCAATGATCTATTAGTCATTAAGTTCACTTTTGGAAATATGGCAATAAATATCATTTACTTGTACATCAGAAATGATGCTTACTCAGCACAAGTAGTAATCAATAAAATCAATTCTCTTCTCTCTTCAGATGCCTCCCCTATTGGTTTTTTTGATGACTTCAACATGAGTTACAATACAAAAAACATCTTCACTTAATTAATAGAGTCCTGTTGTGTGGAGAGGGGTTTTTTCCTCCTGGGTCATTCTCCTTCTACACACTGCAAAAGAAATCCCTAATTGACCTTCTCTATTATTCACCTGAACTTCACTTTGACATATGCGCCAAGCTTCAATTGGTTCCCTTCACTGATCATTTAGCTTTTCTAATTTCACTTCACATAGATCCCACCACTGCAGTTCATATAGATTATACACCTATCATTAGACTACTCAACAAAGCAGCAACTCCAGAACTCATTTTCTCTGAAGCATATATATTGTTCCAAAAAATCAAAATTCTTACTTTGCCTCCACTACAGGCTTGGTCATCTTTCACCAGTATATTGAGCTCACTCATAGACTTGTACACAAAGAAAACCAAAGGTCCAAATCAACTATTAAAAGATTTGGATGCCATAAACAACAGGTTAAAATATCTGCACCATATTGACATTCATCCCCAAGATATTTGGAGCTAAAAACTCAATACCATAGCAAGCAAAAGGTCCTTGCATATTATATTGCTACTAAAAGGTCTAAAATCTTCTTGGCCAACCAGCATAGCTGGACCCGGAGCTACATTCACTGGGCAATTGGTTCGGTGGCCAGATCCACACCTACTTCATTGTCAGTAGATCAGGGTTGCCTCAGTGGCCCAGCAATGCTTGCAAAGATTCATGAACACTTTCAGGCTAGGCTACAGAATTATAAATTTGAAATTGGAAACATCTGGAATCACTTGGAAGATGGGGTCGCTCATGATATCAGTGAAAATCAGATAATCCAAAAGCTCATGGCCTATCTGGAGAGTGTTCATCCGGGACTCCATGGAATTCCGAGATTTGTACTTGTCCACCTGAGACATTTTACAGCCCCCATTGTACTGCAGATGATAGATGTTCTGGCAGGAGAGTTTCAAAACATTCCAGACCTGTACCCTGTGGCCCTTGTTCCTTTCCTAAAAAAAGCCTATCAATCCCTCTACCATATCTAACATAAGGCCCATTTCCATGATTCCCCTCCTAATTAAGATCATTGAGGCCATAGTCAAGGACAAAATCCAAGATCAACTCTATACACACATCACACCATATCAATTTGCACATAAGGGCTCTTCCACCATGAATGCTGTGCAGCGTTTTCTTCTTCTGGTAGAACACATCAGACTGCACAAAAAATCCAAGCCTATAGTTATTCAATTTGATTTTGCCTCAGCTTTTGACTCTGTTATACCCACTGTCCTACTCCAGACTCTCCTTGATTATCATGATTATCAAGTCCCTGGCATCTATACCAGAATTATTGGTAATCTGCTTTTGAACAGATCTATCTTTACGTCACTGGATGGAAGACTGTCCAATGGTTTCAGACCTCATCTTTCCATCCCCCAGGGATTGCCACTCGCCACTCTCTGCTTCATCACCTATATAAATCCTATGCTCAGAGCGCCACTCTCTGCTTCATCACCTATATAAATCCTATGCTCAGAGAGATTGAGCGCAGACTCCCTGGAATTTTCATGCCAGCCCTGAAACATCATGTACAACACATAACCTATGTCGACAATGTCACCATCTTCCTCCCTGATAAAACTCACCTTCCAGCACTCACACAAATCATTGATAAATATTCAAAGAAATTAAATCTGAACATCAACTATAGCAAGTTGTCTGTGTGGAAAATCAGCACTGTCTCAGTGATTCCGTCAGTCTTTACAGCTGAGCCGCAACTCTTCCTCGGTTTTTCTATGACCAAGTCCAGACTTGCTATGGCAAAAGATATCCAACACTCCATCTTGGAAAAAACTAGCAAAGTGGTTCGATCTTTATCCCGAATCTCTCTTTCTCTGCCAGGCAAAGTAGCCCTTCTCAACATGCTGGTGTTTCCGAGATTGAATTATTATCTTCTCATAATTAAACCTACTGAAGCATTTCAGTCGTCAATGAACTCACTGTGTTCAAAGCTCATGTGGAGTGGAAAGATTGTTGCCATCAGCATCTGTAAGATGTAAATGCCCAGAGAGTTAAATGGACTTGGATTGCACTCTGTTTCGACAATCTATTTACAGAAGGCAATTGCAGTTCTACGTGCAATTCACTTAAAACAGCCAGAACTAAACCTAGCCACTCCAGTGGAACCTACAGACACACCACCACCTCTTGCTAGCAGATGGGCCACAATTATTTGGTTACATGTCACCAAGCTGATAAATCTATCTAAAACCTCTTTTGAAGGTAAAATAACCTACTGGCAGACCTATAACCTGATTTCAAAACCAGACTGCCCTCCTGACCACATTGAACATAGACAATAAACCATTGCTAAAAAAATTGAAGAACTGGTTTATTGAACCAAAATACATAGATTTTATCTTAAAGCTCAACATCTCATCCTTACCCACTAACCATTTCTTAGTATGGAAAAGAGGATTCACCAAAATCAATCCTCAATGCCAGCTATGTAATACTGCCGATGAAACCATCCAACATTTACTTTATAATTATCCATTTCTTTTTCCAAATCAGAAACGTCATCACAGAGAAAGTTACATCTGACATCAGAGAAGCCTTAAATATCCAGAATGCTATCAAGACAGGAATTTTTTCTCTTATCCGATTTTCTGTCTTCCTTACCTTTGCAGTCTGGTTGACCAGATGCGAATGTGTTTTCCGTCATTCAGGATCTTCAGTCACAGAGACCTTTATAGGTTTTGTCAAGAGCATAAGTGCCAGGGACCAGCTGCTTGCACCAGATTGGTTATACAAAGAGACTTGGTCCAGGATTGATCTACCAAGTGTTTAATCTTATGAACTTTTGCAATCAGTCATGCAGTATACCATGTATGAAAACAGTATCATGAAACCATGTAAACTTTGTTAATAAAATTTTTGTTTTAAAAAAAAAAAAAGTAGTTTAAATTGAGTTATATAAATATGACATTAAATACCATTATGTTTAGTGCAATCATTCGTCTTCCAAGATGATGTAGACTACATGAGCAACCTACCAGCTTGTTAAATATATAGGTATATGTATATATGTAAAAGAAAGTCATATTTGTGAAAACATATATAATAATACGTAAAAGTAAATTCAAGAATAAAGAATAGCTATGCTGATAAGTAATCAGTAATAGCAAATATAAACATCTAAGTTAAAATAAAGAAAGCCATTGCAATTATGGAATATAGTTTCTGACCAGAATTATGATAATGAGTACAGCTACAGACAATATGCATTGGAATATGAGATCAACATGGAAAACCATGTGGGCAGTGGATAAACAACCAGGAGAGATTATATAACAATGAAAATTACATGTAGAAGAACAAGATTCAAACACTTTCCAGGTGAAACTCCAGGTATGCAGATGTGTCATCCCACAGGTACTCCAGTTGCTTCTCCTCCTTCAGTCTTGTGGAGAAGTTTACGTCTGAATGTGCCAAAATAAGCTTAGGGACTCACAAACAATTTGTATTGATTTCTAATATTGTTTTTGTAAGTCTTTAGGCCCATAATATTATGTCTATAAAGTATATATATATATATATATATATATATATATATATATATATATATATATATATATATATATATATATATATATATATATATATATATATATATATAAAGTATATAATATATCATATAACATTGCTAATAGTTAATTATTTTCAAGTATAATCCTCTGTAATAAAACTTTGTTACTTTTAATTACTTGCTATGTCATTTTCATAATATTTTGAGTACTTCTTTTTATTAATTGATTTATTCAATCCAAAGGACAGTAGAGTGTCATTGGATGCAGAAATTGGCACAGTTTCTGAGATGAACTCACAGCACATTGCATAATTGTCAGTCTGATAACAATTAGTGCACTAATAGCCAAATGGGTCAAAGTCAAACTAGTCAAATTTTTGGAGTGAATGGCTTATCAGAAAAAGTTTTTTTTGTTAATTATCTAATTCACCAAAATGCAAACAGCATTAGCAGAATTTGATGTCAGAGAGACAAGGGAATGACTCCTAAACATTCAGCAGATAAAGAAACTCCTAATTATAGACAGAATAGTTGAAGGTAAATGCAAAGCAGCAACTTTGTTATGTTTCACTGGAAAAGGGATGATTCAAATAGCAAATAGGCTCTGTGAACCCCAAACTCCTGAGGGGTTAACATTCAATCAGGTCATACATCATTTGTCTGACTACTCTAACCCTCGGCAGTTTAGGTACATTGCCAGACTCCATTTAAGAACTAAGATTGTGATTCAGCCCACTGCAATCTCTCAAAAAATTGCATTTATGACTACTTTCCTGGAGGAAGTCCTCCTTGAACAATGCTTATGTGGAATGAGTAGTAATAGTCTTAGATAGCAGTTTTTGGATGATATAAGACATTTATTATAATAAAGCTATCAAATGTGGCATAATTCACAAACTAGTTTTAGAGCATGCAAAAGAATTTGCCAATAATAAAATAAGATACAGTGATCAAACAGAAATTCATAAAGTTGACAAACCTGATAGTATAGTAGCCAAACAACAGGAACTAGCAATAGAAATAAAAGTTGAATAAAGTGTTTTAGTTGTAGAAAACCTGTCCACATTGCTAGAGAGTTGTTCTACAAAGAAACACTGCAATAAAGTGGGGCACTTAGAAAAAATATGCAAAACCAAAAGATTCAACCATAATAAGAGAATTAATGGCCACAAGGATATTAAAAATCTTAAGAGAAATTTGTGGTAATCAATAATATGGCAACTGACCAATCATAAAAATTTGAAATTACTGTGAAAATTTACAAAAATCTTTAGCAATGGAAATTGAGAGTATAGGGGATGTTGTTAGTTTTCATGAGCAATTGGAAAACCATCATGGCTGATATAAGACAGCCACCTAAGATGATGCATACCAATTTTAAAGTTTGAGACATCAATGGCAATATTTCTACCAATAACAGTAAAATAGTAACTTTGTCAATATATAGTACATGCTCCTATAAATATTTGTCATGATTGGTTTAATCAACTCGGAATACAAATCTTTATAGTCAAACATATTGACATTGAAAGATACATTAAAGACTATTTCCTTAAACCTTTTGATGGAAAATCAGGAATGATTAAAACCAAACCAGTGTCATTAAAAATGTCACCAGAGGCAAAGCCTATAATTTTTAAACCTCAAAAGGCCCCTTTCACTCAGAAAAAACAAATAGTGAATTAGTTAAGAATGGTATACTTGAACTGACAGAGGAAGCCAAGTGGGCTACATCTCCGGTTATAATAACAAAACCTAACAGACAGATATAACTGTGTGGTGATTACCATGTATCCATCAACAAATCAATAAATAAACATGCATATCCCATCCCAAATTCCAGGGAAATTATAGCAGCATTACAAATAGCTGTTTTGAAAAATTAAACCTGAATGTAGCCTTTCACTAAATCCCAGTTACTAACAAAGCTGCTAAAATTCTAACCCTCACTACAACATACATAGCATTATTCATGCGCAAAAAACTTCCATTTGGCATAGCCTTGGCACCCAGTATATTCCAATTAAAAATTGAGACCCTACTTTGCAGACTCAAAAGTGTCATTTCTTATTTCAATGACATATTAATCACTGCGATTTTAGAAAATGAATTGAGATAGTCATTTGTAAAAGTTTGCCAAAGACTGATGATTTTGGTGCAAAATTAAAATTTAAAAAATGTATATGGAAGTCCAGGGAAATTAAGATTCTGGGATGTATTGTGTTAAGCACAGGAACAGGAAAACACTACAAACTTTGAATCAAATATCCCTTAACATGCAAAGAGGAAAGAAAAATTTCTTCCCACTTTAGTGATTATGTTTTAAGTTCAGAGACACATAAAAAGTAAAATGCTTGAATTTCTGAACTTGGGGGATGTATGTTAAGTATGCAGGTATATGTATATATGTAAAAGAACATAGAATTTGTGGAAACATATATATGTAAAAGTAAATTTGAGTATAAAAATTAGCTATACTGATAAATAATCAGTAGTTGCAAAGATAAATATCTAAGTTAATGTAAAGAAAGCCACTGCAATTATGGAATGTAGTTTTTGATCAGAATGATGATAATGAGAACAGATACAAAAAATATGCATTGGAATGCGAACTTGATATGAACAACCATATGGGCAGTGGATAGCCAACCAGGAAAAAGTATACAACACAAAGAAGTGCATGTATAAGAACAAGTATGGAACACTTGCTAGGTGAAGCTCCAGGTATGCAGATGTTTCATCCAATGGTTGCTCTGGTCACCTCTCCTTCACCTTTAGCCTTATGTAGAAGTTTATTTCCAAACTTGCCAAAATAAACTTAGGGACTCACAAACAGGTTATATTGACTATAATAATATTTTTGAAAGCCTTCAGGCCCATAATGTTATGTCTTTAGAATACGTATATAAAGTATATAATGTATAATCGTAAAACATTGCTAATAATTAATTACCTTCCAGTATAATCTCCTGTAAATAAAACTTTATTTTTAATTACTTGCCTATCGTTTTCATAATATTGTGAGTACTTTTTATTAATTGTTGTATGCAGTGCAGAGGGTAGTAGAGGGCCATTGAACACAGCACAGCTGAATATAAACAATAAAGAAAATAGACTAATCATAGCTTTCCCACAGAGAAAATTTAACATAATGTCCATTATAATGAAATATCACAAACAATCATTAATATATAATAGGTCTACTAGGCTGGTCAGTTAGCGAGTACAAATATATAGTTCATAAATACAGTAAAACATAATAATTCAAGTTACAATGAACCGAAAGTCTACAAAAATTATAAAAGATCAATGCAACCTGTATTTAAACCGTAGATCTATTTTGGCAAACTCATGGATAGATCTCTCTTGGAGAATCCTTCGTAAATTTTAAACTATCGATTCTGTCAGATCTTTATATATTCATAATTCTCTAGAAATCTATGTCATTTGGGAGCCTAATTTGTTATCGCTAAATAACAGTTCTTTTAATCATTTAATTAATATAATTTGTAACTTACGTAATAAACATTTAATTCCATGTTACAAACTTAACATATATTACGATTTATTCAATTTCTATAGATAATCATTTATACCGAAATATTTTCCATATTTACAAATAAATGAATATTATTTTTATCGTAATGAAATATTGTATTTGCAAAAAAAAAAAATCCACAAGTATCTTGAAAGCCTAAACTAGAGCTTATGATTACTAAATCTCAAGCTTACGGATAGAATTGAGTTTTTAGCCGATTTAAAACCAATAAGAACAGGCTGTTACTTTTCTTGTAGAATGTTTCAAAATATAATGAGAATATCTTGTAATTTTAAAATATTTAATGAAAACCAATAATTTACAATTACAGTTCGATTAATTCATAAATAATTTTTTGGTAAGTCTATGATAAACAATACAAGTTTTTATAAAATCTTTATAATACTTTTTGTTTAATAATTAAGTCGAAATGACTTTAAGATTCGAAAAATTTACAAAAACTATTATGCTATTGTAAAGATTTCGTCCTTTTTTCATGTGACAATTATTGTAATTTTTTTTTTTTTTTTGGGGGGGGGGGGGTAGATGGCCGAGAAGTTATTTTATCTTCTGAAGTGACGATTTTATTCAACTTCATTATAATAATGTGAAAGGCTAAAAGCTTACTATACTTAAAGGTGATTGCTATTTTTAAATTGCATGCTTGATATTAAAAAAAGAAAATTAATAAATATAATCAATAGATTTACAAAATTGGACAAGTTGTAATTAATATTGAATATTATGAATATGTGTGTTGCAATGGTGCACATGGCTCTTAAAATATTCTGCACCAAGAAATCTAGGAAAGTGTGAAATCATATTTGATGTTTATTCCAAAAGTGTCATTCCATAATGAACTTAATTAACATTAAATATTAGTCAAGAAGAATTTATTACCTTTTCTTGATTAGAACACAAAACAAGATAGGAAAAGCTAATTCTAATTGTCACTAACAGAATATTACTCAAAGTGCTATTATCTTGGCAATATCTTGATTAGACACTAGATCTAGTGTCTGAACCTATCCTAGCACCTCTCTGAAAAGTGCCAAAGCACGAAACCATGGTCAGAGGTTTGGGGAGAGGGTATCCTGTCAGAGATATTTTAAATGCTTGCTCTGGCTAAGCATTTATCACAAAGCTTGCTGAGGAATTGGCAATCCTCATTGATTATATCTTACAAGCTTAAGAGAATTGGGTCATGTGATCTATGACTCTTATTTTGGCTATTTGTATTTATATTTTGTGCCGGTCGGATTTGTATGTTCACGTAACAAGATCAAGCATCTAGGCAAAAGTACCTCAAATTCAATGGTGCACAAGATACACAGGTCAGGAACACTCATGAACTCTGCCCTATTTGCCTATTTCCCAGATCTATAACATTATGAGCAACAATCCCGATGACATCGATTAATTTACTTCTCATCTGCCAGCATCAATCATCGGAGACACAGAAAGACTCTAGGCTAAGCTTATGATAGAATAACTTAATAACTAGCTATATTTTATGAGCAATGAAGGCTCATGACCTAGCATATTAATTATGTACTGAGCGAAGATTATCTAGTCATATTTAGCATAAGTAATAACTTAATATTTTATCTTAACTAAAAGAAAGCAATGGTTCAAGTTTGATATATATATTTAAGATTTATTAATAACAAGATTATGTCGGGTTATTTAGCCGACGTTAGCCTTATGAGTATTATATATATGTGTTTGAGTCATATTTAATGATAACATTATAATTGCGGCTATGCCAATAATATATATATATATGTGTGTGATTAAATGAATTAGCGCTATTAGAATACATTGTTGGAATACTATTACACCCCCAGAGACAAAGAGCATTTACTTAATTTAGACAATAATAATTTCATAAGCAGGTTACATTCAATATTATGATAAATTTGAGTTATAGATAATGCGTGGGATGGGTAATGAATAATTATGTAAACGATACTAAATCTATCGCATTAATACTTATATTAAACTAATGGAAATGTCTGTTTAAAGAAATCATTTCATTATAGCTTATGAATACTTCTGGGTGACTAATAAGACATTGAGAGGCAGTGCGTGCATGGCAGCTGATTGGGTCAGTCCAATTATGAATCCTGGAGTGTGCTTCATGAATTTTTAATAACGAAGTTGACCGATTTCCTCTGCAAACGTAGGCAGGGTCGGTTTGACGAATGAAAGAGTCCAAGATTCTCTGGAGTGAAGTACAGGTGAATCATGGATGATGAAGAGTGGTTGGCAATATCATTATCAGGCTGGATTTTCCAGAGCGATCCCCGTATAAAGCATGCACATAAGACCAAGGATGTCCCCAGGGTGGTTTTACAGCCTGGTTTAAAGACATAGAGAACGATGATGGGGCTCAACTGTGTGATGCCTCCATGTGAGAGAGAAGCATGAACATATATAAAATGAAATGGCATTTATGCACGAAACGCTTAATATTATAATATAAATATAATTCTAAAGATTACAGATTATCGAAACATATTTATTGCCAACAAATTATGAAATATTCGGCGTAATGATATGGCTTCACTAAGCAAACATGGAGAATAATTATACTTAAATATAAAACTAAGCTCTTAAGATCCCCCTCCCTCTTACATTATGTTAATATTATTCATTACTTTGTACACATTTAATAAATCTCAATTTTGGTTAATCAATGCCCTTGTGAAAATATATAAATGACTACAAAATAAGTGGGTGATGGTAATAGCTAAGATGGGTTTTACATATATAATATAATTTAAGAATAAAAGGTAACGCATTACTTAGGAAGGAGAATGTGAAAAATAGATGTCAAATCTGTTTTTCTACAGTAAACATGAAAAATATAATTAGTTTATTTATCTAAAATCGCGAGCACCTGGGCAAGTCGAATAAGACTTGTTTTGATCAAATTATAAATTATTTACCCAGTAAATGATGGATGGGGAAACAAAAATAAATTATATGCTGGCGATTTTAGAATACTATTGGCATTTATTTTAAAATATAAATACATAAATGTAAATGAAAATTATTTGCCGCTTGGAATTAAAAGAAAAGGAAAAACATTTTATAGGAGGCTTAATCTAGATTAGTTATATAGAGTTATAGAATACATATTTGAAGACATTTAATATAGATGATTTAAAATATAAATATTACAGAGAAGGCAGGATTTAGGAATTATAAGCGGTCAAAGTTCTTTTACCTTGATTATTTGGAAGAGCGTTTCACTAGGAATCAGTCCATTGGTATTATTTCACTAGATCTAGGGTAGCATTATTATTTGAGAAATAGCATTTCACTTTCACTGGAAAAATACATAAAGTTCAGTAGTACGGGATGCAGAGCTTCGTTCATGGGAACAGCATATTAGAATGGAGGGACAAGGCAAAATTTCCTACTCACGACACATTGAGTGAGAATTAAAACTGGCATGGAATATGTATAGCAACATAGTTATTTTATGGTCTCCTCTCCTTTGTGGATTCAAATCCAGCAGTATTTATACTTTTATTTTGAAGCTGTAACTTAGCAACTACTGCTGGACCTGAGGCAGTTTAAGCACTTAAGTTTCATCTGGAATAGTTTGACCGGATACTCTTATCTAGTAAGATGTTTGAAACAATGCAAGTTTGTTATCAGTTTCTCAAACGATTGTTTTAAAATATATCTTATGATTTTAAAACAAGCTAGCGTGGACAATTTCCACTAATGGGTTTATTTTATTATTACCAATTTGTAATCTTTTACTTTAATCTAAGGGGTCTTCTGGGTAATTGTTTTTCGAGAGACTTTTTAACAAGATTGCATAATTTCTGGCTACAAAATTATATATGAAAAAGTAATATGTTTTATATATGATACCTTATATATAATATAACTATTAATTTATTCACAATCTCCTACACTGAAATATATAGATATTTATTATTTATGCCCACATACACATGAGAATATTATTATGAAATAAAATATTTTTAAATTAAAATACATGTGTTTACATTATTTATGTTTATAATACTAATCAAAAGAAATATATATATTATTAGCTATGTATATATGTGCGTAAAGGCAGGTTTGAATACAGTTAGATGGTAGGAGATTGGATGTGGGCTGTGAAGCAGGATCTGAGCATCAGATCTGCTTCATTTTCCTGAACTTACCGAAAAAAATGAAAAAAATGTTTAAAAAAAAAAAAAAAAAGCTTTTACTTGATGTCCAGGTAACTAAAGAACAACTTTGGATTGGCGATGTATCTAAAAGGAATTTTGTGACTTTCATTTATGATAGAATACCCTCTCTGCTATATTAGAAATTTTATAACTTTTATTTATGATAGAATACCCTCTCTGTTATATTAAAAATTTGTGACTTTTATTTAAGATAGAATAACTCTCTGCTATATTAGAAATTTATGACTTTCATTTAATTAAGATAGAATACCCTCTCTGCTATATTAGGAATTTTATGACTTTCATTTATGATAGAATACCCTCTCTGCTATATTAGAAATTTTATGACATATCCTAACTGTGTTATATTAGAAATTTTACGACTTTCATTTATGATAAATACCCTCATTTCTCTGCTATATTACTAGAAAAAATTTTTTTCACTGTCTTCAAAAAAAACTGCTTGGTTAATTGAAAACAATAAGATAATAATACAAAAAACTATGCAATATATATACAAATTATTAAAGTCTTCAAAAAAAAATTGCTTGGTTAACTGATTAACATAAAATAATAAAAAAAAACTATTATAATATATACAAATTATTAGAGTCCTAAATCATTTACCATTGCATATCCATGCCATCATGTTCTATCTGTCCAGCTTCTCCTCCCCCCATTCTACACTCTCCCCCTTGCTCTACTCTTCCCCTCCCGTACTCAATCCATATTTATTTAAATGATTATTGCTATCCTACCTATTATTTAATATTAATTGTTTCTAGATCTAGTTTTTACTGTGAAACATATATATCTATAATGATTATTTACTATTTAGCTCTTTAATGCAAAGTATATCATAAAAATTATTATAACCTCTACCTGGCCTTCTTTATTATGTCTTCTTTCGTTGTCTGTTTTTGGAGTTGTTCTTCAGCACCTGTAACATCTTAACAAAATGATTGATTAACGATTGCATTGATACACTTGATACACATATTTTGAACCAAAAAAAAAAAAACTATATATAACTTTTATTATGAATCATTGCTTTTAAACTTTTTATTCTAAATAACTCGATCACCTATTGGCAAATTTATAGTGGTATTAATACCGGGCACTAGCCAAAGAGATAGGGCTATATGTTCTGACCAGATGATCCGCTATTATTGGGTTGTATACTTTTCTAAGATCTACACTTAAATAGTTATACATTTACAGCTTTGACAGAAAAAACATTATTATGGCTTTAGCACATATTTATATAAGAGGATGAAAGTATAACAAAAACTGTCATTATATATTATTAAAACATTTCAAAAAAAAAAAATCTGCACATTTGCGATTATTTAGAATCTTTATTTTATTATTTTTAACGGTGAAAGCATTTTAAAAGCTGTCACTTATTTAACTCTCAGACTTGGACATATTATAAATGTAAAATACTTATTTAAAAGATGTATTAACAAGGAAAAAAAAATTTTTTTTTTTTATTTAACATTATTTAAAACATTTAGAAAAAATATTATATATTATTTAGCGCACACACTATTTTACTATATTTTTATCTTTAAATGCGAAAGCCCCTTAAAAGCTGTTACTAATTTAATTCTCTCAGACTTGGAAATATCACTATTTGAGACATTTATTAAAAAATTATATAGAACATCATTATTTAAAGCATTTATAAAAAATTATTATATATTATTATTTAGTGCACATTTCAAAACTTGGGCATATTATATTTATTTATAAGATATTTATTAAAACGGAAAAAGAATTATTATATATCTCAATATTATTATTCTGTATTGTACACACTTTATCTTCTTATTTTAAATGTGAAAGCCCCTTAAAAGCTATCACTATTTTATTACATTGTAAACTCGGAAATACTTGGTTATTTAAAATCATTTATGGAAACTTTTATATATATAAACGCTGCTATTTAGAACACCTACTTTATTTTTATTATAAATGTGGAAGCCCCTTAAAAGCTGCTACTATTTTTATCATCTGTAAACTCGAAAATACTTTGTTATTTAAAATCATTTATGAAACTTCTATACATATAAAACACTATTTAAAACATACTTTTTACTTTATTATTATAACTGTGAAGGCCCCTTAGAACTACCACTATTTTATTTATGGGCATCCTGCATGTAATTTCACGTCTATGACCAAGAAAAAAAACAATATACAACATCTTATTTGCTTCTTTGAAAAAAACACATTTTATTTTATAAAAATGAGAGCCCCTTAAAAGCTGTCACTCTTTTATATCACTGGAAATTATACATCTTATTTGCTTCTTTGAAAAAAACACATTTTATTTTATAAAAATGAGATCCCCTTAAAAGCTGTCACTCTTTTATATCACTGGAAATTTACATGTATACAAAAACTATAAACATTATTTGGGAAAGCACTTGTTTATCTTTAATTAATATGAAAGTAAAAGCCCCTTAAAAGCTGTTACTTCTCTTTACTTCTTTTAAAAAACTCACGAGAATTATACATGTAAATAAATATTTACGGACAAGGAATAAAACATTACATAACACTATCATCATTCAAATCATATATGTGAAAAAAAAAACACAACAAACTGCCACTATTTTATTTTATAGGTTCAAGAAAACAAAAAACTTTTTAAACTTCTATGTGGAAAAAAAAATATTGAGTATATGACATACTATATACTTGAAACATATTTTTATATGAGAGAAAATATTTATATTTATATTAACAATGACTCACAGGGAGTGTGTACCAATATTCAAAAAAAATTTTTAAGCTGGGTATCGGGAAAAAAATTTTCAAAAAAAAAAAACATGTTATATCTATCACTATCTACTACTATCTCAGGTATATGGCTGTATGTATTCGAAGCCCTATGTTGACATGCCAAACCGGAGAAAAGAAAAAAAAATCTGTGCCAGTTGGATTTGTATGTTCACATAACAAGATCAAGCATCTAGGCAAAAGTACCTCAAATCCAATCGTGCACAAGATACACAGGTCAGGAACACTCATGAACTCTGCCCTATTTGCTTATTTCCCAGATCTATAACATTATGAGCAACAATCCCGATGACATCGATTAATTTACTTCTCATCCGCTGGCATCGATCATTGGAGACACAAAAAGACTCTAGGCTAAAACTTATGATAGAATAACTTAATAACTAGCTATATTTTATGAGCAATGAAGGCTTGTGACCTAGCATATTAATTATGTACTGAGCAGAGATCATCTAGTCATATTTAGTATAAGTAATAACTTAATATTTTATCTTAACTAAAAGAAAGCAATGGTTCAAGTTTGATATATATATTTAAGATTTATTAATAACAAGATTATGTCGGGTTATTTAGCTGACGTTAGCCTCATGAGTATTATATATATGTGTTTGATTCATATTGGTAGCAGTTCGGTTGGTCATTAGCAATTTAATCATTTTATACTTAATGTTTGTAAATCGTTCTCCACTTTAAAGTATTTATTTGGTGCATGAATGTGTAATCAAATGTTAAAAATAACTACCTGTGGGACGAGAATACTGTAATGGGATCCTGAGCGATGTTTTATTAATTCCGTATGTTGGCTCTGGGTGAGGCTTCCAGGGCGTGTGTGGTCCTTGAGTTCATTTTTCCAGGTTGAGAGCATTCTAGGATGATTGCAGCAGTGCCAGGAAAGTAAGGTTCAAGGCCAAGTCAGCGAATTTTGGATTCAGCAACGACTGTGCTACGAGACACACAAGTGAGGTTAGAAGTTCAAGTCTTAATCGAAGTTCTAAAATTTAATAATACTTTCCCGCTACAATTCAACTTGATTTCGCTTCAACAATCAATTTTTGTGTCTTTTCGGTCTGGCCTGTCTTTTCTCTCTTTTTCCGCCGTGACACCTTGAATTTTTCCTCCAATCTCTATCATGCACTCATAAGTCATTAGTTCTTATTTGCTAATCAAGGATCCTCTTTATTTAATAGTTTCTGTGACATTTGCACCACGTGGGAATTTAATTTAGTTTTTCCATTTTTCTCCACATATTGTCTTTAGCTGAGTCAGAAGTCTAAGTAGTGCAATAGCAGTGTACACTTTTTATCACCTCTGTTTCTAAATTTGGATTGTTATCTAGACTTTACCAACATACATCCTGCTTATTGTTTCAACTTCTAAATTTGACTCTACTAATTGCTCCCTATATTCAAAATATCTTAGATCTGGAATTTTTTTTTACCTATTGCAGATTAATTTAATTTACTTATTATTTTTTTTTTCTTTTTGTTCAAAATGATTTAATAATTTTCTAATTTGTTCTCGAACATTCTCTTTTTCTTTTTAAAATGAAATAACAAAAAAAAAACAAACTTGACAAATACCGACATAATAAATTAATCTCTAAAAATAAAAACTCTTTAATTTTATTTCAATAAATCTGACAGGTACTCTTGCAGAAGGCATCTGCTTTAGACACGGCTGTTTCGCGTTTATTCTTAAAACAAGATCGCTTTGTTAAAAAGTTTTGTACCCATTATTTATTCTCAACATCAATATATATTTAACTTTCTAGGTTCAAACCCTATGTAACGCTATTCACATAACATACTTGAAACATATATATATATATATATACTGAGAGAAAATATTTATATTTATCTTAACAGTGACTCGTAGGAAGTGTGTACCAAGATTCAAAAAAAAATTTAAGCTGGGTGTCCGAAAAAAAATTTTAAAAAAAATTTTTCAAAAAAAAAATTTTTTTAAACATATGTTATATCTATCACTATCTACTACTATCTCAGGTATATGGGTGTTTGTATTTGAAACCCTATGTTGACACACCAAACCCAGAGATAAGAAAAAAAATCTGTGCCGGTCGGATTTGTATGTTGACATAACAAGATCAAGCATCTAGGCAAAAGTACCTCGAATCCAATTGTGTGGAAGATACACAGGTCAGGAACACTCATGAACTTTGCCCTATTTGCCTATTTCCCAGATCTATAACATCATGAGCAACAATCCCGATGACATCGATTAATTTACTTCTCATCCGCCGGCATCGATCATCGGAGACACAAAAAGACTCTAGGCTAAGCTTATGATAAAATAACTTAATAACTAGCTATATTTTATGAGCAATGAAGGCTTATGACCTAGCATATTAATTATGTATTGAGCGGAGATCATCTAGTCATATTTAGCATAAGTAATAACTTAATATTTTAACTTGACTAAAGGAAAGCAATGGTTCAAGTTTGATATATATATATATTTAAGATTTATTAATAACAAAATTATGTCAGATTATTTACCTGACATGAGCCTCGTACGTATTATATTTGTTTGATTCATATTTAATAATAACATTAGATCTGCGGCTATGCCAATAATATATATGTGTGACTTAATAAATTTACACTATTAGAATACTTTACTGGAATACTATTACACCCCCAGAGACAAAGAGCATTTACTTAATTTAAACAATAATAATTTTATAAGCAGGTTACATTCAATATTATGATAAATTTGAGTCATAGATACTGCACGGGATGGGTAATGAATAATTATATATACGATACTAAATCTATCACATTAATACTTATATTAAACTAATGAAAACATCTGTTTAAAGAAATCATTTCATTACGGCTTATGAATACTTCTGGGTGACTAATAAACATTGTGAGGTGGTGCGTGCATGGCGGCTGATTGGGTCGGTCCAATTATGGATCATGGAGTGTGCTTCATGAATTTTTAATAACGAAGTTGACAGAATTCTTCTGCAAACATAGGCAGGGTCGGTTTGATGAACGAAAGAGTCCAAGATTCCCTGGAGTAAAGTACAGGTGAATCAGGGATGATGAAGAGTTGTCAGCAATGTCATTATCAGGCTGGATTTTCCAGAGCAATCCCCGTATAAAGCTTGCACCTAAGACCAAGAATGTCCCAAGGGTGGTTTTACAGCCTGGTTTAAGGACATAGAGAATGACGATGGGGCCCGATTTCGCGGATGCTCCATGTGAGAAAGAAGCAAGAACATATATATAACGAAATGCCTTTATGCACATAATGCTTAATAATATAATATAAATATAATTCTAAAAATTAAAGATTATCGAAACAGATTAATTGCCCATAAAGTATGAAATATTCGGCATAATGATATGGCTTCACCAAGCAAACATGGGTAATAATTATACTTAAATATAAAACTAAGATGTTAAGATCCCCCTCCCCCTTACATTATGTTAATGGATATTATTCATTACTTTTTACACATTTAATAAATCTCAATTTTGGTTAATCAATGCCCTTGTGGAAATATATAAATTATTACAAAATAAGTGGGTGGTGGTAATAGCTAAGATGGGTTTTACATATATAATATAAGAATAAAAGCGCATTATTTAGGAAGGTGAATGAGAAAAATGGACGTCAAATCTGTTTTTCTACAGTAAACATGAAAATTATAATTAGTTTATTTATCTAAAGTCACGAGCACCTGGGAAAGTCGAATAAGACTTGTTTTGATCAAATTATAAATTATTTACCCAGTAAATGATGGGTGGGGAAACGAAAATGAATTATATGCTGGCGATTTTAGAATACTATTGCCATTTATTTTAAAATTTAAATACATAAATGTAAATGAAAATTATTTGCCGCTTGGATATAAAAGAAAAGGAAAAACATTTTATAGGAGGCTTAATATAGATTAGTTATATAGAGTTATAGAATACATATTTGAAGACATTTAATATAGATAATTTAAAATATAAATATTACAGAGAAGGCAGGATTTAGAAATTGTAAGTGGTCAAAGTTCTTTTACCTTGATTATTTGGAAGAGCATTTCACTAGGAATCTGTCCATCGGTATTATTTCACTAGATCTAGGGTAGCATTATTATTTGAGATAGCACTTCACTTTCACTGGAAAAATATACATAAAGTTCAGTAGCACAGGATGCAGAGCTTCATTCATGGGAACAGCATATTAGAACAGAGGGACAAGGTGAAGTTTCCTACTCACGACACATTGAGTGAGAATTAAAACTGGCGTTGAATATGTATAGCAACTTAGTTATTTAATGGTCTCCTCCCCCAGTGGATTCAAATCCAGCAGTATTTATACTTTTATTTTGAAGCTGTAACTTAGCAACTACTGCTGCACCTGAGGCGGTTTAAGCACTTAAGTTTCATTTGGAATAGTTTGACCGGATACTCTTATCTAGTAAGATGTTTGAAACAATGCAAGTTTGTTATCAGTTTCTCGAACGATCGTTTTAAAATATATCTTATGATTTTAAAACAAACTAGCATGGACAATTTCCACTAATGGGTTTATTTTATTGTTACCAATTTGTAATCTTTTACTTTAATCTAAGGAGTCTTCCGGGTAATTGTTTTTTGAGAGACTTTTTAACATGATTGCATAATTTCTGGCTACAAAATTATATATGAAAAAATAATAAGTTTCATATATATATATATATATATAAAAAATTATTTGCATAAAAGTCTTCATATATATATATATATATATATATTGTGCCATTACAATTTAGTCACTAGATAAATTTATAGTAATGTGCATGTAGAAAAGGTAAACCAAAAATCATCATCACAATTTTATATAACCATAAAAGAAGCTGTAGGGAATCCAAGTTCAAACCCTACCAGATCAAAATCTTAAACACTTTAGACAGAGAATGGGTCAACAATTATATGATTTACTTGTTTGTGTGTTGATAGAAAGGTAATACACACATTTAAACTATTTAATATTTAAATTTCCTGTTAAAAAGCAAAGTTATAATGCATACATATAGGCAATGTATGTGTAAATTATTTAATTGTTTTATATTTCAAATATTCAACATTTTAACTTTCTTTAAAACTAACTTGTGCTTGATCAATTTTAATGTCTTATTCTATACTTTTATTTTGCTTTTCTTTAATTATAATTGGGATTTAAAAGTTACAGACTTAATTAAATAATTGGGTTATAATTACTAAGCTAGCAATCATATTATTTAAGGTTAGTTTATGAATGATTTTGAAGAATGAAGGATGTGTGTAAATTACATACAGAAATTTACATTTACTAAATATTGAAAGAAAAGGAAGTATTAAATCTGTCAAATTATTTTTTTTGTACAATTTTTTGTTAAAAGAGGAAATCTGTTTAATCAGATATCGATCTTTGTAGCAATCTTTTTTTTTTGTAAATGATTTTTTCACTTTGGGAGCTTGTAATGGGTGAGAACTCTAATTTTGAAATTGTCTTATCTCAAGATCTAAAGAAGGAAGCTCAAAGATTTGAAATGTTACCTGGATGTTAAAAAAAAAAAAGAAAAGAAAGGAAATAAGGATTGAGTCTATTTTTTTTTTAAACAAAAGTGTCTGGAAAAAGGATTAAACTTTTCAGTTGAAAAATAATTTAGTTGAAAATAAATTAGAGATCTAATTAAAACAAATTTGGTCAAAAATAGCAAGTGATGCTATCTCTGATTGGTTAAGTTAGCTAAAAATTGGATATAAAAAGCTGTCTTGAATTATTATTATGATTATTGTTTATGATTCAGATTATTAAACTATAAAATTGAATGCTGAAAATATAAGAAATGTCTGGCTAGAAAAATTATATGTATGTCCCATTGGTTCCGGTCTATCTGGGGAAGCTGCACATCACATAGGAAAGAAAAGATGTGTCTAAAATAATATTCTACACCTTTCAACTGACCAGAGAAATAAGATGTTTTTTTTTATAGAAGGAAGAAAGCATTCACCTGCATTCAAAGAAGATGAATTAATCTACTGATAAATATTAATCATCAAGTCCAATTAATTGTTACAACAACTGATTTTAAACTCAAGAAAATTTATAAATGTGAAAACAACTGCTGTATTTCATCCACATGCTTGACAAGAAGAGAAGAAAATTTACTATAATGATTTCCAAATTGTCCACTAAAGCAAATAACCTCAATAGAGTCATCATCATCAAATAGTTATACACCTCAAGAAAGAGATTGTTCCCACATAAAACAGAAATAGTAGCTGCAGAAATATAGACATTATACAAGACAAGTTTGAACCCTTGGAAATTCGCCACAAACAAAAGATCGGTAATATGACTTTTTATATCTATTTTCTTTATGATATCAGTCTTAATAAACATTTTAGCAATAAAGTGGTATATTTTTATTTAAAGAACTTTTAAAGACTATTCAGATCGATTAAAACAAGAATGTCTTACTAATAATAACTTTGAGCTTCATAAATTATCTTGAATGTATGAAAATTATTTGTTTATTAATTTTACAGTTATGAAAAATATTAATGTGTAAAACAATTTTTTTTATGGTATTATGATTTTAGTTTTAACTAATATATTATTATTTTGGTTTTAAATAATATTTTGTTATCATGGGATAAAACACGCACATACATAATGATATTTTATATGTGTATAATTGCGATTGAATGTGGAGTAACAAGTAGTGTTAGAATATTAGATTAGTTTGTTTCATTAAGTATAGCATTTCAGAGGTAGAAGAGAGGGGGGAGAAAATAATTTAAAACTTGTTTCTAAAACTTGCTCTTTCAATTCTACTAACATTTTTTTTTTTTTACATTCTATTTACATGTTAGATTTTTAAAGTATGTGTGCTAATAAGCAGATAATATTTTTTTTTTCTGAAATACTTTTCTCATGGAGTTAAAATCATGGTCAATGTGACGTCCAACTTAATACAAAATACATTTGAAGGGAAAGGGGGAAGAACTTAAAATTAATCTGAGGATTGTTATATAATCAATTATTATTATTATTATTCATGTCAATTTTCATATTTATCTAGAAATTTTTATGTATATGTTAGAAATGTAGTAATAAATATTAGTTTGTTTTATTAAACGAGGCATATATATTTCATTAAGTGTAGTCTTTGTTAAGTGTGATTATTCATCATCACTGGTTGAATATTAGTTATTTAAGATATAAGTAAATATGCTAAAATTAAGCAATAATTATGAATTTCTTTATAAAAATTAGTTTTATGTTTAGGCTTAGTCCTAGAGCTGTAGTTGAAACCCTTGTCATTATCGTTATTATTATCATCATCATCATCATCATCAATGTGTTAATTAATGAGCTGTTTAAATGTTTAAAGGCCATAAATAAATATTGACTTTATAATATTTAGTGATTTCTTAGTATTATTATAACCACATCGTCATCTATTTCATGCAAGGATGAGTGAATTGCCATCCTAAATTAGTTATATATAATCTGAGCTAGTAAAACTTATAAAAATATTGAAACACATTTGTTATGTTAAGATCTGAGAAATGATTTATGTTCAATGAACTCCACTGTGGTTTAAAGATGTTTTACTTTTACCTAACTATTAGTGCTTATAGTGATATGGCTCAAAAAAGCAAAATCTCTCATTTTTATTAGAAATAAAGTACCAAAAAGAGATTCAAACCCGGTACATGTGAAAGGTTATTAGATATAACCGTGTCTAGATTCGGATAATCTAGTGGCGCCCTGCTAGACCATATTCACTTAGTATTTGTTTAAACATGCACTTAACATCAAACAAAAAAATGAAAGTGGATAAAACCTACTGTCTGTATACCTGAGTTATATTTTATTGAAATTACTAGTGTACTCACTTCACGTGATTTCATATACTTGAGTTATAATACATTGCTATAATAATTTGCTAATAATTTGCTTATAATTTTTGATATTTGGACTCCTTTACTTATGATCATTCTATGGACTACTCAGGTATGGTAATATCTTTTTTTTGATTCTTTAATTATGTTACATATTTATATATATATATATATATATATATATATATATATATATATATATATATATATATATATATATATATATATATATAATATAACTATTAATACATTTGCAATCTCCTACATTGAAATATATAGATATTTATTATTTACGCTTGCATACACATGAGAATATTATTATATAAAATATTTTTAATTTAAAATACATACGTTTACATTATTTATGTTATAATATTAACCAAAAGAAATATATATATATATGTGTGTGTGTGTGTAAAGGCAGATTTGAATACAGTTAGATGGTAGGAGATTGGATGTGGGCTGTGAAGCAGGATCTGAGCATCAGATCTGCTTCAATACCTTGAGACTGATTTTATAGTAGTTAAGTAATAATTAAGTATCGGGCAAATCTTTTGTAGATATGATATTTTCAAGTTTAGTTTTTATTTTAATTAACTCCGATCATGGGATATTTTTCTTGAGTCAATTGTATTTGCTAATCTGGGTTAATTTATTTTCCTGTCCATCTCCTAAAATGAATGAGGGGTGGAATGACTTGCATTTATTGCAATGGGTAACCTCTATGGTTAGACAGTCCATAACTACTTACTTGAGTCCTGATGGTTCAGAAGGTCTCTTTGTAGTCATTATGTCAATTGTAATAGCACATTTGTGTGCATACCTCTCATACAGATACATTAATAGTTATTTATATTAGGATTTAGTTAGTTAAACATTGATTAATATTCTGTAAATTTTAAAAGCATAATGTTTAAATTGTATCTATATAAACAGTAAACAACCCATCCACACCAAGGTCATTTAAATAAGATGATAAAACAGTAAAGATATTCTTACCACAGTCACTGGATAATGTCTTTAAGGAAATAAGAGCAACCACATTATTTTCAAACTTACATAGTAATTTATGAGTCAATCTTAAGTGTCTATAAGTAAGAGTGTGAATATATAAAGCATTCACTTTAAATTCAATTCTTAGCTTAATATTCTTATTAGCACTCATAAAATATTAAGATTTACTTTGTGCCAATATTAAATTATGTAATACTCTAAAAATTTTACAAGTACAATGTTTAATTTGTAACTATATAGAAGGTCAACACACCTCCACAACAGTCAAATTTAAACAAGATGGTAAAACTATAAGGATAATCTCATGCCAGTAACAAGATTGTATGACTTAATGAAATAAGACCAACAGGAGTTTGGAAACAAAATGGTCACTCTTACTTCTTTAAAGACATTATCTTGTGGGTAAGAGTATCCTTACAGTTCTATAATTCTTTTAAATGGTGCTGATGTGGAGGTTTGTTTATGTTTATAAAATTAAACATTTATTGTTAACAATTGGTATGATGGTTAAAAAGTTAGCAGGATAGGGATTTAAATTATTATCAAATAGATTTATTGAATTGTATATTTAACACAAATTAATAAGATGTTATTATGCTTTATTTCATTTATTTGAAATTTAATTTGTGGGGGATATAAGAAATAAGTATCATTATTTATATAGCATTACCTTTCTATCATCAACATTTAGTCCACTTTAAAGATAGTAATAAAGAGATATTTATCTCACATGGGTGTTCTTGTACTGTAATGATTATTTTATTGTTGCAAATATAATTGCTAAATAAATAAATTTGGAACCATTTACTTGAAATAATTTATAATATTTTTTTTCAATTTTGTCATGTTTCACTTTATGACCTGATGGAAGCCCTGTAGTGATCATATTATTTTCATACATGTTACATTGTATCACAAAATAGTTAAAATGAAAAGAGAGTAAATAATAGCATCCCAACATGTGGCCCTTAAGAACATTTACATCATATAGAAAAAAAGGGAAAAGTAAAACTTGGACATTAAAGCATAGGTTGTAGGGATTAGATAAGACTCAAGGGTGAACCAAAAACATGATATGATTATCATTTCTTATAATTTCTCACACTGTTTAGCATGCACTGAGTGGAACTACTGTATGGAGAGTTTTGCCTGTTTATACTCATGGGTGAATTTGGGAAATTTGGATAGATATACAGCAAAAGAAAATAAATAAAGAGAAATATTTGAGAAATACTGAGTTACAAAAAATGGATTATATAACAAAGCCATTTCAATGTTTAAAAATAGTTGCAAAGGTTGGCAAAAAATTAGAGAAATGAGAATAGTAATTGAGAACCCCAGAAAAGATTTATACAAAATCAAAGAAAGTGACACACAAACAGTGAAAAGGGAAACAATAAGGCAGAATAGGAACAAATAATAGTGAAACAGGATAGAAGTATAAAAGAAAACAAAAGGGTTCATATCAGAGAAGAGCATTCCCTGAGAAAAGATAAATAGAAATGTGAAAATTGTAAATAATAAAAAAATAGGGTTAAACAAGATACAAATAGATGCTAAGCTAAAAAAGAAATATTAGAGAGATAATGTGCATAAGAGCATGATAACTGTATTTATTCATATCAAGATCTTTAACAGATGTTGTAATCAAAACCTTTTTGAGTATTTGTGTAATTTGCAAATATTTTACAATTTTTACAAGCTAAGATAAAAAAATCACCATTGCCACAGACAACTTAGGTTGTGTGGTATTCAAATGGTGAAAAGCTATGGATTATAGCACTGGAAATTTTCATGAATATAAGATGATGATATTAAGAGTGTTTTGGAGCATAGAAAAACAGATCAATTAATGTCCTTATTTCACAAAAAAAATATTTGCAAGCAAAAGGCGATAGTTATAGCCATTTTTTTTTTTCCAAAAATAGGCTGCAAAACTTAGGGCAGTTGATACATAGCCAATGTTTAAGTATCGGAATGTGAGTATGATTAGTTATAATTTACCAATAGGAATGTAAAAAAAAAAGGAATACTACATAAACATGTTGAAAAACATAGGTTGTTCATTGAAGAAGCTATTGAAATCCTTGTGGATCTGTATTTTAAATATATATTTAAAATGATAAAAGAATCAAAGTTATGATGGAGAAATTGTGATGAGACAATGAGTCAGTTCAGGTATGTTCCTAGAAAAGGAGAGAGGAAAAAGAAATAAAAAATAGAGAGAGGAGATACATTTTTTTATTCTCTGAGGTAGGTGAAAAGAAGTGGTAGTTCCTCACCTATTTATTTTGTTTAACTTAATCAAATTTTTATTTAATTATATCTTGGTATGTAAGCGCCAGGAGTGGCAATAAATATAAATAGTTCCATATTTGAAAATTTTTCTGTAAATAATTTATTGTAACTTTTTTGTACTGAAATAGTTGTATTTGCATTGAAAATTATGTTTCCAAGAACTCAGTAAACATATTTGAAAAGATAAGAATTCAAGTATTAAAGGATAAAGTATTTGTGGAACATTTTCCATGTTAACAGTTGTAAAAAGAGAATGAAAGTGTGAACATTTAAAAAATGAATGTTAAGACAAATGAGAGTGGAAAGTATTCTGCAATGGCTATATAAACATATTTATAATATAAGAGTTTTTTTAGTTTTTATCTCATAGAAGTTTCCAATGATCTGGCTATGTAAAATCAAGATTTCTCCCAAAAATGCTTTTCTAAACAGTGTCTTTGTATGCCAAGAGGTAAAAAAAACAATGTTAATATCATGAGATTTAGCTGTGAGCTAGTTGAAGCAATCCATATGAGACAAAATGGACATTTACCATGTTATTCATATAAATTAGTGATTAATAGCAAATTATAGTTAATGCAGTATGTATTTCAATACTGCTTTCAAGCCAGCCAATTTTATTTCCAAAGTGATATAGATCAACAGAAATATTGTATGTCAGATTTTTCTACATCAACAGCATATCAACTTTTGACCTCAGTAATTATGTACTCTTGTATAGATAAGTGCAATTAGAATCCTTATTTGCAGATGCATCAAACTATTACATAACATTATAAACAAAGGAGTGTATAACTGATGGAACTTAATTATATTTATTCATAATATTTTATGTACATTTTATGTATATTTCTGCTATTATACTTTGAATATGATCTGATAAATCTATATTAGATCTAACCCTTGGGTCTGAATTTATAGAAATTAGGTTATAATTAAGTAAGAGTCCAGTTTTTTTGCAGATATTATATTTTCAAATTTGGTCTATTTGTAAATAACATAGTTCTAGAAAAATTTTGGTTGAATCAATAGTATTTGCTTATTTTATCATGCTCATTTTCAGATCATATACTATAGTGATTTATGGATGGATTGACTTACATTTATAGTTTTGTGTAATGTCTATGGTTATATTGACCATGTTTTCTTGTTTAAATACCAATGTAGGACTCTATATTTCTCTGTGGATAGTGGTTTAAGAGGTCACTTTGTAATCATCATGTCAAGTATACTAGAGTATTTCTATCATACCTCTCATATAAATACATTAATAATTATTCAAAAATGGCATTTAATTAGCTAAACATTTATTGTCAAGATATGTAGTGATGGTTATGATATTAACAGGATTAGGGTTTAAATTATGATCAAATAAATTCATTGAGACATATATTTAACAAGAATTAATAAAAGTTTTTTAATATGCTTTAATTTGTTCCATTTAATTTCAATTTGTAGGTGATGTAAAAAATAAGTTTTATTATATACATAGTATACCCTTTCTATCATCAATGTTAAGTCCATTTTATAGGTTGTAATAAAGAGAAATTTATATAATGAGGTTGTTCATGTACCTTAACAAGTAGTTTATTGTTATGAATGTAATCTCTACACAAATAAATTCCAACCAATTGATTTGAAATAATTTATAATATTATTTCTTTTTTGTTTGTTTCCAGGTTATGACCTATCGATTCTCTGTAGTGTCCATTTTACTTTCATGCATATCAAGTTGTGCTATAACAATAAAAGAAAAAAAAAATGTGTAATAAGAATATATATATATATATATATATATATATACAATTGCTGATAAATTTATTTTATGATTTAAAATACTTGTTTTAACTTAATTTTTAAATCCAAAAGGAATTAATGTTAAAACATCTGGAAGAATTAAAAATTCCAATTATTTTTATTAAAATATCATAAAAATAAATGCCATAATTATAATAAACTGATGTTCTTTTTTTTTTTTGTCAATTATAACTTGCTATTTTTACATTTTATAATTCATTTCAATTGTTTTCTTTTTTCAAATCAAATATTTTAGAATAAAAATTGAGTTTATCATAAATATTTTTATCCTAAAATAAATATTTGTAAAATATTTTGCAAACATATACAATTTTCTTTGTTACGAATATGCATAGTAATACTATTGCAAGTTCTCATATGATTTTGAGATAGAAGACATAACAAATTTACACTATTGTCATCTAGTTTGTGGTAGATTCTCTCTGTGGTAATATAAATATATTGCAGGGTGTGCTCCTTACATCCCTACAATATCATTTACACACTTATGTCATAATTTGAATCCAAGACCCATGTTTGTAAAGTTCCTTATTAATAACTATATTAATAAAAAAAGCACTACAATTGACAAACCATTAATCATGTTAGAAATTAAAAACCCAACATAATCATATTATAAATATGTATCTCAATTAAATTATAAAACACATACACAACAACTATACTCTAATACCAACACACTACAATAATGTGTGAGAAATATAATTGGATAAACTGAAGGAAGCAAAAAAATGAAAATTAATATTAAAGTAAAAAAAGAGCATATACAATTTTTATTGTTATTAACACATTGTATATAATAATAATTATTAAAAACGATATCAACAATAGTCATAAATGACAGCTCCTTTTCCAAAGAATCTGCTGTATAACCTGTGAAATTTTGAGCAGAGAATCCGAATTTGTAATTTGAATAGAAACAATCGCCACTTTTGAGTTGAAATAATATTAAAAACAAATATCCAAATATCCTATAAAGCAAGGATAAGTATTATAACAGGGCAGATATAATCACACCCTGTTGCATTAAACAGACAAATATGTAGTCCTATATATTATGCATTATATATAACATTTTGTTACTAACCAAAATAAAATTTACAGGTCCATTTATAATCAACGATCATTTATATAGTTGTATTATAGATATTTTTTAATGAGGAAAACTAATAAAAGAGAGGTATGGGGGGTATACATGTGTTCTGATTTTTTTCTTGTTGCCAAACTTGGCTACACACATTGCTATGGATATATATGAGTGTGTTTAAATCAATGGAACATAAATATTCATAAGATTAAAAAAATTTGTTTGCTAAACATTTTGAAAATAATAAAAGTTAAAAAAAATTATTATAAATGACAAGATGGAATATTTATTGATTTATAGAACAATAAAAGTGACTTTTGCAAAACCTTGGAATGTTGAGTACTAATAAATAAAAAAAAAAGTGTAAAAAAACTTTTACAGTGCATAAGGCACATGAAATGCTAATGAAAATTAAAGAAAAAAGAATGAATAAAAATAAAGGGAATGACTTAAGATAAGGGCGAAGTTGGCAATTCTGGATATAAAAAAAAAAAGAAAATATTTAATTATAAGTTTGTGAGTCTCATAAAGAAAGCAGGCTTATTAGATACATATATAAAAGAAAGAAAGAAGAAAAATCCAGATCAGTGTTATATATTGGTAAATATGGTTATAATGGTGTAAAAACTTCAAGGTGCAGGGTGTCCAACCCCATCCCCTAAATGTATAGCAGGTGCTGCTATCTGAGAAGAGATGCCAAGCATGAAAGATCACCTCAATAAATAATAGGGTTGGACAGTCATGATATTCTTTAAAAGAAACAAAAAAAGGAACAAATAATAAATGAAATTCAGCCCAAGTGGAATCCAAACTCCAAAAATTTGATTCATTGTCCAAGGACCAGAGATTTTCTTTCACCAGGTGGATTCAATCAATTCTCCAGGGAAACACAAGTACTTATTTTCTGTTTACACCTATATGTATGACTTACTAAGAAGCTTACTTAATTAAACTCCATGTAATCCCGAAAAAACTGTTGGTTGACCTTATTATGACTTTTTTTTTACTTGCATGGAAAGTATTAAATTAATTTATGTACTACTACTACTACTACTACTACTACTACTACTACTACTACTACTACTACTACTACTACTACTACTACTACTACTACTACTACTACTACTACTACTACTATTATTATTATTATTATTATTATTATTATTATTATTATTGTTGTTGTTATTATTATTATTATTATTATCATCATCATCATCATATTAATCCTATCATGATTAAACTCTTGTAATATACATGTTATAGCGTGTTTGTGTGTGTGTGTGTGTGGGTTTTGGTAAATAAAAAAAAGCCAACTAACAAAGAAAGGAAAAAAAAATAGAAGCATGGAAATAATAAGTTGTAAAATAAAAAGAGGGAAATCAATAATCTATTGCTACAATATGTATATCAGAAATGTAATTTGTGTGTGTATGCACTAATAAAAAATATTAAGAATGTTGAATGAAAAAAATAAAAGTGTCATTGATTTACAAAAATATTAGTGCAAATAAACATGTATAAAATGGTAAATTGTTTTTTTTTTGATTAGATGAAAATAGGTTACCTCTAGTCCCAGTAATTTTACAGCTGGCCCTGAGAAATCTAGTCAAAAGCTGGGTCATCTTATCATCACAATTGTACCATATATTATCCAGAATAATTCTTACCTAATGGTGTGATTGGCACTTTGGATTCTTTATTAGATGTCCATAAATATACTGTTGTATAATATGAAAGGTAATTATATCTGCATTAAATATCTTAAAATCAAAGAGATAATATAAAGATCACAGTCTATAAAACAGATAATAATATGATTCGCATTTGATTGATTATTTTTTATATATATTCATACACATATATAGCTATAAATGCTCATACTCATGTAAAGACGAGTACTTCAAGTAAGAGAGGGATAAGGAGTGGGCCCATTAAAGTATATAATATTAAAGCTATCCAACTGAGAATTGCAAAACTAACTTTTTCAAAATTCAAGTCGGATTATTTGAATTTCGAAAGTGTCTATAATTATAAATTGAACTATCTAGACTTGAAGATATCTAATAGTATAAGTATTAATTCACTCAAAATAAGTTAGTAAAAATATATTTAAATAATGATACAAGCATGCATTACTAAGTGCACAAGTGATATCAGATAAAGAAAGTTGTTACTCATGAAGCTATGATTGTCAAAACTGGGACAAATTTCATTGACAATTTAGCATCTGTGCTGTGAAACATCAACTTTATAATTAAGAAATGGCTATGAAAATTTGACAGTTCAAAGCAAAAGTTCAAAAGATACAAAAAATAAATGATTTAATGGATATTCTAGAGCAGTGGTCTTCAACCTTTTCACACCTGCAACTGTTAAAAATAAGGATAAGGTTTCGCAGCCCAGTAAAAATAAGAATAAGGTTTCACGGACTGGCAGAAGTCTATAGATAAATTTGCTTAGCTTTAGATGAGCATAATTGTTATAGCTGATCAAAACAACAATGTTAAATATACATGATATATATATATATATGGAGTTTGTATAATAAAAATCTTTTTTTTTTTAATTTTGAATTTTTTTAGAAAAGTAATAAAAAATTTAATTCTATCCCCCCCCCCCCATAAACATCTGTGATAACTAGAAAATCAAATTAATTTATGTATGATTGATTAGATTTTGTTTTCGTTCTGTTTCTTTTTTTTTAATTGGGTAAAAATGAGATAAAAAAATAAATAAAAATTGTTTATATTAATTAAAAAAGTTTAAACTCTTATTATTTTGTTATTACAAACTTTCTTGCGGCCCGCAGAAAACTTTTGCGGCCCGACATTGGTCAGCAGACCAAGGGTTGAAGACCACTATTTTAGAACACTCATAATTTACCATCTATGCCTGAAATAGATTAATAACAATTACCAGAATAATTCACTAAGATAATTTTCATTACGAACTTCAAAACTACATTTATGTTGATGTTATGAAACTAATTTATTTCTATATTTTGTATAAATGATTTTTGTCATATATTTACTTTAATATAGATACAAAGGGGAACATAAATGGTAATATATAACATAATAATGAAATATTATTGCTATTATTGTAAGAAAAATAAAATATAGGTTGTGCCAAGCATTTGCTTGTGTACATATCTGATCATCATCTAAAGGGAAAGATAAGATTTTACCTAATACATATTCAGTCCAAACATTTGTACAATTGCATCATCGGAAGAGCGTTTTCTTTATTTTATTACTAATAGATGTGTTAAATGTTTTTGGTATACTTGACTAACTATTTCTGGCATCAATCGTCTGCTTTTTCTTTATCATAACTAGAGTATATAAGAGGGATATCCTATATCAACACTATGACCTATATGATGTTAATATACCTAGTTAAAAAGAAAAAAAAATATTATTATTATTTCCATATAATAATATAAGAACAAGGTTATGATTGAGACAATCATAAACATAGTATACATTTCATTTATGTTCATATGGACATCAAATGGTTGATCTATGCTGGAGATCCAGGTTTGAAATAATGATTGGAATCAATTACAAGTAAAGGGTAACTATAATTGATGAATTAAATGTTTTATAGTTTATTATAAATTTCCCCTAATTAAAAATGTTGCATACTGTAAATATAGTTTTTAAATATATGCAAGTTTTTAAATTAAAGATACTCAATGAAAATTTTTAAATTCACTTTTTCAATTGGACATGTCTCTCTCACATGCTTATAAATATTTTTGCTACTTTACATATATTTTTATATATTCACTTTTATCATTAAACAACTACACATGTTTATGCTTACTCATATTTTATGTGACATTAATATACTCCGAATAAATGATCGTGGAGATTGTCCATGAATTTTAAACTTGGGAATAACAGAAATGAAGTAGGGTAAAGATGAGTTGAATTTAAATACGTAGTTTGATATTTATTTGATCACTAACACCTCCCTCTCCTAAAAATGAAATTAAAGTGTATATTGGTATATAGGTGAAAAGATCAATGATAGAATCTTTTATTCACTGTGATAACTTAGCTAACCTATTATTATACCAGTAACAGACCATTCCTTTGCATATGCCACAACAAATCACAGGATATCAAAACACCTATCAATATTATGATTCAAAGCCTATTCCATAACATTTGCCATTATCAATTGTGGGGCTACAATTATATATTAGTAATACCTATGGTTTTTATATATATTCAAAACAATACAATAATTAATACAGTATTAATTATTGTATTGTTTTGAATAATTATATATACTTTATTATAAT